>CM056728.1:66743193-67943193 GCA_029844215.1 Przewalskia tangutica
ACCTCGCCACAACAAGACATGCAGACTTCTAAGAAATGATACGAGAACAACGGCGGACAGTATTGCGCCACTTACCCTCGAATGTAAACACTTACAAATAACAATGTGACTATACTAATCGATAAGCTCTCCGGAGAAACGGAGCTTTCACACGCTCGAATCGTGACTCAAGAGCGAGGATCAACGATCGCGACCTTACTCGCGGTGATTAACGCAAATTTCCCCTAAGAACAAGGAGGTCGTGACAACAAATGAGTACGTGAAACTAAAAATACCAGAAATGAAATCATAATAGTCTATAAAGCAGACACAGATGATTTACAACCAAACTACGCTTCACACAATAAGCAATATGTTGTCGTGGACTCACGCTTCTCATAAGTCATCACTCAAATATAACAACGGGTCTCTACGCCCACAACATCAATCATGCGCTCAAGTGAATACCTTCCTCACCGCTACAGCTTAGTGGAGATATAACAAAGATACTAAGGAACACATACGAAACACCAGTCCCAACTGTGCTATAATAACACGTGCATTGTAAGCACGTATGGCAGTACAGCCGGATTACTAACACCCATGTAGCATCAACAAGCGTCGCTTAATCAGGATTATAAGATCTCGCTTCAGACTGCATCGTCACATTGATCAAAAGTTCCTACTCACTTGCCCGGGCAAAAGATTCTAATGCGCGCTACCCTAGCCTCGAACTTTTCCAGCCCGCGATAGTCCAATCAGATCGCTCGCATGGCAGGTATAACCTCGCATCGAGGGTAGCTTCATTTCTCCTGGGCAGTCTGCCTCCGACTCGCCGTCCGCATGCCACAAAGTGACCGCATGACCACAAGCGGCCGATTCTAATGGCCCCGAACTTCCGCAGCCTCGCAAGATAAAGCCCTCGACCTGGCATGCAGGTAGTGTCTCAATCATAGGTCCATCGACGCCTCGAAGTTCAATACCCCCTGCAAGCATCGGAGGGCAATGCCTTTAACTCCTAATCATCTCAAGAGGACGAAGTGAATGTATAATACTATCATAATGTGCCTTATCGTTAAACAACATAAGCACAACAAAGGAAAACCCTTACACAAACATCACAAGATACTAACACACCTAAGATCCTAAAGCATGTTTACTTATCAAATCCGGCCAGCATGGTATTACAAGGCTATCACAAACCAACACAATCAAGTTATACACACCCGTGTACTTTCTAACTATACGCTAACAAGTTCTGGTTTTATCCCCAAAGTACTTCATACATTAACTCTTTTTAAAAGATATCAAGTACTTTCCACCAAAAGTCACATAATACCAAGTAGTATATGAAAATAGTGATTGATTATCCTTTTTGAAGTAAATCCAAAAATCACTTCTCCTTTGTAAAACTCAAGTAACAACATTATTTTCAGCTTCAACCCAAGTTCATTTCTTAATTTCAAATGTTCATGTTTTTATTTAGAAAGGTTTCAGTTCATAGTCTTATTCATTTAAGAATATAATTCTCTTTAAACTATCTGAGAAACATAAGTCTTATATGTGAGTAGGATATTCTTGTTTACAACAATCTACAAGATGATCTAGGAAATATCATTTTGTCTCATCTTAACTTCTACGCAGTATTTAAAAGTTTTACCGTTTTGATTAATACTTAATCAAAACATTTCTTTTATTAACGCAGTTGGTTCGTCGATACATTCGATTTCCAAAATCGTGAAACATTCTTAAGACGTTATACCTAACTTTCCATAAAGCTAGTATAACTCTTAAGTTTTCAAAACAAATCAAGTATTACTTTCTCTCAAAAATGATTCAAAACTCTTTTCAAAATACTTCAAGTTCTTTATTAACACATAACAAGCCGCTTATAGTTCAAATCAGCTTACCTTTTAAAAACCACACGTATTTTCTTACCAACATAAAGTCGGCGTATAACTAACTTCCCATAAAGCCGTTATAACACTTTATGTTTACACCAATCAAATACATTTAGTACACGTGACGTCACCGCACTACATAGTTCACTACATATCATGCTGAAGAGATAGGAAGAGGTTCACATACCTCGCGATTTAGTATCGACTAATAGCAAAACGCTCCAAGTACTCCCAACCGGCTTTACTCCAAAGCAAGTAACGCGCCACACGTAGTACTTCAACCTATAAGGCCACAAGCGCTTATTAACATTAAGATCTTATCGTAGAACATTCTACGTAAAATTCAAAGACCTCCCCGCAGGGCGAAATCTCCCTCCTTCTGGGGCGGCTACCAAGCCAACTAGGTGGGTTATACATCTAACCCGAATCGTAGGTAATTTACTCACGATTTCTTTTACACAAGTGCTCAGTAATACGCCCGCCTAGTTCTTCAGTTAAGTCAAAAGACATTGCCAACTAACCACGTTCGCTCTATATATAGTATACTTTAACTATATATTCTAACAACATGTAATTTCCAATTACAATAGAGGACAAGATATTTACCTCGATAAGCCCATAATTGTCCAAGTATAAAGTCGATCCCGGGCAATCGCTTAGCTCCAACTCCGAGCCCCAACCCGCTTTAAACCACCCTTAGAAGTTCTAACCAACTTCTACACAATACTCCAACGGACTCACGAGATTTTCCTGTGTTTTGCCAGGACCCACTGAAGTATAATAGTATTTCAAGCCAGATAGGTATAACCTGTAATACTACAAGTATACTACTAAGGTAATTTGGGCATTATAACAATACTTGAGAGTATTTCTACACCACAAAGGGTATTATACTAAAGCAACTCACAGTGGGTACCCCACTGCCACACTACTAGGAGGGTGTACCCTACCAAGGCCTCTAGTGAGGGAGGCCTCTTGGCCGAACTCAACACTAAGGAGGAGAAGATTAAACACTTAGAAACATTTAGGAAAGGATGAAGAATTCATCAAGGGAGAGGGTATTTATAAGACAAGCCAAGGCCAACCAACGCCAAGATCGAGCTGCTTACACAAGTGTGGCCAAGATATGCCCAAGTGCCCCCTAGTCCCTACTCCTTAAAACCTCACAAAAATATCTACCAAAATATCTACCACTGACCTCCCCAATCGTCCCACGCTGCGCCCACCTTGCCCACCAATGAGGTGCTGCCAAGCCGCCTCGTTGGTCCAAAATGTTCCGCCTCTAAAAATCCGCAAAAATAAGAAAAGACATAGCCTAATTTTCCTTCGAAGTTATGAAACGTTTCAAAAACGACTCTAACCGGTGTCAGGCACAAATGCCATTCTATTGCCACTAGGCGGGTGACACGTGTCACCCTCCTATTGGCCCAAAATAAAACATCTTCCAAAATATCCACAATGGCCAAAATTCAAAACAAAGTGGGCTCCACAAAACCAGAATTTCTCCCGGGCCCCACGTGACCATTTCCTAAAATAAATTCCATAATTCTCTAATATTCCAGAAGTCCGACACCAAATCGGGAATCCAATTCCATTAACGAACCTTTTTCCTTCACAAAACCGAAACTTTTCCGTGGAAAAAATCGCTCTTTCTTCCTTTCCATCTTTCACGTCAGATTCTCGCACGCACGCCTCGCATACATACTCGGAACTACGGGTATAACATTCTTCCTTAGAAACATTCGTCCGAATGTTCCTTCTAAGTCTCAAAACGAACGCGTGCAAGATAGTCTCACTACTATACTTCACGAAACAATCCCGCCACAACCGCCACGTAAATACCCACGCAAAATACCTACATCCAAGTCCACGAGGAAACACCTCTAACATCACCACAAATAATACTACTTTTGTCACTTTGTCGCGAGCCTTGCTCCAACGACCCAACAAATGGTACCGGCCGCACGCGATCATCAAGTTGTCGTGACACTCGAATTTACCATATTTCGACATCGCTTAGTATCCAAAACTCTGGTTACTATCTCTAACGAGGTCATCATTAATCGGAACATTCGATGGATCTTCGATACTTTCCTAACATAACAATACGAAAGATCGGACGCCCTTCCTCCTAAGCTCCGACGCAAGAATGCTAACATATAGGCAACCCGCCTATTCTTCACATGAACTCACAGCGCCCAAAGTAACTCGCTAAGTTCCTTCGCTTCAAACTCGCTACACTCGCCCGTGGTGGTACTTTCAAGAAGACCGACCGTCAACTCAACTCTGCGTGCGCCGCCGATTATCCGCACGATTCCTCCGAGCCGCCGTAACTTCTTCTAGACAAGCTTCACTATCCATACCGGAACAAGATCGAACCAACTATCTCGAACTCCTCGCCAACATCGAACCAATCGACCGTCAACTTACACTTCCGCCCCTGCAAGGCTTCATAAGGCGACATCCGAACACTGAAATGGTAGCTCAAACGCTCCCTCCACAGGAGACAACAATTCTCACAACTACCTCAAATCCACGACCGCCCGGTGGCGAACGCGATTCTCAGACTCACCCGAAGTTCTTAATACATGCTTGGTAAAACTTCCAACAAAAATGCCGTAACTCGGGCTCCACTATCATCATAAGGTGAAGGTAGGCACCTGCAGCCTTTACAACATCTCTCGATAAATCAACATCGCCAAGTGAACGGCCCCGGTCAAGAACACGGCGGGCTGCCCCATCGCCCGACCACCGGCCGAACGCATCCACGAACTCGCACGCTGGTTAACTAAACTGGGCCTAGCACCTCGCGACCCTACCATAAGCGGGACCACCACAACTGCATTCCCACCGCCATACACGCCGCTGGTCGACCCGCAACGTGGCCTCAACCCGACCCGCAACGCCGCACAATACTAGCTCCCGATCTAACAATCTCACTAATCACGCACGAAACCTAGCGGTCTTCTTAGCTCAACTACCCTCTTCATTTCACACTACTTGGGACCTATCCCAAACACAACTCACGTGCACTATGCACTCCTATAAGGGTCAAACATAAACATACGCTCTCTACCCGAGACGGCCTTACCTCTAAGGTCTTCAAGCGTATAAAGCTCTAAGGCTCACACTTTTCTATCCTCCAAAATCTTACTCCTGCTAACCCACCATGATTTCTAATCACAACTATCACATCGCTATCGTAACATAGCACTTAAGGTATACTCACCTTGAAAGTTACCGCGACTCACGCCTCGCCCTCTTCTCGTCCCCGTTAACCCGCCGATCTCTACGCTTTCTCGCCACTGCTGCGCATAAGCCCGTCATAATGTGCCATGCTCAAGCCCAATCAAGAATTACTCTTTGCACAACCCTTTCAGTAGTCATCAAGACTCATGGTACATCTGCATAATCTCCGTAGCCAAATCCATGGCTAGTAACAGGTCGCCTCTTTGCAATCTAAATTCTGCTCCTGGCCATTAGGCGAACAAGGTTCAAATATCACGGCCGCAGCAGAACCGCCGTCGCCAGGCTAAACTCACGGCTAGTAACGCCGCAGTAAATCCCCAACGAAGCACTACCCTAGGTAATGATCGGGCTCGCCCTCGCAACCTCTCGTATTCTACTCAGCCTCCTGGCCGCTTGCCCTCCTGGCCCGGTTGCCCACGCGAGGCATAACGCAAGTGGAAAGAAATACGTTTAGAGGTCCAACTTAAAACACATGTTTCTAAGGCACGACCCGAGTGAGAAGAATAGAAACCAATCCTAAGTATCCTATAGCCTCCTCGATTATTGGCGTGGTGCACAACACACCGATAATCAAGACTCTACTGATACTCTGCATTAATTTTCCGAGGATTAATCGCTCGATACCACTTTTGTCACGACCGATTCCGCCCGCGGATCGTGCCTTACCCGGGCACCCTAGGTGATACAACATCGAGTAATCATGAACATAAAACAATACAAGACATATTATGAAATATGAAACAATAACTGAGAAAACTTGTTTCTAAGATATATATAAATAACAACTTTTTCCAACACGAACAGCTTTAATCCTTTTACAAACCCCGCCACAACAAAGATTTACTGCACTTCTAAGAAATGATACGATAACAATGGCGGGACAGGTTCCCGCCATACCCCGAATGTAAACACTTACAACAACAGTGGACTATACAACTGATAAGCCTCCGGAGAAAAGGAGCTTTCCCACACGAATCGTGACTCCAAGAGCGAGGATCGATGATCGCGTACTTTACCGCTGCATGAACGCACTTCAAGGAGGTCAAGACAACAAAATCAGTATGTGAAACTAAAAATATCAGAAATGAAATCATAATAGTCTATAAAGCGAGACATGTATGATAACCAAACTACGCTTCACAATAATAGCGAATATGTCAGTCGTGACTCACGCCTCAAGTCATCAATCAAATATAACATTGTGTATCACTCCCACAACATAAATCATGCCCGTTGAATACCTTCTCACCGCCAGGCTTTATGATATAACAGACTAAGGAACACACATGAACACCAGTCCCACTGCGTACATAATAACACGCATGGTAAGCACGAAGGCATAGCCGACTACTAACACCTACGCACAACAAGGTCATGAATCTGTATTATAAGATCTGTCTGCATCATTACATGATCAAAGTGACCACTTGCCCGCAGATCTAATGCGCGCTAGCCCCGAACTTTCCGCAGCCCGCATAGCCAATCGACGCCCGCACAGGTATAACCCGCGTCGAGGGTAGCTACTCCCGCAGGCCTCGACTCGCCGTCCGCGCCACAAGGACCGCATGACCACAAGGGCCGTGATCTCACTGAACTTCCGCAGCCTCCGCATAGGCCCTCGACCCGCATTTAGGTAGTCTCAATCATGTGTCCATCGACCACCGAAGTCTACTCCCAGCGGAGGGCCTTAACCCTGAATCATCTCAAGAGATGAGTGATGTATAATACTATCATAACAAATTATCGTTAAACAACATAAGCACAACAAAGGAAAACCCTTTACACAAACATCACAAGATACTAACACACCTAAAGATCCTAGCATGTTTACTTATCAAATCAACAGAAGGTATTACAAGGCTATCACAAACCAATACACTCACGGTATTCACCCACCGTACTTTCCACTCTAGGCTAACAAGTTCGGGGTTTTATCCCCAAAGTACTTCATACATTAACTCTTTAAAAGATACGTTACTTTCACAAAAGTCACACAATACCCGTAGTATATGAAAATATAATGATTATCTTTTGAAGTAAATCAAAACACTTCTCTTTGTAAAACTCAAGTAACAACATTATTTTCCAAACGTCCAAGTTTGCCTAATTTCAAATGTTCATGTTTCTTATTTAGAAAGGTTTCGTAGTTCATAGTCTTATTCAGTTAAGAATATAATTCTCTTTAAACTATCCGAGAAACATAAGTCTTATATGAGTAGATATTCTTGTTTACAACAATCTTATTACAAGAATGCATGATCTAGAAATATCATTTTGTCTCATCTTAGCTTCTATGCGGATGGAAGTTTCTCGGTTTTAATAATACTTAATCAAAACATTTCCTTTATTAACGCTGCGATGGTTTGTCGATACATTCTGATTTCCAAAATCAAGAAACATTCTTAAGACGTTATACCTAACTTTCCATAAAGCTAGTATAACTCTTAAGTTTTCAAAACAAATCAAGTATTACTTCTTCTCTCAAAATGATTCAAAACTCTTTTGAAATACTTCAAGTTCTTTATTAACACATAATGCCGATTATAGTTCAAATCGCCATCTTTTAAAACCACATGTATTTTCTTACCAACATAAAGCCGTTATAACCAACTTCCCATAAAGCCGTTATAACACTTTATGTTTTACACCAATCAAATACATTTAGTACATATGACGCCATCGTACTACATAGTTCACACATATCATGCTAGAAGAGATATAAGAGGTTCACATACCGCGACGCAGTATCGACTAATAGCAAACGCTCCAAGTACTCCCAACCGCGGCTACTCCTAAAGCCAAGTAACGCGCCACACGTAGTACTTCAACCTATAAGGCCACAAGGCGCATTAACATTAAGATCTTATCGTAGAACATTCTACGTAAAATTCGCGACCTCCCGCAACAAATGGCGCAAATCTCCTCCTCTCACTGGGCCGCTACCAAGCCAACTAGGGGTTATACATCTAACCCGAACGTACAATTCTACTCCACAAGATTTCTACACAAGTCTCATCAGTCTGATTCGATTTAGTTCTTCAGCTTAAGTCAAAGACATTGCCAACTAACCACGTTCAGCCCATATATAGTATACTTTAACTATATATTCTAACAACATGTAATTTCCAATTACAATAGAGGACAAGATATTTACCTCGATAAGCCCATAATTGTCCAAGTATAAAGTCGATCTGGGCAATCGTTTAGCTCCAACTCCGAGCGCCCAACCCGCTCTAAACCACCCTTAGAAGTTCTAACCAACTTCTACACAATACTCCAACTGACTATGGAGATTTTCCTGTGGTTTCTGTTTGGACCGACGGAAGTATAATAGTATTTCCGGCTTTTCAGATAGGTATAACCTTAGAATACTACAAGGTATACTGCCAGGTAATTTGGGCATTATAACAATACTGAGAGTATTTCTACACCACAGCTGGTATTATACGAAAGCAACTTCACAGTGGTACCCCACTACCACACTACTAGGAGTGAGTGTACCCGCGGCCAAGGCCTCCAGGAGAGTGAGGCCTCTTGCCGAACTCAACACTAAGTGTGAGGAGAAGATTTAACACTTAGAAACATTTAGGAAAGGATGAAAGAATTCATCAGCGGAGAGGGTATTTATAGACAAGCCAAGGCCAACCAATGGCCAAGATTGAGCCAAGTGCTACACAAGTGTAGTGGCCAAGATATGCCCAAGTGCCCCCTAGTCCCTACTCCTTAAAACCTCACAAAATATCTACCAAAATATCTACCACTGACCTCCCCAAATCGTCCCACGTGCGCCCACCTTGCCCACCAATGAGAGGGTGCCAAGGCCGCCTCTCGTTGGTCCAAAATGTTCCGCCTCTCGAAAAATCCGCAAAAATAAGAAAAGACATAGCCGGAATTTTCCTTCGCAGTTATGTAAAACGTTTCATTTAAAACGACTCTAACCAAGGCCAGTGCACAAATGCCATTCTACTAAGCCACCTAGGCGGGGTGACACGTGTCACCCTCCTATTGGCCCAAAATAAAACATCTTCAAAATATCCACAATGGCCAAAATCTCAAAACAAAGGGCTCCTACAAAACCAGAATTTCTCCCGGCCCCACGTGACCATTTCCAAAATAAAATTCCATAATTCTCTAATATTCGGGAAGTCCGATACCAAATGGGAATCCAATTCCCATTAACTTGAACCTTTTCCTTCACAAAACCTAAACTTTTCCGTGGAAAAAATCGCCTCTTTCTTCCTTTCCAATCTTTCGTCAGATTCTCGCACGCACGCCTCGATACATACCGTCACGACCCATTCCGGCCCGTGATCGTGCTCACTGGCACCTAAGTAGCCATACATCGAGTAATCGGAAACATAAAGCAAGACATAAAATAATTTATAAAACAAGACACGATTTTGTGAGAAAACATCGCCTTTCTAAGATATATATATATAATCATGTTTTAGCAATTTACATCCGACATCGCAAACATGACTATGCACTCTCAGGAAATATACACTATGGCGACAGGCCCGCCATACCCCGATCAGATAAAACTATCTACAACGGCGAGATCATACCAAAAGTAGAGCCTCGGAAGAGATGGAGCTCCCGACACCAACGTAGATCCTAAGGATGCGGATCTAGCACTGCTTGCCCTTACCGCGGCATGAACGCACTTCAAGGAGGTCAAGATAACAGTACTAAGTATGCGAATCAGAAAGTACTTAAATGAAAACATATCATTTTAGTTAAAACCGGTTTACAAATATGTATGAAACAACCAAAGAAACCGCACGTAGTGTCACATCATAAACAAGATCAACAATAAAATCAGAATAGGTCTTGTCAGGCCGCGAATGATCGAACAGGGCCACTTGCCCATATCATCATTCTGCAAGCCTAATCCTGGACTCCCGGAGTCCGCATAGGCCACTCACATGGGCCCGCATGAGGTGTAACCCCGCATCGAGGGTAGCTACCTCAGATCGCCCCGACTCGTCTGCACGGGCCACACGCATCGCGCGTGAGGCATAACCCCGCATACTAACTCGAACTCTCAGAGCTCGCGATAGGCCCCCGACCCGCATGAGGTATTCTCGAATCATGGTCCTGCATCACCGAGTCTACCCCCAGACGGAGGGCGCTTAACCCCTGTATCATCTCAAGAGGTGAGTGATAGTAAACTAACATAAAAAATTATATTAAAGAAACATAAGCACAAAAAGCATAATCACCAAAACAAACTTAAAAAGATACTAACACACATAGCATCATATCATGTCTACTTATCAAACCATCTTATTATTCTTTTCACAATATAAGTCTGTTATAACATATAGGCAAACTTGTTTCTTTTATCAATCTTAAGTGGTTATACTTACTTCCCATAAAGCTAGTATAACTCTTAAGCTTCTGTTTCAAAAATCAATTAGTTCTCTTCTGTTTAATAAATGGTTCAGTAGTCCCTTTTGAAATGTTTTCAGTCCTTTATTATTCAGGCTTAAGCCGTGAGGCATTGCCGTACGTATTATTCGATTAACACACGACGCTTCACCGCACTATATACATATTGTAAAATATCATGCTTTAGGAAGAATCACATACCTTCTCGGCAAATCCACTGCCAAGTCGAGTATGTCGCGCGCAGAGAATCAAGCCTATAATAGTCATGATATCTATCAAAGTCTAGACTATTCTCAGAGTCATTCTAAACAGAGGGTCCTCAATTCTACTAAAGTCGGGCAGCACAACCCTACCCGTGAGCTATATAAGTTCATCAAAAAAATTCCATGTAAATGCAGTTAGATATTCTTCTTTTATACCCTTCTAAGGTGTTACGCTCAATTCTATTCCTTAACAACCTTCTAAGTATTTATACTTATTCTTATACTACAACAGTATATATATTCTACTTCAAAAGAGGGTTAGGATTAGTTACCTCGGTAAGCCCAATATTATCCTAGAAAAAGTCGCGCCTGAGCAAGGTTTTGCTCCTAAGTTGTATGCTCCAAGGAAACCTTAGAAGTTCTTCACAACTTCTACCAAGTGCTAAGGTATATGGGCTAGGGTATTTTGGGCATTATAACAATACAAGAAGGCAACTTTTCTACCAAGGGAGGGGGGGTAGGTTTCGCTAGGCTAGGGGTGGTAGCCTCGCCAAGCTTCTCAAGTGGAGTGTGTTTGGACGAAACAACAAGAGGGAGAGGAGGGATTTGAGACTTAGATAGATTGCTCAATTTAGGATGAAATAACTCTTCAACAAGGGGTATTTATAGGTCAAGACACGCCAACCAATGGCCAAGATTATGCCAAGTTGCGCAAGTGTAGGCAGGATTTAGGCAAGTGTCCTGGCCAACTTGCACACAAAATATCTAGCCAACTTTATGACAAGGCTTTGGCATTCAATCGCCCTAATGCCGTGACAAGTCCACCAATGAGAGGTGGAAAGTGTCGCCTCTCATTGGTCCAAAGTGTTACGCCTCTAAAAATCCGCAAAATAAGAAATGACATAGCCGGAATTTATCCTATGAAAGCCGTGGAAACGCTTTCGCCGGAAACCGCTCACGGTGAGTTGTGCCTAAAATCGCCCAAGGCCTAACTTTAAGACCAAACTTTTCAGACGTATTCCTTTACGACATACTCCGAAATACGGCATAACATTCTCCCTCCTTAAACATTCATCCCGAATGTTCCTTCCCAAGACAGATAACGATAAGGTTCTTCAAAACTTAAATGCAGTTTGCAAAGCCACACACGCCATAAACAACACTTAGGCATAAACGATAAAGAAGATTTACAAGTAGGAAAGTGAATTACCCGGAGGGTGGGAGCGGTGAGGATATCGCCTCATGTCCTCCTCGGCTTCCCACGTCATCTCTCCTCGAGCTCGTTCCGCCACAAGACTTTGACTAAGCCACGCCCTTCGTCCGCAGACGCTTAACTCGACGATCGATTATCGCTATGGGAATCTCCTCATACGATAACCCCTGGCCACTGACATCGTCAATCGGATGTACTTAGATGGATCCCCGTCATCTCTCAAAGATAGAAACGTGAAACACCGGATGCATCGCTCCGGACGGACGGCAGATTCAACTCATAGGCACCTTGCCTACCCCGCGACAATCAAACGCCCAATGTACTTGGCCGAAGTTTCTTCTTCCCGATCTCATCACACCTTCACGCGACACCTTTAGAAAACCCAATCATCAATCGCAAACTCGGATGTCGGCGACGATGATCCGCATACGACTTGGCCGACTCGAGCCGCCAATAAAGCCGCCTTGATAAGCTTCACCTTATCCATCGCTCTGCGCACCAACCGGCCCTACTACCGCACTCGCCCACCTCAACCAACCTATAGGCGATCTGCACTTCTTCCATACAAGGCCTCATAAGGCGCCATCCAATACTTGGGTGGTAGCTATTATTATACGCGAACTCAACCGAGGCAAATGATCCTCCCAACTACCATCGGTCAATAACACAAAGCTCGCAGATATCCTCGGGCAGTGCGGATAAGGCGCTCGCTCATCCGCATGTCTGTGGATGAAATGCGATTGTGCTCACCGTCCCTAAACCCTCTCGAAGGACCTCTGAGCCGTAAACCGGCTCTCGCATGCGATATGATCAGTAGGACTCCATGCACCGACGATCTCTGATGTAAAGTCCGCATAATCCTCACCAAAAGTCGCCCCGACGGGAAGGAAGTGGGCTGATTGGCCACCGTCGACGATAACCCATATAGAATCATGTCTCCTCCGAGTGCGGTAATCCCGATGAAGTCCATGTTGATTACCTCCCACTTCCGTGCCTGGATCTCTATCGTCAGAACAAACCACCGTGTCTCCGTGCTCTACCTTCACTGCCGACAACACGGCACCGAGCTACGAACTCGCAACGCCCTCTTCAAGCCATCCCACCAATACAGATCTAAGGTCGTGGTACATCTTGGTCGACCGGACGGATAGAGTAACGCGCACCGCGTGCTTCCCAAGAACTCCGCCAAGTCCTCAAACATCTGGAACACACAACTCGCCTCAAACCTTAGCACCCCATCGTGCTACCTCGTGCGACCTTGCCTCACGAAGAGTCAGACACGATATCGAATCAAAGTGGATCCTCGAATCGCCCTTCTTCACCTCCTCAACGATGGAAGACTCGCAACCTCACGAACTCTAACCCCATTGCTATCGAATCAATCAAACGGACACCAAGGCTCGCTAATCGTGCAAATTACGAACCATGTCCCTTCTCTCTAGCCGCACATCCGATAGGCTCCCCATCGACCTACGACTAAGGGCATACGCCACAACATCGCCTTGCCCGGTGGTGCAGATGTCCACATCGTAATCCTTAAGCAACTCTAACCACCGCCTCTCGCCGTAAGTTCGCCTCCTCCGTCAAGATATACCGAGGCTCTTGTGGTGCGTAAAATATCCACGTGAACCCCGTACAAATAGTGCCTCCAGATCTTCAAAGCGTGAATCACACCGCCAACTCCAAATCATGGGGGTAGTTCCTCTCGTGTTTCTTCACCGCCTGATGCATATGCTATAACTCGCCATGCCGCATCAATACACATCCCAACCCGATGCCTGACGCATCACAATACACGATATAACCATCTGTAACCTCTGGAAGAGTAAGAACGCGGCGGCCGGTCTCTTTCAAGAATCGAAACCTCGCTCACAAGCATCACCATCAAACTTGGCCGCTTCGAGTCACCTAGTCAATGGTGCAGATAAGCAAACTTCTCCACGAACCGCCGATAATACCGCAAGGCCCGTAAAATCGCGAACCTCGCTTGAGTAGTAGGTCTAGGCCAAGTCCTCGATCGCTTCGATCTTCGCCGATCAACTCGAATGCCATCGCCCCACAATATGCCCAAGAAACGCCATCAAGTCAACCAAAACTCACATTTGGAAAACTTGCGCATAATCGCTGTCTGGAGAATCACAAGACAAAGTCCTCAATGCTCGCATGCTCCCGCTCGAGCGAGAATAAACCAAGATATCATCAATGAACACTATCACAAACGTGTCCAAAAATGGTTTGAACACTTGTTCATCAAATCCATGAATCTCACGAGCATGGTCAACCCAAAAGACATGCACTCAACTCATAATGCCCGTCTGGTCCGAATGCGATTTAGGGACATCCACCTCTCGACTGCACTGATGATAGCCCGATCGCAGATCAATCTTGAGAAACATCTCGCACTCGCAATCGGGTCGAACAAATCATCAATCCCGGGAGGGTATTCGTTCTTAATGGTCACCTTGTTCACCGCTCAGAATCAACACACGCAGCGTCCCGCCCTTCTTCTTCACGAACAATACCGCGCCTCTGTGGAGAAACACTGGCCTAATGAAGCCCTTCTCTAGCAAATCCCTGCCGATCCTTCAGCCTCTCAACTGGCCATTCTCACATGAATGGAAATAGGCCGAGTATCTGGCAACACATCTATACAAAACTCGATCTCCCTCTCAGGAGGGATACCCGGAAGGTCATCCGGAAACACGTCTGGGAACTCACGACTCTTTGAATCGACGGAAAATCTGGCACCGCAGCCTTCAAAGATCAAACACCCGAGCGAGATGGTAGATATACCCTTCTCGCACCATCTTCCTAGCCTTGAGGTAGGAAATAAACCTACCCCTTGGCGATACCGTGCTCCCCTCCCACTCAACAACCGGCTCCTCAGGAAACTGGAACCGTACTACTCTCTCTCTGCAGTCCACATTGGCATAGCAAGAGGCTAGCCAATCCATCCCCATAATCACATCAAAGTCAAACATCTCCAACTCTATCAAGTTTCGGCCAGTGGTCTCGACGATAAATGGTCACAGACAAGCCCATATACCCGCCGAGCTACCACCGAATCACCCATCGCGTAGCTACCTCGAAAAGCGGTCTATGGACTCGTGCTCTATCCCTATCCTACTAGCAACAAGGGGAGATATATGACAGAGTAGAACCGGATCTATCAAAGCATACACATCAAACCTAAACCGATAAGGTACTGCGTGGCGACATCGGTGAGGCCTCCCGATCCGCTCACGGACAAAGCATAAATGCGCTCGAGGACCGCTAGAACTGGGACTCGAGCCACGACCTCGCGACCTGCCGACCCACGAGCACCCTCGCTCCGGCGAGTAATCAGAGAGATGGCGAAGCGGCAAGTAACTCGGTGAGCTCTACCACCACGCCTTGGCCGGACAACTCGCAAAATGACCGCTGGCCACAAGCGTAACAAGATCCAAAAGTAGTACCACACTTCCCGTAATGGGATCTACCGACGGCCACACGTGGGTCCCGGCGGCCGCACTCGCTACCCGACGCTCAAGCCCCGGCCCCGGTCCGCCTCGAAAACCGTGGTCGTGCCGAGGGCGGTGCGTGAGTGCTCTGGCCGGGCGTGGTGCGAATCTAGATCGGCCGGGCCGAGGCCGCCACCACGATAACCACCGTAAGACCTCCCCGCCCCGCCTTCTTCTCGCCGCCGCCCACTCGTCGACCTCTGTGCTCCTCGCATCCAAGGGCGTGAGCCTGCATGCGGGTAATGTCCATACCCGGCTGGAGAGAAACCCCTGCACATGACTCGGCCATATAGTCGTCTAGCCCGGTGACATAGCGGTGCACCCTATCCTCCATATCTGCTACCAATGCCGGGACATATCGAGCCAATGAATCAAACTCGACATTGTACTCCCGACGCGCCCTCTCTCGCCGCAGTAAAAATCTATCACCGCGCCTCCTCATCCGCGAGGCAAGAAGTGAGCGAGGAAAGCCTCCGAGAACTCATCCTGCGACTGGGACGCAGCTTTCCCGGGATAACTCCGTGAATCAAACCAATCGATCGCGTCACGCTATGTGAACCAAAGATCACGCACGGTCTCGACGCCCGATCACTCTCAAAATCCTCAAGCCGACGGATGAACTCTCGGATCATCCTCCCGCCGACCCATAAAACTCAGGCGTGCTCTGGCTACCGAAGTCTCGTAGCCTCAAACTCTCGCCTGGTGAACAACGGGTGCGACTGCACCGAGCTGAACTGAACCGCCAGATCCAGCCTTCTCAGACGGCCACAACTTTAGCCTAAAGTAGGCCATCTCTCAGGCTTAACTCTCCGCCCAGCCGCGGGATGCGAGTGTGGTACTGCGTGGTCTCTTGGCCGGGCGGCGTCATAGAACTCGCGCCTCTCGTATAGACCGGGCTCGAGCCTCGTGACTGGGTGTCTCGCTAGCAGCCTCCGCCGCTTGCCCTTCTTCGGCCTGTTTTACGAGAGGCATAATCAGCATATGAAAGGAATACGTTAGAGGGGTCCAACCTATAACACAGCTCTAAAGCACGATCTCAGGATGAGAAGAATGGAAACCAATCCTAAATATCCTATAGCCTCCCCGACATTGGTGTGGTGCACAACACAACCGATAATCAAGACTCTACTAGATACGGTTCAGACACTTTCCGAGGATTAACTCGCTCTGATACCACTTTTGTCACGACCCATTCCGGGGCCCGTGACTGGTGCCTTACCGGGGCACCCAAGTAGCCATACATCAGAGTAATCAGCGGAAACATAAAGCAAGACATAAAATAATTTATAAAACAAGACACAGATTTTGTGAGAAACATCGCTTTCAGATATATATATATAATCATGTTTTAGCAAGCATCCGACTTCGCATAACATGACTACTGCACTTCTAAGGAAATATACACTATGGCGTGGACAGTATTCCGCCATACCCCGATCAGATAAAACTATCTACAACAGGAGATCATACCAAAAGTAGAGCCTCGGGAAGAGATGGAGCTCGACACCAACGCAGATCCTAAGGATGCGGATCTAGCACTGCTGCCCTTACTGCGGCATGAACGCACCCCAAGGAGGTCGACAACATTACTAAGTATGCGAATCAGAAGTACTTAAATGAAAACATATCATTTTAGTTAAAACCGCTTACAAATATGTATGAAACAACCAAAGAACCGCACGTAGTGTCACATCATAAACAAGATCAACAATAGGTAATCGTAATAGGTCTTGTCTAGCCGCGAATGATCAAACAGGCCACTTGCCCATATCATCATTCTCGCAGCCTAACTCGACTCCGAGTCCGCATAGGCCACTACACGGGCCCGCACGGTGTAACCCGCATCGGTAGCTACTCCTGGGCATCGCCTGGACTCGGTCCGCATGGCCACATTGCACCGCATGAGGCATAACCCCGCATACCAACTCGAACTCTCGTAGCTCCGCATAGGCCCTCGACCCGCATGAGGTATTCTCGAATCATGGTCCTGCATCACCGAAGTCTACCCCGCATCTGAGGCGATAACCCCAGATCATCTCAAGAGGTGAGTGATAGTATACTAACATAACAACTTATCTTTAAGTAACATAAGCACAACAAGGATACTCACCTATACAAACGTTACAAGATACTAACACACATAGCATCATATCATGTCTACTTATCAAACCATCTTATTATTCTTTTCACAATATAAGTGCATTTATAACACATAGGCAAACTTGTTTCTTTTATCAATCTTAAGTGGTTATACTTACTTCCCATAAAGCTAGTATAACTCTTAAGCTTCTGTTTCAAAAATCAATTAGTTCTCTTCTGTTTAATAAATGGTTCAGTAGTCCCTTTTGAAATGTTTTCAGTCCTTTATTATTCAGGCTTAAGCCGTGAGGCATTGCCGTACGTATTATTCAGTTAACACATGTACGTCTACCGTACTATATACATATTGTAAAATATCATGCTTTAGGAAGAATCACATACCTTCTCGGCGAAATCCACCTGCCAAGTCGAGTATGTCGCGCGCAGAGAATCAGCCTATAATAGTCACAGATATCTATCAAAGTCTAGACTATTCTGTAGGTCATTCTAAACAGAGGGTCCTCAATTCTACGGAAAGTCCAAAGACAACCCTACCCGTGAGCTATATAAGTCTCTCAGAAAACAATCCTATGTAAGTACAACAGATATTCTTCTTTTATACCCTTCGAAGGTGTTACAGTTCAATTCTATTCCTTAACAACCTTCTAAGTATTTATACTTATTCTTATACTACAACAGTATATATATTCTACTTCAAAAGAGGGTTAGGATTAGTTACCTCGGTAAGCCCAATATTATCCTAGAAAAAGTCGCGCCTGAGCAAGGTTTTGCTCCTAAGTTGTATGCTCCAAGGAAACCTTAGAAGTTCTTCACAACTTCTACCAAGTGCTAAGGTATATGGGCTAGGGTATTTTGGGCATTATAACAATACAAGAAGGCAACTTTTCTACCAAGGAGGGGGTAGGTTTCGCTAGGCTAGGGGTAGGGTAGCCTCGCCAAGCTTCTCGGGAGGGGTGTGTTTGGACGAAACAACAAGAGGGAGAGGGAGGGATTTGAGACTTAGATAGATTGCTCAATTTAGGATGAAATAACTCTTCAACAAGGGGGGGTATTTATAGGTCAAGACATGGCCAACCAATGGCCAAGATTATGCCAAGTGCAAGGCAAGTGTAGGGTGAGGATTTAGGCAAGTGTCCTTGGCCAACTTGCACACAAAATATCTAGCCAACTTTATGACAAGGCTTTGGCATTCAATCGGCCCTAATGCCGTGACAAGTCCACCAATGAGAGGGTGGAAAGTGTCGCCCTCTCATTGGTCCAAAGTGTTACGTCTCTCGGAAAAATCCGCAAAAATAAGAAATGACATAGCCGGAATTTATCCTATGAAAGCTGTGGAAACGTTTCGTCGGAAAACCGTTCGCTTTGTGAGTTGTGCCTAAAAATCGTCCAAGGCCTAACTTTAAGACCAAAACTTTTTGTACGTATTCCTTTACGTACATACTCTGGAAATACGGGGTATAACACATACCCTGGAACTACGGGGTATAACAGTGGTGGTCCCTCTTTGTGATAGGATCATGAGGGTGTTAGGCCCAAGTTTGGTTAACCAACGTACGAGTTCGTGGATGCGTTCGACCAGTAGTCGGGCCGATGAGGTCAGTCCCTCTCGTCTTTTAGTCAGGACCGTTTACTCGGCAGAGGGTTATGCGAGATGTTATATCTGGAAAGTTGTGAGGCTGCACGGGGTGCCTGCTTTCACCTGAGCCTACTGCTTTCTTTTGGGTAGGAACTCAGGTGAGTCTTAGTATCGCATTCGCCCTCGGGCCAGTGTTTGGATTTCAGGGGTAGCTGTGAGGATTGTTGCCTCCTGTTGAGGGAATGTTTTTATAACTACAATTTCAGTATTCGGGTATCACCTTATGACGCCTTGTAGGGGCGGAAGTGTAAGTTGCCGGTCGATTGGTTCGATGTTGGCAAGATTCAGATAGATGGTTCATACTTGTTTCGGCAGGATGTGGATAGGGTGAAGCCTATCCAGGAGAGGTTATTAGCAGCTCAGAGTCGGCGTGTCGTCACGGATGATCGGCGACGCGCTGAGTTGTGCCGATTGTGGGTCTTCAGGTACCACCCGGAGGTATGGCGAGTTTTGGAAATAGAGGAAACTTAGCCCGCCCAGTAACTTTGGGCCTTTTTGATTATGTGAAGAGTAGGCGGGTTGCCTATATGTTAGTATTGTCGTCCGACGTAGGAGGCAGTACGTCCGATCTTTCATGTTGCTATGTTCGGAAGAGTATCGGAGATCCATCGAGTGTTCCCAGTTAATGATGACCAAGTTGAGGTAGTAACCCAGAGTTTTGAACCAAGGCGTGAGTGCGAATGTGGTAAGTCATGAGAAAGAGTTCAAGTGTTGAGAAAGTCGGTACGAGTAGGAAGAAGCGAGCATGTGTTGAGAACATAGAGGTGATTCCTCGTAGACTTGGATTAAGTATTGGAGCGTGTGTTATTTTGTGGCCATGTGTGGCATTGGCAACTTGTTTAAGTTAAGAGGAACTTCATCGTTATCCGTCTTGAGAAGGAACATTCGGGACGAATGTTTCTAAGGAGGGGAGAATGTTATACCCCGTATTTTTTCAGAGTATGTACGTGAGGACGTACGTAGAAAAGTTCGAAGACTTAAAGTTAGGCAAGGACGAAATTTTGTTCACAACTACCGAAAAGAATTGTTTTTCGACGAAACGTTTTACAAAACTTGCGAAGGGAAAAATACGGCTATGTCATTTATATTTTTTGCGGATTTTTCCGAGAGATGAAACATTTTAGACCAACGGGAGGGTGACACTTGTCACCCTCAAGTGGACGGCCAAGTGGGGCGGATGCCTTGGACGAATGGCATGGTTTTGGGGGCCTAAATCTTGGGTCAATGTTTTGTGAGGGTTTTGAGGAGTAGGTTAGGGTGCACTTGTGAAAATCCCCACCATACACTTGCTTAGCACTTGGCTTCATCTTGGCCATTGGTTGGCCTATAAATACCCCCCCTAACTTGAAGGTTTTCTTCATCCACAAATCAACTTTCCAAGTCTAAAATCCCTCCCTCCCTTTGTGTGGTTCTCGTCCAAACCATCCCCCTCCCCCTTGAAAAGGCCTTGGCCGAAACCATCCCCCTCCCCCTTTGTGGTGTTCTAGCCGAGACACCCCCCCTTCCCTTGGTATTGCTCTCGTCCAAACATACCCCTCTCGTGGTAGAAATACTCTCCAAGTATTGTTACTATCCCAAAAGACCTGAGCCTTATACCTTGTAGTATTCCAAAGTTATCTCTATATGTAGGCAGGATCTCTATACGCAGCCGAATACTACCTTATGTCCTTTAGTCTCAAATCAAATCTGCCACGACCATCGGCCCGTGGTCGTGCCTTACCCGGGCACCCTAGTGACACAACATCGAGTGTCGGAACATAAACATATACATGAAACAAGTGAAGTACAAAACAAGATCTGAGGAAAACTTGCCTTTCGGCATATATAAATAACAACTTTACAAATGAGCAGTTTAATCCTTTTCACAAACCACGCCTTGCAGCGATTACATACCTCTAAGAAATGATACGACAACAATGGCGGACAGGCCCCGCCATACCCTGAATGTAAACACCTACAACAACGGGGACTATACGTGATAAGCCTCCGAGAAACTGAGCTTTCCCAAATGCTGAATCAGACCCTAAGGCGAGGATCAATGATAGTGTACTTACCTGCGTGAACGCATCCCCAGAAGGAGGTCGATGCAGTGCCGAGTATGTGGCGAAAATAAATCTGTAAATGAAATCATAGTAGTCTATATAAAGCGAGACATGTATGATAACCAAACTACGATTCACAATAACTAAGCGGTCATATCAAGTCGGGACTCGCGCCTCAAGTCATCACAAAGAACATAACGATGGGTCTCACGCCCACAACATCGATCGTGCGTGGGACACATTCCTCAGCCATAGCGGTTATGATATAAAAGCACCAAGGAACACACATGAACACCAGGTCCCACTGTGCCATAATAACACCGTGCGGTAAATGCGAAGGCATAGCCATTACTAACACCCACGCACCAACAAGGTCATGAAGCGTATCATAAGATCTGTCTGCATCGTCACATGATCAAAGCCGCCACTTGCCCGCAGATCTAATGTCGCGTCTAGTCCTGGAACTTCCCGCACTCGCGTAGGCCAATCTCATCGCCCGCATGAGGTATTCCCAGCATCGAGGGTAGCTACTCCCGCATCGTCACGGACTTCCGAGTCCGCATGGCCACGCGACCGCGTGCCCGTAAAGGCCGCACACTAACACGGAACTCTCGTAGCTCGCGTAGGCCACAGGACTGCGTGAGGTATTCTCGAATCATAGGTCCATCGACCGCTGAGTCTACCCAGCGTGGAGGCGGCTTAACCCGGAATCATCTCGAGATGAATGCCACAATACTATCATAACGATCGATAGTTAATAAGCATCAAGGGAAACCCTTTACACAAACATCACCAGATACTACCCCACGGAGCATCCTAACCCGTTGACTTAGCAAAGCAACAAGAAAGTATTACAAGGCTATCACAAACCAATACAATCAAGTTGTTCACACAAGGTACTTTCTACTATATGATTAACAAGATCGGGTTTTATCCCCAAAGTACTTCATACATTAACTCTTTAAAAGATCGTTACTTTCACAAAAGTCACACAATACCGTAGTATATGAAAATAGAGTGATTATCTTTTAAAGTAAATCAATTACTTCTCTTTGTAAAATCAAGTAGCAACATCCTTTTCCAATGTTCAAGTTTGCCTAATTTCCAATGTTCAAGTTTCTCATTTTAGAAAGGTTTAGTAGTTCATAGTCTTATTCATTTAAGAATATAATTCTCCTTTAAACAATCTGAGAAACATAAGCCTTATATGTGAGTAGGATATCTTGTTTATAACAATCTTATTACAGCAGCCATGATCTAGGAAATATCATTTTGTCTCATCTTAGCTTCTATGCGGATGGAAGTTTCTCTGGTTTTAATAATACTTAATTAGTCAAAACATTTCCTTTTATTTACGCTGCAGTGGTCTGTCGATACACATTATGATTTCCGAAATCGGTAAAACATTCTTAAGCCGTTATACCTAACTTCCCATAAAGCTAGTATAACTCTTAAGTTTTCAAAAACCAAATATTACTACTTCTTTCAAAATGATTCAAAAATCTTTTGAAATACTTCAAGTGCTTTATTAACACATAACAAGCCAGTTATAGTTCAAATCGCTACCTTTTAAAAACCACATGTATTTTTCTTACCAACATAAAGTCATTATAACCAACTTCCCATAAAGCCGTTATAACACTTTATGTTTTACACCAATCAAATACATTTAGTACGTATGCGTCTACCGCTACATAGTTCACACATATCCTGCTAGAAGAGATAGGAAGAGGTTCGCATACCTCGCGACGGTATCGACTAATAGCAAAACGCTCAAGTACTTCCAAACGTCGGCTACTCCTAAGCCAAGTAGATCGCGCCACACGTAGTACTTCAACCTATAAGGCCACAAGGCGCTTATTAACATCTAGATCTTATCGTAGAACATTCTACGTAAAATTGCAAGACCTCCCCGCAACAACGTAAATCTCCTCTCTATCGAGGCCGCTACTAAGCCAACCGGTGGGGTTATACATCTATCCCGAACGGTACAATTCTACTCCACAAGATTACTACACAAGTCTCTTATGTCTGATCCTATGTAATTACAATTGATTCGATTCTTGAGCTTAAGTCAAAAGACATTGCCAACTAACTACGTTCGACTATATATAGTATACTTCAACTATATATTCAAACAACATGTAATTTCCAATTACAATAGAGGACAAGATATTTACCTCGATAAGCCCATAATTATCCAAGTATAAAGTCGATCCTGGGCAATCGTTTAGCTCCAACTCCGTGCGCTCCAACCCGCTCCAAACTACCCTTAGAAGTTCTAACCAACTTCTACATACTACTCCAACTAACCATGGAGATTTTCCTTGGGGTTTCGGTTTGGTGGTAGCGGAAGTATAATAGTATTTTCTGGGCTTTTCGTATAGGTATAACCTTAGAATACAACAAGGTATACGGCTAAGGTAATTTGGGCATTATAACAATACTTTGAGAGTATTTCTACCAAGAGAGGGGGGGTATTATACGAAAGCAACTAGGCTAGGGGGGGTACCCCACGGCCATACTACTAGGAGGAGGGGTTCTCGGTGAGAGCCACTAGGCAAGGGGAGGGACATCTCTCGGCAAGAGGCCTCACGGTAGGGGAGGAAGGCTCACAAGACTGAGGCATTTTGGATGAAGAAGTCTTCAACCTTAGAGGGGTATTTATAGGTCAAGGGATGGCCAACCAAAGGCCAAGATCAATCCATGTGTTAGGCAAGTGTAGGGCTAGGATTTACCAAACAAAAATATCCTACCTACCCTTGACTTTGTCAAGGCACAAAAACGTGCCAATGCTCATCCAATTCGTCCCATGGACGATTCAAGTCCACTGAGAGGGTGCCATGTGGCGCCCTCTTGTTGGCCAAAAACTTTTCGTCTCTCGTAAAAATCCGCAAAAATTAGAAATCACATCGCCGTAAATTCCCCTCCGAAAGCTGTTAAAACGTTTCGTCTAAAAACGACTCTAAACGGGTGTTGTGCACAAACATAAATCGGCCAAGTCACTTTGCCTACTCAAGGCTTTAAACTTTTATACGTGCGCCCACGCATATACTGGAAATACGGTATAACATTCTCTCTTAGAAACATTCGTCGAATGTTCCTTCTAAATCTCAAGACAAGCGCGCCGAGATAGTCTTCACTACTATACTTACGAGAACAATCCTTGCCACACGCGTGCCACGAAACAACTTGCGCAAAAAGCCTACATCCGAGTCCACGAGGAAACACTCTATCATCACCATAACACCTCTCACCGGTCTATAATATACTTCTTTCGCACCTTCTTTTACAAAAAAAGAAATGATCACATCTATGCTCGCGATACCAGCGATACCACTTTTGTCACTTTGCGCGAGGTTCTAGTGTCACTCCGCGACCCAACAAGCGATGCCGGATGCATGCGATCCCTAAGGTCATGTCGTACACTCGAACTCTTACCACATTTACGACATCGCTTGATTTCCAAAACTCGGGTTACTATCTCTAACGTGGTCATCATTAAGCGGGAACACTGGATGGATCTCCGATACTTTCCGATCATAACAATACGAAGACCGGACGTCTTGCCTCCTAAGTCGGACGACAAAGCTAACATATAGGCAACCCGCCTATCCTTCACATGAACTCACAAAGGCCCAAGTAACTCGGGCTAAGTTCCTCTCAGATTCCTAACTCGTCACCCCCAACCCGGGGTGGTGCTTTCAAGAAGACCGACCGTCAACCTGAACTCTAAGCGTCGTCGCCGATTATCCGCACAATTCCTCTGAGCTGCCAGAACTTCTTCTAGACAAGCTTCTCACTATCCACAGTCTGCTGGAACAAGCCTGAACCAACTATCTGAATCTTGCCAACATCGAACCAATCGACCGGCAACTTACACTTCCGCCCTTACAAGGCTTCATAAGGCAATATCCGAACACTGAAATGGTAGCTTAAACACTACCTCCACAGGAGACAACAATCCCCACAACTATCCCTGAAATCCAAACACTGGCCCGAGGGCGAATGTGATTCTGAGACTCACCTGAGTTCCTATCCTTGCCTGGTAAAACTTTTAGAAAACGAAAATAGCCACAACCTGGGCTTCACTGTCTGACATAAGGTGAAGGTAGGCACCCCGTGCAGCCTTACAACCTTTCAGATAACCCAACACAGCCGAGTAAACGGTCCTGACCGAAGAACACGATGGGCTGCCCCCATCGACCCGACCACTGGTCGAACGCATCCACGAACTCGTACGTTGGTCAACTAAACTTGGGCCTAACACCCTCGTGACCCCACCACCCGGCGGGACCACCACGAACTGACCCCACCACCAAACCTGCCGCGGGTTGACCCGCAACGTGGCCTCAACCCGACCCGGCAACGCGCAAAATACCAGCTCTCCGATCCGGAACAATCTCACTAATCACGTTTCGAAAACCTAGCGGTCTTCTTAGCTCAACTACCCCCTTTCATTCCACACTACTAGGGACCTATCCCACACATAACTCACGTGCATTATGCACTTCCGATAAGGATCAAACATAACACTACACCTTTTCTCGAGATGGCCTCACCTCTAAGGTCTTTACGTAAAACATTCTAAGGCTCACACCTTCTCTATCCCCCAAAATCTTACTCGGTTAACCCACCATGATTTCTAAACACAACTAACACACCGCTATCAGAACATAGCACTTAAGGTATACTCACCTTATCACACATACTGACCTCTAGGGGGGTTAAAGATATATCTATATCTACTGCTTCACTCCCCTTAGTCGTTCTAATCAAACCGCCTGCAGGCGATAGCTAAGGAAGATGACGAACTACCCACCAATCAAGGCTAAGTCCTCCTACAAGGACACTCTTCGACACATGGCCACGACGGCCGCAGTGCAACAAGTACTAACTAAAAGACGACATTCCCGATGGCGTGCATCACATCAGAACCGGAAGCCCTGGAGTTCTGACCAACTCCTGCATACCCCGAACGTCCTGAAATCCGTGGAAGACCACTCTGCACTAGCGGAGGTGCATCACCTAATCTGCTGGTGAGGCGACTTGCCTCGAAAGTTACCAAAGGACCTTCACGCTCGCCCTTCTTCGCCCTTGTTAACCCGTCGATCTCTACGTTTTCGACTGCTGCGCATAAGCCCGACCACGTGCCATGCTCGCCTAATCAAGAATTACTCTTGCACAACCTCTCTTAGATAGTCATCAAGACTCGCGGTACATCGGTATACTCTATACTCATCGCTCTGGCCGCGAATCAAGGTTCAAATATCATGGCCGCAGAGGAAGCCGCCGCCGCGCTAAACTCTGGGGCTAGTGACGTCGCAGAACTCCCGAATGAAGCACTACCCTAGGTAATGGTTGGGCACGAGCCCTTGCCACCCTCCGAACTCTACTCGCGACTCCTGCCGCCTTGCCCTCCTGGGCCCGTTGCCATGCGGAGGCATAACGATAAGGAAATAATTTCGTCGAGGGTCCAACTTACAACACAGCTCTAAGGCACGATCTCAGAGAGAGAAGAATAGAAACCAATCCTAAATACCCTATAGCCTCCTGATTATTGGTGTGGTGCACAACACACCGATAATCAAGACTTCATCGGATACGGCGTAGACACTTTCCGAGGATTAACTTCTGCGATACCACTTTTGTCACGACCGGGCGGGCGTGATCGTGCCTTACCGGGCACCCTAGTGACACAACATCGAGTAATCACGGAACATAAAACATATACATGAAACAAGTGAAGTACAAACAAGAATGAGGAAAACTTGCCTTTGGCATATATAAATAACAACTTTTACAAATGAACAGTTTAATCCTTTTCACAAACCCTGCCCACGACAGTACTACAGACCTCTAAGAAATGATACGACAACAATGGCGGGACAGGGCCCCGCCATACCCCTGAATGTAAACACCTACAACAGGGGACTATACCATCGATAAGCCTCGAGAAACGGGCTTTCCCAAATCTTTGGCGTGACCCTAAGGCGAGGATCAATGGCGGTGTACCTTTACTGCGGCATGAACGCGGCCCCAAGGAGGTCGATAACAGTAAAAGTATGTGAAACTGAAAATAAATCAGAAATGAAATCATAGTAGTCTATATAAAGCGGGAGACATGTATGATAACCAAACTACAGCCACAATAACTAAGCGGTATATCAAGTCGTGACTCACGCCTCAAGTCATCACAAAAGAACATAACAGATGGGTCTCACGCCACAACATCAATCGTGCGTGGGACACATTCCTCATCGGCGATTTATGATATAAAAGCACCAAGGAACACACATGAACACCGAGTCCCACCGTGCCATAATAACACCGTGCGGGTAAGTGCGAAGGCATAGCCGACTACTAACACCCAGTACCAACAAGGTCATGAATCGTATCATAAGATCTGTCTGCGTCACATGATCAAAGCGGCCACTTGCCCGCGGATCTAATGCGCGTCTAGTCCTGGAACTTCCGCACTCCGCGTAGGCCAATCTCATCGCCCGCATGAGGTATTCCCGCATCGAGGGTAGCTACTCCGGCATCGCCCCGACTTCCGAGTCCGCATGGCCACGCGACCGCATGCCCATAAAGGACGACACTAACACGGAACTCTCGTAGCTCGCGTAGGCCCACAGGACTGCGTGAGGTATTCTCGAATCATAGGTCCATCGACCCGCTGAGTCTACCCCGCGTGGAGGCTTAACCGGAATCATCTCAAGAGATGAATGCCACAATACTATCATAACGACGATAGTTAATAAGCATCAAGGAAACCCCTTTACACAAACATCACAAGATACTAACACACGTAGCATCCTAACACGTTTACTTATCAAAGCAACAAGAAAGTATTACAAGGCTATCACAAACCAATACAATCAAGTTGTTCACACAAGGTACTTTCTACTATATGATTAACAAGATCGGGTTTTTATCCCCAAAGTACTTCATACATTAACTCTTTAAAAGATACGTTACTTTCACAAAAGTCACACAATACCCGTAGTATATGAAAATAGAGTGATTATCTTTTTAAAGTAAATCAATTACTTCTCTTTGTAAAATCAAGTAGCAACATCCTTTTCCAATGTTCAAGTTTGCCTAATTTCCAATGTTCAAGTTTCTCATTTTTAGAAAGGTTTCGTAGTTCATAGTCTTATTCATTTAAGAATATAATTCTCCTTTAAACAATCTGAGAAACATAAGCCTTATATGAGAGTAGGATATCTTGTTTATAACAATCTTATTACAACCGTGATCTAGGAAATATCATTTTGTCTCATCTTAGCTTCTATGCGGATGGAAGTTTCTCTGGTTTTAATAATACTTAATTATTCAAAACATTTCCTTTTATTAACGCTGCGGTGGTTTGTCGATACACATTCGATTTCAAATCAAGAAACATTCTTAAGCCGTTATACCTAACTTCCCATAAAGCTAGTATAACTCTTAAGTTTTCAAAAACCAAATATTACTACTTCTTTCAAAATGATTCAAAAATCTTTTGAAATACTTCAAGTGCTTTATTAACACATAACAAGCCAGTTATAGTTCAAATCAGTTACCTTTTAAAAACCACATGTATTTTCTTACCAACATAAAGCTGTTATAACCAACTTCCCATAAAGCCGTTATAACACTTTATGTTTTACACCAATCAAATACATTTAGTACATGTACGTCTACCGTACTACATAGTTCACACATATCCTGCTAGAAGAGATAGGAAGAGGTTCACATACCTCGCGACGAGTATCGACTAATAGCAAAACGCTCCAAGTACTTCCAAACGTCGGCTACTCCTTAAGCCAAGTAGATCGCGCCACACGTAGTACTTCAACCTATAAGGCCACAAGGCGCTTATTAACATCTAGATCTTATCGTAGAACATTCTACAGAAAATTCGGCAGCACCTCCCCCCCCCCGCAACAACGTAAATCTCCTCCTCTATCGAGGCCGGCTACTAAGCCAACCGGGGGGGGTTATACATCTATCCCGAACGGGTACAATTCTACTCCACAGTACTACTACACAAGTCTCATCAGAATAATCTATGTAATTACGATGATTCGATTCTTGAGCTTAAGTCAAAAGACATTGCCAACTAACTACGTTCAGTACTATATATAGTATACTTCAACTATATATTCAAACAACATGTAATTTCCAATTACAATAGAGGGACAAGATATTTACCTCGATAAGCCCATAATTATCCAAGTATAAAGTCGATCCTGGGCAATCGTTTAGCTCCAACTCCGTGCGCTCCAACCCGCTCCAAACTACCCTTAGAAGTTCTAACCAACTTCTACATACTACTCCAACTAACCATGGAGATTTTCCTTAGGGTTTCGGTTTGGTGACTGACGGAAGTATAATAGTATTTTCTGGGCTTTTCGTATAGGTATAACCTTAGAATACAACAAGGTATACGGCTAAGGTAATTTGGGCATTATAACAATACTTTTGAGAGTATTTCTACCAAGAGAGGGGGGGTATTATACGAAAGCAACTAGGCTAGGGGGGGGTACCCCACGGCCACACTACTAGGAGGGGGAGGGGGTTCTCGGCCGAGAGCCACTAGGCAAGGGGGAGGGACATCTCTCGGCCAAGAGGCCTCACGAAAAGGGGGAGGGGGAAGGCTCTCAAGACTTAGGCATTTTGGATGAAGAAGTCTTCAACCTTAGAGGGGTATTTATAGGTCAAGGGATGGCCAACCAAAGGCCAAGATCAATCCATGTGTTAGGCAAGTGTAGGGCTAGGATTTACCAAACACAAATATCCTACCTACCCTTGACTTTGTCAAGGCACAAAAACGTGCCAATGCTCATCCAATTCGTCCCATGGACGATTCAAGTCCACCAATGAGAGGGTGCCAAGTGGCGCCCTCTTGTTGGTCCAACACGTTTCGTCTCTCGGAAAAATCCGCAAAAATTAGAAATGACATAGCCGGAAATTCCCCTACGAAAGCTGTGAAAACGTTTCGTCGAAAAACGACTCTAAACGGGTGTTGTGCACAAACCTAAATCGGCCAAGTCACTTTGCCTACTCAAGGCTTTAAACTTTTATACGTACGCCCTTACGTACATACTCTGGAAATACGGGGTATAACAGAAACCCTAAGGAAAAATCTTCATAGCCGGTTGAAGTATTAAGAAAAAGTTGCGTAGAACTTCTAAGGGTTGTTTGGAGCGGGTTGGAGCGCCCAGAGTAGGAGCTAAACGTTGTTCAGGATCGACATTTATACTTGGATAATTATGGGCTTATCGAGGTAAATATCTTGTCCCCCTATTGTAATTGGAAATTACATACTGTAGTAGTATGGAAATGAATATAAGATTCATAGAAGAGAATTGAACTGTAATAGAAGGATATTACAGAAAAGACTTGAACTGAAATCACATCAGAAGAATAATCTACAGAGTAGTCTAGACATTGATAGACTTGTATAACCTTTATAGGTTGAATGTTCTGCGAGTAGCATGTACTACTTGAATGGTGGACAAGGCTAGCCGGGTTATAGCCGTGGAGCGTTTTGCTAATAGTCGATAATCGTCGCGAGGTATGTGATTCTTCCTATCCTCTTGAGCATGATATTTTAAAAGAATATATATATAGTACGGTAGACGTACGTGTGTTAACTGAACGTAGTTTTACGGCAATGTCTTTTGACTTAAGCCTGAATAATAAAAATCTTGAAGTAATTCAAAAGAGTTAAGAAACCTTTTTGAAAGAAGAGTAATACTTGGTTTGAAAAAGCTTAAGAGTTATACTGGCTTTATGGGAAGTTAGGTATAACGACTTAAGAGAGATAAAAAGAATGGTTTACTGATTTTAGAAGTTAAGAGACTTGATCTTAAAAGATAAGAGACTTGACTTAATTATTGAAATGAATTTTGTTAAGAAGTGTGAAACCTCATTCGTGAGTAATGAGTACTTGGTTTTTAAAAGGAATAATGTTTTACTGATTTCGGAAATCAGAACGAGTATCGAACAAACCACAGCAGCGCTAATAAAGGGAAGTGTTTTGACAAATAAAGTATTATTAAAACCAGTAGAAACCTCCATCTGCATAGAAGCTAAGATGAGACAAAATGATATTACATTTCCTAGATTATGGCTGCTTTAATAAGATTGTTATAAACAAGAATAACCTACTCACATATAAGGCATAAGTTTCTCAAATTGTTGTAAAGGAGAATTATATCATTAAGTGATTAACTATGAATTACGAAACCTTTCGAAAATGAGAAACTTGAGCATTTGAAATTAGACAAACTTGAACATTTGGAAACTAATGTTGTTACTTGATTTTACAAAGGGAAGTGTTTTGGTTTACTTAAAAGATAGTCACTCTATTGTTATACTACGGGTATTGTGTGACTTTTGTGAAAGAAACGGATCTTTTAAAAAAGAGTTAATGTATGAAGTATTTTGGGGATAAACACCCGAACTTGTTAACTTAAAGTAGAAAGTACCTTGTGTGAATAACTTGATTGTGTTGGTCTGTGATAGCCTTGTAATACTTTCTTGTTGATTTGATAAGTAAACATGCTAGGATGCTACAGGTGTTAGTATCTTGTGATGTTTGTGTAAAGGGGTTTTCCTTGATTGCGCTTACGTTGTTTAACGATCAGCCGTTATGTTGGTATTGTACCACTCACCCTTGACATGATCCCGGGGGTTAAGCTGCCCTCCGATGCGGGGTAATACTCAGGCAGTCTGTGTGACTATGATTCGAGGATACCTCATGCGGTCGAGGACCTATGCGAGCTACGAGAGTTCCGTGTTAGTGCGCGCCCTTGTGGTCATGCGGTCTATGTGGCCATGCGGACTGCGAGTCCAGGACGTTGCCGGAGAGTAGCTACCCTCGATGCGGGGAATACCTCATGCGGGCCATTAGAGTGGCCTATGCGAGTCTGCGGGAAGTTCGAGGCTAGACGCGCACATTAGATATCTGCGGCGAGTGACCGGCTTTGATCATGTGACGGTGCAGACAGATCTCATGATCTGATTTATGACCTTGTTGGTAGTGTGAGTTTTAGTAGTCGGCTATGCCTTCAGACTTACCCCGTGCGGTTTTATGATGACACAGTGGGACTGGTGTTCATGTGTATTCCACAGTGCTTGTATATCATAGATCGCCGGCGGTGAGGAAGGTATTCCACGGGCATGATTGATGTTGTGGGCGTGAGACCCATAGTTATATTTGAGTGATGACTTTGAGGCGTGAGTCCACGACTTGACATGATCGCTTATTTATTGTGAAATGTAGTTTGGTTATCATACATGTCTCTGTTTTATATAGATCGCTATGATTTCATTTACGATTTTTCGCCACATACTTGGTACTGTTGTAATCGACCTCCTTCGGGCTGCGTTCATGCCGCAGTAGAGGTACACCGATGTTGATCCTCTCTAGGTCACGTCATTGCGTTGGGAAGCTCCGTTTCTCGAGGCTTATCGATGTATAGTCCCTGTCGTTGTAGGTACTTACATTCGGGGTATGGCGGCCCCATCGCCATTGTTGTTATATCATTCTTAGAGGTCCAGTAATGTTGTGGCGAGTTGTAATGGGATGTAATCGCTCGTTTTAAGTATATATATATGTGCGAAAGGCAAGTTTTCTCGAATAATCGTTTCACATTTCATATTATATCATGTCTTGTTTTATGTTCCGCTGATTACTCTGATGTATGTCTACTTGGGTGCCCGGGGTAAGGCACCAGTCACGGGCCCGGGTTCGGGTCGTGACAGGTCCATACGACCTATGCGGGCGGATACAGTCTATGCAAGGAAATTACCTCATGCGGGTCCATACGGCCTATGCGGGTGAAATAATCTCAGGAGTAGGATTGCGGAATGATACTACGGGCGGATGGCCTTAGGTTAATCATGAGCTTCCTGTTTTAAAACCGGCAAAGTTTATTCTTGTTTACTCTCATTGTTAGTAAGACACAGTGTACTGTTAATGTGGTTATCATACATGTTCCCAGCTTTATTTTAGACTATTATGATTTCATTATAGTACTTTCAGTTTCACATACTTGGTACATGTTGTACTGACCTCCTTCGGGGGGCTGCGTTCATGCCGCAGGTAGAATTATACAGGTTGTTGATCCTCACTCTTAGGATCACTGTTCAAATGTTGAGAAGCTCCATTACTCTGGAGGCTTGTCATTGGTTCAGATCCCTGATATTGTCGGTTGTTGTACATTCAGGGGTATGGCGGGGCCCTGTCCCATCACAGTTGCTATGTCAAAATTCTTAGAGGTCTGTAGTCATATATGTGGGTCTGTTTGTAAGGAAAAATGATGTAACTGCTTTTGACTAGTTATGTATAAATACCCAGGAAGGCAGCCTTATCTGCTAGCCTGTTGTTTAATTCTTACTGATTTAAGTTGTGTGTTTTACGTATGTTCCGCTGGTTTTCTCTGATGGTTACCTGTAAGGGGGCCCATGTAGGGCACCAGTCGCGGGCCCGTGGTCGGGTCATGACAAAAGTTGTATCAGAGCAGTTAGTCCTCGGAAAGTGTCTACAGATCGTGTCTAGTAGAGTCTTGATTATCGGTGTGTTGTGCACCACATCTATAATCAGGAGGCTGCAGGACATTTAGGATTGGTTTCCATTCTTCTCACTCTGAGATCGTGCGATAGAGCTGTGTTGTTAGGGTCGTCTCTCCCTAACGAGTTATGTTGATTGCAGCTATGAGAAAGGCAGCAGTGACCCAGGAAGGATTATGTGGATTGCGTATCCAGGTTGGTAATAATTATTATATAGTTGGTATTATGACATACAACTATACAGATTTATGTATGATGGTCAGACGCGTGTTTCCTAGAATGATTTTAGATTACCAAGAATTGGTAAGGACTAAATAGATACCGGAAGGGTATAAAACAGTTTAATGAATTCTCATCAAGGTTTTACGTACTAATTTGAGAAATTAGGAGATGATGAGCTGTCTGAGAAGGAAATGAACCCTTAAGAAGTTATGATTAAGGGACTTAAGGGAAGACTATGTTAATAGATTAAGCTACGTAGTATACTTAAGAGAATTGTACGGATGAGATCCGTATGGAGTAAGTATGGTCGTTAGGATTAAGACAACACGATTATGGGTTATGAAAAGTTATTTTACCCGGTTACGGGGGGACTGATAAGGTAGGCTTGGAGCATGGAAAGTGCGAGCCTAAGAATATTGATAACCGCCGAGACCTTAGGTATGTAAGGCCTTCTTGGCAATAAGATTTAATTCAGACTAAGGGTAAGAGTTAAGTACGATGGTGGGTCGGGTTGAGGACCTATTGCAGGTCGCCCCATAGTCTGAATTGGAGTGGGGTCAATTGGTAGTTCCGCTACGTGACAGGGTCACAAGGATGCCAGACCCAAGTCTAGTTAAGTTGTTTTACGGGTTCGTGGACGCATTCCACCGGAACCAGGTCGTGAGAGCCGGAAATGGCCTTAAATTGTTCAATGTAGGTAGCTCCAAAGATTGGAGGCCAGAATTAGTATGGAAGTTATGTACGTATGCTAGTATAAGTTTGGAAGTACGGAAAGAGTACGACCAGTGAGAAAGAGAGCAACCAAGTGTAAAGGAATAGAGCCTGAATCCATGAGAACCTTTCGAGGTGACTACACCCGTGAGTGATGGGTGGTAGCTGAGCGGGTATATAATAATTTCCCGGTGACGATACAGTCGTCGGACCCTAGCAGACCTAGCAGAGCTGTTATGACAGAGTTTGAGGTCATTATGGGTATGGACTAATGGGCTTCTTGTATGCCAAGGTTAACTATATAGAGAAGTTGGTTCGATTCCAGTTTCCCGGTGAGCCGGTTATCGATGGGAAAGGAATGGAAGTGCTAGTAAACTGTAAGTTACTACTTCCTTCTTTGACATGAAATTATGGAGTCTATGTGACTTGTTTTATTAAAATTATTGAAGGGTTTTATGTTAAGTGCCCGTGGAGGTACTTGGAATTGGTTTAATGTAGCAGTCAGGGCCACGACATTCTGAATAATTTCAGGAAAAATGTGCAAGGCAAGAATAAGATAAGTATGAGTGCTGCCTGAGGAAAACAGAAGACATCGCTGGTAGGTCTTATAAATCTATACGATTATAAGGTGGCACTTGATGATTAAGATGGTGAAGGGAGATAAGCTCTCTCCCCCACGTAGAAGGATAGCTTTACGTACCATGGGGTTATGTGTACCCAGGGTATTAGGCGATGGATGTGAGACAGGTAAGATCTCTAGGGTCGTCATGCAATAAGTTACAATTTTAAATAACCTTGAGAAAAGGTATTGGGTTGGGGTAATTGAGGACGACACTAGGAAATGGTTGAAGAAGTGTCGTAAGGATATAAATGCAGGTAGTACGCATGAATGAAACTGTAGGATCAAGAATCAAGATAGAAATATTTTTGCTAATAATGAGCCTAGGGAAGGGTTATGACCAGAATGATAAAGAGAATGCAACTATGGTTATGTAAGTTGCACGAGATATGATTACCCCATACTAGTGTAAAGACCATTAGTGCATGATGGGCAGTAAGAACACCTCGAGGAAAGGTGGCAACACCTGTACTGACGAGAAGGATAGTAGGAAAATACGGGGAGGAGTAAGGGACCCCAGGACAACTTGAAATGAAATATAAAGGTAAGACGAGTAGACACTCGAACGATAAGAAAATCTTGGCAAGCCATTAGGATATGTAATACCATGAATTGAGGTTGAACACCTGACTATAAGCTCTATGAGCTGAAAGAAAATAATAGGATTATTACTTGACGGGATCAAGGAAGTCTCCCCCAAAATTGTGATTTGCAGAAGTCTTAACCAAGAGTCAAGTAAAGGAGTCGAATCTAAGTATAGTGACCACGTTTGGTTGCAACAGAGAAATAGAACCAGGAACCATAATTGAGATTAATTATGCCCGAACATTTCACAAGTATGAGAAAGGCTTCCAGTTATTTGGAAGTAAGCTGACTACGACTACAGTTCTAAGCCCTCCTGAGGCCTGAAGGACTAGAGGGTTAGGTTATTATGGTAACACTTTGAGTTTTTGGCTGGGTTATGTGCGGATGCAATGCGATAAGGTAACAACCTATATTTTCTTGGCAGCTACGGGAACACGATAGATGAGCTCAGGTTCGAGAGGTTGCCGAGTTTTCCCTCGTTGAGGAGGTGAAGAGGCGACAGTATAAGGATCCAGTTCTAGGGTAAATTTGAGATACGACTCTCCAAGATGAGGAGGACCTGTTTGGGTTGCACCAGATAGGGTTCTGTGATATGAGGAAAGATTGTGTGTGCCCAATGCAATGCTGCAGGACTTGTCAGCAGGTTTAGGGGAGGCACGCAGTACTTCTTGCTTTATTTTGTTCGGGGTCGACTAAGATGTATCATGACCTCAGATGTATGTATTGGTAAGATGGCCTGAAGAGGGACGTATCAGAGTTTGTTGCTTAGTGTCCAAATTAGTAGCAGGTCAAGGTTGAGCACCAGAAGCCCAGTGGGCTATTACAGGCGATTGAGATCCCGACTTAGAAATGGGAGGTGATTAATATGGATCTTGTTACAGGGTTGCATCGTACTCAGAGGAAGTGCGACTCCTTATGGGTTATGGTAAACAGGCTGACGATATCAGCCCATTCCGGTCAGGACCACTTACTCGGCTGAGGTTTATGCTAGATTATATAGCAAGGAGATTGTGACACTTCACGGTGTTTCTACATTTATGATGTCAGACAGATGAGCTCAGTTTACGGCTAACTTCTGGAGGTTTTCCAGAAGGTATTAGGGACACAGGTGAGTCTCAGTGTGGCATTTCACCCTCAGTCCTATGGACAGGCAGATCGTACTAACCAGGCACTTGAGGATAGGTTGCGGGCCGATGTTATTGATTTCAGAGTTAGCTGGAATAATTATTTACCTCTTGTTGAGTTTGCGTATAACAAAAGCTACCATTCCAGTATCCAGATGGCCCTGTATGAGGCTTTGTATGAAGAAAATTTAGACTCGCCAATTGGTTGGTTCAACATAGGCAAGGTTCAGATAATTAGCCCGGACTTGATTCAGCGGGCGGTGGATAAGGCGAAGCTTATTCAGGAAAGATTATTAGCAAGCTCAGAGTCGATAAAAGCTTTATGCAGATAACCGACGTCGACACTTGGAGTTCAGGTTGACGTTTTAGCATAAGTATTGTTATGTGGCCAGGTGTGGCAAGTGTGATTATGTTGGGTGTAGTCAAGGGACTATGCCAATATCCGTTTAGATTGGACTCCGAAAGAACATTCGGGGACGAATGTTTCTAAGGGGGGAAGAATGTTACGCCCCGTAATTCCAAGAGGATGAGATGAGAACGTACGAAAGGAAATAAGATTCGAATTTGGAACAAAGAAAAAAAAAGAAAAACAAAAGTTGGTTGGCAGAATTCTTTTGTTTTGGACAGTTTTTAAGTCAACTTTGGAGCAGTATATATCCTAGTATATTGAGAGTTTTTAGGTGTTTCAAAAGCCTAATATGAAGTTCATTGAGTCTAGTTTCCAACGCAACAAATCGCTCGTCGATAGAACATCGTAGTAGAAAGTTATGGACGTTACAAGATCAGCTGACAGAAGAGACAGAGTCAGGCGCCGCGGCTCCGGCTGCAGGGCCATGGCGCCGAAAACCCTGAAATTGTCTGAAGTTGCAACGCCGCGGCGCCGGCTGCAGGGCCGCGGCGGGATGTTTTGCCGAAATAGGGCAAAATTAGAAGATATTTATGTAAAGGACCTATGGGAGGGGACAAGTGTCCCTCCCAACTTGTAGAATAAGATAAAGGCTATATATGACCAAGTCTTGCTAGATTAAAATCATTTGCAAGACTTCACCCAAAATTTGATCCTCTTCTCTTCTCTCTCAAATGGTTAAAACCCTAAGCCTAAATGAGATTTTTGGAAAGGCAACAAGAAGGAAATATGTTGGCGAGCTTGTAGGGGGTTCGTAGACGTGATTTTAGCGGGAAGAAGAAGTGTTGCGGAAAGAGGGCTAAAGTGGGCGAGATTGTTGGACTGTCTTGGGAAAAATACCAAGGTAAATTCATTCTCCTTCTTGATATAAATTATGTCATGTGTTGTAGAAATTGGAGAAGGGTATTGTGATGAGTAAAATGGATATAAGAATTGAATGTTGTCATGTCATAAATGAAAGTATAAAGGGCAGTTTTCGAGCCTCTAGTTTGTTGGATTTATATGGCCGTTGTCTTCACTTTTATGTGGGGTTTATTGAAGTGATTTTAGTAGTTGATAATTGATCATGTGAATTATGCATTGAAGATTGATAAGTGTTATAGAATATTGGGAGCCTAAATCCGAGCATGAGCTTATTAGCCATTGAAAGTACAATACAAATTGGTCGATAGCTATAATCGTCGCATGTTATCTAAATAAGGGATTTTAGTTGTTGAAATTGGTTGTGACTATATAACATGTTGGAACGAAAATATGGATTGAAAAGGAATTGGAAAAGATTGTATATGGTTGTACATTGTAGCCAAGGATGACATTTAATAATGAACAGTTTTATGTAAATTGTGAGGCAGAATTTTACACGTCCTGTTAAGGTGTTACACCCCGTAATTTCAGGACATGTTTTAAGAACGTACGTAAGAACACAGAAATGATAAGATTAGAGACTTGTAAAAATTTATCGGAATTATAGAATTGTCGGAAAATAGAATATTGCGACGAATAGGAGGGCGACACGTGTCACCCCCCTTAAGTGAGCTTGGACGAAAATCAACATGGGTATAAGGGTCATTTGACCATTTTTAAGATGACAAGTCTTGCAAGTAGTAGAGCTTGATAATATTGACTTGGTCAATGAGACCACTTAGCTTGATATTTAAAAGATTTGCATCCAAACCACACATATGTATTAATCTTAGCCCTCCATGTTGCTATATAAGGATACTAGTAGTGAGACAAGCTTTCTATACTTAGAAAAATTTCAAGAAATTGGATGAACTCACAAGAGGGCTCTCGGATTTGTCAAGGGTTTCAAGAAAAAAATTTAGTTTGTTGTCCAATAAGCTCCACACTTTAAACCAAGGTCCCTAGGGGTATTGTAAGGACATCTCAATAGAAAGATCCCGGGAAAGTATCGTTTTCGTATTAGTCGCAAGGTGAAAACCTAGTTGCTTTCCTAGGTTTTGATTGGAAGGTTAAAGGGAAGTTGTTTGTGATATTCTAAGGGTCTCAAGTGGCGGATTGAAGTGTCAAGAAGAGGCTCTAAGTTGCTAAGGAGTGACTTTGGATTTGAAGTTGGATTAAGACTCGTTGAGGTAACAATCTTGTTCTCTTAAAGTGTTACAATGTTATATATTGTTGTTAGCCTTACATTTTTACTAGCATGAAGTATATGTGTTGAAGATTTATAAGTGATATGGATTATTGTAGCCTAAAATCCGAAATGACATATAAGCCATTTGAAGTTGGATTACAATTTGGTCGTTAATTAGAATCGTCGCATGTTACGTACTTGAAGATTGTGGTAGTTATAATCGATTGCGACTTGATATCATGTTATACTAAACAATTTGGATTGAAAAGGAATTGGATAAGAATTGGTGTGGTTGTGTCTCAAGTTGCCGAATTTACACTTGTAGTTGTACTAGTTTGATATCAATTGTGGGGCGGAATTTTACACGTCTAGTAGGCGTGTAATCCCCTATTGATAACTACATTGTTGAGCCTTAAATGTGGCGTGTTTGGTTATTGAATTCGGCCTTGAAAAAGGTGGCAAAGTATGTAGAAACAAAGGAAGTGCTGTCCGATTTTCCGTAGAATTTAGTGACTTTGCACTTATAATATTCTACGTTTGAAGTAAGAAGTTAATGGACGTATTATGGCCATTATAGGTTGAAGTACTAAGTATAGCGTATTCTACTTGAAGGATGGAATAGCTATCAAGGTTGAAGTACTTTGGAGCATTTTGCTACTTGTCGATAATCGTCGCGAGGTATGTGAACCTCTTCCTTCTTTTGGCATGATTCTATGTATGGAATATACATGTGGTAATATTTCATGTTCCCTTCTACTCTTAGAAGTTAAGAGGTATGTATGTGATTTACTCTATGTAAAGGTTATGTCTAGGTTATCCTAAGTTCTTACCAAGTCTTATGGGGGATGTTGGTAAGAGTCGTTAGGAGGTATTTGGAGCCAAGTTGACTTGGCTAATTTTACGGCACAAATGAGAATAAGTATCGAACAAGCCATTGCAGCGTTAATAAAGGAAAATGTAATGACAATTGATTATATTAAAATGAGTAGAATTCTCCATCTGCATAGAAACTAAGATAAGACAAAATTGTATTACATTTTCTAGATCATGGCTACTTGAATAAGATCGTTATAAATAAGTATAACTTATTCACAACGCACCAAAGTATATGTTACTTAATTTAAAAGAGTTTACGTATGAAGTTTTTAAGACTTTGAACCTTGAATTCTTAAAAGGTTAAGAAACTTTATTTTTCAAGTTATGGGACTTGATTTCTAAAGGAAGAAATGACTTGATTTAAATGTATAGAATACTTGATTTGGAAAGCATGGATTTCTTGATATTCTAAAGATAAGAGATTTTAAATTCTAAGTTAAGAAACTTGATTTCTAAAGTTAAGAGACTTGAAGTATTTTAAAAGTTATGTAACTTGATTTGAAAGTTTAAGTCTCTTGGTTATAAAAAGAATGAATTAGTCTAAGGCATAAAGTTAGTATAACGGCTTTATGGGAAGTTGGTTATAAAAACTTTATGGAAGGTTAAGAGAATGGTTTTCTCTAGTAATATAAACAAAGAATGACTCGAAATAAAGAAGGGCAAATTGTTTTAAAGGTACCAATTGCTTAAGGTTTTTAAGAAAGAAGTCACTTGATTTAGAAGCCTGTAAATGTATTTCTAAAAGGTATTGTGACTTGTCTTGAAAAGTAGATGTGACTTGATACTACGATTATTAGTATCTTGGAAGTTTTATTTGAAAAAGAGTCATTCTAAAGGAGTAGAGGTGCGTAGTACGTTGGGTTAAATTTCTGGATTTTTTTATGACATTATCGCGTCCCAGGAATGGGCCGGGCAATATACCTTTATGGGCAGACTATATGACATTATCGCGTCCCAGGAATGGGCCGGGCAGTATACCTTTATGGGCAGACTATATGACATTATCGCGTCCCAGGAATGGGCCGGGCAGTATATCTTTATGGGCAGACTATATGACATTATCGCATCCCAGGAATGGGTCGGGCAGTATACCTTTATGGGCAGACTATATGACATTATCGCGTCCCAGGAATGGGTCGGGCAGTATACCTTTATGGGCAGACTATATGACATTATCGCGTCCCAGGAATGGGCCGGGCAGTATACCTTTATGGGCAGACTATATGACATTATCGCGTCCCAGAAATGGGTCGGGCATTATACCTTTATGGGCAGACTATATGACATTATCGCGTCCCAGGAATGGGCCGGGCAGTATACCTTTATGGGCAGACTATATGACATTATCGCGTCGAGAATGGGTCGAGCAAGATACCTTTATGGGCAGACTATATGACATTATCGCGTCCCAGGAATGGGCCGGGCAGTATACCTCTATGGGCAGACTTATGTGACTTTATCGCGTCCCAGATTGGGCCGGGCAGTATAGGCGTCCCTCCATAAAGTGTCGGATTTATGTTAGGTAAGGTAAGTAAGTTATATGGTAATGAACTTGATGATTTTCCTAAGTATGTACGTAAGAAAGTGACTATAACTTTTATTGAAATGGGAAAAGATAATAAGGTACGATTAAGTTCACGAGATGGTAATGACATGGTAGGATCAGGTATTTACCCTTTTTATACTTACCTCTGTCATTCTTTTATACAGATAAGATTGTTTACTGTACCTTATTTCCGTTCCATATTCTGCACTGTTGTCGACTTCTTCGGGCCGCGTCATGCCCGCAGGTATTAGGTACACAGGTTGGTGATCATTGCTCTTAGGATCTCGGTTCAGTTTTTGGGAAAAAGCTCCATTTACTCCGGAGGCTTATCTTTGGTACGGTTTCCCCTGAGGTTGTAGATTCATGTATATTCAGGGTTATGGCGGGGCCCTGTCCCACCACAGTTGTTATGTTAAAACTCTTAGAGGTCTGTAGTCACATATTGTGGGTCAGTTTGTAAAGGAAAGGAGGCAACTGCTTCGGTTGTATATATATGTCCAGGAAGGTAGCCCTATCGGCTAACCTGTTGTTTTTATTTCTGTTGTTTTATTTTATAAGTTTCATGTATGTTCCGCTGATTATCTCTGATGTATACCTGTAAGGGTGCCCAGGTAGGGCACCAGTCGCGGGCCCGGGGTCGGGTCGTGACATAAGGCGTGTAATCCCCTTTGGTTAGCTAAATTGTTGAGCCTTAAATGTGGCGTTTGGTTATTGATTTCGGGCCTTGAAAAGGTGGAAAAGTAGGTAGAAACAAATGAAGTGCTGTCCAATTTTCCGTAGAATTAAGTGACTTTACACTTGGAATATTCTACGTTTGAAGTTAGAAGTTAATAGACGTATTGTGGGCATTTTAGGTTGACATACGACGTATGACATATTGGACTTAGCAAGTGGATTGAACCGAAGAGGTATGTGGAACTTTCATATCTCTTGAGCATGAGTAGTTGTAAATATATAGTACGGTAGACGTACGAGATCTTGATGAATCTAGTTTCATTTGATATCCTTGACTTGTTTTAAGAATGTCCAAGTTGGTTGAGTTAGGGAATTAACTCACTTGTTTTAAAGATTAAGGATATCTTAGTTTCTAAAGATAAGAGACTTGAAGTATTTTTGAAAGTATATGATACTTGGTTTTTGGAAAGTTTAAGTCTCTTGGTTATAAAGAAGAATGTAAGTGTCTAAAGTATAAAGTTAGTATAACGGTTTTATGGGAAGTTGGTTATAATAGCTTTATGGAAAGTTAAAAGGATGGTTTACTCTAGCAATGTAAATTAAGATAAAATGACTTGAAAGGAAGAATGACAAATTGATTAGAAGGCATCAATTGCTTAAAGTTTTAAAGTAAAAAGTCACTTGATTTAGAAGTCTTTAAATGTAGTTCTAAAAGGTATTGTGACTTGTTTTGAAAAGTAGATATGACTTGATACTACAGTTATTAGTATCTGGAAAGTTTTATATGAAAAAGAGTCATTTTAAAAGAATAGAAGTACGTAAAACTTTGGGTTAAATTCCCGGATTTTATAATGACATGTTAGTGCCTTAAGTAAACTAAAATGAGAGTGTATATGATCAAAGCTAATAAGAAGTTAGGGGATTTCTTAACTTGCTTATGATAATTATGATAAGACGGTGGTGCTTATGTTATGTATGATAAGCCTGTAGTGCTTATGTTACGTATGATAGCCGGTTGTGCTAGTGATATATTGTTCATTACAGGGTCATTCCCCGGGTTTGTGGCATTTGTATATTCCGTGGATTTGCTACCCATGATGCGAGAAATACCTCATGCGAGTCCGTAGGGCTCATGCAGGTGAAATAGTCCTATGCGGGGCGGACCAGTCCTATGCGAGGAGATTACCTTATGCGGGTCCATACGACCTATGCGGGCGGATACTGATCATGCGAAATTACCTCATGCGGGTCCATACGGCCTATCTGGGTGAAATAGTCCCGAAGTAGGATTGCGGAATGATACTACGGCGGATGGCCCTAGGTTAATCATGAGCTTCTGTTTAAACCGCAAAGTTTATTCTTGTTTACTCATTGTTAGTAAGGCATGCAATCGTTAATGTGGTTATCATACATGTTCCCGCTTTATTTTAGACTATTATGATTTCATTACTGATTTCTGGCCACATACTTGATACATGTTGTACTGACCTCCTTCGGGGGGCTGCGTTCATGCCGTAGGTAGAATTATACAGGTTGCTGATCCACACTCTTAGGATCACTGTTCAGCAGTTGAGAAGCTCCATTACTCCGGAGGCTTGTCATTGGTTCAGATCCCTGGTATTGTCGGTTGTTGTACATTCAGGGGTATGGCGGGGCCCTGTCCCGTCACAGTTGCTATGTCAAATTCTTAGAGGTCTGTAGTCATGTATGTGGGTCTGTTTGTAAGGAAAAATGATGTAACTGCTTTTGACTAGTTATGTATATATATCCAGGAAGGCGGCCTTATCGGCTAGCCAGTTGTTTAATTCTTACTGATTTAAGTTGTGTGTTTTATGTATGTTCCGCTGGTTTTCTCTGATGGTTACCTGTAAGGGTGCCCATGTAGGGCACCAGTCGCGGGCCCGGGGTCGGGTCGTGACAAAAGTGGTATCAGAGCAGTTAGTCCTCGGAAAGTGTCTACAGACCGTGTCTAGTAGAGTCTTGATTATCGGTGTGTTGTGCACCACATCTATAATCAGGAGGCTGCAGGACATTTAGGATTGGTTTCCATTCTTCTCACTCTAAGATCGTGCGATAGAGCTGTGTTGTTAGGGTCGTCTCCCCCTAACGAGGTATGTTGATTGCAGCTATGAGAAAGGCAACAGTGACCCATGAAGGATTATGTGGATTGCGTATCCAGGTTGGTAATAATTATTGTATAGTTGGTATTATGACATACAACTATACGGATTTATGTATGAGGGTCAGACGCGTGTTGCCTAGAATGATTTTAGATTACCAAGAATTGGTATGGACTAAATAGATACCGGAAGGGTATAAAACAGTTTAATGAATTCTCATCAAGGTTTTACGTACTAATTTGAGAAATTAGGAGATGCTGAGCTGTCTGAGAAGGAAATGAACCCTTAAGAAGTTATGATTAATAGACTTAAGGGAAGACTATGTTAATAGATTAAGCTACGTAGTATACTTAAGAGAATTGTACGGATGAGATCTGTATGGAGTAAGTATGGTCGTTAGGATTAAGACAATACGATTATGGGTTATGAAAAGTTATTTTACCCGGTTACGGGGGGACTGATAAGGTAGGATTGGAGCATGAAAAGTGCGAGCCTAAGAATATTGATAACCGCCGAGACCTTAGGTATGTAAGGCCTTCTTGGCAATAAGATTTAATTCAGACTAAGGGTAAGAGTTAAGTACGATGGTGGGTCAGGTTGAGGACCTATTGCAGGTCTCCCCATAGTCTGAATTGGAGTGGGGTCAATTGGTAGTTCCGCTACGTGACAGGGTCACAAGGATGCCAGACCCAAGTCTAGTTAAGTTGTTTTATGGGTTCGTAGACGCATTCCACCGGAACCAGGTCGTGAGAGCCGGAAATGGCCTTAAATTGTTCAATGTAGGTAGCTCCAAAGATTGGAGGCCAGAATTAGTATGGAAGTTATGTACGTATGCTAGTATAAGTTTGGAAGTACGGAAAGAGTACGACCAGTAAGAAAGAGAGCAACCAAGTGTAAAGGAATAGAGCCTGAATCCATGAGAACCTTTCGAGGTGACTACACCCGTGAGTGATGGGTGGTAGCTGAGCGGGTATATAATAATTGTCCGGTGACGATACAATCATCGGACCCTAGTAGACATGTTATACCCCGTATTTCCAGAGTATGTACGTAAGGACGTACGTGGAGAATTTGAGCCTTAAGTTAGGCATTGGTTCGAAATTTGGGCACAAGTGCCGAATAGAGTCGTTTTCCGACGAAACGTTTCCACAGCTTACGTTGGGAAAATTCCGGCTATGTCATTTAGTATTTTTGCGAATTTTTCCGAGAGACGAAATGTTTTGGACCAACGGGAGGGTGACACTTGTCACCCTCAAGTGGGCGTTTGGGTTGGCCGATTGGGTCACGTTTCTATGGCCTATTGGCTCCTTGTTTTGGCCTTGTTTTGTGGCTTGTTTGGTGCCATGTTTTGTGCCTTGTTTTGTGGAGTAGGGTTTAGGGTGCACTTGGCTTAATCTTGTCCTTACACTTGCTATACACTTGGAAGGATCTTGGCCCTTGGTTGGCCTTTGGTTTTGCTATAAATACCCCCCTAAATGTGAAGACTTCATCCATTCCAAAAACTTCCAAGTCTTGAAACCCTCTCCTCCCCCTTTGTGAGCTCTAAACCGAGAGCCTTCCCCCTCCCCCTTTTCGTGTGGCCTTTGGCCGAGAACACCCCCTCCCCCTAGCCTAGTGTGCTAGCCGAGCCTACCCCCCCCCCCCCCTTGGTAGAAAGTTGTCTTCCAAGTATTGTTATAATGCCCAAAATACCTTAGCATTGTAAGTTTTAGTATTCCAACTATACCTCTATACGTAGAGCCCGGAAATACTACCCTTTTGTCCCTTTAGTCTCAAACCGAAACCCTAAGAAAATCTTCATTGATTGATTGAAGTATTTAAGTAGAAGTTGGTTAGAACTTCTAAGGGTTGTTTGGAGCGGGATGGAGCACCCGGAGTTGGAGCTAAGCGTTGCTCAGGATCGACTTTGTACTTGGATAATTTTGGGCTTATCGAGGTAAACACTACTGTCCTTCTATTGTAAATGGAAATTACATGTTGTTAGAATATATAGTTGAAGTATACTATATATAGAACTAAGCTTAGTACTGCGGCAATGTCTTTTGACTTAAGCCTGAAGAATAAAGAAAAGAACTGCACTGTATTTACATAGGACTGTATTGCAGTAGACTTGTGTAGTACATCGAGTAGAATTGTACACGTCCAGGTTAGGCGTGTAAACCCCACTGGTTGGCTTGGTGGCGGCCTCGTTAGAGGAGGAGATTTACTGTTGTGGGGAGGTCTTTGAATTTTCTATAGAGAAATGGAACCTTGTGTTTTGAAGTTAATAGACTTTTGTGACCTTTTTAGGTGAAAGTACTAAGAGTAGCGTATTCTACTTGAGGAGTGGAAAGGGCTAGCAAGGTTGTAGTACTTGGAGCATTTTGCTTATTGTCGATACTCGTCGCGAGGTATGTGAACCTCTTCCTATCTCTTCTAGCATGATATGTGAACTATGTAGTACGGTAGACGCATACGTGTTAAGCGTGTTTGATTGTTTTAAAACATAAAGTGTTATAACGCTTTATGGGAAGTTGGTTATATGACTTTATGTAGGTAAGAAAATACTTTGTGGTTTTAAAAGGTAATCGATGTGAATTATAACTGGCTTGTTATAATAAAGAACTTGCTGTATTTCAAAAGATTTATAAATCGTTTTGAAGGGAGAGTAACACTTGGTTTTAAAGGTTTTAAAAGGAGTTATACTAGCTTTATGGGGAGTTAGGTATAATGTCTTAAGAGAGGTAAAGAAAATGGTTTACTGATGTTAGAAGTTAAGAGACTTGATCTTATAAGATAAGAGACTTAACTTATTTGTTTTAATGTGAATGTTTGTGTGAAACCTCATTCGTGAGTAATGAGTACTTGGGTTTTTAAAGGGATAATGTTTCTGATTTCGAAATCGTAATGTGTATCGATGCACCATGCAGCGTTAATAAAGGAAAATGTCTCGACTAATGAATTGTATTATTAAAACCGAGAAACCTCCATCCGCATAGAAACTAAGATAAGACAAAATGATATTACATTTTCTAGATCATGGTCTTTGTAATAAGAATGTTGTAAACAAGAATAACCTACTCACGTGAGACATATATTACTCAATTGTTCTAAAAAGGAATCAAGTGATTAAGTTTGGGAACTATGAAACCATTTGAAAATGAGAAGCTTGAGTAATTGAAACTAGGCAACCGAACTTAGGAAAAGAATGTTGTTACTTGATTTTGAAAAGGAATGTGGGTTGGTCATTCTAATACTACGGGTATCGGGTGACTTTGAAAAAGTAATGGATCTCTTTAAAGAATTTAACGTCGTAGTACTTTAGGTTAAAACCCGACTTTGGCATAAAATGAAAGTACTTTGAGTTGTGTGAAACTTGCCTATGCTTGTTGTTGTGAAACTTGCCTATGCTTGTTGTTGTGAAACTTGCCTATGCTTGTGATGATAGCCTTTGTTGTGCAAGTGTGGTATTTCTGTGTTACCGCGTCTCGATAGAGGCCTTGACTTGTTGAGAACTTACTTGGACGCGTCTTTGGGTGATGGAGAATTCCACGGGTATGTTTCCATTTTGATTATTGTCTTGTTGTTGATGTCACATGGACATGTCTACACCGATGCAGTATTCCGGGGGCATGCGGCCATGCGGCCGGGTTGATTACCCGATATATGGTTATTACTGCAACATGGACGTGTCTACACCGATGCAGTATTCCGGGGGCATGTGGCCATGCGGCAGGGTTGACCACCCAGTATATTGTTATTGAGGTTACATGGGCATGTCTACACCGATGCAGTATTCCGGGGGCATGTGGCCATGCGGCCTTGTTATTATTGTTGCATCATGGACATGTCTACACCGATGCAGTATTCCGGGGGCATGCGGCCATGATGCGAACATGATGGATGTTGTGGGCGTGAGACCCATAGTTATATTTGAGTGGTGACTTTGAGGGCGTGAGTCCCTGACTTGATTGCTTTTATGTTGCGTACTGTATTTTGGTTATCATACATGTCTCCTTTTTAGGCTATTATGATTTCATTTACTGATTTGATTCTTTCACATACTTGGTACTGTTATCGACCTCCTTCGGGCTGCGTTCACGCCGCAGTAGAGGTACATCGGTCGTGGATCCCCGCTCTAGGATCTCATTTCGTGTTGAAAGCTCCGTTCCTTGAGGCTTATCTTTGGTATGTTTCCCGAGTTGTAGGTTCTGTACATTCGAGGTATGGCGGGCCCCGTCCCGTCATAGTTGTAAATCTTAAGTGCAGCCAGTAATCAAGTGTGGTTTGTAAAAGGATAAATGCTCGGGTTTTTATGTATATACCTTGGCAACTGCTTTGGTTGGCACAGTTATTTATTATATCTCTTGTTTCATGACTCGTGTTTTATTTTTCCGCTGGTTTTCTCTCGATGTTGTATCACTAGGGTGCCCGGTAAGGCACGATGAGCCCGGTTCGGGCGTTACAAAGTGGTATCGAGCGATTAGTCCTCGGAAAGTGTCTACGCATCCGTCTAGTAGTCTTGATTATCGGTGTGTTGTGCACCACATCTATATTCAGGAAGCTATAGGACATGTAGGATTGGTTTCTATTCTTCTCATTCTGAGATCGTGCCTTAGAGCTGAGTTGTAAGTTGGACCCCTCTGATGTGTTTCATTTTACCAGTTATGCCTCCGCGCGACCGGCCCGTGCGGCAAGGCAGCCGAGGAGCTGCTAGTGGGATACAGAGGAGTACGAGCGCGAGCCCTGGCCAAGACTGAGACAAGCCCGACGGCGAGTTTCGCGACGCCGCCAAAGACCAGCGAGGTTTAGAGCCGCGGCCGTGGGCGATGAGACTACAAGACTGAGCCTCCACCCCACAGGCCGAGCGGGAGATGGGTCACGCGAGATGGCGATTATTGCCGTGGTGTGGCGAATATGAGGACAGCCGACGCGCAGCCGGTTCAGAAGACTCGCGCACCCGAGAGCAGATAGTTTGAGGCTACGGACTTTCTCGAGTTGTAGCCCGCCGAGTTTTATGGGTCGAGGCACGAGGATGATCCGCAGGAGTTCATCCGTCGATTCTGAAGGATCACGCGGTGATCAAGGCTTGAGACCGAGTCCGTGACCTTCGGTTCGCGATCACCGCGTGATACCGCAATGATTGGTTTGATTCGTGGAGCTTTCCGGGAGAGCATGCACTCCAGCAGATGGGATGAGTTTTGGGGCTTTTCTCACGCACTTCTTGCCTCCGCAGATGAGGAGGGCACGGGCCGACAAATTTTTGTTACTGAGACAGAGAGGGCGCACTGTCAGGGAGTACAATGTCGAGTTCGATTCTTTGGCTCGATATGTCCCTGCGCTTGTTGCAGATATGGAGGATAGGGTGCATCGCTACGTCACCGGGCTAGATGATTATATGGCCGAGTCTTGCGCGGTGTTTTCTTCACCGCATGGACATTGCCCGCATTCAGGCTCATGCACTTGGGTGCGAGGAGCGCAGAGATCGACGGGTGGACCGCTTTCAGCAGAAGAAGGCCAAGACGGCCGGATATTTTGGCAACTTTCGAGGCGGACCGCCTCAGCAGCAGACTAGTTATGTATCTCCGCCATTGCAGAGTGGTCCTCCGCAGCCTTCGGGACCTCGATATTCGAGAGCGTCGTGGCTCCTGTTTCAGATGTTCGGGAGTAGGGTGTTGGCGACGCATCCCCTACCTCGGTGTGGTCGATGTGGTAGACCGCATTTCGGGGAGTGTCGTAGTACCAAGGGAGCTTGTTATTCTTGCGGCCAACAGGGCCATATGACGAGAGACTGTCCGACCAAGGGTAGCACGGATGTTGCGACTCACCACCGGATCGATGGTCGGTTCATCGCCTACATTATGCACTGCAGGCGTGCCTATGATTAGAGTGGAGCGGTAGCTTCAGGTATATCCTTAACCCTCTAGAGTTTTGATATGCTTGTTATGATGGTCTCATTATTGTGTGCTATGTACGGATAGCGTTGTGATATTTATGAGTTAGAATACATGGTTAGTTGGAAGGATACGTATGGGGGCATGGTAAGTGTGAACCTTAGACTATGTCACGACTGAGACCTTAGGGGTAAGGTCGTCTTGAGTTAAAGATTTATTTTATGTTTGACCCGTATCAGAGTAGTAGTATACGTGGGATTTATTTGTGTGATAAGTCCGTGGGTAGTGTGAGATGGAAGTGGTAGCTTTCATGATGTGAATTAGTAAGATTGTTCCGGATCGGGGAACAAGAGTTTGGCGCGGTTGGGGGTCGGGTTGAGGACCAATTGCGGGTCAACCCGTAACCCGGTTTGGGGTGGGGTCAGTTCTGGGTGGTCCCGCCAGGTGGTAGGGTCACGAGGATGCTAGGCCCAAGTGTGTATGACCATCGTATGAGTTGGTGGATATGTTCGACCAGAAGCGGATCATGGAGGCCGGGAACGGCCTTAGAGAAGATCAAGGTTAGTAAGATGACCAAGTTTGGAGGTAGTGACTCCAAGGGTTGGAAACAGAAGCGTTGGCGGAAGTGTGGTACGGATACTAGAAAGAGTTTGAGTGTTCGAGAAGGGTACAACAAGATAGGGGAAAAGTGAACGTGTGTGATCGTTTCTTTTGGGGAAATGAAGGTGTGAAGGGAGTATATTTTAGACCTCAGGTAAGGGGTTTTTGTGATGATTAGAGGTGTTTCCTCGTTGACTTGGGTTTAAGTATTGGTGCGTTTGTTATTTTTATGGCCAGGTGTGGCATGATTGTTTTCGTGCGTATAGCAGTGAAGGCTATACTAGCGCATGTTTGGGTTGAGACTTGAGAAGGAACATTCGGGACGAATGTTTCTAAGGAGGGGAGAATGTTATACCCCGTATTTCCAGAGTATGTACGTAAGGACGTACGTGGAGAATTTGAGCCTTAAGTTAGGCATTGGTTCGAAATTTGGGCACAAGTGCCGAATAGAGTCGTTTTCCGACGAAACGTTTCCACAGCTTACGTTGGGAAAATTCCGGCTATGTCATTTAGTATTTTTGCGAATTTTTCCGAGAGACGAAATGTTTTGGACCAACGGGAGGGTGACACTTGTCACCCTCAAGTGGGCGTTTGGGTTGGCCGATTGGGTCACGTTTCTATGGCCTATTGGCTCCTTGTTTTGTGGCTTGTTTGGTGCCATGTTTTGTGCCTTGTTTTGTGGAGTAGGGTTTAGGGTGCACTTGGCTTAATCTTGTCCTTACACTTGCTATACACTTGGAAGGATCTTGGCCCTTGGTTGGCCTTTGGTTTTGCTATAAATACCCCCCTAAATGTGAAGACTTCATCCATTCCAAAAACTTCCAAGTCTTGAAACCCTCTCCTCCCCCTTTGTGAGCTCTAAACCGAGAGCCTTCCCCCTCCCCCTTTTCGTGTGGCCTTTGGCCGAGAACACCCCCTCCCCCTAGCCTAGTGTGCTAGCCGAGCCTACCCCCCTCCCCCTTGGTAGAAAGTTGTCTTCCAAGTATTGTTATACTGCCCAAAATACCTTAGCCTTGTACCTTGTAGTATTCCAAAGATACCTCTATACGTAGAGTCTTAAATACTACCCTTTTGTCCCTTTAGTCTCAAACCGAAACCCTAAGAAAATCTTCATTGATTGATTGAAGTATTTAAGTAGAAGTTGGTTAGAACTTCTAAGGGTTGTTTGGAGCGGGATGGAGCACCCGGAGTTGGAGCTAAGCGTTGCTCAGGATCGACTTTGTACTTGGATAATTTTGGGCTTATCGAGGTAAACACTACTGTCCTTCTATTGTAAATGGAAATTACATGTTGTTAGAATATATAGTTGAAGTATACTATATATAGAACTAAGCTTAGTACTGCGGCAATGTCTTTTGACTTAAGCCTGAAGAATAAAGAAAAGAAGCGCATCGTATTTACATAGGGTGTATTGCATGAGACTTGTGTAGTATTCTTGAGTAGAATTGTACACGTCGGTTAGGCGTGTAAACCCCCGGTTGGCTTGGTGGCGGCCTCGTTAGAGGAGAGATTTACGCTGTCATGCGGAGGTCTTGAATTTTCTATAGAGAAATGGAACCTTGTGTTTTGAAGTTAATAGACGTTTGTGACCTTTTTAGGTGAAAGTACTAAGAGTAGCGTATTCTACTTGAGGAGTGGAAAGGGCTAGCAAGGTTGTAGTACTTGGAGCATTTTGCTTATTGTCGATACTGTCGCGAGGTATGTGAACCTCTTCCTATCTCTTCTAGCATGATATGTGTGAACTATGTAGTACGGTGACGCATACGTGTTAACCGTGTTTGATTGTTTTAAAACATAAAGTGTTATAACGGCTTTATGGGAAGTTGGTTATAATGACTTTATGTAGGTAAGAAAATACTTTGTGGTTTTAAAAGGTAATCATGTGAATTATAACTGGCTTGTTATAATAAAGAACTTGCTGTATTTCAAAAGATTTATAAATCGTTTTGAAGGGAGAGTAACACTTGGTTTTAAAGGTTTTAAAAGGAGTTATACTAGCTTTATGGGGAGTTAGGTATAATGTCTTAAGAGAGGTAAAGAAAATGGTTTCTTGATGTTAGAAGTTAAGAGACTTGATCTTATAAGATAAGAGACTTAACTTATTTGTTTTAATGTGAATGTTTGTGTGAAACCTCATTCGTGAGTAATGAGTACTTGGGTTTTTAAAGGGATAATGTTTCTTGATTTCGAAATCGAATGTGTATCGACGCATCTGCGGCGTTAATAAAGGAAAATGTACCGACTAATGAATTGTATTATTAAAACCAAGAAACCTCCATCCGCATAGAAACTAAGATAAGACAAAATGATATTACATTTTCTAGATCATGGTCATTGTAATAAGAATGTTGTAAACAAGAATAACCTACTCTCACGTGAGACATATATTACTCAATTGTTCTAAAAAGGAATCAAGTGATTAAGTTTGGGAACTATGAAACCATTTGAAAATGAGAAGCTTGAGTAATTGAAACTAGGCAAACTGGAACTTAGGAAAAGAATGTTGTTACTTGATTTTGAAAAGGAATGTGGGTTGGTCATTCTAATACTACGGGTATCGGGTGACTTTGAAAAAAGTAATGGATCTCTTTTAAAGAATTTAACGTACGTAGTACTTTAGGGTTAAAACCCGGACTTTGGCATAAAATGAAAGTACTTTGAGTTGTGTGAAACTTGCCTATGCTTGTTGTTGTGAAACTTGCCTATGCTTGTTGTTGTGAAACTTGCCTATGCTTGTGATGATAGCCTTTGTTGTGCAAGTGTGGTATTTCTGTGTTACAGAGTGTCTATATAGAGGGTAGGTTGACTTGTTGAGAACTTACTTGGACGTCTTTGGCGGTGATGGAGAATTCCACGTATGTTTCCATTTTGATTACTGTCTTGTTGTTGATGTCACATGGACATGTCTACACCGATGCAGTATTCCGGGGGCATGCGGCCATGCGGCCGGGTTGATTACCCGATATATGGTTATTACTGCAACATGGACGTGTCTACACCGAGGCAGTATTCGGGCATGTGGCGTGCGGAAGGGTTGACCACCCGATATTGTTATTGAGGTTACATGGGCATGCCTACACCGATGCAGATTCGGGCACGTGGCCACGGCCTTGTTATTATTGTTGCATCACGGACATGTACACCGTACCGATGATTCCGGCACGCGCCATGATGCGAACATGATGGATGTTGTGGGCGTGAGACCCATAGTTATATTTGAGTGGTGACTTTGAGGCGTGAGTCCCCGACTTGACCGCTTATGTTTGCGTCGTATTTTGGTTATCATACATGTCTCGTGCTTTTTAGGCTATTATGATTTCATTTACGATTTGTGATTTCACATACTTGGTACTTGCATCGACCTCCTTCGGGGCTGCGTTCACGCCGCAGTAGAGGTACATCGGCCGTGGATCCCCGCCTTAGGATCTCATTTCAAGTGTTGAAAGCTCCGTTCCTTCCGAGGCTTATCTTTGGTATGTTTCCCGAGTTGTAGGTTCTTGTACATTCGTGGGTATGGCGAGGCCCCTGTCCGTCATAGTTGTTGTAAATCTTAAGTCAGAGCACTGTTGTGGGCAGGGTTTGTAAAAAGGATAACTGTTCGGGTTTTTATGTATATACTGAAGGCAACTGTTTTGGTTGGCCTGGTTATTTATTATATCTCTTGTTTCATGACTCGTGTTTTATTTTCCGCTGGTTTTTCTCTGATGTTGTATCACTAGGGTGCCCGGGGTAAGGCACCAGTAACGGGCCCGGGTTCGGGGCGTTACAAGACATAGCAGAGCTGTTATGACAGAGTTTGAGGTCATTATGGGTATGGACTAATGGGCTTCTTGTATGCCAAGGTTAACTATATAGTCGATGGGAAAGGAATGGAAGTGCTAATAAACTGTAAGTTACTACTTCCTTCTTTGACATGAAATTGTGGAGTCTATGTGACTTGTTTTATTAAAATTATTGAAGGATTTTATGTTAAGTGCCCTTGGAGGTACTTGGAATTGGTTTAATGTAGCAGTCAGGGCCACGATATTTCGAATAATTTCAGGAAAAATGTGCAAGGCAAGAATAAGATAAGTATGAGTGTTGCCTGAGGAAAACAGAAGACATCGCTGGTAGGTCTTATAAATCTATACGATTATAAGGTGGCACTTGATGATTAAGATGGTGAAGGGAGATAAGCTCTCTCCCCCACGTAGAAGGATAGTTTTACGTACTATGGGGTTATGTGTACCCAGGGTATTAGGCGATGGATGTGAGACAGGTAAGATCTCTAGGGTCGTCATGCAATAAGTTACAATTTTAAATAACCTTGAGAAAAGGTATTAGGTTGGGGTAATTGAGGACGACACTAGGAAATGGTTGAAGAAGTGTCGTAAGGATATAAATGCAGGTAGTACGCATGAATGAAACTGTAGGATCAAGAATCAAGATAGAAATATTTTTGCTAATAATGAGCCTAAGGAAGGGTTATGAGCAGAATGATAAAGAGAATGCAACTATGGTTATGTAAGTTGTACGAGATATGATTACCCCATACTAGTGTAAAGACCATTAGTGAATGATGGGCAGTAAGAACACCTTGAGGAAAGGTGGAAACACCTGTACTGACGAGAAGAATAGTAGGAAAATACGGGGGGGGGGGGGGGGGGGTAAGGGACCCCAGGACAACTTGAAATGAAATATAAAGGTAAGACGAGTAGACACTCGAACGATAAGAAAATCTTGGCAAGCCATTAGGATATGTAATACCATGAATTGAGGTTGAACACCTGACTATAAGCTCTATGAGCTGAAAGAAAATAATAGGATTATTACTTGACGGGATCAAGGAAGTCTCCCCCTAAATTGTGATTTGCAGGAAGTCTTAGCCAAGAGTCAAGTAAAGGAGTAGAATCTAAGTATAGTGACCACGTTTGGTTGCAACAGGGAAATGGAACCAGGAACCATAATTGAGATTAATGATGCCCGAACATTTCACAAGTATGAGAAAGGCTTCCAGTTATTTGGAAGTAAGCTGACTACGACTACAGTTCTAACCCCTCCTGAGGCCTGAAGGACTAGAGGGTTAGGTTATTATGGTAACACTTTGAGTTTTTGGCTGGGTTGTGTGCGGATGCAATGCGATAAGGTAACAACCTATATTTTCTTGGCAGCTACGGGAACACGATAGAGGAGCTCAAGTTCAAGAGGTTGCCGAGTTTTCCCTAGTTGAGGAGGTGAAGAGGCAACAGTATAAGGATCCAGTTCTAGGGCGAATTTGAGATACGGCTCTCCAAGAGGAGGAGGACCTGTATGGGTAGCACCGGATAGGGTGCTGTGATATGAGGAAAGATTGTGTGTGTCCAATTCTGCAGGACTTGTCAGCAGGTTTAGGGGAGGCGCGCAGTTCTTCTTGCTTTATTTTGTTCGGGGTCGACTAAGATGTATCATGACCTCAGATGTATGTATTGGTAAGATGGCCTGAAGAGGGACGTATCAGAGTTTGTTGCTTAGTGTCCAAATTAGTAGCAGGTCAAGGTTGAGCACCAGAAGCCCAGTGGGCTATTACAGGTGTTATACCCCGTAGTTCCAGGGTATGTATGTGGGGACGTACGTACGAGAATACGACAGAAATTTTGGAAAGAAAGAAAGATGTGATTTTTCGACGGAAAAGTTTCCGGGTTTTGTGAAGGAAAAAGGTTCGTTGATGGGAATTGGATTCCCAGATTTGGTATTTGTACTTCTTGGATTATATTAGAATTTTGGGATTTTATTTTCGGAAATGGTCACGTGGGGCCCACGGGAGAAATTTACGGTTTTGTGGGGCCCGCTTTGTTTTTGAGATTTTCGGTATTTTGGATATTTTCGAAAGACGAAATATTTTGGACGAGTAAGGGGGCGAAACGTGTCACCCCCCTTGGGTGGCCATGTGGGCCGAAATTGGTGGGACAAGTGGCTAGCCACTTGTCCCCTTGGCCGAATGGCCATGACATTTGGAGCTTGATTTCGTTGGCCATGTGGTGTGGTGGGACCCACACACACATGGCCCAATCTTGACCACCCACTTGACTTGATCATGACCCTTGATTGTTCTATAAATACCCCTTGATAGCAAGACATAATTTCATCCACCCTTAAGAGTTTTCAAGGCATAAATAATACTCCCTCCTTTGTAGTTCTCGTCCCCCTCCCACTTTGTGTATTGAAATACGTCATGTATTGTTGTATAATCCCAAATACCTTAGCCTAGTATCCCTAGTAGTATTCCAAAGTTATTTCAATACTAGGGGCCCGGAAATACTACTTTATTCCAATAGTCGCAAAACGAAACCCTAGAAAAATCTTCATAGCTTGGTTGAAGTGTTTAGAGAAGTTGTTTAGAAACTTCTAAGGGTCGCTTGGAGCGGGTTGGAGCGTAAGGAATTGGAGCTAAACGTTGCCCAGGATCGACTTATAATCTTGGATAATTTTGGGCTTATCGAGGTAATGATCTATGTTCCCCTATTGTAATTGGATATTACATATTGTAGTAGTTTAGAACTGAGTATTAGATATATTGGAAGGATGTTTATAAAGGATTGAACTGTATTTACATTGGACTGTATTCTGATGAGACTTGTAGTATTATTGTGAAGCGATTTGAACACGTCAGGTTAGATGTGTAATCCCACAGGAGTTGTTGGCACAGTAGCGGGCCGAGTAGAGGAGAGATTTATGTGGTTACTGTGGGGAGGTCTTCCGAATTTTCCGTAGAATAAGGAACCTTGTACTTAGAATTGTTCTACGAAGAGATCTAGAGGTTGATAGACGTTTTGTGGCCTTTATAGGTTGAAGTACTGCGAGTAGCGTATTCTACTTGAATGGTGTAAAAGGCTAGCAGGGTTGTAGTACTTGGAGCATTTTGCTAATTGTCGATAATCGTCGCGAGGTATGTGAACCTCTTCCTATCTTTTCTAGCATGATTGTTGTGAACTATGTAGTACGGTAGACGTACATGTTCTAAGTGAATTTGGTTGGTTTACTGATTTTAAAAGATAAAGGACTTGACTTATATTTGACTTGATATGATATATGAAGAACTCGAATTGTGTAGAAAGTTGTGAAACCTCATTCGCGAGAAATGAGTATTTGGTCTTTAAAAGGAACTTGATTTCTAAAAGAAAAGAGACTTGAGGAATTGAAGATTTTTGGTTTAAAAGAGAGACATGGTTTTGTCTTAAATTGGTTTAAAACATAAAGTGTTATAACAGCTTTATGGGAAGTTAGTTATAACGACTTTATGAAAGCAAAATAATGGTTTTATCATTGGTTTTAAAATGGTAACTTGATTTAAGTATAGGTTACTTGTTTTGAAAAGAGTAAGTATTTGAGTTTTAAAGAGTATACTTGATGTTGTTTTAAAAGAAAGGCACTTGGTTTAAAAAGTATAGAGTACTTGATTTTAAAAGTCTTGTAAAGGTTTTTACGAAAGTAAAGTAAATTGGTTTGAAAAGGAAATGTTTATTTGATACTACGAGTATTAGTATCTTTTACGTAAAGAGGTCTTTTGAAAGAATGAAAGTGGGTTTTATTTTTGGTTTTGAAACCCGTTTTGTTGAAATAAAATGAATTTACCTTGAGTTTTTTGTAACTTGCCTATGTTTGCGTGTGATAGCCTTGTTGTGCAGATTGTATTTTTATACCACGCGTCTCAATGGAGGGCGGTTGATTTGTTATGATCTTACTTGGGCGTCTGCAAGGTGACGGAGGACTCCACTGCACGCTCGCTGATAGCGTTATTCCACGGACTAGCTCTCCGTGAGGTTTCTTGGTCGGTCTTGGTATCGGTGGTTGGCTTTCGTACTTGCCGCCTCGTGGCTGATTCGGCCTTAGTACTGGTAGTTAGCCTTCGCGACTTGCCGCTCGGTTTAGTGGCGAAGTCTCGTGACACGCGCCGTACACAGTAGTTAGCTCGTACTTGCCCGATCACGTGACACGGCCTTGGTACCTGGTAGTCGTCTTTCGTACTTGCCCCGTGTCAGCTTCGTGGTTTGGTTGCATAGTATTGTTAGTACGGCCTTGGTATCTAGTAGTTGGCTTTCGTACTTGCCCCGGTCAGTCGATGATGCGGCTTTGGTATCTGGGAGTTAGCGCCGTACTTGCCCGTCGCGGTTGTTATGACACAGGTGGGACCTGGTGTTCATTTGTATTCCTTGGTGTTGCTTTATCATAGACTGCCGGCAGTGAGGAAGGTATTCCACGGGCATGATTAATGTTGTGGGCGTGAGACCCATAGTTATATTTGAGTGATGACTTTGAGGGCGTGAGTCCCTGACTTGACGTGACTGCTTACATATTATGTACTGTAGTTGGTTATCATATATGTCTCTTGTTTTATATAGACTACTATGATTTCATTTACAGTATTTTCAGTTTCACATACTTGGTACCTGTTGTACTGACCTCGCCCGGGCTGCGTTCATCTGCGCGGTAGAATACATCGGTTGTGGATCCTCGCCATAGGATCACGATTGACGTTTTGGGAAGCTCCGTTTCTCCGAGGCTTATCTTTGGTATAGTCCATGTCGGTGTAGTTACTTGTACATTCGTGGTATGGCGGGGCCTGTCGTCATAGTTATGGTTACATTCTTAGAGGTGCAGAAATCTTGTTGTGGCGGGTTTGTAAAAGGATTTAACTATTGATTTGATATATATATGTATATATTCGGGAAGGTGACCGTTTTAGTTGCTTTGTTTCATACTTTATGTCTTGTCTCATGTTTTAGTTTTTATTTCACGATTTTCTCTAATGTTGTATCACTAGGGTGCCCGGTAGGTACGATCACGGGCCCGGATCGGGTCGTGACAAAAGTGGTATCGAGCGATTAGTCCTCGGAAAGTGTCTACGCATCGTGTCTAGTAAGTCTTGATTATCGGTGTGTTGTGCACCACATCTATAATCAGGAGGCTACAGGATATGTAGGATTGGTTTCCATTCTTCTCACTCTGAGATCGTGCCTTAGAGCTGTGTTATAAGTTGGACTCCCTCGGACGTACTCGTGTGTACCAGTTATGCCTCTACCTTAAGGCAACGAGCCCGTGAGGGCAAGCGGCGAGAGGCTGCGAGTAGAAACCTGAGGGTTACGAGCACGAGCGGTCATTATCCGAGGCAGTAACGCATTCGGGAGTTCTGCGACGCCGCTAGCCCGAGAGAGTTTAGAGCGTGCTCACGAGACCACGATACCGAGCCTCTAGTTCAACGGCCGAGCCGAGGATATGAGTTCAGAGATAGCCGATTACTAGCTAAGGGTGGTGGTGGGAATGAGCAGACGGGAGCCGGTGGTTCCGGCAGTACCAGTGATTCACCCTAGATCCGATAGTCTGAGACGTCGGGATTTCTTGAGTTGCAGTTCGCCAGAGGTCTATGGATTGAGAGCTGAGGATGATCCTCAGGGTGTCGTGGTAGTTTGGGAGATTATTATACCTGTGGCCGTCAGGGCCATGTGATGGGAGGATGTCCAAGTAGGAGGGATACAAGAGGGATGACTCGGCACGGGTCGATTCTTGAGTTCGATTGTTGGGAGAAGGGGGTGCTAGTCAGATGAGGTGTCACGACCCGAAACTGGGCCCGTGACTGGTGCCTTACCCCGGGCACCCTAGTGACACAACATCAGAGAAATCAGCGGAACATAAAACATATACATGAAACAAGTGAAGTACAAAACAGTAATCTGAGGAAAACTTGCCTTTCGGCATATATAAATAACAACTTTTACAAATGAACAGTTTAATCCTTTTCACAAACCCTGCCCTTGCGCATTACGCACCTAAGAAATGATACGACAACAATGGCGGGGCGGGGCCGCCATACCACGAATGTAAACACCTACAACAACGGGGACTATACGGCTGATAAGCCTCGGAGAAACGGAGCTTTCCCAAATCTTGAATGTGACCTAAGAGCGAGGATCAATGGCGGTGTACCTTTACTGCGGCATGACGCAGCCCGGAGAGGTCGATCTAACAGTCAAGTATGTGGCGAAAATAAATCAGTAAATGAAATCATATTAGTCTATATAAAGCGAGAGACATGTATGATAACCAAACTACGATTCACAATAACTAGCGATATATCAAGTCGTGACTCACGCCTCAAGTCATCACAAAGAACATAACGATGGGTCTCACGCCACAACATCAATCGTGCCGTGGGACACATTCCTCACCGCGCTTTATGATATAAAAGCACCAAGGAACACATGAACACCCGGTCCCACCTGTGCCATAATAACACCGTACGGGGTAAGTACGAAGGCATAGCCGACTACTAACACCCACAGTACCAACACGGTCATGAACTGTATCATAAGATCTGTCTAGACCGTCACATGATCAAAGCTGGCCACTTGCCCGCAGTATCTAATGTGCGCGTCTAGTCCTGGAACTTCCGCACTCGCGTAGGCCAATCTCATCGGCCCGCATGAGGTATTCCGCGTCGGTAGCTACTCCGGCGTCGTCACGGACTTCCGAGTCGCGCAGCCACAAGGACGCATGCCCATAAAGGACGCACTAACACGGAACTCTCGTAGCTCGCGTAGGCCCTCAGGACTGCGTGAGGTATTCTCGAATCATAGGTCCATCGACCCGCTGAGTCTACCGCGTCGGAGCGGCTTAACCCCCGGAATCATCTCAAGAGATGAATGCCACAATACTATCATAACGACTGATAGTTAATAAGCACAGTCAAGGGAACCCCTTTACACAAACATCACAAGATACTAACACACGTAGCATCCTAACACGTTTACTTATCAAAGCAACAAGAAAGTATTACAAGGCTATCACAAACCAATACAATCAAGTTGTTCACACAAGGTACTTTCTACTATATGATTAACAAGATCGGGTTTTTATCCCCAAAGTACTTCATACATTAACTCTTTAAAAGATACGTTGCTTTCACATAAGTCACACAATACCCGTAGTATAAAATAGAGTGACTGTCTTTTTTTTAATAAACCAAAACACTTTCCTTTGTAAAATCAAGTAACAACATTATTTTCCAAACGTCCAAGTTTGCCTAATTTCAATTGTTCACGTTTCTTATTTTAGAAAGGTTTCGTAGTTCATAGTCTTATTCATTTAAGAATATAATTCTCTTTTAAACAATCTGAGGAACATAAGTCTTATATGTGAGTAGGATATTCTTGTTTATAACAATCTTATTACAGCAGCCGTGATCTAGGAAATATCATTTTGTCTCATCTTAGCTTCTATGCAGATGGAAGTTTCTACTGGTTTTAATAATACTTAATTAGTCAAAACATTTCCTTTTATTAACGCTGCAGTGGTTTGTCGATACACATTCTGATTTCCGAAATCAGTAAAAACATTCTTAAGCCGTTATACCTAACTTCCCATAAAGCTAGTATAACTCTTAAGTTTTCAAAAACCAAGTATTACTTCTTCTTTCAAAATGATTCCAAAAATCTTTTGAAATACTTCAAGTTCTTTATTAACACATAACAAGCCAGTTATAATTCAAATCAGTTACCTTATTAAAAGCCATATGTATTTTCTCACCAACATAAAGCTGTTATAACCAACTTCCCATAAAGCCGTTATAACACTTTATGTTTTAAACCAATCAAATACATTTAGCACGTATGCGTCTACCGTACTACATAGTTCACACATTTCATGCTAGAAGAGATAGGAAGAGGTTCACATACCTCGCGACGATTATCGACTAATAGCAAAACGCTCCGAGTACCTCAAACCGTCGACTACTCCTTAGTCCAGAAGATTACGTCACACGTAGCACTTCAACCTATAAGGCCACAAGGCGCTTATTAAAATCTAGATCTTAACGTAGAACATTCTACAGAAAATTTGGCAGCACCTCCCCACATGGCGTAAATCTCCTCTCTCTGGGCGGCTACCAAGCCAACCAGGGGGTTCTTCATCTAACCCGAACGGGTACCATTCTACTCCACAAGTACTACCACAAGTCTCATGTCTGATCTATGTAATTACGATTCGATTCGATTCTTGAGCTTAAGTCAAAAGACATTGCCAACTAACTACGTTCAGTACTATATATAGTATACTTCAACTATATATTCAAACAACATGTAATTTCCAATTACAATAGAGGGACAAGATATTTACCTCGATAAGCCCATAATTATCCAAGTATAAAGTCGATCCTGGGCAATCGTTTAGCTCCAACTCCGTGCGCTCCAACCCGCTCCAAACTACCCTTAGAAGTTCTAACCAACTTCTACATACTACTCCAACTAACCATGGAGATTTTCCTTAGGGTTTCGGTTTGGTGACTAACGGGAAGTATAATAGTATAACTGGGCTTTGTATAGGTATAACCTTAGAATACTACAAGGTATATGGCTAAGGTAATTTGGGCATTATAACAATACTTTTGAGAGTATTTCTACACCACAAAGGGGGGGTATTATACGAAAGCAACTAGGCTAGGGGAGGGGTTCTCGTGAGAGAGCCACAAGCGAGGAGGGACATCTCTCGGCCACGCCGCCTCACGACACGGGGGAGGGGAAAGGCTCTCAAGACTTAGGCATTTTGGATGAAGAAGTCTTCAACCTTAGAGGGGTATTTATAGGTCAAGGGATGGCCAACCAAAGGCCAAGATCAATCCATGTGTTAGGCAAGTGTAGGGCTAGGATTTACCAAACACAAATATCCTACCTACCCTTGACTTTGTGCCAAGGCACAAAAACGTGCCAAGCTTAGCCATTTTCGTCCAATGGACGATTTGAAGTCCACCAATGAGAGGGTGCCAAGTGGCGCCCTCTTGTTGATCCAACACGTTCGCCTCGGAAAAATCCGCAAAAATTAGAAATGACATAGCGGAAATTCCCTACGAAAGTCGTGAAAACGTTTCGTCGAAAACGACTCTAAACGGGTGTTGTGCACAAACATAAATCGGCAAGTCACTTTGCCTACTCAAGGCTTTAAACTTTTATCGTGCGCCGCGTACGTACATACTGGAAATACGGGTATAACATTCTCCCCTCCTTAGAAACATTCGTCCCGAATGTTCCTTCTAAATCTCAAGACAAACGCGCGCCAGTATAGTCTTCACTACTATACTTACGAGAACAATCCTTGCCATACATGGCCACAGAAACAACTTGCGCAAAAAGCCTACATCCAAGTCCACGAGGAAACACCTCTATCATCACCATAACACCTCTCTCCGGGGTCTATAATATACTTCTTTCGCACCTTCTTTTACAAAAAAAAAAGAAATGATCACATCTATGCTCGCGATACCACTGATACCACTTTTGTCACTTTGCCGCGAGGTTCTAGTGTCACTCCGGCGACCCAACAAACGGTACCGGACTGCATGCGATCCCTAAGGCTGCATTACACTCGAACTCTAACCACATTTACGACCGCTTGGTTTCCAAAACTCGGTTACTATCTCTAACGTGGTCATCATTAACGGGAACACTGATGGATCTCCGATACTTTCCCGATCATAACAATACGAAAGACCGGACGTACTGCCTCCTAAGTCGGACGGCAAAAGCTAACATATAGGCAACCTGGCCTATCCTTCACATGAACTCACAAAGGCCCAAAGTAACTCGGGCTAAGTTCCCTCTGTATTCCTAACTCGTCACCCAACCGGGTGGTGCTTTCGAAGACCGACCGTCGGCTGAACTCTGGCGTCGTCGCCGATTATCGCACAATTCCTCTAAGCGCGAACTTCTTCTAGACAAGCTTCACTATCCGATCTGTGGAACAAGCTGAACAACTATCTGAATCTTGCCAACATCGAACCAATCGACCGAACTTACACTTCCGCCTTACAAGGCTTCATAAGGCAATATCCGAACACGAAATGGTAGCTTAAACACTACCTCCACAGAGACAACAATCCCCACAACTATCCCCGAAATCAAACACCGGCGAGGCGAATGTGGTCTGAGACTCACCGAGTTCCTATCCTTGCACTGGTAAAACTTTTAGAAAACGAAAATAGCCACAACACAGGCTTCATCAGCGACATAAGGTGAAGGTAGGCACCCGTGCATCCTTACAACCTTTGAATAACCCAACACATGCGAAACGGTCTGACCAAGAACACGATGGGCTGTCCCGACCGACCACTGGTCGAATGCATCCACGAACTCGTACGCTGGTTAACTAAACTTGGGCCTAACACCCTCGTGACCCCACCACCCGGCGGGACCACCACGAACTGACCCCACCACCAAACCTGCCGCGGGTTGACCCGCAACGTGGCCTCAACCCGACATACGCCAAGAAATCCGTCCATCGGAACAATCTCACTAATCACGTTTTGAAAACCTAGCGGTCTTCTTAGCTCAACTACCCCCTTTCATTCCATACTACTAGGGACCTATCCCACACATAACTCACGTGCATTATGCACTTCCGATAAGGATCAAACATAACACTACACCTTTTCTCGAGATGGCCTCACCTCTAAGGTCTTTACGTAAAACATTCTAAGGCTCACACCTTCTCTATCCCCCAAAATCTTACTCGGTTAACCCACCATGATTTCTAAACACAACTAACACACCGCTATCAGAACATAGCACTTAAGGTATACTCACCTTATCACATAATCGAAACTCTAGAGGGTTAAAGATATATCTATATCTACTGCTTCACTCCCCCTTAGTCGTTCTAATCAAACCTGCCCCGTAGGGCGCATCACTAAGGAAGATGACGAACTACCCACCAATCCTGAAGGCTAAGTCCTCCTACAAGGACACTCTCTCGACACATGGCCCTGACGGCCGCAGGTACAACAAGTACCAACAAAAAGACGACATTCCCCGGGATGGCGTCATCCTGTGAGCAGGAAGCCACAGGTTGACCAACTCCTGCATACCGAACGTCCGAAATCCGTGGAAGACCACTCTGCGCGGCGGAGGTGCATATCTAATCTGTGGTGAGGCGACTCGCCTCGAAAGTTACTAAAGGACTCTTTGCTCTGGCCCCTTCTCGCTTTGTTAACCCGTCGATCTCTACGTTTCTCGGCCTGCTGCGCATAAGCCCGTACACAGGCCATGCTCAAGCCCAACTGAAGAATTTCTCTTGCACAACCCTCTTTTAAATCGTCATCAAGATTCGCGGTACATCGGTATACTCTCTGGTAGTCAAATCCATAGCTAGTAACAGGGTCGTCTTCTTGCAATCTAAATTCATCGTTCGATCGTGGGCGAAGGTTCATATATCATGGCGCGATGAGCACTGCTGCCGCCGTACTAAACTCTGATGGGGCTAGTGACGTCGCAGAACTCCCGAATGAAGCACTACCTAGGTAATGATTGGGCTGTGCCGCTTGCCCACCTCCGAACTCTACTCGCGGCTCCGCCAGTGCCTTACCTCACAGGCGGGTTGCCTATGCGGAGGCATAACGATAAGGAAATAATTTCGTCGGAGGGTCAACTTACAACACGGCTCTAAGGCACGATCTCGAGTGAGAAGAATAGGAACCAATCCTAAATACCTATAGCCTCACGATTATTGGTGTGGTGCACAACACACCGATAATCAAGACTCTGCGGATCTGATGCGTAGACACTTTCCGAGGATTAATCGCTCGATACCACTTTTGTCACGACCGGCGGGCGTGGCGTGCCTTACCGGGCACCCTAGTGACACAACATCGAGAAATCGGGAACATAAAACATATACATGAAACAAGTGAAGTACAAAGCGATGTCGAGGAAAACTTGCCTTTGGCATATATAAATAACAACTTTTACAAATGAGCAGTTTAATCCTTTTCACAAACCACGCTTGCATGATTCTACGGACTTCTAAGAAATGATCGACAACAATGGCGGGACGGGGCCCGCCATACCACGAATGTAAACACTACAACAACGAGGACTATACCACTGATAAGCCTCGAGAAAGCGGAGCTTTCCCAAATCTTTGGCGTGACCCTAGAGCGAGGATCAATGGCGGTGTACCTTTACTGCGGCATGAGCGGCCCGAAGGAGGTCGATCTGACAGTGCAAGTATGTGAAATCGAAAATAAATCGTAAATGAAATCATATTAGTCTATATAAAGCGGGAGACATGTATGATAACAAACTACGATTCCTGATAACTAAGCGATCATATCAAGTCGGGGACTCACGCCTCAAGTCATCACAAAAGAACATAACGGTGGGTCTCACGCCACAACATCAATCGTGCGTGGGACACATTCCTCAGCTTGGCGGTTTATGATATAAAAGCACCAGGAACACACATGAACACGGGTCCCACTGTGCCATAATAACACCGTCACGGTAAATGCGAAGGCATAGCCGACTACTAACACCTACAGTACCAACAAGGTCATGAATCAGATCATAAGATCTGTCTAGGCCGTCACATGATCAAAGGCGCCACTTGCCCGCATATCTAATGTCGCGCGTCTAGTCCTGGAACTTCCAGACTCGCGTAGGCCAATCTCATCGGCCGCGTGAGGTATTCCCCGCATCGGTAGCTACTCCGGCATCGCCCCGACTTCCGAGTCCGCATAGCCCTGAGGACGCGTGCCCATAAAGGACGACACTAACACGGAACTCTCGTAGCTCGCGTAGGCCCACGGGACTGCGTGAGGTATTCTCGAATCATAGGTCCATCGACGCTTTGAGTCTACCCGCGTGGAGGCGACAACCGGAATCATCTCAAGAGATGAATGCCACAATACTATCATAACGATGATAGTTAATAAGCACGATCAAGGAACCCTTTACACAAACATCACAAGATACTAACACACGTAGATCATAACACGTTTACTTATCAAAGCAACAAGAAAGTATTACAAGGCTATCACAAACCAATACAATCAAGTTGTTCACACAAGGTACTTTCTACTATATGATTAACAAGATCGGGTTTTATCCCCAAAGTACTTCATACATTAACTCTTTAAAGATACGTTGCTTTCACATAAGTCACACAATACGTAGTATAAAATAGAGTATCTTTTTTTAATAAACCAAAACACTTTCCTTTGTAAAATCAAGTAACAACATTATTTTCCAAGCGTCAAGTTTGCCTAATTTCAATTGTTCACGTTCTTATTTTAGAAAGGTTTAGTAGTTCATAGTCTTATTCATTTAAGAATATAATTCTCTTTTAAACAATCGAGGAACATAAGTCTTATATGTGAGTAGGATATTCTTGTTTATAACAATCTTATTACAAAGTAGTGATCTAGGAAATATCATTTTGTCTCATCTTAGCTTATGCGGATGGAAGTTTCTCTTGGTTTTAATAATACTTAATTAGTCAAAACATTTCCTTTTATTAACGCTGCGATGGTTTGTCGATACACATTCGATTTTCAAATCGGTAAAAACATTCTTAAGCCGTTATACCTAACTTCCCATAAAGCTAGTATAACTCTTAAGTTTTCAAAACCAAGTATTACTTCTTCTTTCAAAATGATTCCAAAAATCTTTTGAAATACTTCAAGTTCTTTATTAACACATAACAAGCCGCTTATAATTCAAATCGATTACCTTATTAAAAACCATATGTATTTTCTCACCAACATAAAGTATTATAACCAACTTCCCATAAAGCCGTTATAACACTTTATGTTTTAAACCAATCAAATACATTTAGCACGTATGCGTCTAAATCTTACATAGTTCACACATTTCATGCTAGAAGAGATAGGAAGAGGTTCACATACCTCGCGACGATTATCGACTAATAGCAAACGCTCAGTACCTCAAACCGTCGACTACTCCTTAGTCCGTAAGATTACGTCACGTAGCACTTCAACCTATAAGGCCACAAGTGCGCTTATTAAAATCTAGATCTTAACGTAGAACATTCTACAGAAAATTCGGCAGACTCCCCGCATGGCGTAAATCTTCTCTCTAACGGGCGGCTACCAAGCCAACCAGGGGTTATTCATCTAACGACGGGTACAATTCTACTCCACAGTACTACTACACAAGTCTACTGTAATACAGTCCTATGTAATTACAGTTCAGTTCAGTTCTTCAGGCTTAAGTCAAAAGACATTGCCAACTAACTACGTTCAGTACTATATATAGTATAATTCAACTATATATTCAAACAACATGTAATTTCCAATTACAATAGAGGGACAAGATATTTACCTCGATAAGCCCATAATTATCCAAGTATAAAGTCGATCCTGGGCAATCGTTTAGCTCGACTCAGTGCGCTCAACCCGCTCCAAACTACCCTTAGAAGTTCTAACCAACTTCTACATACTACTCCAACTAACCATGGAGATTTTCCTTAGGGTTTCGGTTTGGTGACTAACGGGAAGTATAATAGTATAACTGGGCTTTGTATAGGTATAACCTTAGAATACTACAAGGTATATGGCTAAGGTAATTTGGGCATTATAACAATACTTTTGAGAGTATTTCTACACCACAAAGGGGGGGTATTATACGAAAGCAACTAGGCTAGGGGGAGGGGGGGTTCTCGGCCGAGAGCCACAAGGCAAGGGGGAGGGACATCTCTCGGCCAAGAGGCCTCACGAAAAGGGGGAGGGGGAAGGCTCTCAAGACTTAGGCATTTTGGATGAAGAAGTCTTCAACCTTAGAGGGGTATTTATAGGTCAAGGGATGGCCAACCAAAGGCCAAGATCAATCCATGTGTTAGGCAAGTGTAGGGCTAGGATTTACCAAACACAAATATCCTACCTACCCTTGACTTTGTGCCAAGGCACAAAAACGTGCCAAGCTTAGCCATTTTCGTCCAATGGACGATTTGAAGTCCACCAATGAGAGGGTGCCAAGTGGCGCCCTCTTGTTGGTCCAACACGTTTCGTCTCTCGGAAAAATCCGCAAAAATTAGAAATGACATAGCCGGAAATTCCCTACGAAGTCGTGGAAACCGTTTCGTCGAAAAACGACTCTAAACGGGTGTTGTGCACAAACATAAATCGGCCAAGTCACTTTGCCTACTCAAGGCTTTAAACTTTTATACGTACGCCCTTACGTACATACTCTGGAAATACGGGGTATAACATGAGGTCACCCCCACCTCATTGTAGCCATTGTAATAGACTCCATTATGGGGAGTGTCGTACTGCTTCGACAGCTTGTATGCTTGCGGCCAACAGGGCCATTTGGTGAGAGTTTGTCCGACCAGAGGTAGCACAGATGTAGAGACTCAGCCTTCGGGATCGGTGGCTGGTTCATCGCCTTATATAGCTAGGCGCCCTGCAGGGCAGGATTATGATTAGAGCGACAAAGGGAAAGTGAGGCAGTAGTTGCAGAGATATCTTTAACCCTTAAGAGACTTGTTTATGTTGTTATGATGGGTACATGTTAGGTGCTATGTACGGATAACATTGTGTTAAGTGTGAATTAGAAACATGGGTAGTGTGAGATGGAAGTGGTAGCTTTCATGATGTGAATTAGTAAGATTGTTCCGGATCGGGGAACGAGAGAGTTTGGGCGATAGTGGGTCGGGTTGAGGACCGTTCGCGGGTCAACCCGCAGCCCGAAAGGAGATGTGGTCAGTTTGAGGTGGTCCCGCCAGGTGGTAGGATCACGAGTGTGCGAGGCCCAAGTTTAGGTAACCATCGTATGAGTTCGCGGATGTGTTCGACCGGAATCGGATCGTGAAGGTCGGGAATGGCCTTGAAGAAATTCGAGGCTAGTAAGATGACCAAGTTTGGAGGTAGTGACTCCAAAGATTTTGAAACCGAAGTGACGGCGAGGTATGGTGCGTGTACTAGAAAGAGTTCGAGTGTTCGAGAAAGTGCAGCGAGAAAGGAAAGAAGTGAACATGTCTTTGAGAGATGGAAGTGATCATTTCTTTGTAAGGTGAAGATCACGAAGGAGTATCCTTTGGACAAGGAACGAGAGTTAGTATCGTTTTACATCTTAGAGGTGATTCCTCGTGGACTTGGATTTAAGTATTTGCGCGTATGTTATTTTTGTGGCCAGGTGTGGCATGATTGGTTTCGTAAGTATAGTAGTGAAGACTATACCGGCGCAGGTATGTTTTGGAGACTTAGAAGGAACATTCGGAACGAATGTTTCTAAGGGGGGAAGAATGTTATACCCCATAGTTCCAGGGTATGTATGTGGGGACGTACGTACGAGAATACGACAGAAATTTTGGAAAGAAAGAAAGATGTGATTTTTCGACGGAAAAGTTTCCGGGTTTTGTGAAGGAAAAAGGTTCGTTGATGGGAATTGGATTCCCAGATTTGGTATTTGGACTTCTTGGATTATATTAGAATTTTGGGATTTTATTTTCAGAAATGGTCACGTGGGGCCCACGGGAGAAATTTACGGTTTTGTGGGGCCCGCTTTGTTTTTGAGATTTTCGGTATTTTGGATATTTTCGGAAGACGAAATATTTTGGACGAGTAAGGGGGCGAAACGTGTCACCCCCTTGGGTGGCCATGTGGGCCGAAATTGGTGGGACAAGTGGCTAGCCACTTGTCCCCTTGGCCGAATGGCCATGACATTTGAAGCTTGATTTCGTTGGCCATGTGGTGTGGTGGGACCCACACACACATGGCCCAATCTTGACCACCCACTTGAATTGATCATGACCCTTGATTGTTCTATAAATACCCCTTGATAGCAAGACATACTTTCATCCACCCTTAAGAGTTTTCAAGGCATAAATAATACTCCCTCCTTTGTAGTTCTCGTCCCCCTCCCACTTTGTGTAGTGAAATACGTCATGTATTGTAGTATAATCCCAAATACCTTAGCCTAGTATCCCTAGTAGTATTCCAAAGTTATTTCAATACTAGGGGCCCGGAAATACTACTTTATTCCAATAGTCGCAAAACGAAACCCTAGAAAAATCTTCATAGCTTGGTTGAAGTGTTTAGAGAAGTTGTTTAGAAACTTCTAAGGGTCGCTTGGAGCGGGTTGGAGCGTAAGTAATTGGAGCTAAACATTGCCCAGGATCGACTTATAATCTTGGATAATTTTGGGCTTATCGAGGTAATGATCTATGTTCCCCTATTGTAATTGGATATTACATATTATAGTAGTTTAGAACTGAGTATTAGATATATTGGAAGGATGTTTATAAAGGATTGAATCAGTATTTACATTGACCGTATTTCTGATGAACTTGTGTAGTATTATTGTGAAGCAGATTTGAACACGTCCGGTTAGACGTGTAATCCCCTGGGAGTTGTTGGCCTGGTAGCGGGCCTGAGTAGAGGAGGATATTTATGTGGTTACGGGGGGGGAGGTGCTGCCGAATTTTCCGTAGAATAAGGAACCTTGTACTTAGAATTGTTCTACGAAGAGATCTAGAGGTTGATAGACGTTTTGTGGCCTTTATAGGTTGAAGTACTGCGAGTAGCGTATTCTACTTGAAGGGTGGAAAAGGCTAGCAGGGTTGTAGTACTTGGAGCATTTTGCTAATTGTCGATAATCGTCGCGAGGTATGTGAACCTCTTCCTATCTTTTCTAGCATGATTGTTGTGAACTATGTAGTACGGTAGACGTACATGTTCTAAGTGAATTTGGTTGGTTTACTGATTTTAAAAGATAAAGGACTTGACTTATATTTGACTTGATATGATATATGAAGAACTCGAATTGTGTAGAAAGTTGTGAAACCTCATTCGCGAGAAATGAGTATTTGGTCTTTAAAAGGAACTTGATTTCTAAAAGAAAAGAGACTTGAGGAATTGAAGAGTTTTTTGAGAGACATGGTTTTGTCTTAAATTGGTTTAAAACATAAAGTGTTATAACAGCTTTATGGGAAGTTAGTTATAACGACTTTATGAAAGCAAAAGAATGGTTTTATCATTGGTTTTAAAATGGTAACTTGATTTAAGTATAGGTTACTTGTTTTGAAAAGAGTAAGTATTTGAGTTTTAAAGAGTATACTTGATGTTGTTTTAAAAGAAAGGCACTTGGTTTAAAAAGTATAGAGTACTTGATTTTAAAAGTCTTGTAAAGGTTTTTACGAAAGTAAAGTAAATTGGTTTGAAAAGGAAATGTGTTTTTGATACTACGAGTATTAGTATCTTTTACGTAAAAGAGGTCTTTTTGAAAGAATGAAAGTGGGTATTATTTTTGGGTTTGAAACCCGTATTGTTGACATAAAATGAAAGTACCTTGAGTTGTGTGTAACTTGCCTATGTTTGCGTGTGATAGTCTTGTTGTGCCAGTATTGTATTTTTATACCACCGCGTCTCTCAATGGAGGGCCGGTTGATTTGTTATGATCTTACTTGGGCGTCTGGCGGTGTGAGAGGATTCCGCAGTGCGCTCGCGTTGATAGCGTTATTCCATGGACTAGCTCTCCATGAGGTTTTACTGATTCGGCCTTGGTATCTGGTGGTTGGCTTTCGTACTTGCCGCCTCGTGGTGATTCGCCTTGGTACAGTAGTTAGCCTTCGACTTGCCGCTCGGTTTAGTGGTGAAGTCTCGTGACACGCGCGGTACACAGTAGTTAGCCTTCGTACTTGCCGGTCATACGTGACCACGACCTTAGTACCGGTAGTCGGCCGTACTTGCCGTGTCGCCGTGGTTTGGTTGCATAGTATTGTTAGTACGGCCTTGGTATCTAGTAGTTGGCTTTCGTACTTGCCCCGGTCAGTCGATGATGCGGCTTTGGTATCTGGTAGTTAGCCTTCGTACTTGCCCCGTACGGTTGTTATGACACAGGTGGGACCTGGTGTTCATTTGTATTCCTTGGTGTTGCTTTATCATAGACTGCCGGCAGTGAGGAAGGTATTCCACGGGCATGATTGATGTTGTGGGCGTGAGACCCATAGTTATATTTGAGTGATGACTTTGAGGGCGTGAGTCCCTGACTTGACGTGACTGCTTACATATTATGTACTGTAGTTGGTTATCATATATGTCTCCTGTTTTATATAGACTACTATGATTTCATTTACAGTATTTTCAGTTTCACATACTTGGTACCTGTTGTACTGACCTCCTTCGGGGGGCTGCGTTCATGCCGCAGGTAGAGGTACATCGGTTGTGGATCCTCGCTCATAGGATCACAGTTCAGCGTTTTGGGAAGCTCCGTTTCTCCAGAGGCTTATCTTTGGTATAGTACCCTGTCAGTGTAGTTACTTGTACATTCAGGGGTATGGCGAGCCCTGTCGATCATAGTTATGGTTACATTCTTAGAGGTATGTAATCTTGTTGTGGCGAGGGTTTGTAAAAGGATTTAACTGTTCAGGTTGATATATATATGTATATATTCAGGAAGGTGACCGTTTTGGTTAGCCTGTTTCATACTTTATGTCTTGTCTCATGTTTTAGTTTTTATTTCCGCTGATTTTCTCTGATGTTGTATCACTAGGGTGCCCGGGGTAAGGCACCAGTCACGGGCCCGGGATCGGGTCGTGACAAAAGTGGTATCAGAGCAGTTAATCCTCGGAAAGTGTCTACAGACCGTGTCTAGTAGAGTCTTGATTATCGGTGTGTTGTGCACCACATCTATAATCAGGAGGCTACAGGATATGTAGGATTGGTTTCCATTCTTCTCACTCTGAGATCGTGCCTTAGAGCTGTGTTATAAGTTGGACTCCCTCGGACGTACTCGTGTGTACCAGTTATGCCTCTACGCAAGGCAACCAGAGCCCAGGAGGGCAAGGCAGCAGAGGGAGCTGCGAGTAGAGCACAGAGGGTTACCAGGGCACGAGCCCAGTCATTATCTGAGACAGCGCTTCATTCGGGGAGTTCTGCGACGCCGCTAGCCCTGTGAGAGTTTAGAGCAAGAGCTCGAGACCACGATACGAGCCTCTAGTTCAACGGCCGAGCCGAGGATATGAGTTCAAGGAGATAGCCGATTACTACTAGCTAGTGGTGGTAGAATGAGGACGGACGAGCCGGTGGTTCGGCGATACCGATGATTCACCCTAGATCTGATAGTCTGAGACGTCGGGATTTCTTGAGTTGCAGTTCGCTAGAGGTCTATGGATTGAGAGCTGAGGATGATCCTCAGGGTGTCGTGCTAGTTTGGGAGATTATTATACCTGTGGCCGTCAGGGCCATGTGATGGGAGGATGTCCAAGTAGGAGGGATACAAGAGGGATGACTCGATCTACGGTCGATTCGGGTTCGATTGTTCGGGAGAAGGGGTGCTAGTCGATGAGGTCACCCCACCTCGTTGTGGCCATTGTAATAGACTCCATTACGGGAGTGTCGTCTTCGCCGACAGCTTGTATGCTTGCGGCCAACAGGGCCATTTGGTGAGAGTTTGTCCGACCAGAGGTAGCACAGATGTAGAGACTCAGCCTTCGGGATCGGTGGCTGGTTCATCGCCTTATATAGCTAGGCGCCCTGCAGGGCAGGATTATGATTAGAGCGACAAAGGGAAAGTGAGGCAGTAGTTGCAGAGATATCTTTAACCCTTAAGAGATTTGTTTATGTTGTTATGATGGGTACATGTTAGGTGCTATGTACGGATAGCATTGTGTTAAGTGTGAATTAGAAACATGGGTAGTGTGAGATGGAAGTGGTAGCTTTCATGATGTGAATTAGTAAGATTGTTCCGGATCGGGGAACGAGATAGTTTGGGCGATAGTGGGTCGGGTTGAGGACCGTTCGCGGGTCAACCCGCAGTCCGAAAGGAGATGTGGTCAGTTTGAGGTGGTCCCGCCAGGTGGTAGGATCACGAGTGTGCGAGGCCCAAGTTTAGGTAACCATCGTATGAGTTCGCGGATGTGTTCGACCGGAATCGGATCGTGAAGGCCGGGAATGGCCTTGAAGAAATTCGAGGCTAGTAAGATGACCAAGTTTGGAGGTAGTGACTCCAAAGATTTTGGAAACTGAAGTGACGACTGAGGTATGGTACGTGTACTAGAAAGAGTTCGAGTGTTCGAGAAGGGTACGACGAGAAAGGAAAGAAGTGAACATGTGCTGAGAGATGGAAGTGATCATTTCTTTGTAAGGTAAAGATGCGAAGGGAGTATCCTTTGGACAAGGAACGAGAGTTAGTATCGTTTTACATCTTAGAGGTGATTCCTCGTGGACTTGGATTTAAGTATTTGCGCGTATGTTATTTTTGTGGCCAGGTGTGGCATGATTGGTTTCGTAAGTATAGTAGTGAAGACTATACCGGCGCAGGTATGTTTGGAGACTTAGAAGGAACATTCGGGACGAATGTTTCTAAGGGGGGGAAGAATGTTATACCCATAGTTCCGTGGTATGTATGTGGGGCGTGCGTGCGAGAATCACGTAAATTTTGGAAAGAAAGAAAGATGTGATTTTTCGACGGAAAAGTTTCCGGGTTTTGTGAAGGAAAAAGGTTCGTTGATGGGAATTGGATTCCCAGATTTGGTATTTGGACTTCTTGGTTTATATTAGAATTTTGGGATTTTATTTTCAGAAATGGTCACGTGGGGCCCACGGAGAAATTCTGATTTTGTAGGCCCGCTTTGTTTTGAGATTTTCGGTATTTTGGATATTTTCTAAGACGAAATATTTTGGGCAGTAAGGCGAACGTGTCACCCTCAGGTGGCCGTGTGGCGAAATTGGTGGGACAAGTGGCTAGCCACTTGTCCCCTTGGCCGAATGGCCATGACATTTGAAGCTTGATTTCGTTGGCCATGTGGTGTGGTGGGACCCACACACACATGGCCCAATCTTGACCACCCACTTGAATTGATCATGACCCTTGATTGTTCTATAAATACCCCTTGATAGCAAGACATAATTTCATCCACCCTTAAGAGTTTTCAAGGCATAAATAATACTCCCTCCTTTGTAGTTCTCGTCCCCCTCCCACTTTGTGTAGTGAAATACGTCATGTATTGTAGTATAATCCCAAATACCTTAGCCTAGTATCCCTAGTAGTATTCCAAAGTTATTTCAATACTAGGGGCCCGGAAATACTACTTTATTCCAATAGTCGCAAAACGAAACCCTAGAAAAATCTTCATAGCTTGGTTGAAGTGTTTAGAGAAGTTTTTTAGAAACTTCTAAGGGTCGCTTGGAGCGGGTTGGAGCGTAAGTAATTGGAGCTAAACGTTGCCCAGGATCGACTTATAATCTTGGATAATTTTGGGCTTATCGAGGTAATGATCTATGTTCCCCTATTGTAATTGGATATTACATATTGTAGTAGTTTAGAACTGAGTATTAGATATATTGGAAGGATGTTTATAAAGGATTGAACTGTATTTACATTGGGTATTCTGATGACTTGTGTAGTATTATTGTGAAGCGATTTGAACACGTCAGGTTAGACGTGTAATCCCCAGGAGTTGTTGGCACAGTACGGGCCGAGTAGAGAGGAGATTTATGTGGTTACGTGTCTTTGCCGAATTTTCCGTAGAATAAGGAACCTTGTACTTAGAATTGTTCTACGAAGAGATCTAGAGGTTGATAGACGTTTTGTGGCCTTTATAGGTTGAAGTACTGCGAGTAGCGTATTCTACTTGAAGGGTGGAAAAGGCTAGCAGGGTTGTAGTACTTGGAGCATTTTGCTAATTGTCGATAATCGTCGCGAGGTATGTGAACCTCTTCCTATCTTTTCTAGCATGATTGTTGTGAACTATGTAGTACGGTAGACGTACATGTTCTAAGTGAATTTGGTTGGTTTACTGATTTTAAAAGATAAAGGACTTGACTTATATTTGACTTGATATGATATATGAAGAACTCGAATTGTGTAGAAAGTTGTGAAACCTCATTCGCGAGAAATGAGTATTTGGTCTTTAAAAGGAACTTGATTTCTAAAAGAAAAGAGACTTGAGGAATTGAAGATTTTTGGTTTAAAAGAGAGACATGGTTTTGTCTTAAATTGGTTTAAAACATAAAGTGTTATAACAACTTTATGGGAAGTTAGTTATAACGACTTTATGAAAGCAAAAGAATGGTTTTATCATTGGTTTTAAAATGGTAACTTGATTTAAGTATAGGTTACTTGTTTTGAAAAGAGTAAGTATTTGAGTTTTAAAGAGTATACTTGATGTTGTTTTAAAAGAAAGGCACTTGGTTTAAAAAGTACAGAGTACTTGATTTTAAAAGTCTTGTAAAGGTTTTTACGAAAGTAAAGTAAATTGGTTTGAAAAGGAAATGTGTTTTTTATACTACGAGTATTAGTATCTTTTACGTAAAAGAGGTCTTTTTGAAAGAATGAAAGTGGGTATTATTTTTGGGTTTGAAACCCGTATTGTTGACATAAAATGAAAGTACCTTGAGTTGTGTGTAACTTGCCTATGTTTTCGTGTGATAGCCTTGTTGTTCCAGTATTGTATTTTTATACCACCGCGTCTCTCAATGGAGGGCCGGTTGATTTGTTATGATCTTACTTGGACGCATGCGGCGGTGACGGAGGATTCCACTGCACGCTCGCTGATAGTGTTATTCCACGGACTAGCTCTCCACGAGGTTTCTTGATTCGGCCTTGGTATCCGTGGTTGGCTTTCGTACTTGCCGCCTCGTGGTGATTCGGCCTTGGTACCAGTAGTTAGCCTTCGCTTGCCCGCTCGGTTTAGTGGTGAAGTCTCGTGACACGGCTGGTACACCGTAGTTAGCCTTCAGACTTGCCCGGCCACGTGACACGCCGTACTGGTAGTCGGCTTTCGTAATTGCCCGGTGTCAGCTTCGTGTTTTGGGTGCATAGTATTGTTAGTACGGCCTTGGTATCTAGTAGTTGGCTTTCGTACTTGCCGGCCGATCGATGATCGCGCTTTGGTATCCGTAGTTAGCCGTACTTGCCCCAGACGGTTGTTATGACAGTGGGACCCGTGTTCATTTGTATTCCTTCGTGTTGCTTTATCATAGCTGCCGTGGAGGAAGGTATTCCACGCATGATTGATGTTGTGGGCGTGAGACCCATAGTTATATTTAGTGATGACTTTGAGGCGTGAGTCCACGACTTGACGTATCGCTACATATTATGTATTGTAGTTGGTTATCATATATGTCTCTTGCTTTATATAGACTACTATGATTTCATTTCTGATATTTTGATTTCACATACTTGGTACATGTTATCGACCTCCTTGAAGTGCGCTCATGCCGCAGTAGAGGTACATCGGTTGTGGATCCTCGCCATAGGATCACGATTGGCGTTTGGGAAGCTCCGTTTCTCCGAGGCTTATCTTTGGTATAGTCCTGTCGGTGTAGTTACTTGTACATTCGTGGTATGGCGGGGCCTGTCGTCATAGTTATGGTTACATTCTTAGAGGTGCAGCATCGTTGTGGCGGGGTTTGTAAAAGGATTTAAGCTCGATTTGATATATATATGTATATATTCGAAGGTGACCGTTTTAGTTGCTTTGTTTCATACTTTATGTCTTGTCTCATGTTTTAGTTTTTATTTCCGCTGATTTTCTCTGATGTTGTATCACTAGGGTGCCCGGGGTAAGGCACCAGTCACGGGCCCGGGATCGGGTCGTGACAACAGGCGATTGAGATCCCGACTTAGAAATGGGAGGTGATTAATATGGATCTTATTACAGGGTTGCATCGTACTCAGAGGAAGTGCGACTCCTTATGGGTTATGGTAAACAGGCTGACGACATCAGTCAATTTTCTTCCGGTCAGGACCACTTACTCGGCTGAGGTTTATGCTAGATTATATAACAAGGATATTGTGAGACTTCACGGTGTTCCTACATTTATGATGTCAGACAGATGAGCTCAGTTTACGGCTAACTTCTGGAGGTTTTCCAGAAGGTATTAGGGACACAGATGAGTCTCAGTGTGGCATTTCACCCTCAGTCCGACGGACAGACAGAGCGTACTATCCAGGCATTTGAGGATAGGTTGCGGGCCGATGTTATTGATTTCAGAGTTAGCTGGAATAATTATTTACCTCTTGTTGAGTTTGCGTATAACAAAAGCTACCTTTCCAGTATCCAGATGGCCCTGTATGAGGCTTTGTATGAAGAAAATTTAGACTCGCCAATTGGTTGGTTCAACGTAGGCAAGGTTCAGATAATTAGCCCGGACTTGATTCAGCGGGCGGTGGATAAGGCGAAGCTTATCCAGGAAAGATTATTAGCAAGCTCAGAGTCGATAAAAGCTTTATGCAGATAACCGACGTCGACACTTGGAGTTCAGGTTGACGTTTTAGCATAAGTATTGTTATGTGGCCAGGTGTGGCAAGTGTGATTATGTTGGGTGTAGTCAAGGGACTATGCCAATATGCGTTTAGATTGGACTCCGAAAGAACATTCGGGGACGAATGTTTCTAAGGGGGGAAGAATGTTACGCCCCGTAATTCCAAGAGGATGAGATGAGAACGTACGAAAGAAAATAAGATTCGAATTTGGAACAAAGAAAAAAAAAAGTTGGTTGGCAGATTTTTTTTTTTTGGACAATTTTTCAGTCAACTTTGGAGCAGTATATATCCTAGTATATTGGGAGTTTTTAGGGGGTTCGTAGACGTGATTTTAGCGGGAAGAAGAAGTGTTGCGGAAAGAGGGCTAAAGTGGGCGAGATTGTTGGACTGTCTTAGGCAAAATACCAAGGTAAATTCATTCTCCTTGTTGAAATAAATTATGTCATGTGTTGTAGAAATTGGAGAAGGGTATTGTGATGAGTAAAATGGATATAAGAATTGAATTTTGTCATGTCATAAATAAAAGTATAAAGGGCAGTTTTCGAGCCTCTAGTTTGTTGGATTTATATGGTCGTTGTCTTCACTTTTATGTGGGGTTTATTGAAGTGATTTTAGTAGTTGATAATTGATCATGTGAATTATGCATTGAAGATTGATAAGTGTTATAGAATATTGGGAGCCTAAATCCGAGCATGAGCTTATTAGCCATTGAAAGTACAATACAAATTGGCCGATAGCTATAATCGTCGCATGTTATCTAAATAAGGGATTTTAGTTGTTGAAATTGGTTGCGACTATATAACATGTTGCAACGACAATATGGATTGAAAAGGAATTGGAAAAGATTGTATGTGGTTGTACATTGTAGCCAAGGATGGCATTTAATAATGAACAGTTTTATGTAAATTGTGGGGCAGAATTTTACACGTCCTGTTAAGGTGTGTAATCCCCTTTGGTTAGCTAAATTGTTGAGCCTTAAATGTGGCGTTTGGTTATTGATTTCGGGCCTTGAAAAAGATGGAAAAGTATGTAGAAACAAAGAAAGTGATGTCCAATTTTCCGTAGAATTAAGTGACTTTACACTTGGAATATTCTACGTTTGAAGTTAGAAGTTAATAGACGTATTGTGGTCATTTTAGGTTGACATACGACGTACGGCATATTGGACTTAGCAAGTGGATTGAACCGAAGAGGTATGTGGAACTTTCCTATCTCTTGAGCATGAGTAGTTGTAAATATATAGTACGGTAGACGTACGAGATCTTGATAAATCTAGTTTCATTTGATATCCTTGAATTGTTTTAAGAATGTCCAAGTTGGTTGAGTTAGGGAATTAACTCACTTGTTTTAAAGATTAAGGATATCTTAGTTTCTAAAGATAAGAGACTTGAAGTATTTTTGAAAGTATATGATACTTGGTTTTTGGAAAGTTTAAGTCTCTTGGTTATAAAGAAGAATGAGCATAAAGTTAGTATAATGGCTTTATGGGAAGTTGGTTATAATAGCTTTATGGAAAGTTAAAAGGATGGTTTACTCTAGCAATGTAAATTAAGATAAAATGACTTGAAAGGAAGAATGACAAATTGATTTGAAAGCATCAATTGCTTAAAGTTTTAAAGTAAAAAGTCACTTGATTTAGAAGTCTTTAAATGTAGTTCTAAAAGGTATTGTGACTTGTTTTGAAAAGTAGATATGACTTGATACTACGGTTATTAGTATCTGGGAAGTTTTATATGAAAAGAGTCATTTTAAAAGAATAGAAGTACGTAGTACTTTGGGTTAAATTCCCGGATTTTATAATGACATGTTAGTGCCTTAAGTAAACTAAAATGAGAGTGTATATGATCAAAGCTAATAAGAAGTTAGGGGATTTCTTAACTTGCTTATGATAATTATGATAAGTCGGTGGTGCTTATGTTATGTATGATAAGCCGGTAGTGCTTATGTTATGTATGATAGCCGGTTGTGCTAGTGATATATTGTTCATTACGGGGTCATTCCCCGGGTTTGTGGCATTTCCATATTCTGGGGATTTGCTACCCATGATGCGAGGAATACCTCATGCGAGTCCGTAGGGCTCATGCGGGTGAAATATTCCTATGCGGGGCGGACCAGTCCTATGCGAGGAGATTACCTCATGCGGGTCCATACGACCTATGCGGGCGGATACAGTCTATGCAAGGAAATTACCTCATGCGGGTCCATACGGCCTATGCGGGTGAAATAGTCCTAGAAGTAGGATTGCGGAATGATACTACGGGCAGAGTGCCCTAGGTTAATTATGAGCTTCCTGTTTTAAAATCGGCAAAGTTTATTCTTGTTTACTCTCATTGTTAGTAAGGCACAGTGTACTGTTAATGTGGTTATCATACATGTTCTCAGCTTTATATTAGACTATTATAATTTCATTACAGTACTTTCAGTTTCACATACTTGGTACATGTTGTACTGACCTCCTTCGGGGGGCTGCGTTCATGCCGCAGGTAGAATTATACAGGTTGCTGATCCTCACTCTTAGGATAATTGTTCAGCTGTTGAGAAGCTTCATTACTCCGGAGGCTTGTCATTGGTTCAGATCCCTGGTATTGTCGGTTGTAGTACATTCAGGGGTATGGCGGGGTCCTGTCCCGTCACAGTTGCTATGTCAAAATTCTTAGAGGTATGTAGTCATGTATGTGGGTCGGTTTGTAAGGAAAAAGGATGTAACTGCTTTTGACTAGTTATGTATATATATCCAGGAAGGCAGCCTTATCGGCTAGCCAGTTGTTTAATTCTTACTGATTTAAGTTGTGTGTTTTATGTATGTTCCGCTGGTTTTCTCTGATGGTTACAGAATGGTGCCTGTGTAGGGCACGATTCTGAGCTTGGTCAGTCGTGCCACCTTCGAAGAGAGAAGCAAAAGAAAAATTCCAGGAGAAAGCATAAAATATGCGAATATATGATTAAATGAAGAAGATCTTACCATGTCTTTTTCTCTTCCATTCTTCTAAAAAAGGCCCTCCACATCCGCTCGGTGCCCTAAGAAACTCATAACAAGCCTATCACCTACCAAAAAATGTCAGGTAATGGCCCAAGGACTATGAGAGATGCTGCAAAGAATAGAGACAACTTAGCCAAAAGGAAAGCCCGAAGTACAAAAAGAAAAAAGGAAGGGGGTTACTCAGGGGCGTTGTTCCAGTGCTCGTGAAAGGAGCCGAAGTTGGTGCCTTGAAGGAGAAGGGTAACAATCATTACAAACCTATCATGCCACCTTCGGTCATGATCATCCTTGGCATTTGTGATAAGGGCCCTGGAGCCCCTGAAAGCAAAGTTGATTATTCCCCCATGGAGTACCTGAGGAGTAGAGGTGAATCAAATGGTCTAGAATAAAAGGGAGGTGAGCGAGATCAGCCAGATGTTGTAAGAAGTAGACTATTCTCCATTCCTATAGGGTCAGTTTCCCTGGACAAATGTCATATCTCTGCCAGAAAGCTTCCATTACCTGATGGATCGGCAACCCAAAATCGATGGTGAATGGATAAGTGTAGATGAGTGACATTCCAGGAACATGCTGAGTAATGCTGGTGTTGAATGGATGGGGAAGACTGTCACGACCCGACCCCGGGCCGCGACTGGTGCCCTACCTGGGCACCCTTCTAATCATACAACATAATAAATTGCGGAAGATAAATACCACTCTTTTTTTTTTCAAAACTAAGGCCAAGCCGATAAGGCTGCCATAACATAAAAATTACCCGAACGGGTCTACACTGTTTAACAATGTAAAAACAACTCTAGCCAGTCCAGCCCACAGATGAATACAGACCTCTAAGATTTGGACAAATACTATGACGGGACAAGGCCCCGCCGTACCCATGAATATACATAACCATGACGACAAGCTCCGGAACATTGGAGCCATCTAAAAAAGCTGAACCAGGATCCTAAGCTCGCGGATCCACAACTGTGTACCTAAACCTGCGGACATGAACGCAGCCCGAAGAAGTCGATAACAACAGTGCCGAATATGGAACGGAAATAAAAATCTGATGCAGATCATAATCGTACAAAAGAATGAGGCAAGTATAAAAGTACATACCAGATCTGCTATGCATCACGACGTTCGGGCCCGTGGCGGTGCCTTACCGGCACCCAGTAGCCATACATCGAGTAACCAATGGAAATATAAAACAAGACAGAAACATAGTAAAGCGAAGCAGTTTATCGATGAAAAGCTTGCCTTTCGGCATAATATAAATAACTCAAGTTTTGCGATTACATCCCAACTGCATAATAGTACTACAGACCTCTGAAGTAAACAACTATGGCGGGACGGGGCCCGCCATACCGATCAGATAAAACTATCTACAATACAGGAGATCATACCCAAAAGTAGAGCCTCGGAGAAGATGGAGCTCACGACACCAACGCAAAGACCCTAAGGATGTGGATCTAGCACTGCTGCCGCCTGCGGCATGAACGCAGCCAGAAGGAGGTCGATAACAGTACCAAGTATGTGAAACTATAAAGTACTTAAATGAAATCAAGTATTTAAAACCTTTTCACAAATACAATCGGTTCAATTGCACATAGTGCCACATCACAAACAATACAAGAATAGGAAATCAGAATGTGTCTAGTCTAGGCGCGAATGATGATCGGCAAGGCCAATCGCCCATAGTATCATTCTGCGTGCCTAGTCTCGACTTCCGCATCGCATAGGTCACACACGCACCCGCATGAGGTATTCCTCGCGTCGGGGCAGCCAACCCGGCATCCGCCTAGGCTCCGCGGCACGCGCATAGCCTCAAAAGACCGCATAGTCTCAACAGACCGCATAGGGAATCCCCCGCATCAGGCTAGACGCCCGGAATGATCAATCCTGGAGCATACCGCTGCTCCGCATAGTCTCACAGACCGCATAGGCCGTATAGACCGCGTCGAGGCAAGCCCTCGGTATAATAGTCAAGGGGTAGGTGATACAATAACAGTACAACGGACTTACCGGTTAGCAACGTAAGCACAGCAAGAATGACCCCCTTACACAGCATTACAAGACACTAACACAGGTAGCATCATAATATGTCTACTTATCAAACAATCTTACTACACTTAACAGAAATCAATACAAGGCTTTTATAAACAAACAAGTAAACAGTTCCTTTTTATCCTTCTTAAGTTGTTATACCTAACTTCCCATAAAGCTAGTATAACTCTTAAGCTTTTGTTTAAAAAAACCAAATATTTATCTTCTGTTAAAAATGATTCGGTATTCCTTTGAAATGTTTTCAGTTCTTTATTATTCAAAGCTTAAGCGTGAGGCATTCTGTAAGTATTATTCAGCTTAAGCGTGAGGCATTGCCGTAAGTATTATTCAGATAGCACACGTACGTCTGATACTATATATATTGTAAAATATCATGCTTAGGAAGAATCACATACCTTCTCAGCGAAAACCACCTGCCAAGTTGAATATGTCGCGCGCAGAGAGTCAGCCTATAATAGTCACAGACATCTATCAAAGTCTAGACTACTCTGAAGGTCATTCTAAACAGAGGGTTCATAATCCTACGGAAAGTCGGGCAAAGACAACCCTACCGGTGAGCTATATGAGTTCATCAGAAAACAATCCTATGTGTACAACAATTATTCTTCTTTTAAACCCTTCATTGTGATAAATCCAATTCTATTCTTTAATACTCTTCTAAGTATTTATACTTATTCTTATACTTCTACAGTATATATTCTCTAATTATAAAAGAAGGGTAAGTTTATTTACCTCGGTAAGCCCAATAATATCCTAGATAAAAGTCGCGCCTGAGCAAGGCTTAGCTCCTAAGTTGTACGCTCCGATAGCTCCAAGGAAACCTTAGAAGTTCTTCACAACTTCTACTAAGTACAAAGGGATTTGGGCTAGGGTATTTTGGGCATTATAACGACACAAGAAGGTAACTTTTCTACCAAGGGAGGGGGGTAGATTTCGGCTAGGCTAGGGGTGTGGGGTAGCCTCGGCCAAGCTTCTCAAGGGGAGGGGGGGGTGTTGGACGAATTGCTTACAAAGGGAGAGGAGAGGACTTTTAGACTTGGAAAGCTTTTGTGGATGAAGAACTCTTCATCTCTAAGGGGGTATTTATAGCTCAAGCCTTGGCCAACCAATGGCCAAGATGAAGACAAGTGCAAGGCAAGTGTAGGGTGAGGATTAACTATACACAAATATCCTACCAACTCCTTGACTTTGTGCAAGGCACAAAAACGTGCCAAACTTCATCCAATTCGTTCCATGGACGATTCTGTTCACCCAATGGGAGGTGCAGTGTCGCCCTCCGTTGGTCCAAAATGTTTCGCCTCGGAACAATCCGCAACAAATAGTAAGGGCATAGCCGGAATTTTCCCTACGAAAGCTGTGGAAACGTTTCGTCGGAAAACGATTCTTTTAGCGAGTTGTGTACAAAAAAACGCGTCAAGGCTAACTTTTAGACGTATTCCCACGCACATACTGGAAATACGGTATAACATTCTCCTCTTAGAAACATTCGTCGAATGTTCCTTCCCAAGACAGATAACGATAAGGTTCTTCAAAACTTAAACGATTGCAAAAGCCACACACGCCACAAAACAACACTTAGGCATAAATGATAATGGAAATTTACAAGTAGCAAAGTGAATTACGGAGGTGTGGGGAATAGGTGAGGATACTTCGCCTCATGTCCTCCCGGCTTCCACGTCATCTCCTCCCGAGCTCGTTCGCCACAAGACTTTGTGGAAGCCACGTCCGTCAGACGCCTAACCCGACGATCGACTATCGCTATGGGAATCTCCTCATACGATAACCCCTCGTCACCGACATCGTCAATCGGTGTACCACTAGATGGATCCGATACATCTCTCAGATAGATACGTGAAAAACGGATGCCGCCTCCGGATCGGACGGCAGATCAACTCGTAGGCAACCTTGCCTACCTGCGGACAATCTAAAGCGCCCAATGTACCTTGGTGAGCTTCTTCTTCGAATCTCATCACACCGCCATGGGTGACACCTTTAGGAAAACCCAATCATGAACCTCGAACTCAAGATGCCGACGACGATGATCTGCATACGACTTACCGACTCGAGTCGATAGCGCCTCGGATAAGCTTCACCTTATCCATCACTGCTGCACCAAATCTGGTCCCACTAGCCGCACTCGCCACATCGAACCAACCTATAGGCGATCTGCACTTCCTCCATACAAGGCCTCATAAGGCGCCATCCGAATCTTGGAGTGGTAGCTATTATTATACGCGAACTCAACTAGAGGCAAATGATCCTCCCAACTACCATCGGTCAATAACACAGGCTCGCAGATATCCTCGAGAGTCGGATAAGGCGCTCGCTGTCCGTCTGCGTGGATGAAATGCGATTCGTGCTCACTGCGCCCCTAAACCCCTCGAAGGACCTCCAGTTAGCTCAGAACCGGGCTCCTCATGCGATATGATCGAAGTAGGGACTCCATGCGATCGACGATCTCTCGGATATAAAGCCGGCATAATCCTCACAAAAAGTCGTCCGACGGAAGAAAGTGGGCTGATTTCGCGACCGCCGACGATAACCCATATAGAATCATGTCTCTCCGAGTGCGAGGCAATCCCGTGACGAAGTCCATGTTGATTACCTCCCACTTCGGTCGGGATCTCTATCGCAGAACAAACCACCGTGCCTCCGTGCTCTACCTTCACTGCGACAACACGGGCGAGCTACGAACTCTGCAACGTCCTCTTCAAACCATCCCACCAATACACGGATCTAAGGTCGTGGTACATCTTGGTCGACCACGGATGGATAGTAACGCCGCTGTGTGCTTCCCAAGAACTCACTGCCAAGTCTCAAACATCCGGAACACACAACTCCCTCAAACCTTAGCACCCATCGGTGCTACCTCAAAGGACCCCGCCTCACGAAGAGTCAGATCACGATATCGAACCAAAGCGGATCCTCGGCGTTGCCTCTTCACCTCCTCGACGATGGAAGACTCGGCAACCTCACGAACTCTAACCCATCGCTATCGTAATCAATCAAACGGACACCAAGGCTCGCTAATCGATGCAAATCATGAACCATGTCCCTCCTCTCTAGTCGCACATCCGATAGGCTCCCATCGACCTACGACTAAGAGCATCCGCCACAACATTGGCCTTCCCGGGTGGTACAGATATCAACATCGTAATCCTTAAGCAACTCTAACCACCGCCTCTGCGTGTAAGTTCAGCTCCTCCGGTGAAGATATACCGAGGCTCTTGTGGTCTGTATAAATATCCACGTGAACCCATACAAATAGTGCCTCAGATCTTCAAAGCGTGAATCACCGCCAACTCTAAATCATGGGTGGGGTAGTTCTCTCGTGTTTCTTCATGTCGGGATGCATATGCTATAACTCGCCATGCTGCATCAACACAATCCCAACCCGATGCCCGACGCGTCACAATACACGACATAACCATCCGACCCTCCGAAGAGTAAGAACGGGCGGTCGTCGGTCTCTCTTCAAAGAATCAAAACCCCGCCACAAGCATCACCATCAAACTTGGCGCTTTCGAGTCACCTAGTCAATGGTGCGTAGATAGAAGCAAACTTCTCCACGAACCGATAATAACTGCAAGGCCCGTAAAATCGCGAACCTCTGCCGGAGTAGTAGGTCTAGGCAAGTCCGATCGCCGATCTTGGCGTATCCACTCGAATGCCATCAGCCCGACAATATGCCCAAGAAACGCCATCAAGTCAACCAAAACTCACATTTGGAAAACTTGGCGTATAATCTGGTCTCGAGAATCGCAAGACAGATCCTCAAATGCTCGCATGCTCTGCTCTGGCGAGAATAAACCAAGATATCATCGATGAACACTATCACAAACGTGTCCAAAAAATGGTTTGAACACTCGGTTCATCAAATCCATGAATACCGCCGGAGTATTGGTCAATCCAAAAGACATGACCCTGAACTCATAATGCCTCGGGTCCGAATGCGATCTAGGGACATCCACCTCTCTGACACGAACCTGATGATAGCCCGAACGCAGATCAATCTTGGAGAAACATCTCGCGCCCTGCAACTGGTCGAACAAATCATCAATCCTGGGAAGGGGGTATCTGTTCTTAATGGTCACCTTGTTCAGCTGCCTGTAGTCAACACACATGCGCAGCGTCCCGTCCTTCTTCTTCACGAACAATACCGCGCCCAGGGAGAAACACTAGGTCTGATAAAACCCTTCTCCAGCAAATCCCTAAGCTGGTCCTTCAACTCTCTCAACTCGGCAGGTGCCATTCTGTATGGCGGAATGGAAATAGGCCGAGTGTCTGGTAATATGTCTATACAAAACTCGATCTCCCTCTCAGGAGGGATACCCGGGAGGTCATCTGGAAACACGTCTGGGAACTCGCTGACTCGGAATCGGCGAAAATCTGGTACCGCAGCTTCAGTATCAAACACCCGAACGAGATGGTAGATATACCCCTTCTGCACCATCTTCCTAGCCTTGAGGTAGGAAATAAACCTACCTCTCGGCGATACCGTGCTCCCCTCCCACTCGACAACCGGCTCCTCAGGAAACTGGAACCGTACTACTCTCTCTCTGCAGTCTACATTGGCGTAGCAAGAAGCTAGCCAATCCATCCCCATAATCACGTCGAAGTCAATCATCTCCAGCTCTATCAAGTCGGCTAGTGTCCGACGATGTAAATGGTCACAGACAATCTCTATATACGCCGAGCTACCACCGAATCACCCACACGCGTAGCTACCTCGAAAAGGTCTATGGACTCGGGCTCTATCCCTATCCTACTAGCAACAAGGGAGATATATAGGGCCAGTAGAACCGGATCTATCAAAGCGTATACATCAAACCCGGCCCGATAAGGTACTCCGGCGACATCGGTGAGGCCTCCGATCTGTCGGTGGACAAAGCATAAATGCGGTTCGAGGACCGCTAGAAATGGGACGAGCCACGACCTGCGCGACCTGCTGGTCCATGAGTACCTTGCCTCCGGCGAGTAGCTGTCGAGGATGAAGAAGCGGCAATGCAGACCCATCGGGCCTACCACCGCGCCGCTCACGCCGGACAAACTCGCGAAATGACCTGCTGGCCACGTGTAGCAAGCTCCCGAGTACGCCTCGAATGGTATCTACCACAACGGCACACACGCGGACCTCGAACAGTTAGCACCCTGCTACTCGAAACTGAAGTCCGGGCCCCGACCGCCCCCATTGCTCTGGCTGCCGAAGATGTAGGAGCGCTCTGCGCGGTGTGGTGCAAATCGACTTCGCGATGCCGCCGCTACGAGAACCACCAAAGAACCGGCCGTCTTGGCCTTTTCTCGGCGATATCGCTCTGCCGGCGGTCTACGCTCCTCGCATCCTAGTGCATGAGCTGCATCCGGTAATGTCCATACGGTGAAGAGAAACACCGCACATGACTCGACCATATAATCATCCCCGGTGGCGTAGCGGTGTACCCTATCCTCCATCTGCTACCAATCTTTGGGACATATCGAGCCAAAGAATCAAACTCGACATTGTACTCACGGCGGTCGTCCCCTGTCTCGGCGGTAAAATCTATCGGCTCGTGCCCTCTCATGCGGAGGCGAAGTGTGTGAGAAAAGCCTCAAAACTCATCCCATACTGGCCGAGTGCATGCTCTCCCGAAAGCTCCATGAATCAAACCAATCGATTGCGGTATCACGCAGCGGCCGAACCGAATGTCACAGACTCGATCTCAAGCCACGATCACCCGCATAATCCTCTGCAGCTGACGGATGAACTCCTGCGGATCATCTTCCGGCCTCGACCCGTAAAACTCTGGAGGGCTACAACTAAGGAAATCCCGTAGTCTCAAACTATCTGCCCTCGGGTGCACTACGGGTGCGACTGGAGCTGGAGCCGGAACTGGAACTGCCGCATCCAGCCTCTCCTCGTATCGGGCCACAACTTTAGCCAAAAGCTGGGCCATCTCCTTGTACCCTAACTCCTCCGCCCCAGGCTGTGGGACAGGAGGTGTGGGTACTGTGGTCTCTGCTGGGGCCAGCGGCGTCATAGAACTCGCCGTCTCTGGTATAGACTGGGCCTGAGCCCTCGTGACTCTGGGTGTCCTGCTAGCAGCTCCTACGCCTTGCCCTTCGGGCGGGTTGCCTTACGTGGAGGCATAATCAGCGAGAAAGGAATACGTTAGAGGGGTCCAACCTATAACACAGCTCTAAAGCACGATCTCAGAATGAGAAGAATGGAAACCAATCCTAAATATCCTATAGCCTCCTGATTATTGGTGTGGTGCACAACACACCGATAATCAAGACTCTACTAGATACGGTCTGTAGACACTTTCCGAGGATTAATCGCTCGATACCACTTTTGTCACGACTCCGTTCGGGGCGTGATCGTGCCTTATCGGCACCCAAGTAGCCATACATCGTCGAGTAACCAGTGAAATATAAAACAAGACAGAAACATAGTAAAAGTAAGCAGTTTATCGATGAAAAGCTTGCCTTTCGGCATAATATAAATAACTCAAGTTTTGCGATTACATCCCAACTGCAATAGTACTACAGACCTCTAAGGAAGTAAACAACTATGGCGGACAGGCCCGCCATACCGATCAGACAAAACTATCTACAATACAGGAGATCATACCCAAAAGTAGAGCCTCCGAGAAGATGGAGCTCCGACACCAACGCAAAGACCCTAAGGATGTGGATCTAGCACTGCTTGCCGCCTGCGGCATGAACGCAGCCCGAAGGAGGTCGATAACAGTACCAAGTATGTGAAACTATAAAGTACTTAAATGAAATCAAGTATTTAAAACCTTTTCACAAATACAATCGTTCAATTGCACATAGTGCCACATCACAAACAATAACGATAATAGGAAAATCAGAATGTGTCTAGTCTAGGCGCGAATGATCAAGCAAGGCCAATCTCCCATAGTATCATTCTGCGTGCCTAGTCCTCGACTTCCGCGATCGCATAGGTCACACATTGCACCGCGTAGGTATTCCTCGCGATCGGGGCAGCCAACCCAGATCCGCCTAGGCTCCCGCACCGCGCATAGCCTCAAAAGACCGCATAGTCTCAATGCATCGCATAGGAATCCCCGCATCGTGCTAGACGCCCGGAATGATCAATCCTGGAGCATACCGCTGCTCCGCATAGTCTCACAGACCGCATAGGCCGTATAGACCCGCATCAAGGGGGGCAAGCCCTCGGTATAATAGTCAAGGGGTAGGTGATACAATAACAATACAACGGACTTACCGGTTAGCAACGTAAGCACAGCAAGAATGACCCCCTTACACAGCATTACAAGACACTAACACAGGTAGCATCATAATATGTCTACTTATCAAACAATCTTACTACACTTAACAGAAATCAATACAAGGCTTTTATAAACAAACAAGTAAACAGTTCCTTTTTATCCTTCTTAAGTTGTTATACCTAACTTCCCATAAAGCTAGTATAACTCTTAAGCTTTTGTTTAAAAAAACCAAATATTTATCTGCTGTTAAAAATGATTCGGTATTCCTTTGAAATGTTTTCAGTTCTTTATTATTCAGGCTTAAGCCGTGAGGCATTGCCGTAAGTATTATTCAGGCTTAAGCCGTGAGGCATTGCCGTAAGTATTATTCAGATAGCACATGACGTCACCGCACTATATATATTGTAAAATATCATGCTTAGGAAGAATCACATACCTTCAAATAAAACCACCGCCAAGTTGAATATGTCATGCAGAGAGTCACCTATAATAGTCACGACATCTATCAAAGTCTAGACTACTCAAGGTCATTCTAAATAGAGGGTTCATAATCCTACGGAAAGTCGGGCACAACCCTACCCGTGAGCTATATGAATCTCTCAGAAAACATTCTATGTGAGTAGTTCAATTATTCTTCTTTTAAACCCTTCTACTGTGATAATACCAATTCTATTCTTTAATACTCTTTTAAGTATTTATACTTATTCTTATACTTCTACAGTATATATTCTCTAATTATAAAAGAAGGGTAAGTTTATTTACCTCGGTAAGCCCAATAATATCCTAGATAAAAGTCGCGCCTGAGCAAGGCTTAGCTCCTAAGTTGTACGCTCCGATAGCTCCAAGGAAACCTTAAGTTCTTACAACTTCTACTAAGTACAAAGGGATTTGGGCTAGGGTATTTTGGGCATTATAACGACACAAGAAGGTAACTTTTCTACCAAGGGAGGGGGGTAGAGGTCGGCGCGGCGAGGGGTGTGGGGTAGCCACGGCCAAGCTTCTCCAGGGGAGGGGGGGGTGTTGGACGAATTGCTTACAAAGGGAGAGGAGAGGACTTTTAGACTTGGAAAGCTTTTGTGGATGAAGAAGTCTTCAGCTCTAAGGGGGTATTTATAGCTCAAGCCTTGGCCATCCCCTGGCCAAGATGAAGACAAGTGCAAGGCAAGTGTAGGGTGAGGATTAACTATACACAAATATCCTACCAACTCCTTGACTTTGTGCAAGGCACAAAAACGTGCCAAACTTCATCCAATTCGTCCCATGGACGATTCAAGTCCACCAATGGGAGGGTGCCAAGTGTCGCCCTCCCGTTGGTCCAAAATGTTTCGTCTCTCGGAAAAATCCGCAAAAAATAGTAATGGCATAGCCGGAATTTTCCCTACGAAAGCTGTGGAAACGTTTCGTCGGAAAACGATTCTTTTAGCGAGTTGTGTACAAAAAAACGTCCAAGGCTAACTTTTTGTACGTATTCCCTTACGTACATACTCTGGAAATACGGGGTATAACAGTGTCATTACCACTCATGAACTTAATTGCACATCATTATCTTTTCCATTCCATTAAGAGTTATAGTCAAATCTTACGTACATACTTAGGAGAAATCATTAAGTTCATTACCATTAACTTATCTTTCATAACATAATCCGGCCCTTTATGGAGGGACGCATATACTACCCGGCCCAATCTGGGACGCGATCAAGTCACACAAATATCAAAGAATGCCCGTGGAATCCCCCATCACTGCCGACAGTCATAAGTGTAAAATATAACCATGTGACACGCCCGTGGCATCCCACCTCATTGTCGGCGTACACATACACAATACATATATATATATCTCCTGCCCGTGGAATCCCACATCACTGCCGACAGCCGTAGGTGTAACATATAACCAGGTGACGCGCCCGTGGCATCCTACCTCACTGTCGGCGTAAATATATACAATACATTATATATATATAACGTGGCCGCATGCCCCGGAATCCCTCATCGTATAAACATGGCCATAACGTGCCCCCGGAATCCCTCATCGTAGGCGCAGGTCTTCATGGGGAGCTAGCCCATGGAGTAATAATATAACATGCCCCCGGAATCCCTCATCGTGGGTACATGTCTTCATGGGGAGCTAGCCCATGGAGTAATAGTCGTACATGCGTAGTCGCACGCCCTAATCCCTCATCGTATAAGCATGGCCATGGGTAATAAAACAAATCCGGGAATCTAACCCACCTCCTGGTCACATGCCCCGGAATCCCACATCGTATAAGCATGTCTAAGGATCAATCATAATGGAAGCATACCCGTGGAATCCCACATCACTGTCGGTACGTCCAAGTAAACTTACAACAAGACAGTCGGCCCTCCAACTGAGAGTCACGACAACGTAAACATATAATACTTGCACTCAAAGCTATCACAAGCAAACATAGGCAAGTTCATTAAACCTTTAGACTTCCATTTTTATAAATTCATGGCACTTTCGTTTCACACATAAAAATCCGAGAATTTAACCCAAAGTACTACGTGCTTATATTCTTTTCAAAAGACTCATTTTCATATAAAACCCCAAGATACTAACACCCGTAGTATCAAGGCTTGTTTACATTTTACCTAAGTCACTACACTTTTAGAAATACATTTTTCGGCTTCTAAATCAAGTGACTTCTTTCCTTAAAACTTAAGCAATTGATGCTTTTAAATCCATTTGCCTTTCTTTATTTCAAAACATTTATCATTACTTAGAGTAAACCACTCTTTTAACTTTCCATAAAGCTATTATAACCCACTTCCCATAAAGTCGTTATACTAACTTTATACTTTAGGCGAATACATTCTTTTTATAACCAAGAGACTTATACTTTCGAAAAACAAGTATCGTATACTTTCAAAATACTTCAAGTCTCTTATCTTTTAGAATCAAGTTTCGTACTTTAGAAATCAAGTCTCATATCTTGAAAAATAAAGTCTCTTAACCTTTTTAGAATTCATAGTTCATAATCTTAACACTTCATAACGTAGACTCTTTAAATTAAGCAACATATGCCTTATATGTGTGAATAGGTTATACTTGTTTATAATGATCTCATTAAAGCAACCATGATCTAGAAAATGTAATACAATTTTGTCTTATCTTAGCTTCTATGCAGATGGAGAATTCTACTTGTTTTAATATAATTTATCGTCATTACATTTTCCTTTATTAACGCTGCAATGGCTTGTTCGATACTTATTCTCATTCGTGCCATAAATTAGCCAAGTCAACTTGGCTCCAAATACCTCCTAACGACTCTTACCAACATCACCCATAAGACTTGGTAAGAAGTTAGGATAACTCAGACATAACCTTTACATAGAGTAAATCAACATACATACTTCTTAACTTCTAAGAGTAGAAGGAAACATGAAATAATACCACATGTACATTCCATACATAGAATCATGTCAAAAGAAGGAAGAGGTTCACATACCTCGCGACGATTATCGACAAATAGCAAAATGCTCCAAAGTACTTCAACCTTGATAGTTATTCCATCCCTCAAGTAGAATACGCTATACTTAGTACTTCAACCTATAATGGCCATAATACGTCCATTAACCTTAGCTTCAATCGTAGAATATTCTAAGTGTAAAGTCACCAAATCCTACGGAAAATCGGGCAGCACTTCCTTTGTTTCTACGTACTTTGCCACCTTTTTCAAGGCCGAAAATCAATAACCAAACGCCACATTTAAGGCTCAATCAATTCAGAAATTACAAAGGGGATTACACGCCTTAACATGACGTGTAAAATTCTGCCCCACAATTAACATAAAACTGTCAATTCCTTAAGGCACATTTTCGACAAAACACTATCCATAACAATATCACTTTCCTTACAATTCCTTTCAATCCAAGTCCTTAGTTCAACATGTTATATAGTCATAAACAACTTTAACAACTACAATTCCTTCTTTATATAACATGTGACGACTTAAACTAATAATCAAATCGAATTGTAATCTTAAGGGCTAAACATGCTAGTTTTCGGATTAGAGTTCTAATAGCCAATACACTTATCAAACTTCATAATATGTACCTCATTCTTGCTAATATCCATAACTACAATGAAGAAATCTTTGATTGCTAAAACGACAAGATTTATACCTTTACAAGCCCTTAAAATTTCCAAGATTCAAAGTCGCTCCTTAGCAATTCTTAGCCCCTTTTCTTATGTTTCAATCCGCTCCAAGCACTCCTTAGAAGCTCATGGAGAACTTCTCTTCAAGTTCCATCTTCAAAGTTGAAGAACACCTTAGGGTTTCGCCTTGCGACTAACGTAAAAACGTCGTTTTTCCGAAATCTTCTATTGAGATATCCTTACAATACCCTTAGGGACCTTGGGTTAAAGTCTTGTGAATTGTGGATCAAAACTACAAAAATTTTGTGTGAGAGGGAAGGAAAACCCGAGAGCATTCCTAAAGAGAACAAGGGTTCTTCAATTTTTCTAAGTGTAAAATAGCCTTGTCTTGCTACATGGATGATTATATAACACATTGGAGGGTCTAGATTACAACACATGGTAAATTTGGATGAAAGGGATCAAGCCAAGTGGCTCTTGACTTAGTCAACTATCTCAAGCTTAAGCCTAGCAATACATGCTCATCTTTACAATGGTCAAATGACCATTTTTCCGTTGCATTAATTCGACCAAGCCATGTGGGGGGGGGGGCGTGCCACGTGTCTCCCTCCCATTCGTTCATAAAATTCTGTAACCCTCGTGGGTCCCACAAAATGTAAAATTCCTCGGGTGGGCCCCACGTGACCAAATCCGTAAAAATAAATTTCCATTATGATAATACATTCCATAATCCTCAATTAATGCATTTTGAGAATCCAATTCTCCTCAACAAACATTTTTCCTTTCCGACGTTCGGAAGATATTCCGTCGGAAAAACAATTCTTCCTTTCGTACCCTTTTCAAGTCTTATGTTCCTTACTTACATTCTCTTAAACATGTCCTTGAATTACGGGGTGTAACATTCTTCCCCCCTTAGAATCATTCGTCCCCGAATGTTCTTTCGGAGTCCAATCTAATTAGATAGCGACATAGTCTCCTTTTACTACACCCTTCATACAACATATGCCACCCATGGCCACATAACAATACTTATACTAAAATGTCAACCTTGGCACTCACGAAGCCAACTAGTCCATACTCATAATGACCTCAAAGTCTTTCGTAATCATCTCTACTAGGTCTACTAGGGTCTGACGACTGTATCATCACCGGGCAAATCTCATATACCCGCTACTACACCAGACACCTGGCGTGTAGCTACCTCGAAAGGTCCTTACGGATTCGGGCTCTATTCCTTTACACTTGGTCGCTAACTTTCTTACTGGTCGCACTCTTTCCGTACTTCCCACTCATACTAGCATACATACATAACCCCCATACCGATTCTGGCCCCCAATCTTTGGAGTCACTCAATAAAACAATATAAGGCCATTTTCGGCTCTCACGACCCGGTTCCGGTGGAATGCGTCCACGAACCCCTAAAACAATTAACTAGACTTGGGCCTTGCACCCTCGTGACCCTGTCACGTAGCGGAACTACTACCAGCTGATCCCACTTCATTTCAAACTATGAGGCGACCCGTGATAGGTCCTCAACCCGACTCAGCGTCGCACTTAACTCTTATCCTTGGTCTGACTTAAAATCTTATTGCCCGATAAAGCCTTATATATCTAAGGTCTCGGCAGTTATCAATATTCTTAGGCTCGCATTTTTCATGCACCAAGCCTACCTTATCCATCCCCCCGTAAACGGGTACAATAACATCTCATAATACCATAACCATGTTGTCTTGATCACAACGACCATTACTTACTCCATACGGGTCTCATACGTACCATTCTCTTACGCATACCACGTATCTTAATCTATTAATATGGCATTCCGTTAGGTTTCTTAACATGGCTTCTTAAGGGTTCACTACCCTATCGGACAGCTCATCCTTTCCCAATTATCTCAAAATAAACATAAGACCTTAGCGAGAATTCATTAACTGATCCATACCTTCCCGGTATCTAGTTAGTCTTTACCAACTCTTGGTAATCTAAAATCATTCTAGGCAACACGCGTCTGACCCTCATACATAACTCCGTATAGCTGTATGTCACAATATCAACTATACTACAATCATTACCAACCTGGATACAAAATCCACAAAGTCCTTCCTGGGTCATTGCTGCCTTGCTCGTAGCTGCAATCAACATAACTCGTTAGGGGGAGACGACCCTAACAACACAGCTCTATCGCACGATCTCAGAGTGAGAAGAATGGAAACCAATCCTAAATGTCCTGCGCACCTCCGATTATAGATGTGGTGCACAACACACCGATAATCAAGACTCTACTAGACACGGTCAGACATTTTCCGAGGACTAATCGCTCGATACCACTTTTGTCACGACCCGACTCGGGCGCGGCGGTGCCTACCCGCACCTTCTAATCATACAACATAATAAACTGCGGAAGATAAATACCACTTTTTTTTTTTCAAAACTAAGGCCAAGCCGATAAGGCTGCCATAACATAAAAATTATCCGAAAGGGTCTACACTGTTTAACAATGTAAAAACAACTCTAGCCAGTCCAGCCCACAGATGAATACAGACCTCTAAGATTTGGACAAATACTAAGACGACAAGGCCCCCCGCACTCGAATATACATAACCATGACGACAAGCTCCGAATATTGGAGCCATCTAAAAATCTTTGAACCAGATCCTAAGCTCGCGGATCCACAATCGTAATACCTAAACTGCGGACATGAACGCGGCCGAAGAAAGTAACAAAAATTTAATATGGAACGAAATAGTACATAAATGTAACGACCCGTTCGGCCGATCGTGCCTTATCCTGCACCCTAGTGATACAATCATCGAGAAAACCGGAAAATAAAACTTTAAACAAGAAACAAGATATATGAACATAAAACAGGCCAACCCAACGGTTACCTTCCAATAACATAAATAAATACAACTCTTTCAAAACGAACAGTTTAATCCTTTTTACAACCCTGCCCACAACAGTACTACAGACCTCTAAGATTTACAACAACTATGACGGGACAGGGCCCGCCATACCCCTGAATGTACAAGAACATACAACTCGTGGAACACATGCAAAAGATAAGCCTCCGAGAAACGGAGCTTCCCAAAACGCTCAACGAGATCCTAAGGCGAGGATCCACGACCGATGTACCTACTGCGGCATGAACGCAGCCCCGAGGAGGTCGATCTGGTACAGTATGTGAAAGCGTAAATCAGTAATGAAATCATACTAGTATATATCAAGCAGGAGACATGTATGATAACCAAACTACGATTCACAACATAAAAGCGATCATGTCGATCGAGGACTCACGCCTCAAGTCATCACTCAAATATAACTATGGGTCTCACGCCACAACATCAATCATGTTCGCGTCGTGGCGCATGCCCCGGAATTCTGCATCGGTGTAGACATGTCCATGATGCAACAATAATACCAATGCCCGGCCACACGCCCCCGGAATTCTACCTCGGTGTGACACGCCCACGTGACATCAACAATAATATCTTGGGTGATCAACCGCCGCACGCCACATGCCCCCGGAATTCTACCTCGGTGTAGACATGTCCATGTAACCACAATAACAATATATCGGGTAATCAACCCGACCGCATGGCCGCATGCCCCCGGAATTCTACCTCGGTGTAGACATGTCCATGTGACATCATCAACAAGACAGTAATCAAAATGCAAACATACCGTGGAATTCTCCATCACCGCCAAAGACGTCAAGTAAGTTCTCAACAAGTCGACGCCTCTATCGAGAGACGCGGTAACACAGAAATACCACACTTGCACAACAAAGGCTATCATCACAAGCATAGGCAAGTTTCACAACAACAAGCATAGGCAAGTTTCACAACAACAAGCATAGGCAAGTTTCACAACAACTCAAAGTACTTTCATTTTATGCCAAAGTCCGGGTTTTTAACCCCAAAGTACTACATACGTTAAGTTTTTTTTTAAAAGAGATCCATTACTTTTATAAAGTCACCCGATACCCGTAGTATTAGAATGACCAACCCACATTCCTTTTCAAAATCAAGTAACAACATTCTTTTCCTAAGTTCCAGTTTGCCTAGTTCCAATTACTCAAGCTTCTCATTTTCAAATGCTCAAGTCACTTATTTTAGAAAGGTTTCATAACTCATAGTCTTAATCTCTTTTAAAACAATTGAGTAACATATGTCATATATGTGAGTAGTTTATTCTTGTTTATAACGATCTTATTACAATGACCATGATCTAGAAAATGTAATATCATTTTGTCTCATCTTAGCTTCTATGCAGATGGAGGTTTCTACTGGTTTTAATACAACACATCATTATTCAATACATTTTCCTTTATTAACGCTGCAGTGGTCTGTCGATACACATTCTGATTTCCGAAATCAGTAAAACATTATCCCTTTAAAAACCAAGTACTCATTACTCACGAATGAGGTTTCACACAAACATCCACATTAAAACAAATAAGTTAAGTCTCTTATCTTATAAGATCAAGTCTCTTAACTTCTAACATCGGTAAACCATTTTCACCTACATAAGGTCGTTATAACTAACTTCCCATAAAGCTATTATAACACCCTATGTTTTAAACCAACCAAAACACTTAGCACATGTACGTCTACCGTACTACATAGTTCACAACAATCATGCTAGAAAAGATAGGAAGAGGTTCACATACCTCGCGACGATTTATCGACAATAAGCAAAATGCTCCAAGTACTACAACCTTGCTAGCCCTTTCCACTCCTCGAGTAGAATACGCTACTCTTAGTACTTTCACCTATAAAGGTCACAAACGTCTATTAACTCCAAAACACAAGTTTCTATCTTTCTATAGAAAATTGGCAAGACATCTCCCCACATGACAGCGTAAATCTCCTCTCTATCGAGGCCGCTACCAAGCCAACCATGGGGTTTCACGCCTAACCGGACGTGTACAATTCTACTCGAGAATACTACACAAGTCTATCGTCAATACACCCTATGTAAATCTGATTCGATTACATTCTTTATTCTTGAGCTTAAGTCAAAAGACATTGCCGAATACTAAGTAGTTCCATATATAGTATACTTCAACTATATATTCTAACAAACATGTAATTTCCAATTACAATAGAGGGACAAGATAATTACCTCGATAAGCCCAAAATTATCCAAGTTATAATGTCGATCCTGAGCAAGGTTTAGCTCCTACTCCGTGCGCTCCAAACAACCCTTAGAAGTTCTAACCAACTTCTACTCAAATACTTCAACCAACTATGAAGATTTTCTTAGGGTTTCGGTTTGAGACTAAAAGGAGAAAAGGTAGTATTTCCGGGCTCTACGTATAGAGGTAACTTTTGGAATACAACAAGGTAAAGGCTAAGGTATTTTGGGCATTATAACAATACTAGGAGAAGTATTTCAATACCACAAGGGAGGGGTATTATACGAAAACAACTAGGCTAGTGGGTACCACTGCACAAAGGGGGAGGGAGGAGAACCCCTCGGCCAAAGGCCACACGAAAAGGGGGAGGGGGGAGGCTCTCGGCTAAGAGCTCACAAAGGGGGAGGAGAGGGTTTCAAGACTTGGAAGTTTTTGGAATGGATGAAGTCTTCACACTTAGGGGGGTATTTATAGCAAAACCAAAGGCCAACCAAGGGCCAAGATCCTTCCAAGTGTAAGGCAAGTGTAAGGCCAAGATCAAGCCAAGTGCACCCTAACCCCTACTCCACAAAACATTGCACCAAACAAGCCACAAAACAAGGCCAAAACAAGGCACAAAACAAGGCACCAATAGGACACAAAACGTGAGCCAAAAGATCAAGCCAAAACGTGAACCACTTCGTGCACTTGGACGCCCACTTGCTTCCAATGTGAGGGTGACACATGTCACCCTCCCGTTGGTCCAAAATGTTTCGTCTCTCGGAAAAATCCGCAAAATTTAAAAAGGACATAGCCGGAATTTTCCCTTCGCAAGTTACGCAAAACGTTTCGTCGAAAAACGACTCTAACCGGGTGTTGTGCACAAAGGTAACTTCGGCCAAGCCACCTAGGCGGGGGTGACACGTGTCACCCTCCTATTGGCCCTCAAAAACGTCTTTCGAAAAATATCCACAATGGCCAAAATCTTGAAAACAAAGTGGGCCCCACAAAACCGTAAATTTCTCCTGTGGGCCCCACGTGACCATTTCCGAAAATAAAATCTCAAAATTCTAATATAATCTATGAAGTCCAAATACCAAATCTGGGAATCCAATTCCCATTAACGAACCTTTTTCTTCACAAATAACCGGAAACTTTTCCGTCGAAAACTCACATCTTTCTTTCTTTTCAAAATTTATGTCGTACTCTCGCACGTACGTCCTCACATATATACCCTGCAACTACGGGGTATAACAGTAAACAGATCATAAATGTACAAAAGAATGACAGGGGCAAGTATAAAAAGTACATATCAGATCCTTTCGTGTCATTACCACTCATGAACTTAATTGCACATCATTATCTTTTCCATTCCATTAAGAGTTATAGCCAAATCTTACGTACATACTTAGGAGAAATCATTAAGTTTATTACCATTAACTTACTTATCTTTCATAACATAATCCGACCCTTTATGGAGGGACGCATATACTACCCGGCCCAATCTGGGACGCGATCAAGTCACACAAATATCAAAGCGTGCCCGTGGAATCCCCCATCACTGCCGACAGTCATAAGTGTAACATATAACCATGTGACGCGCCCGTGGCATCCCACCTCACTGTCGGCGTACACATACACAATACATATATATATATCTCCTGCCCGTGGAATCCCACATCACTGCCGACAGCCGTAGGTGTAACATATAACCAGGTGACGCGCCCGTGGCATCCTACCACACTGTTGGCGTACATATATACAATACATATATATATATATATATATATATATATAACGTGGCCGCATGCCCCGGAATCCCTCATCGTATAAGGATGGCCATAACGTGCCCCCGGAATCCCTCATCGTAGGCGCAGGTCTTCATGGGGATCTAGCCCATGGAGTAATAGTCGTACATAGCATGGTCGCATGCCCCGGAATCCCTCATCGTATAAGCATGGCCATAGGTAATAAAACAAATTCGGGAATCTAACCCGCCTCCTGGTCATATGCCCCGGAATCCCACATCGTATAAGCATGTCTAAGGATCAATCATAATGGAAGCATACCCGTGGAATCCCACATCACTGTCGGTACGTCCAAGTAAACTTACAACAAGACAGTCGGCCCTCCAACTGAGAGTCACGACAACGTAAACATATAATACTTGCACTCAAAGCTATCACAAGCAAACATAGGCAAGTTCATTAAACCTTTAGACTTCCATTTTTATAAATTCATGGCACTTTCGTTTCACACATAAAAATCCGGGAATTTAACCCAAAGTACTACGTGCTTATATTCTTTTCAAAAGACTCCTTTTCATATAAAACCCCAAGATACTAACACCCGTAGTATCAAGGCTTGTTTACATTTTACCTAAGTCACTACACTTTTAGAAATACATTTTTCGGCTTCTAAATCAAGTGACTTCTATCCTTAAAACTTAAGCAATTGATGCTTTTAAATCCATTTGCCTTTCTTTATTTCAAAACATTTATCATTACTTAGAGTAAACCACTCTTTCAACTTTCCATAAAGCTATTATAACCCACTTCCCATAAAGTCGTTATACTAACTTTATACTTTAGGCGAATACATTCTTTTTATAACCAAGAGACTTATACTTTCGAAAAACAAATATCGTATACTTTCAAAATACTTCAAGTCTCTTATCTTTTAGAATCAAGTTTCGTACTTTAGAAATCAAGTCTCATATCTTGAAAAATAAAGTCTCTTAACCTTTTTAGAATTCATAGTTCATAGTCTTAACACTTCATAACGCAGACTCTTTAAATTAAGCAACATATGCCTTATATGTGTGAATAGGTTATACTTGTTTATAATGATCTCATTAAAGCAGCCATGATCTAGAAAATGTAATACAATTTTGTCTTATCTTAGCTTCTATGCAGATGGAGAATTCTACTTGTTTTAATATAATTTATCGTCATTACATTTTCCTTTATTAACGCTGCAATTGCTTGTTCGATACTTATTCTCATTCGTGCCGTAAATTAGCCAAGTCAACTTGGCTCCAAATACCTCCTAACGACTCTTACCAACATCCCCCATAAGACTTGGTAAGAAGTTAGGATAACTCAGACATAACCTTTACATAGAGTAAATCAACATACATACTTCTTAACTTCTAAGAGTAGAAGGAAACATGAAATAATACCACATGTACATTCCATACATAGAATCATGTCAAAAGAAGGAAGAGGTTCACATACCTCGCGACGATTATCGACAAATAGCAAAATGCTCCAAAGTACTTCAACCTTGATAGTTATTCCATCCCTCAAGTAGAATACGCTATACTTAGTACTTCAACCTATAATGGCCATAATACGTCCATTAACCTTAGCTTCAATCGTAGAATATTCTAAGTGTAAAGTCACCAAATCCTACGGAAAATCGGGCAGCACTTCCTTTGTTTCTACGTACTTTGCCACCTTTTTCAAGGCCGAAAATCAATAACCAAACGCCACATTTAAGGCTCAATCAATTCAGCAATTACAAAGGGGATTACATGCCTTAACAGGACGTGTAAAATTCTTCCCCACAATTAACATAAAATTGTCAATTCCTTAAGGCACATTTTCGACAAAACACTATCCATAACAATATCACTTTCCTTACAATTCCTTTCAATCCAAGTCCTTAGTTCAACATGTTATATAGTCATAAACAACTTTAACAACTACAATTCCTTCTTTATATAACGTGTGACGACTTAAACTAATAATCAAATCGAATTGTAATCTTAAGGGCTAAACATGCTAGTTTTCGGATTAGAGTTCTAATAGCCAATACACTTATCAAACTTCATAATATGTACCTCATGCTTGCTAATATCCAAAACTACAATGATAAGAAATCTTTGATTGCTAAAACGACAAGATTTATACCTTTACAAGCCCTTAAAATTTCCAAGATTCAAAGTCGCTCCTTAGCAATTCTTAGCCCCTTTTCTTATGTTCCAATCCGGCTCGAGCACTCCTTGGCTCATGGAGAACTTCTCTTCAAGTTCCATCTTCAAAGTTGAAGAACACCTTAGGGTTTCGCCTTGCGACTAACGTAAAAACGTCGTTTTTCCGAAATCTTCTATTGAGATATCCTTACAATACCCTTAGGGACCTTGGGTTAAAGTCTTGTGAATTATGGATCAAAACTACAAAAAATTTGTGTGAGAGGGAAGGCAAACCCGAGAGCATTCCTAAAGAGAACAAGGGTTCTTCAATTTTTCTAAGTGTAAAATAGCCTTGTCTTGCTACATGGATGATTATATAACACATTGGAGTGTCTAGATTACAACACATGGTAAATTTGGATGAAAGGGATCAAGCCAAGTGGCTCTTGACTTAGTCAACTATCTCAAGCTCAAGCCTAGCAAGACATGCTCATCTTTACAATGGTCAAATGACCATTTTGCCCTTGCATTAATTCGACCAAGCCATGTGGGGGGGTGCCACGTGTCTCCTTCCCATTCGTTCATAAAATTCTGTAACCCTCGTGGGTCCCACAAAACGTAAAATTCCTCGGGTGGGCCCCACGTGACCAAATCCGTAAAAATAAATTTCCATATTGATAATACATTCCATAATCCTCAATTAATGCATTTTGAGAATCCAATTCTCCTCAACAAACATTTTTCCTTTCCGACGTTCGGAAGATATTTCGTCGGAAAAACAATTCTTCCTTTCGTACCCTTTTCAAGTCTTATGTTCCTTACTTACATTCTCTTAAACATGTCCTTGAATCCTGCCGTGTCATTACCACTCATGAACTTAATTGCACATCATTATCTTTTCCATTCCATTAAGAGTTATAGCCAAATCTTACGTACATACTTAGGAGAAATCATTAAGTTCATTACCATTAACTTACTTATCTTTCATAACATAATCCGGCCCTTTATGGAGGGACGCATATACTACCCGGCCCAATCTGGGACGCGATCAAGTCACACAAATATCAAAGCGTGCCCGTGGAATCCCCATCACCGGCGGATCATAAGTGTAAAATATAACCATGTGACGCGCCCGTGGCATCCCACCTCACTGTCGGCGTACACATACACAATACATATATATATATCTCCTGCCCGTGGAATCCCACATCACTGCCGACAGCCGTAGGTGTAACATATAACCAGGTGACGTGCCCGTGGCATCCTACCTCACTGTCGGCGTACATATATACAATACATATATATATATAACGTGGCCGCATGCCCCGGAATCCCTCATCGTATAAGCATGGCCATAACGTGCCCCCGGAATCCCCCATCGTGGGTACATGTCTTCATGGGGAGCTAGCTCATGGAGTAATAGTCGTACATAGCATGGTCGCATGCCCCGGAATCCCTCATCGTATAAGCATGGCCATGGGTAATAAAACAAATCCGGGAATCTAACCCGCCTCCTGGTCACATGCCCCGGAATCCCACATCGTATAAGCATGTCCAAGGATCAATCATAATGGAAGCATACCCGTGGAATCCCACATCACTGTCGGTACGTCCAAGTAAACTTACAACAAGACAGCCGACCCTCCAACTGAGAGTCACGACAACGTAAACATATAATACTTGCACTCAAAGCTATCACAAGCAAACATAGGCAAGTTCATTAAACCTTTAGACTTCCATTTTTATAAATTCATGGCACTTTCGTTTCACACATAAAAATTCGGGAATTTAACCCAAAGTACTACGTGCTTACATTCTTTTCAAAAGACTCATTTTCATATAAAACCCCAAGATACTAACACCCGTAGTATCAAGGCTTGTTTACATTTTACCTAAGTCACTACACTTTTAGAAATACATTTTTCGGCTTCTAAATCAAGTGACTTCTTTCCTTAAAACTTAAGCAATTGATGTTTTTAAATCCATTTGTCTTTCTTTATGTGTGAATAAGTTATACTTGTTTATAATGATCTCATTAAAGCAGCCATGATCTAGAAAATGTAATACAATTTTGTCTTATCTTAGCTTCTATGCAGATGGAGAATTCTACTTGTTTTAATATAATTTATCGTCATTACATTTTCCTTTATTAACGCTGCAATGTCTTGTTCGATACTTATTCTCATTCGTGCCGTAAATTAGCCAAGTCAACTTGGCTCCAAATACCTCCTAACGACTCTTACCAACATCCCCCATAAGACTTGGTAAGAACTTAGGATAACTCAGACATAACCTTTACATAGAGTAAATCAACATACATACTTCTTAACTTCTAAGAGTAGAAGGAAACATGAAATAATACCACATGTATATTCCATACATAGAATCATGTCAAAAGAAGGAAGAGGTTCACATACCTCGCTACGATTATCGACAAATAGCAAAATGCTCCAAAGTACTTCAACCTTGATAGTTATTCCATCCCTCAAGTATAATACGCTATACTTAGTACTTCAACCTATAATGGCCATAATACGTCCATTAACCTTAGCTTCAATCGTAGAATATTCTAAGTGTAAAGCCACCAAATCCTACGGAAAATCGGGCAGCATTTCCTTTGTTTCTACGTACTTTGACACCTTTTTCAAGGCCGAAAATCAATAACCAAACGCCACATTTAAGGCTCAATCAATTTAGCAATTACAAAGGGGATTACACGCCTTAACAGGACGTGTAAAATTTTGCCCCACAATTAACATAAAACTGTCAATTCCTTAAGGCACATTTTCGACAAAACACTATCCATAACAATATCACTTTCCTTACAATTCCTTTCAATCCAAGTCCTTAGTTCAACATGTTATATAGTCATAAACAACTTTAACAACTACAATTCCTTCTTTATATAATATTTGACGACTTAAACTAATAATCAAATCGAATTGTAATCTTAAGGGCTAAACATGCTAGTTTTCGGATTAGAGTTCTAATAGCCAATACACTTATCAAACTTCATAATATGTACCTCATGCTTGCTAATATCCATAACTACAATGATAAGAAATCTTTGATTGCTAAAACGACAAGATTTATACCTTTACAAGCCCTTAAAATTTCCAAGATTCAAAGTCGCTCCTTAGCAATTCTTAGCACCTTAGCAACTCCTTAGAAGCTCATGGAGAACTTCTCTTCAAGTTCTATCTTCAAAGTTGAAGAACACCTTAGGGTTCCGCCTTGCGACTAACGTAAAAACGTCGTTTTTCCGAAATCTTCTATTGAGATATCCTTACAATACCCTTAGGGACCTTGGGTTAAATCTGTTATACCCCGTATTTCCGGAGTATGTACGTGAGGGCGTACGTACGAAAGTTTGGCCTTAAAAGTTTAAGCCTTGGACGTTTTTTTATTTGTGCACAACTCACTAAAAGAATCGTTTTCCGACGAAACGTTTCCACAGCTTTCGTAGGGAAAATTCTGGCTATGTCATTTAGTATTTTTGCGGATTTTTCCGAGAGACGAAATATTTTGGACCAACGGGAGGGCGACACTTGGCACCCTCCAATTGGTGGACTTGAAATCGTCCATTGGACGAATTGGACATAGTGTGGCACGTTTTTTGTGCCTTTGCACAAGTCAAGGAGTTGGTAGGATATTTTATGTATGGACACTTGCCTAAATCTTCACCCTACACTTGCGTTGCACTTGGCATCATCTTGGCCCTTGGTTGGCCACTTCTTGACCTATAAATACCCCCTTAGAGATGAAGAGTTCTTCATCCACAAATTACTTCCAAGTCTTGAAAAACCCTCCCCTCTCCCTTGAGCTTGTTCGTCCAAAGCTATCCCCCCCCCCCCTTTGAGTGAGTTTGGCCGAGGGCCTACCCCCCTAGCCTAGCCGAAATCTACCCCCCTCCCTTGGTAGAAATGTTGCCTTCTAGTATTGTTATAATGCCCAAAATACCCTAGCCCAAATCCCTTAGTACTTAGTAGAAGTTGTGAAGAACTTCTAAAGTTTCCTTGGAGCTATCGGAGCGTACAACTTAGGAGCTAAGCCTTGCTCGGATCGACTTTATCTAGGATATTATTGGGCTTACCGAGGTAAATAATCCTAACCCTCTTTTGTATTAGAGAATGCATCTTTGTAGAAGTATAAGAATAAGTATTAAATACTTAGAAGGATATTCTGAGAATAGAATTGAACTAGAAGGGTTTAAAGAAGAATAATTGAACTGTACTCACATAGATTGTTTTCACGATGAACTTATATAGCTCATGGGTAGGGTTGTCTTTAGACTTTCCGTAGAATTGAGAACCCTCTGTTTAGAATGACTCTACGAGTAGTCTAGACTTTGATAAATGCGTGACTATTATAATTTGATTCTCTGTAGCGACATATTCGACTTGGCGGGAGGTTTTCGAGAAGGTATGTGATTCTTCCTAAGCATGATATTTTAACATATATATAGTACGGTGACGTACGTGTTAACTGAATAATAACTACGCAATGTCGTTTGACTTAAGCTGAATAATAACTACGCAATGTCTTTTGACTTAAGCTGAATAATAAGAATCTGATGCATTTCAAAAGAACTATTGAATCATGTTTTAACAAGATAAATATTTGGTTTTAAAACAAAAGCTTAAGAGTTATACTAGCTTTATGGGAAGTTAGGTATAACAACTTAAGAAAGATAAAAAGGCTGTTTACTTGTTTGTTTATAAAAGCCTTGTATTGATTTCTGTTAAGTGTAGTAAGATTTGTTTGATAAGTAGACATATTATGATGCTACGTGTTAGTATCTTGAAATCTTTGTGTAAGGGGTCATTCTTGTTGTGCTTACGTTGCTAAGCGGTAAGTCATTTGTCTTGTTATTATATCACCTATCCCTTGACTTATTATCGAGGGCTTGCCACCCGATGCGGTCTATACGGCTATGCGGTCTGTGAGACTATGCGAGCGGCGGTATGCTCGAGATTGATCATTCGGGTGTTTAGCCCGACGCGGATGCCTATGCGGTCCATGGGACTATGCGGTCTATTGAGACTATGCGGTGCGGGAGTCGGTAGTGCGGGGTTGGCTACCCCGTCACGAGAATACCTCATGCGGGTGCGTGTGTGACCTATGCGGTGCGGAAGTCGGGACTAGGCACGCAGAATGATACTATGGGCGATTGGCCTTGCTTGATCATTCGCGGCCTAGAATAGACATTCTGATTTTCCTATTCATTATTGTTTGTGATGTGGCACTATGTGCAATTGGGATTGTATTTGTGAAAAGGTTTTAAATACTTGAATTTCATTTAAGTACTTTATAGTTTCATATACTTGGTACTGTTATCGACCTCCTGAAGTGCGTTCATGCTGCAGTAAAGGCAAGCAGTGCTAGATCCGCATCCTTAGGATCTTTTGTGTTGGTGTCGGGAGCTCCATCTTCTAGGAGGCTCTACTTTTGGGTATGATCTCACTGTTGTAGATAGTTTTATGCATCGGGGTATGGGGGCCCTGTCGCCATAGTTGTATATTTCCTTAAGTGCGTAGTCATGTTATGCGATATCGGATGTAGCGCTAAACCATGTATATATATATATGCGAAAAGCGACGTTTTCTCACATAAAGCGTGTCTTATTTTATAAAGCTGTTTCATGTCTTGTTTTATATTCGATTACTACGATGTATGACTACTTGGGTGCCGGTAAGGCACGATCCACGGGCCGGAATGGGTCGTGACAAAAGTGGTATCGAGCGATTAATCCTCGGAAAGTGTCTCTGAGCCGTATCTAGTAGAGTCTTGATTATCGGTGTGTTGTGCACCACCAATAATCGTGAGGCTATAGGATATTTAGGATTGGTTTCCATTCTTCTCACTCACGAGATCGTGCCTTAGAGGCGTGTTATAGGTTGGACCCTCTAACGTATTCCTTTCACCTGCGATTATGCCTCCACGTAAAGCGACCGGGCGAGAAGGCAAAGCGAGGAGGCTGCTAGCGAGACACCCAGTCACGCGGGCTCGAGCCCGATCTATACGAGCAGCGAGTTCCATGACGCCGCCCGGCCCAGCGACCGCGATGCCGTACCTCGGTCCACGGCACAAGCGAGAGAGATAAGTGCAGAGAGATGGCCCGATTATTTGCTCGGATTGTGGCGAACATGAGGGCGGTGGGCCTTGGCGATTCGATTCAGCGGCACTGCGTAGTGCAGGCGAGCGATTTGAGGCTACGGGATTTCCTTATTGTAGCCCGCCAGAGTTTTACGGGTCGAGGCCGGAGGATGATCCGCGAGGAGTTCATCCGTCGATTCTGAGAGGATCATCACGGGTGATCAAGGCTTCGAGGCCCGAGTCTGTGACATTCGGTTCGCATTGGCTGCGTGATACCGCCGTCGATTGGTTTGATTCGTGGGAGCTTTCCCGGGGAGAGCATGCACCTCCAGCATTATGGGATGAGTTTTCAGAGGCTTTTCTCACACACTTCTTGCCTCCGCAGATGAGGAGGGCACGAGTGATAGATTCTTGTTCTTTGAGGCAGGAGGGCCTTGATTAGGGAGTACAATGTCGAGTTTGATTCTTTGGCTCGATATGTCCACTGCACTTGTAGCGATATGGAGGACCGGGTGCATCGCTATGTCACGGGCTAGATGATTACATGGCGAGTCTTGTGCGGGTGTGTCCTTCACCCGAGCATGGACATTACCCGTATGCGAGCTCATGCACTGGGATGCGAGGCGTAGAGACGCCGGGTAAGCGATATCAGCGGCCGAGAAGAAGGCGAGCGGCGGTTCTTTTGGTGGTTCGGGGTGGCGGCATCGTGAAGTCGGTTGCACCACAATGGCTCGAGCGCTCTACATCATTTGATGCAGCGAGCGATCGGGCGGTCGGGGCCCGGGACTTGATTTCGGAGTAGCGAGGTGCTAACGTTGAGTCTGCTCGGTGTGCCCGTTGTGGTAGATACCATTACGAGGCGTACTCGGGAGCTTGCTATCGTGTAGCCAGCGAGGTCATTTCGCGAGTTTGTCGGCCGGCGGCGCGGTGGTAGGGCCCGATCTGCGAGTGCATTGCGCTTCTTCATCCCGACGATTACTCGCCCGGAGAAAGGTACTCATGGACCAGCGGTCGCGGCGAGGTCGTGGCGCGAGTCGATTCTAGCGGTCCTCGAACCGCATTTATGCCTTGTCGGTAAGCGGGATCGAGGCCTCACCGATGTCGTCCGGTACCTTATCGGTTCAGGTTTGATGTGTATGCTTTGATAGATCGGGTTCTACTGTCCTATATATCTCCCCTTGTTGCTAGTAGGATAGGGATAGAGCACGAGTCCATGGACCCTTTCGAGGTAGCTACGCGGTGGGTGATTCGGTGGTAGCTCGGCGGGTATATAGAGCTTGTCTGTGACCGTTCGATCGTCGGACCCTGGCGACTTGATAGAGTTGGAGATGATTGACCGGCGTGATCATGGGGATGGATTGGCTAGCTTCTTGCTACGCCAATGTAGACTGCGAGAGAGAGTAATGCAGTTCGATTTCTGAGGCCGGTTGTTGAGTGGGAGGAGCACGGTATCGTAGAGGTAGGTTTATTTCCTACCTCAAGGCTAGGAAGACGATGCGAAGGGTATATCTACCATCTCGTTGGGGTGGTTGATACTGAGGCTGCGGTACCAGATTTTGAGCGATTCGGTGGTCGAGAGAGTTCCCGGGCGTGTTTCAGACGACCTCGGGTATCCCTCACGAGAGGAGATCGAGTTTTGTATAGATGTCTTTGCGGACACTCGGCCTATTTCCATTCCGCCATACGAATGGCACTGCCGAGTTGAGAGAGTTGAGACCGGTGAGAGACTTCTTTGGAGAAAGGGCTTCATTAGGCCTAGTGTTTCACCACAGGAGCGCGGTATTGTTCGTGAAGAAGAAGGGCGGGGCCTGCGCATGTGTGTTGATTCTGACGGTGAACAAGGTGACCATTAAGAACAGATACCCCTTCCCAGGATTGATGATTTGTTCGACCAGTTGCAGGGCGCGAGATGTTTCTCCAAGATTGATCTGCGTTCGGGCTATCATCAGGTGCGAGTCAGAGAGGTGGATGTCCCTAGGACTGCATTCCGGACCCGGTACGGGCATTATGAGTTCAGGGTCATGTCTTTTGGGTTGACCAATGCTCGTGGTATTCATGGATTGATGACCGAGTGTTCAAACCATTTTGGACACGTTTGTGATAGTGTTCATTGATGATATCTTGGTTTATCTCGCTCGAGAGGCGGGAGCATGCGGAGCATTTGAGGCTGTCTTGTGATTCTCGGGACCAGCGATTATCGCCAAGTTTTCCAAATGTGAGTTTTGGTTAGCTTGGTGGCTTTTCTTGGGCATATTGTGGTGATGGCATTCGAGTGGATCTGGCCAAGATCGAGCGATTAGGACTTGGCCTGAACCTCTTACTCCGAGAGGTTCGCGATTTTACGGGCCTTGCGAGATATTATCGGCGGTTCGTAGAAGTTTGCTTCTATCTACGCACCATTGACTAGGCGACTCGGAAAGCGGCTAAGTTTGATGGTGATGCTTGCGGCGGGGTTTCGATTCTTGAAGGAGGCGACGACCGCCCCCGTTCTTACTATTCCAGAGGGTCCAGATGGTTATGTTGTGTATTGTGATGCGTCAGGCATCGGGTTGGGATGTGTGTTGATGCGTGAGGCGAGTTATAGCATCGCGTCCGACAGCTTAAGATACACGAGAGGAACTACCCCACCCATGATTTGGAGCTGGCAGCGGTGATTCACGCTTTGAAGATCTGGAGGCACTATTTGTATGGGGTTCACGTGGATATTTATACAGACCACAAGAGCCTCCAGTATATCTTCAGCCAGAGGGAGCTGAACTTACAACAGAGACGGTGGTTAGAGTTGCTTAAGGATTACGATGTTGATATCCTGTACCACCCGGGGAAGGCCAATGTTGTGGCAGATGCTCTTAGTCGTAGGTCGATGGGGAGCCTATCAGATGTGCAGCTAGGGAGGAGGGACATGGTTTGTGATTTGCATCAGTTAGCGAGCCTCGGTGTCCGTTTGATTGATTCTGATAGCAGTGGGGTTCGAGTTCGTGAGGTTGCCGAGTCTTCCATCGTCGAGGAGGTGAAGAAGCGGCGATTCGAGATCGATTTTGACACGTTATCGTGATACAACTCTTCGTGAGGGCAAGGGTCCTTTTGAGGTAGCACGATGGGGTGCTAAGGTTTGGCGGGTTGTGTGTTCGGATGTTTGGGACTTGCGAGTTCTTGGGGAAGCACACAACGCGCGTTACTCTATCCATCCAGGGTCGACCAAGATGTACCACGACCTTAGATCTGTGTATTGGTGGGATGGCTTGAAGAGGGACGTTGCAAAGTTCGTAGCTTAGTGCCCGTGTTGTCAGCAGGTAAAGGTAGAGCACCAGAGGCCTGGTGGTTTGTTACAGACGATAGAGATCCCGACCTGGAAGTGGGAGGTGATCAACATGGACTTCATCACAGGATTGCCTCGCACTCAGAGGAGACATGATTCTATATGGGTTATCGTCGACAGGCTGACAAAATCAGCCCACTTTCTTCCCGTTAGGACGACTTTCTCGGCTGAGGATTATGCCAGACTTTACATCCGAGAGATCATCAGACTGCATGGAGTCCCTATTTCGATCATATCGCATGAGGAGCCCGGTTTACGGCTAACTTACGGAGGTCCTTCCCGAGAGGGTTTAGGGGCCTTGGTGAGCACAGTCGCATTTCATCCACGAGCAGACGGACAGGCGAGCGCACTATCCGGACTCTTGAGGATATGCTGCGAGCTGTGTTATTGACCGATGGTAGTTGGGAGGATCATTTGCCTCTAGTTGAGTTCGCGTATAATAATAGCTACCACTCCCGGTATTCGGATGGCGCCTTATGAGGCCTTGTATGGGAGGAAGTGCGGATCGCCTATAGGCTGGTTCGATGTGGGCGAGTGCGATTAGTGGGACGGTTGAGTACGTGAGCGATGGATAAGGTAAAGCTTATCCGGGAGAGGTTCTTGGCGACTGAGTCGGCAGAAATCATATGCGATCACCGTCGTCGGCATCCGGAGTTCGAGGTTCATGATTGGGTTTTCTAAAGGTGTCACCCATGAAGGGTGTGATGAGATTCGGGAAGAAGAAGGAAACTTCGGCCCAGGTACATTGGGCGTATCAGTTGTCGCGAGGTAGGCAAGGTTGCCTATGAGTTGGATCTGCCGTCCGATCTGGAAGCAGTGCATCCGGTGTTTCATGTTTCTATGCTGAGGATATGTATCGGGGATCCATCTAGGGTACATCCGATTGACGACGTCCGGTGTGAGGGTTATCGTATGAGAGATTCCCATAGCGATAGTCGATCGTCGAGTTAGGCGTCTGCGGACCAGGGCGTGGCTTCCGTCAAAGTCTTGTGGCGGAACGAGCTTAGGAGAAGATGGCGTGGGAAGGCGAGGAGGACATGAGGCAGGTACCTCACTTATTCCCCACACCTCCGGGTAACTTACTTTCACCTTCTTTGGTTTAATTTTAAATAAATTGTTAAGTGTTATATTGTGGCCATGTGTGGCACTTGCAAAGCTATTTAAGCTTTTCCGTTAAGCGTCTTGGGAAGGAACATTCGGGACGAATGTTTCTAAGGAGGAGAATGTTATACCCGTATTTCGAGTATGTATGCGTGAGGCGTGCGTCAAAGTTTGGCCTTAAAAGTTTAAGCCTTGGGCGTTTTTATTTGTGCACAACTCACTAAAAGAATCGTTTTCCGGCGAAACGTTTCCACGACTTTCGTAGGAAAATTCGGCTATGTCATTTAGTATTTTTGCGGATTTTTCCGAGAGGCGAAACATTTTGGACCAACGGGAGGCGACACTTGGCACCTCCAATTGGTGGAATTGAAATCGTCCATTGGGCCGAATTGGACATAGTGTGGCACGTTTTTGTGCCTTTGCACAAGTCAAGGAGTTGGTAGGATATTTTGTGTATGGACACTTGCCTAAATCTTCACCCTACACTTGCCTTGCACTTGGCATCATCTTGGCCCTTGGTTGGCCACTTGACCTATAAATACCCCAGAGATGAAGAGTTCTTCATCCACAAATTACTTCAAGTCTTGAAAAACCCTCCCCTCTCCTCCAGCTTGTTCGTCAAAGCTATCCCCTTTGAGTGAGTTTGGCCGAGGGCCTACCCCTAGCCTAGCCGAAATCTACCCCCTCCTTGGTAGAAAAGTTGCCTTCTAGTATTGTTATAATGCCCAAAATACCCTAGCCCAAATCCCTTAGTACTTAGTAGAAGTTGTGAAGAACTTCTAAGGTTTCCTTGGAGCTATCGGAGCGTACAACTTAGGAGCTAAGCCTTGCTCCGGATCGACTTTTATCTAGGATATTATTGGGCTTACCGAGGTAAATAATCCTAACCCTCTTTTGTATTAGAGAATGCATACTGTAGAAGTATAAGAATAAGTATTAAATACTTAGAAGGATATTACAGAATAGAATTGAACTAGAAGGGTTTAAAAGAAGAATAATTGAACTGTACTCACATAGGACTGTTTTCACAGTAGACTTATATAGCTCACCGGGTAGGGTTGTGCTGCCCGACTTTCCGTAGAATTGAGAACCCTCTGTTTAGAATGACCTACAGAGTAGTCTAGACTTTGATAAATGTCTGTGACTATTATAGGCTGATTCTCTGCGCGCGACATATTCGACTTGGCAGGAGGTTTTCGCCGAGAAGGTATGTGATTCTTCCTAAGCATGATATTTTAACATATATATAGTACGGTAGACGTACATGTGTTAACTGAATAATAACTACGGCAATGTCGTTTGACTTAAGCCTGAATAATAACTACGACAATGTCTTTTGACTTAAGCCTGAATAATAAGAATCCTGATGCATTTCAAAAGAACTACTGAATCATGTTTTAACAGAAGATAAATATTTGGTTTTTAAAACAAAAGCTTAAGAGTTATACTAGCTTTATGGGAAGTTAGGTATAACAACTTAAGAAAGATAAAAAGAAGCATTTACTTGTTTGTTTATAAAAGCCTTGTATTGATTTCTGTTAAGTGTAGTAAGATTTGTTTGATAAGTAGACATATTATGATGCTACCTGTGTTAGTATCTTGAAATGCTGTGTAAGGGGGTCATTCTTGTTGTGCTTACGTTGCTAAACGGTAAGTCTGTTGTACTGTTATTATATCACCTATCCCTCGACTTATTATACAGGGCTTGCCACCTTGATGCGGTCTATACGGCTATGCGGTCTGTGAGACTATGCGCGGCGGTATGCTCGGGATTGATCATTCGGGTGTTTAGCCCGATCGCGGATACCCTATGCGGTCCGTGGGACTATCGCGGTCTATTGAGACTATGCGATGCGGGAGTCGGTAGTGCAGGGGTTAGCTACCCCGTCACGAGAATACCTAAATGCGGGTGCGTGTGTGACCTATGCGGTGCGGAAGTCGGGACTAGGCACGCAGAATGATACTATGGGCGATTGGCCTTGCTTGATCATTCGCGGCCTAGAATAGACTATTCTGATTTTCCTATTACTGTTATTGTTTGTGATGTGGCACTATGTGCAATTGAACTGATTGTATTTGTGAAAAGGTTTTAAATACTTGAATTTCATTTAAGTACTTTATAGTTTCATATACTTGGTACCTGTTGTACTGACCTCCTTCGGGGGGCTGCGTTCATGCCGCAGGTAAAGGCAAGCAGGTGCTAGATCCGCATCCTTAGGATCTTTTGCGTTGGTGTCAGGAGCTCCATCTTCTCCGGAGGCTCTACTTTTGGGTATGATCTCCCTGTTGTAGATAGTTTTATGCTGATCGAGGGTATGGCGGGCCCTGTCCGCCATAGTTGTATATTTCCTTAGAGTGCAGTAGTCATTTATGCGATGCTCGGATGTAACTGCTAAACCATGTATATATATATATGCCGAAAGGCGACGTTTTCTCACATAAACTGTGTCTTATTTTATAAACTGTTTCATGTCTTGTTTTATATTCCGCTGATTACTTTGATGTATGACTACTTGGGTGCCCCGGTAAGGCACCAGTCACGGGCCCCGGAATGGGTCGTGACAAAATCCTTGTGAATTATGGATCAAAACTACAAAAAATTTGTGTTAGAGGGAAGGCAAACCCGAGAGCATTCCTAAAGAGAACAAGGGTTCTTCAATTTTTCTAAGTGTAAAATAGCCTTGTCTTGCTACATGGATGATTATATAACACATTGGAGGGTCTAGATTACAACACATGGTAAATTTGGATGAAAGGGATCAAGCCAAGTGGCTCTTGACTTAGTCAACTATCTCAAGCTCAAGCCTAGCAAGACATGCTCATCTTTACAATGGTCAAATGACCATTTTGCCCTTGCATTAATTCGACCAAGCCATGTGGGGGGTGCCACGTGTCTCCCTCCCATTCGTTCATAAAATTCCGTAACCCTCGTGGGTCCCACAAAACGTAAAATTCCTCGTGTGGGCCCCACGTAACCAAATCCGTAAAAATAAATTTTCATAATGATAATACATTCCATAATCCTCAATTAATGCATTTTGAGAATCCAATTCTCCTCAACAAACATTTTTCCTTTCCGACGTTCGGAAGATTTTCCGTCGGAAAAACAATTCTTCCTTTCGTACCCTTTTCAAGTCTTGTGTTCCTTACTTACATTCTCTTAAACATGTCCTTGAATTACGGGGTGTAACAAAGACCTTCAATATCCAAGCCCCAATCAAAGTTAATATAAACTTGGGGAATGACAGAATCATCGATCAAAGAAATCATGTCATCCACAGATTCAATGCGGAGGTTGGCACGTAAATCATTTTCAAAGTAGAAATTTGGAGGGATGATTTTAGAGGTGATGGATCCTATGTCGATGACTTAGGAAACACCAGATGACAATGGTTGGTGAGGAGATAGACCCAACTCCGCTGCCATTCTCACGAGGGTTAGGCCATCGGAATTACCATACGTCGAAGAAGAAGTAGACATCTTTTTAGAAGGAAAGAAGTAAGAGAAGCTGAAGAGTGAAGTTGCTATAATAAGGTTGAAAGCGGCAATGAAGAAAGATGATTGAGACTGTTGGCTTAAATATCCAAAAGAATAATCATTATCTCAGAAAACGTCAATCGATGTCTTAAAATATGTGTCGTCAATTGAGTAAATGGGTGCTTCAATGATTAAATGACAATGCGTCTGATGGCAAACAGATGTGACATTTCGGTTCTCGCAAAAAGGTCTTTTTTTTAAAGGCGCATAAACTCTTCCACTTCTTGGTTCTTTTAGATCAAGAGTCTCGAAAAGTAGAGGACTTTCTGTATTGGGTAGAAAAGCATCTGGGAGCATCAAGTGTAAGTGTGTGGGTTATAAAGGCACCCGGAGGTATCAACGTAACTAAGAAACTTTATGGCTCTGGAAGCCTCAATGGATCCTCACAATTGCCATCCACTCTCACCATCACATTAGCCAACTTCAATCAAAATGTTGTAGCGCGCGTGGGTGTGTAATTACATCAGGACACTTACATCATCTAGGGTCATAATGGTCTAAGTTTTATCTATATAAACAAGACTTATAAGATAAGAAAAGGACACATTGTATTCTCTATAAGTTCACACCTTTTGTAACTTAGATTTCCCTCGAGCTAATATAGAACTCTCAGCTTCAATCCATAATTATTTTTCATATAAAATTTATTAAGTTCTCATTACTTTCTTGTTCTCATTTATATTAGTAATATTGACCTATCCATTATCCAAATTTCAATCCCTGACTCGATCAAAAGGGTCTCCGGATCAGATACGATCTACTTGTCTTTTACCCTTGAAATATAAATTTCTAACTGTATTTTTGGTAGAAATCATTAGCGAAATACAAACGTTCGCACGTTATCTCCTGTCAATCATAAAAATATTAGGTAATATTATTTGAAAATATATACTCCTAATATTTAGTTTTCGAGGTACAAAAATCTTACTATTGATGGTATCCACTTAATACTTCCATTATAAATTCGTTTTAGTATATATTTTCAATTTTGATTGGGTTACTTATTTCCAATTTCAATCGGTCCCACATCAATTCTAGGGTTTGGGTTTTCCTATTTAAAGGACCCCATCTTCCCCATTTTACAGAGGTAGAAGAATCACAAGGTTAAACTTAAGCAAAATACCAAAATTTTAGTCTTCTCGTGCGAGATCCGATGTTGATTTGGAACCCAACTCTATTTTCTTGTTGGTTTCCCTAGTCTAAAAATCTCTTTTTGGGTGTGTTCTGAATCGTGGTTTGAAACGGTTCTCAACTTCAACCCTCGATCAAGGCTGTCCCGCAAAAATATAATCTTTTTTTCCTTTGGTGTGTCTATTTGTATGATAATTTTAGAGTCCTAATGTTCAATTATGTGTTAATTAAGTGTGTGTTTAGCTGAGTAGCATGATAGCAGTAGATCATATTCATGTTTTATCATTTTAGTTAAAGCTTGAGCCCAAAATTAGCTGTAATATTGTGGTTTAACCTCCATGCCTATATGTATTAAGTTCTAGCCTTTCTTACCCAAAACCATCAATCTATCAATCATGTCAACTATTCAGTGGAATGAGTTAAATGCATAGATCACTTTGAAAAAATGTTTTGAGTTAGACAGTTTAAATGTATGGTGATGTGTCTGTTCCTGCTATGTGTGATTTCGTGAATCTGTTCAACCTATTAGTGATAAACTGAGTCATTGACCACTTTGTCTTATTATGTTTGCCTAGTTTTTGGATTAGTTATGTATGCTAGGTTAGTATAACACCATATGCATTCAAAGTTGTCCAAAATCAGTTCTTGTGTTTCTCATTTCTACTTGTAGTCAAGTTAATATTTTGCTTGAACTTTAAACCATGTTTGTTTAGTCATATGCTTAGGTGTTGATACTAACATGACTAGGCTAATAAGAAATATGTTCGTGACTTTGATGTTTACATGAGCTAAGTCTGCTATGGCAACATATGTTGTGTCCTGTGTGATCGGTAAGGGTCTTGTCCTGTTTAAACTAGCTTAGTGTTGAGGGCAGGATTTATGATTGAACCTATGTTGGCATGAAACTAAGCATTTTTTTATTATTAGTTAGTCTAGACTGTATAACCTGTCTCTGTTAAATGACATAGACCATGCACTTGTTTCTACTTGAACTTGCTATGTCCTGCCTAAAGGTGAATGACCAATATATATATGACCTTAGACTACAAGCAGGTGCTTAAGGTGTGTTTAAGTAGAAACTAAGATGATACTTGTTTTGAATGCCTAAAAATGACTAGCCTGATTTAACTAAGTCACACACTAGCTTAAATATACATGTTGACAACTGAATATCAACCTTTTACCCGCTTTTTCCTTCTTTTATTTGTGGAAATTGTTGAGTGTCAACTAAGGCGACCTTACTCCAAAGTGATGATCACCATTTTGTTTATCTACTTGTGCATGAGTCTCTACTTGACAAGGATTTGTGTTTGTTTCTTTGGCTTTTGAATTGCCCACACTTCAGTGATTACTCTCTGTCTAACTCTTTAGCTTGGACTTGTAGAACCTCTTTACCCCAGTCAATGCCTCTGCCTTTTTCTAGGAAACAATTTATTTTAGGAAAAAAAAGTATCTAGTTGGATTCGAACTAATCCATGTGTGTATTAGAGATTTATAAGTGCTATGTATATTGGAAGCCTAAGATCCGAAATGAGACAAGAGACAAGACGTAAAGTATGAAACAGGCTAACCAAAACGGTCACCTTCCAAAATATATACATATATATCAAACCGAATAGTTAAGTCCTTTTTACAAACCCTGCCCACAACAGTACTACAGACCTCTAAGAATGTAACCATAACTATGACGGGACAGGGCCCCGCCATACCCCTGAATGTACAAATATCTACAATGACAGGGGACTATACCAAAGATAAGCCTCCGGAGAAACGGAGCTTCCCAAAACGTCTGTGATCCTATGAGCGAGGATCAACAACCGATGTGTACCTCTGCTGCGGCATGAACGGCCACGGAGTCGGTCAACAGTACCAAGTATGTGGCGAAAATCAGTAGTTAAATCATAATAGTCTATATAAAGCGGGAGACATATATGATAACCAAAATGCAAGACACAACATAAAAGCGATCATGTCGAGTCGTGACTCACGCCTCAAAGTCATCACTCCGATATAACTATGGGTCTCACGCCACAACATCAATCATGTTCGCATCATGGCCACGTACCCGGAATTCTCCATCGGTGTAGGCATGTCGGGATGCAACAATAATAACAATATGGGTAATCAACCTGCGCCGTACGCCACATGCCGGAATTCTCGGTGCGAGCGTGTCCATGTAACAATAATAACAATATACCGTAATCAACCTGCGCGTACACGTACGGTGCAGTGCGAGCGTATCCATGTAACAATAATAACAATATATCGGGTGATTAACCCGCCGCGTGTCGCATGCCGAATTTGCGACGGTGCGAGCATGTCCATGTAACAACAATAACAATATCTGGGTGATTAACCCGCCGTAACGCGTGCCGAATTGCGCCGGTGCGGACATGTCCATGTAACAACAATAACAATATACTGGGTGATTAACGCCCGCGTAGCCGCATGCCCGGAATTCTCGGTGCGGAGCGTGTCCATGTAACAACAATAACAATATCTGGGTGATTAACGCGCGTAACGCGTGCCGAATTCTTCATCGGTGCGGACATGTCCATGTAACAATAATAACAATATCTGCCTCCATCGTGAGACGCGGTAGCATAGGAATACAACTTTTACAACAAGGCTATCACAAACAAGCACAAGCAAATTACCATACTTCAATTCTCTTACAAATATCCATTCTTTCACAAGAAGTCACCGATACCAACACTGTAGTATCCAAAACGAGTAACTATTATTTTAAGTAAACCAAAATAATTTCCCCTTTTCTTTAAGACAAGTAACAACCTTCTTTTCCAAAAGTTCAAGTTTGCCTAATTTCAAATACTCAAGTCTCTTATTTTCGAAAGGTTTCGTAGTTCATAGTCTTAATCACTTAATAACATAATTCTCTTTTAAAATAAGTTGAGTAACATATGCCTTATGTGTGAGTAGATTATTCTTGTTTATAACAATCTTATTAAAGCAGCCTCATCTAGGAAATGTAATACAATGTTGTCTTATCTTAGCTTCTATGCAGATGGAGGTTTCTACTGGTTTTAATAATAATTAATTAGTCAATACATTTTCCTTTATTAACGCTGCAGTGGTTTGTTCGATACTTGTTCTCATTTCCGAAATCAATATAACATTATTCCTTTTAAAAACCCAATTACTCATTTCTCATTAAAGCGGTTTCACAACTTTTTAACACAACCCAAGTCCTTAATGTTTCACATCAAGTCTTTTATCTTTTAAAAAAAAAAAAATCACAAACCATTTCTTTGCCCGCATAAAGTTGTTATAACCAACTTCCCATAAAGCCGTTATAACACTTTATGTTTTAAACCAACCAAATTCATTTAACCCATGTACGTCTACCGTACTACATAGTTCACAACATATCATGCTAGAAGGATAGGAAGAGGTTCACATATCTCGCGACGATTATCGACAATTAGCAAAACGCTCACGATCAGAACCTCGCTAGCCTTTTCCACTCTTCAAGTAGAATACGCTACTCGTAGTACTGCAACCTATAAAGGCCACAAAACACCTATCAACTCCTAGTCCTCTTCGTAGAATATTCTAAATGCAAGATTCCTTATTCTACAGAAAATTCGGCAGCACCTCCCCCCCCGTAACCACATAAATCTCTCTCTACTCGGGCGCTACGGGCCAACAACTCCAGGGGGTTACGTCTAAGCGGGCGTGTTCAATTATACTTCACAGTAATACTACACAAGTCTACTGTAAATACAGTCCAATGTAATTACAGTTCAGTTCTTTTCAATATTCATTCTATATATAGTATACTCAACTATATATTACTACAACATGTAATTCCAATTACAATAGGGGGACAAGATTATTTACCTCGATAAGCCCAAAATTATCCAAGGTATAAGTCGATCCTGAGCAACGTTTAGCTCCAATTCCTTACGCTCCAACCCGCTCTAAGCAACCCTTAGAAGTTTCTAAACAACTTCTCTTAACACTTCAACTCTAAAAAGTGAAGAACACTTAGGCTCTAAGTGTGGCTAGTTTCGGCCAAGGGGGTGTATTTAGGCTAGGGGTGTGAAATCTTTTCTAACTTTTGGTTACAAATCTTCCTAATACACTAAGGAAGAACACTTAAGACTTTAAGAATTTTTGGACAACTTTGGCTAAGGGGAAGGGCTTAAAAACGAGAACAATCAAGGAGAGGGGAGGGAACTTTTCAAGACTTGGAAACTCTCAAAGTGTGGATGAAATAAGTCTTCAACTAAGGGAGTATTTATAGGACATTCAAGGGCTAGGATCTATGCAAGTGTGTGGCCAAGATTGAGCCATGTGTGTGTGGGTCCCACCTATCCATCTACTCCACAAATATCCTACCAAACCTTGACCAAATATTTTAAGCCTTTAAAAGATGAAAAACGTGCCAATCCTTGTCCAATTTTTCGTCCAACCTTGCCACCTAAGGGTGACACATGTCGCCCTCCTATTGGTCCAAAATATTTCATCTTCCGAAAATATCCGTAATGCCAAAAATCCGAAAAATAAAGTGGGCCCCACAAATCGTAAATTCCGGAAATATAATTCCATAATTCTCAAATATTCCAAAATGTCCGAATACCAAATCTGGGAATCCAATTCCCATTAACGAACCTTTTTCCTTCACAAAATCCGGAAACTTTTCCGTCGAAAAATCGCATCTTTCTTCCTTTCCAAAATTACTGTCGTAATCTCGTACGTACGTCCTCACATACATACTCTGGAACTACGGGGTATAACATCAAGATCCGAAGTCGCTCCTTAGCAACTTAGCGCCCCTACTGGACACTCCAATCCGCCACTTGAAGCCCTTAGAAGTTCACAACCAACTTTCCTTCAATATTCAATCCAAATCTAAGGAAAGTGACTAGGTTTTCACCTTGCGACTAATACAAAAACGATACTTTTGCGGGATCTTTCTATTGAGATACCCTTACAACACTCTTAGGAACCTTGGTTTAAAGTGTGGAGGTTATTGAACAACAAACGAATTTTTTTCCCTCTTGAAACCCCTTGAACCCGTGAGCAACATATGAGGTCTTCAAAGTTCTTGAATTTTTTTCTAAGTGTAGAAGCTTGTCTTGCTGCTTGTATACTTAAATAACATAATGGAGGGTCAAGATTAGCACATATGGATGGCTTGGATCCAATCTACTAAAAGATCAAGCCAAGTGGCTTTTGAACAATATCAAGCTCTAAGTTTAGCAAGACTTGGTCATCCTAACCTTGGTCAAATGACCATTAAACCCATGTCCATTTCGTCCAAGACCAACTAAGTGGGGGTGACACGTTTCACCCTCCCGTTCGTCGCAATATTTCGTTTCCCGACATTTCCATAATTCCGATAAATTTTTACTAGTCTCAACTCTTAACATTTTTGAGTTCTTACGTACGTTCTTATAAACATGTCCTGGAAATATGGGGTGTAACAAGTGTCCTCTTCTTATGATTAAGAACACTCTTATCCTTGTCTTTGTAACGAAAAATATCCTCAAAAAATTCTGCTTCCGCAGATCCATAAGTGTGTTTTTGTGAATACCTTCAACATCGGAATGATACACCAAAAACTTATATGCTGCACTATAATTGGAAGGGCCAATATATATACAATCCACCATTTTTTTTCAAAGTTTAGTTCTCTTTGGTAAGAAAACTTGAACTTTTGCTAGGCAACCCCACACTTTCATCTTTTTTAAAGTAGGCAATCTTCCTTTCCATAATTCATAGGGAGATTGATCATTTTTCCTTTAAGGAATTTTGTTCAATATCATATTTGCAGTAATTAACGCCTGGACTAAGGGGTGCCCCCGAACTAATCAACATTGAATTTATCATGTTCTTCAATGTTCTATTCTTACGTTCAACAACTCCATTTTGTTTTGGAGTATATGGCGCAGTGGTTTGATGAACTATACCATGAGTAGAACAAAATTCTTTGAACTCATTCGATTGATATTCACCACCTCTCTCTGACCTTAGAATTTTGATTCTTTTGTCAAGTTGGTTTTCCACTTCTGCTTTGTATGTTTTAAACATGTTCAAAGCCTCATCTTTGGTATGTATTAAGTATACATAGCAAAATTTACTGCAATCATCTATGAATGATATATAATAATTTTTTCCTCCACGAGATGAGGTTGCTTGGTAATCACACAAATCACCATGGATTAAACCAAACACTTCATTTGATTTCACGACAGATTTATGAGGATGACTTGCATATTTTGATTATATGCAAACTCCACACTTAGTCATTTTGTTCATAGATCATTTTGGAAACATGTCTAACTTTACCATTCTTTGTAAAGAGCGATAATTAACATGGCCTAATCTTGAATGCCATAAAGAAGGGGAATCAACCATATACATAGAAGCAGTGCTAGTGCCTATATTTTCATTAATAATGACAATTGCCTGAGTAGGTACAATAGATAGTTTGAAGAGTCCCCCACTGAGGTAACCCTTCCCTACATACACCCCACCTTTGGTGAGTACAAATCTGTCAGATATTTAAGATTAGTTTTTGTTAAATGTATCTTCAAACAAGTGATCAATATGTTATATATATAGCATTAATTTCGTCCATGGCGACTTTCCACTCCAAAGGTTATGTCTCTTGTGAAAAGATGCAACTTTTGGACATTCTGAAAATTTTACCGTTGCCCAAGCGCCGCGGCTCTTGACCCAAGGCGTCGCGGCCTAATTCATTTTTGGATTTCTGTAGCTCACTGCCAATCAGGCGTCGTGGCCCTTCCATCAGGCACCACGGCCCTTTCGACGATATATTATTTTTGCTCACTAGAAGAGAGGCACCGCGTCCCTCTTCCCATGCGCTTCGACAACAAATCTGAAGCCAATTTTTGATCAATTGTTTCTTCTTATTTATTCTTATCCCATACAATTTCCAACAATTGCCCAGAAATTAAATTCTTACAAATTTCAGACACATGTAACACATTAGTGAGCATAAGATCATTCCCGAAAGTGAGTTTCAAAGTCACTTCCCCTTTCCCTTCCACTTTCACAGACGCAACATTCCCTATGAATAATGGTTCTCCATCCTTGATGGCCTAATAGGATGAAAACATATCATTTTCAGAACATACGTGCATTGTAGCACCCGTATCCATCCACCAATCGGTTGAATTTGTAACCAAATTTGCTTGAGCAGCCACAACCCCAATGAATTGGTTTTTGGTTTCAGCCCGGTTGGATTGGTTGATATTACTCGAACTTCAAACACCACCACCTTAATTGTTGTGAAGGAGACAATCTTTTGTTTTGTGCCCAAGTTTGCCACATACTGTCACGCCCCGAACCCCGGGCCCGCGACTGGTGCCCTATCTGGGCATTCTTTTATTCATACAACACAATTAACCGCGGAAGATAAATAACACTCATTTTTTCTTCTTCTTAAGACAAAGGCAAAACCGATAAGGCTGCCATAATAAAAATCACCCAAAAGGGTCTACACTGTTCAACAATGTAAATACAACTCTAGCCAGTCCAGCCCACATATTGTTACACCCCGTAGTTCCAGGGTATGTATGTGAGGACGAACGTATGAGAATACGACATTAAGATTGGAAAGGAAGAAAGATTTGATTTTCCGACGGAAAATTTTCCGGATTTTGTGAAGGAAAAAGGTTCGTAAATGGGAATTGGATTCCCAGATTTGGTATTCAGACTTCTGGAAATATAATAGAATTATGGAATTTTATTTCCAGATTTGGTCACGTGGGGCCCACGGGGAAAATTTACGGTTTTATGGGGCCCACATTATTTTCGAGATTTTGGCCATTATGGATGTTTTCGTGAGATGAAATATATTGGACGAATAGGAGGGCGACACGTGTCACCCCCTTAGGTGGCTTGTGGCCAATTTTAGTGTGACATGTGGCCTTGGCCGAAATTGTTGGACATGTGGCAAGCCAAGTGTCCCAAGTCTTGTGTTGGACAAATGGCTTGTGGGACCCACACACACTTGTCCCCAATCTCTACCACACACTTGTTTTAATCCTAGCCCTTGGTTGGCTTATAAATAGACCCTTGTTGCAAGACTTCTTCACCAACACTTAGAATTATTTCCAAGGAAAAAAAACTCCCTCCCTTGTTGTAGCTCTCGGCCATGGGATGATTTTTGGAGCTAAAGTTGTCCAAAAATCCTTAAACTTTTAGGTGTTCTTCCTTAAGGTGTTAGGAAGATTGTGAACCAAGTGTTAGAAAAGATTTCACACCCCTAGCCTTGAAAGCTTGCCTTGGCCGAAATTTGCCAAGTTTCAGCCTAAGGTGTTCTTCACTTTTTGGTGTTGGATCTTGAAGAGGAGTTGGTTAGGAGCTTCTAAGGGTTGCTTGGAGCGGATTGGAATGTAAGGATTTGGAGCTAAACTTTCTAAGGAGCGACTTTAAGTTCTTGGATATTTTTGGGCTTATCGAGGTAATGATCTTTGTCCTTCTATTGTAATTGGAGATTACATGTTGTAGTAGTGTATAATTGAGTATTTGATATGTGTAAGGAAGATTGAAAAGAAATGGACTATATTGTATATTGTGGGGAAAAATGTTATACCCCGTATTTCCAAAGTATGTACGTAAGGGAATACGTACAAAAGGTTAGCCTTAAAAGTTAGGCTTGGACGAAAATTATTGGGCACAACTCACAAAACGATTGGTTTTCCGACGAAACGTTTCCACAGCTTTCATAGGATAAATTCCGGCTATGTCATTTCTTATTTTTGCGGATTTTTAGAGGCGTAACACTTTGGACCAATGAGAGAGGCGACACTTTCCACCCTCTCATTGGTGGACTTGTCACGCAATAGGGCGATTGGATGACAATCCTTGTCATAAAGTTGGATAGATATTTTGTGTGAAAGTTTGCTATGTACACTTGCCCTAATCTTGACCTTACACTTGCCTAGCACTTGGCTAAATCTTGGCCATTGGTTGGCCATGTCTTGACCTATAAATACCCCTCTTGTGTTGAAGAGTTATTCATCCACTAAAGCTTTCAAATCTTGAAAAATCCTCCCTCTCCCTTGTGAGCAATTCGTCCAAACACCCTCCCCTTTGAGTGAAGTTTTGGCGAGGCCCTTCCCCTCTAGCCTGGCCGAAACCTACCCCCTCCTTGGTAGGAAAGTTGCCTTCTAGTATTGTTATAATGCCCAATTTAACCTAGCCCAAATTCCTTAGTACTTAGTAGAAGTTGTGGGAAACTTCTAGGATTCTTGGGCGCTGGAGCTTTGGATTAGGAGCTAAACCTCGCTCGGGATCGACTTTTACTTGGATATTATTGGGCTTATCGAGGTAAATAATCCTAACCCTCTTTTGTAATTAGAGAATGCATCTTGTAGAAGTATTGAGATAAGTATAAATACTTAGGAGGTTATTAAGAATAGAATTGAACTGTAACACCTTAGAAGGGTATAAAGAAGAATATCTGTTGTACTTACATGGGATTTGTTTTCACGATGAACTTATATAGCTCATGGGTAGGGTTGTGCTGCCCGACTTTCCATAGAATTGAGGACCTGCTTAGAATGACCTACGAATAGTCTAGACTTTGATAGATGTCGTGACTATTATAAATTTGATTCTCTGCGTGACATACTCGACTTGGCGGGTGGATTTGTAGAAGGTATGTGATTCTTCCTATACTCACGAGCATGATATTTTAAACATATATAGTACTACGACGTCATATGATGTCGGCAATGTCTTTTGACTTAAGCTGAATAATAAGAACCTTGAAGTATGTCAAAAGAATAATGAATCATTTTAACGAAGAGTAATAGTTGGTGTTAAAACAAAAGCTTAAGAGTTATACTAAGCTTTATGGGAAGTAGGTATAACAACCTAAGAATGATAAAAGGCATTTACTTGTTTGTTTATAAAAGCCTTGTATTGCTTTTCTGTTAAGTGTAGTAAGATTGGTTGATAGGTAGACATACTATGATCTTTGCGTGTGTTAAAAGCCTTGTAATGTGTGAAAGGGGTTATTAACTTCGTGCTTACGTTGCTAACGTAAGTCCGTTATGTCTTGTTATTGTATCACCTACCCCGACTTGTTATCTGAGGGCTTGCCACCCTTGATGCGGTCTATACGGCTATCACGGTCTATGAGACTATCGCGGAGCTGCGGTATGCTCGGGATTGATCATTCGGGTGTTTAGCCCGATCACGAGGATGCCCATGCGGTCCATGGGACTATCACGGTCTTTTGAGGCTATGCGGTGCGGAAGTCGGGAGAATGCAGGGCTAGCTACCCGTCGAGGAATACCTCACGCAGTGCAGTGTGACTATGCGGTGCGGAAGTCGAGGACTAGGCACGAGAATGATACTATGGCGGTTGGCCTTGCTTGATCATTCGCGGCCTAGACTAGACTATTCTGATTTTCCTATTCTTTATTATTGTTGTGATGTGGCACTATGTGCAATTGAAGCGATTATATTTGTGAAAAGGTTTTAAATACCTTGATTTCATTTAAAGTACTTTATAGTTTCACATACTTGGTACTGTTGTCTTGACCTCGCCTTGGTGCGTTACATCTGCATGAGGTTCTAGAGGAAGCGGTGCTAGATCCACATCCTTAGGATCTCTCGTTGGTGTTAGGAGCTCCACTCTCTCCGAGGCTCTACTTTTGGGTATGATCTCCTGTTGTAGATAGTTTTATGCAGAGAGGTATGGCGGGCCTGTCATCGCCATAGTTATTATTTCCTTAGAGTGCTGTAGTCTGTTATGCAGTTGGGATGTAGCAAAAAAAAAACTTGGTTTATGTATATATCGAAAGGCAATCTTTTCATCGATAAAATGTTCTAGTTATATCATGTTTCATGTCTTGTTTTATATTCCGCTGATTGTTCTCGATGTATGACTACTTGGGTGCGGGTAAGGCACGATCCACGGGCCGAGCAGTCGTGACAAAAGTGGTATCGAAGCGATTAATCCTCGGAAAGTGTCTCTGAGCCGTATCTAGTAAGTCTTGATTATCGGTGTGTTGTGCACCACTTGATAATCGGGAGGCTTTAGGATATTTAGGATTGGTTTCCATTCTTCTCACTCTGAGATCGTGCTTTAGAGGCGTGTTATAGGTTGGACCCCTCTACGCATTCCTTTCTATGCAGAATATGCCTCACGTAAGGCAACCGGGCCAGAAGGGCAAAGCGTGAGGAGGCTGCTAGTGTGACACCCGAGTCACGAGGGCTCGAGCCGAGCTATACGAGACGGCGAGTTCTATGACACGCCCGGCCCAGCGAGACGCGATGCCACACCTCGCATCCCTCGGCCGGGGCGAGAGGTTAGGTACAAGGAGATGGCGATTACTAGCCAAGGTCGTGGCGGATATGAGAGAGGTTTGGCGGCCATTCGGTTCGGTTCGGCTCGATAGTACCGTTGTTCACGGAGGCGGATAGCTTGAGGCTACGGGACTTCTGAGTTGCGGCGCGAGTTTTACTGGTCTAGACGAGAGGATGATCGCGAGAGTTCATCCGTCGATTCTGAAGGATTATCGCGGGTGGTCGAGCTTGAGACCGAGTCTGTGACATTCGGTTCGCGTCGGTGCGTGATACCGCGATCGATTGGTTCGATTCATAGGAGCTTTCTCGGGAGAGCATGCACCTCCAGTATGGGATGAGTTTTGAGGCTTTTCTCACACACTTCTTGCCTCCGCGGATGAGGAGAGCGATCGGCAATTTTTATTCTTGAGGCGGGAGGGCCTTGATTAGAAAGTACAATGTCGAGTTTGATTCATTAGCTCGATATGTTCTGCCTTTGTAGCGAATATGGAAGGCCGGGTGCATCGCTACGTCACGGGCTGAAACGACTATATGGCGAGTCTTGTGCGGGCGTGTCCTTCGGCCGGGCATGGACATTACCGTATGCGAGCTCATGCATTGGGATGCGAGGCGTAGAGACGCGGGTAGACCGATATCGCCGAGAAGAAGGCGGGGCGGCGGTTCTTTGGTGGTTCTCGGTGGCGGCATCGTGAAGTCCGTTGCACCACAATGGCTCGAGCACTCCTACATCATTTTCGATGCCCGAGCGATCGGGCGGTCGGGGCGGGACTTGATTTCGAGTAACAGGGGCTAACCGTTGAGGTCTGCTTCGGTGTGCCCGTTGTGGTAGATTCCATTACGAGCTGTTATGCTACTACGGGACTTGCCATACTTGTGGCGGCGAGGTCATTCGCGAGTTTGCCGGCCGAGCGTGGCCCAGGGGTAGGGCCCGGCTACGAGTCTGTTGCGGCTTCATCCCGTCCCGATTACTCGCCGGGCGCGGTACTCGAGAGATCGGCCGGTCACGGCGGTCGTGGCGCGAGTCCCGGTCTAGCGGTCCTCGAACCGCGTTTATGCTTTGTCGGTAAGCGGGATCGTGAGGCCTCACCGATGTCGTCACGTACCTTATCGGTTCAGGTTTGATGTATATGCTTTGATAGATCCGGTTCTACTCGTCCTATATCTCCCCTTGTTGCTAGTAGGATAGGGATAGAGCACGAGTCCATGGGCCACTTCGAGTAGCTACGCCGTGGGTGATTCGGTGGTAGCTCGCGGGTATATAGAGCTTGTCTGTGACCATTCTGATCGTCGCACCCTTGCCGACTTGATAGAGTTGGAGATGATTGACCAGCGTAATCATGGGGATGGATTAGCTAGCTTCTTGCTACGCCAATGTAGACTGCAGAGAGAAAGTAATGCAGTTCGATTTCTGAGGAGCCGGTTGTTGAGTGGGAAGGGAGCGGTATCGCGAAAGGTAGGTTTATTTCCTACCTCGAGGCTAGGAAGATAGTGCGAAGGGTATATCTACCATCTCGTTCGGGTGTTTGATCCGAGGCTGCGGTACAGATTTTGAGCAGTTCCGATGGTCAGAGTTCTCGGGCGTGTTTCGAACGACCTCGGTATTCCTCCAGAGAGAGATTGAGTTTTGTATAGATGTGTTGCGGACACTCGGCTATTTCCATTCCGCCATACGAGGATGGCACTGCCGAGTTAAGAGAGTTGAAGGAAGCGGTGAGTGATTTGTTGGAGAAGGGTTTCATCGGACCTAGTGTTTCTCCACGAAGCGCGGTATTGTTCGTGAAGAAGAAAGAGCGGGGCCGCTGCGCATATGTGTTGACTCTGAGCGGTGAACAAGGTGACCATTAAACGAATACCCCTTCCCGGGATTGATGATTTGTTCGATCGATTGCGAGCGCGAGATGCTTTTCAAGATTGATCTACGATCGGGCTATCATCGAGTTCGAGTTAGAGAGGTGGATGTCCCTAGGGTGCATTCGGACCGTGCGGGCATTATGAGTTGAGTCATGTCTTTTGGGTTGACCGATGCTCGCGGTATTCATGGAGTTGATGAACCGAGTGTTCAAACCATTTTGGACACGTTTGTGATAGTTTCATTGATGATATCTTGGTTTATTCTCGCTCGAGCGAGAGCATGCGGGCATTTGAGGCTATCTTGTGATTCTCGGGATCGGCATTTGTATGCGAAGTTTTCCAAATGTGAGTTTTGGTTGACCTCGGTGGCTTTTCTTGGGCACATTGCTGGTGATGGCATTCGAGTGGATATGGCCAAGATCGAAGCGATCGGGACTTGGCCTGACCTACTACTCGGCAGAGGTTCGCGATTTTAGGCCTTGCGAGGATATTATCGGTTCGTGGAGAAGTTTGCTTCTATCTGCACCATTGACTAGGTGACTCGAGAAAGCGGACGAGTTTGATGGGTGATGCTTGTGGCGGGGTTTCGATTCTTTGAAAGAAAGCGCGGCCGCCCGTTCTTACTCTTCGGAGGGTCGGATGGTTACGTGGTGTATTGTGATCGTCGGGCATCGGGTTGGGATGTGTGTTGATCAGTGAGCGGAGTTATAGCATCTGCGTCCCGACGGCTTAAGATACGAGAGGAACTACCCCCATGATTTGGAGCCGGCGGTGATTCACGCCAAGATGAGGCACTATTTGTATGGGGTTCACGTGGATATTTATACAGACCACAAGAGCCTCCGGTATATCTTGACCGGAGGAGGCGAACTTACGGCGAGAGCGGTGGTTAGAGTTGCTAAAGGATTATGACGTCAATATCTGTACCACCACGGGAAGGCCAATGTTGTGCGAGATGCTCTTAGTCGTAGGTCGATGGGAGTCTATCGGAGTGCGGCGAGAGAGGAGGGCATGGTTCGTGATTTGCATCGATTAGCGAGCCTTGGTGTCGTTTGATTGATTACGATAGCGGCGGGGTTAGGGTTCGTGAGGTTGCGAGTCTTCCGTCGTCGAGGTGAAGAGGCAACGATTCGAGGATCCGGTTTTGCACGTTATCGTGATCTGACTCTCCGTGAGGGCAAGGGTCCTTGCACGAGTAGCACGATGGGGCGCTAAGGTTTGAGGCGAGTTGTGTGTTCCGGATGTTTGAGACTTCGCGTGAGTTCTTGGGGAAGCACACGGTAGCGTTACTCTATCCGTCGAGTCGACCAAGATGTACCACGACCTTAGATCGTGTATTGGTGGGATGGTTTGAAGAGGGCGTTGCGAGTTCGTAGCTCGATGCCCGTGTTGTCGGCGGTGAAGGTAGAGCACGAGGCACGGTGGTTTGTTCTGACGATAGAGATCCCGACGGAAGTGGGAGGTGATCAACATGGACTTCATCACGGGATTGCCTCGCACTCGGAGGAGACATGATTCTATATGGGTTATCGTCGACAGTGAAATCAGCCCACTTTCTTCCGTCGGGGCGACTTTCTCGGCGAGGATTATGCGAACTTTACATCAGAGGTCGTCGATGCATGGAGTCCCTATTTCGATCATATCGCAGAGGAGCCCGGTTCTACGGCTAACAGAGGTCGCTTCGAGGGGTTTAGGGGCAGTGAGCACGAGTCTGCATTTCATCCATTGAGCAGACGGACAGCAGAGCGCACTATCAGACTCTTGAGGATATGCCGCGAGCTTTGTGTTATTGACCAGGTAGTGGGAGGATCACTTGCATTGGTAGAGTTCGCGTATAATAACAGCTACCACTCTAGCATTCAGATGGCGCCTTATGAGGCTTTGTATGGGAGGAAGTGCAGATCGCCGATAGCATGGTTCGATGTGGGCGAGGTACGATTAGTGGGACCGGACTTGGTGCGGCAGCGATGGATAAGGTGAAGCTTATCCGAGCGGCTATTGACTCGAGTCGGCAATCGTATCACGGATCATCGGCGTCGACATCGGAGTTCGCGATTGATGATTGGGTTTTCTGAAGGTGTCACCCATGAAGGGTGTGATGAGATTCGGGAAGAAGGAAAACTTCGGCCAGTACATTGGGCGTTTGGATTGTCCGAGGTAGGCAAGGTTGCCTATGAGTTGGATCTGCCGTCCGATCTGGAGGCAGTGCATCCGGTATTTCACGTATCTATCTTTGAGAGATGTGTGGGGATCCATCTAGGGTACACCGATTGGTGATGTCGGTGTGGGGTTATCGTATGAGGAGATTCCCATAGCGATAGTCGATCGTCGAGTTAGGCGTCTGCGGACCAGGGCGTGGCAGTCAAAGTTTTGTGGCGGAACGAGCTTAGGGAGGAGATGGCGTGGGAAGCGAGGAGGACATGAGGCGAGATACCTCACCTATTCCCACACCTCGGGTAACCTACTTTCCTACTTATTGATTCAATTGACTTATGTGCTAAGTGTTTTTTTGCAAACCGCTTAGGTTGTTAAGAACCTTATCTTTAAGCGTCACGGAAGGAACATTCGGGACGAATGTTTCTAAGGAGGAGAATGTTATACCCGTATTTCCAAAGTATGTATGCGTAAGGGAATACGTCTGATTAGCCTTAAAAGTTAGGCTTGGGCGAAAATTATTGGGCACAACTCACAAAGCGATTGGTTTTCCGACGAAACGTTTCCACGGCTTTCATAGGATAAATTCCGCTATGTCATTTCTTATTTTTGCGGATTTTTCCGAGAGGCGTAACACTTTGGACCAATGAGAGGCGACACTTTCCACCCTCTCATTGGTGGACTTGTCAGCGGCAATAGGGCGATTGGATGACAATCCTTGTCATAAAGTTGGATAGATATTTTGTGTGCAAGTTGGCTAGGTACACTTGCCTAATCTTGACCTTACACTTGCCTAGCACTTGGCTAAATCTTGGCCATTGGTTGGCCATGTCTTGACTATAAATACCCCTCTTGTGTTGAAGAGTTATTCATCCACTAAAGCTTTCAAGTCTTGAAAAATCCTCCTCTCCTTGTGAGCAATTCGTCAAACACCCCTCCTTTGGTGAAGTTTTGGCGAGGCCCTTCCCCTCTAGCCTGGCAAACCTACCCCTCCCTGGTAGGAAAGTTGCCTTCTAGTATTGTTATAATGCCCAATTTAACCTAGCCCAAATTCCTTAGTACTTAGTAGAAGTTGTGGGAAACTTCTAAGGATTCTTGGGCGCCTTGGAGCTTTGGATTAGGAGCTAAACCTCGCTCGGGATCGACTTTTACTTGGATATTATTGGGCTTATCGAGGTAAATAATCCTAACCCTCTTTTGTAATTAGAGAATGCATCTTGTAGAAGTATTGAGATAAGTATAAATACTTAGGAGGTTATTAAGAATAGAATTGAACTGTAACACCTTAGAAGGGTATAAAAGAAGAATATCTGTTGTACTTACATGGGAATTTGTTTTCACTGATGAACTTATATAGCTCAGGGTAGGGTTGTGCTGCCCGACTTTCCATAGAATTGAGGACCCTCTGTTTAGAATGACCTCTGAGAATAGTCTAGACTTTGATAGATGTCTGTGACTATTATAATTTGATTCTCTGTAGCGACATACTCGACTTGGCGGGTGGATTTCGCCGAGAAGGTATGTGATTCTTCCTATACTCCACGAGCATGATATTTTAAACATATATAGTACGGCGGACGTGCATATGATAATCGGCAATGTCTTTTGACTTAAGCTGAATAATAAGAACCTTGAAGTATGTCAAAGAATAATGAATCATTTTAACGAAGAGTAATAGTTGGTGTTAAAACAAAAGCTTAAGAGTTATACTAAGCTTTATGGGAAGTAGGTATAACAACCTAAGAATGATAAAAGGCTGTTTACTTGTTTGTTTATAAAAGCCTTGTATTGCTTTACATTAAGTGTAGTAAGATTGGTTGATAGGTAGACATACTATGATCTTTGCGTGTGTTAAAAGCCTTGTAATGTGTGAAAGGGGTTATTCTTGCGTGCTTACGTTGCTAACCGGTAAGTCCGTTATCTTGTTATTGTATCACCTACCCCTTGACTTGTTATCACCGGGCTTGCCACCGCGATGCGGGTCTATACGGCCTATGCGGTCTATGAGACTATGCGGAGGCTGCGGTATGCTCGAGTTGATCATTCGGGTGTTTAGCCCGATCTGAGGATGCCCTATGCGGTCCATGGGACTATGCGGTCTTTTGAGGCTATGCGGTGCGGAAGTCGAGGAGAATGCAGGGCTAGCTACCCCGTCGAGGAATACCTCATGCGGTGCATGTGTGACTATGCGGATGCGGAAGTCGAGGACTAGGCACGAGAATGATACTATGGGCGGTTGGCCTTGCTTGATCATTCGCGGCCTAGACTAGACACATTCTGATTTTCCTATTCTTATTATTGTTGTGATGTGGCACTATGTGCAATTGAGCGATTATATTTGTGAAAAGGTTTTAAATACCTTGATTTCATTTAAAGTACTTTATAGTTTCACATACTTGGTACTGTTGTCTTGACCTCCTTGAGTGCGTTCATCTGCAGTTCTAGAGGAAGCAGTGCTAGATCCACATCCTTAGGATCTCTACGTTGGTGTTAGGAGCTCCACTCTCTCGGAGGCTCTACTTTTAGGTATGATCTCCTGTTGTAGATAGTTTTGTCTGAGAGCAGGTATGGCGGGCCCTGTCGCCATAGTTGTTATTTCCTTAAGTGCAGTAGTCTGTTATGCAGTTGGGATGTAAGCGCAAAAAAACTTGGTTTATGTATATATGCCGAAAGGCAATCTTTTCATCAGATAAAATGTTCTAGTTATATCATGTTTCATGTCTTGTTTTATATTCCGCTGATTGTTCTCTGATGTATGACTACTTGGGTGCCCGGGTAAGGCACCAGTCACGGGCCCCGGAACGGGTCGTGACAAAAAATTTTACACGTCCAGTTAGACGTGTAATCCCCTTTGAGTTGTTGTATTATTGCGCCTTAAATGTGGCATGTTGGTTATTGATATCAGGCCTTGAAAAAGGTGGGAATACATAGTTACAGGGGAAGTGCTGCCGAATTTTTCGTAGAATAAGGAACCTTATACTTAGAAATATTCTACGAAGGAACCTAGATGTTGATAGATGTGTTGTGGTTATTATAGGTGGATATTCTACGCGCGGCATACTAGACTTGGCTTGTGGATTAAGCCGAAGAGGTATGTGATTCTTCCTATTCTCTTGAGCATGATTATTTGTGAAATATATAGTGCGGTAGACGCACGTGTGTTAAAGAAGCTGGATTTCCTTATTGTGTCCTTGACTTGATTCTAAAGTTAAGTGACTTGATGTGAAATGTTAAGGACTTGAATTGTGTTAAAAAGTTGTGAAACCTCATTCGTGAGTAATGGATACTTGGTCTTTAAAAGAATAAAGTTATCTTCATTTCGAAAAGGTGAGTAGTTGTCTTTGGTTGGTTTAAAATGTAAAGTGTTATAATAGCTTTATGGGAAGCTAGTTATAACGACTTTATGAAAATGAAAGAATGGTTTTATTATTGGATTTAAAACGGTAACTTGATATTTTTAAGAAGTTATGAGGCTTAAACTATTTTGAAAAGTATATTGTTACTTGACTTTAAAAAGGAGAAGTGTTTTTGTTTAAAAGGAAGGAATGGTATTGTCTTGAGTTGGTTTTAAAGGAAGGCATGGTTTTGTCATGGTTTATTTAAAAGGAAGGTATGGACATTGTTTTGGTTTACTTAAAATGATAGTTACTCTATTTTTGATACTACGAGTATTAGTATCGTGTGACTTTTGTAAAAGAAATGGATCTTTTTAAGGAGTTAAAATACATAGTATTTTGGGGTTAAAACCCGATGAAAGTACCTTGAGTGTGAGTAACTTGCCTATGTTTGCTTGTGATAGCCTTGTTGTGCAAGTGTTGTATCCTTATGTTACCGCGTCTCTCGATGGAGGGCCGATCAAGTTATTTGTGATCATTTTGGGCATACTGACTCGATGGATGGTCCACGGGTATGCGGCCATGATGAGGGTTCGTTTCCCTGTTGATAGTGTTATTCCATGGATTAGCTCTCCATGAGGTTTACTGATGCAGTGGTTACGTAGCTAGCCGTACTTGCCGATCGTTCTTGATGTAGGTGGTTACGTAGTTGGCTTTCGTACTTGCCCCGGTCAGTTCTTTATAGTGTCATTCCATGGACTAGTTCCCCATAAAGTTTCATGATGCATGAGGTTCTGGTGGTTAGCCTACGTACTTGCCCCGGTCGGCGACGTGATGCAAGGTGGATCTGGTAGTGGCTTCCGTACTTTCCTCGGTCAGCTTCGTGACGCAAGTGGAATGAGGTTGGTGACGCAGGCGGATCTGGTATATTTGAGTGATGACTTTGAGGGCGTGAGTCCCTGACTTGACATGACTTCTTATACATTGTGTACTGTAGTTTGGTTATCATACATGTCTCATGTTTTATATAGACTGTTATGATTTCATTCTGATATTTTGATTTCACATACTTGGTACTGTTGTCGCGACCTCGCCCGGAAGTGCGTTCATCTGGCAGTAGAGTACACCGTTTGTTGATCCTCGCTCATAGGGTCACAGTTCTGCATTGTGGGAAACTCCGTTTCTCCGGAGGATTATCTTTTGGTATAGTCCCCTGTCATTGTAGGTACTTGTACATTCAGGGGTATGGCGGGGCCCTGTCCCGTCATAGTTGTTGTTACATTCTTAGAAGTGCATGAAATCTTTGTTGTGGGCAGGGTTTGTAAAGGATAACTGTTCAAGGTTTATTTATATATATTCAGTAAGGCGACTTTTTGGTCAGCCTGTTTTTAGTATCACTGTTTATTTTTTCATGAGTTTTATTTTCTGCTGATTTTCTCTGATGTTTTATCACTAGGGTGCCCTGGGTAAGGCACCAGTCGTAGGCCCGAGGTCAGGTCGTGACAAAAGTAGTATCATAGCAGTTAGTCCTCGGAAAGTGTCTACAGGCCGTATCTAGTAGAGTCTTGATTATCGGCGTGTTGTGCACAACACCTATAATCAAGAGGCTGCAAGATATGTAGGATTGGTTTCCATTCTTCTTACTTTGAGATCGTGCCTTAGAGCCGTGTTATAAGTTGGACTCCATCTGATGTATTCTTATGTACCAGTCATGCCTCTACGCAAGGCAACCAGGGCCCAGAAGGGCAAGGCAGCAGAGGGAGCTGCGAGTAGAACACAGAGGGTTGCGAGGGCACAGGCCCGATCATTACGAGTGGTACTTGAGATGGGGAGTTACTGCGCCGCCGCGATCCAGCGAGTTTAAGCGCGGCAACAAGCTTTATTTCGAGGCGGAGATATCCGAGCCTCGGTTCCATGACCGGGAAGCGAGAGGATATGGATTACAAGAAGATAGCCCGATTACTAGCTGAGATCGTGGCTGGCGTGAAATGACGACGAAGTCGGAGGTTCCGGTAGTACGATGGTTCACCCTAGATCCGATAGTTTGAGACTTGGGACTTCTTGAGTTGCGATCCTTTGAGTTCTATGGGTGAGCGAGAAGATCCTCGAGTTTATTCAACTCTGACGGATCATGAGAGTAATTAAGGCCTCAGAGGCCGAGTCGGTAGTATTGGGGTCGCATCGGCTGCGTGATACTGCAGTCGACTGGTTTGATTCATGGGAACTATCCCGGGGGGAGCATGCGCTTCCAACTGTTTGGGACGAGTTCTCAGAGGCGTTTCTTAGCCATTTCTTGCCTCCGCAGATGAGGAGGGCTCGGGCCGATATATTTTTGATGTTGAGGCAGAACAGGCGTACGGTTCGGGAGTACAATGTAGAGTTTGACTCGTTGGCTTGGTATGTCCCCGCTTTAGTGGCAGACATGGAGGATAAAGTGCACCGATATGTCACAGGACTTGACGATTATTTAGCAGAGGGTTGCACGGGTGTAGCTCTTCAGCCGGGCATGGACATTGCCCGCATGCGAGCTTATCTTGTGAGCGGAGGAAACGTAAGTCGGCGGAATGACCAAGATCAGCGAAGAGGCGAAGGCGAGGTCCTTTGGTAACTTTCGAGCGGCGGCCTGTGACGAATATATACCTCGTAGATGAGTGCTCCTCCGCGATCTTGGGGCGTTCGGGATGTTGAGGCGGTCGGGGCTTGAGTTTGAGATTTGGGGAGCAGGATGTTAGTCAGATGAGACCACCCCTACCTCGGTGTGGCCATTGTGATAGGTTCCATATTGGGGAGTGTCATGTTATTCAGGGAACTTGCTTTACCTGCGGCCGGCAGGGCCATTTTGCGAAGAAGTGTCCAACCAGAGGTAGTGCGGATGTTACGACTCAGCCTTCGGGATTAGTGGCTGGTTCATCACCTTCTCTAGCTAGGCGCCCAGCAGGGTAGGATTATGATTAGAGCGACAAAGGGAAAGTGAAGCAATAGTTACAGGTATATCCTTAACCCTCTAGAGACTAGTATGTGTGATAAGATGATTACATGTTGAGTGCTATGTACGGGTAGTTTTGTGTAAATTATGATTTAGAAGCCTGGTAAGTAGAAAAGGTAAGTTTGGGTACATGGAGATTGTGAGCCTTAGAAGTTTGATAACCATGGAGACCTTAGATACAAGGCCGACTTGAGTAAAAGATTTACGGTTGATCTTAGTTGATGTAACTAGTATATGTGGAATATATTTGTGTGATAAGTCCATAAGAAGTGTGATATGAAGGTGAGTAGTTAAGCTAAGAAGACCCTAGGCTTTCATGACTTGAATAGTTAGGTTTTCTGATCGAGGAAGGAGGAGTTAAGTGCGTTGATGTGTCGGGTTGAGGACCAATCACGGGTCAACCCGCAGCCCGGATTGAAGTCGGGTAAGTTTGAGGTGGTCCCGCTGGGTTTTAGGGTCACGAGGGTGGTAGGCCCAAGTATAGGTAACCATTGTACGAGTTCATGGATGCGTTCGACCAGAATCGGATCGTGAAGGCCGAGAATGGCCTTAAAGGAAATTGAAGCTAGTAATGACTAAGTTTGAAGGTGGTAACTCCAAGGTCTGGCGAAGCAATGGCAATGTGGAAATATGGTACGTGTATTAGAAAGAGTTCGGGTATACGAGAAGGGTACGTCGAGTAAGAAAAGAAGCGAACATGTGTTAAGAGAATGGAAGTGATCATTTTTGTGAAATGAAGATGCGAAGAGAGTATCCTTTAGACCATGGGTGAGAGCTTATTGTGGTGTTATACACATTAGAGGTGATTCCTCGTTGGATTGGATGTAAGTATTGCGCGTGTATTATATTATGGCCATGTGTGGCATAATTGGTTTTGTAAGTATAGTAGTGAAGACTATACCGGCGCATGTATGTTTGGAGACTTAGAAAGAACATTCGGGACGAATGTTTCTAAGGGGGGAAGAATGTTACACCCCCTAGTTCCAGGGTATGTATGTGAGGACGTACGTATGAGAATACGACATTAAGATTGGAAAGGAAGAAAGATTTGATTTTCCGACGGAAAATTTTCCGGATTTTGTGAAGGAAAAATGTTCGTAAATGGGAATTGGATTCCCAGATTTGGTATTCGGACTTCTGGGAATATAATAGAATTATGGAATTTTATTTCCAGATTTGGTCACGTGGGGCCCACGGGGAAAATTTACGGTTTATGAGGCCCATATTATTTTCGAGATTTTGGCCATTATGGATGTTTTCGGGAGATGAAATATTTTGGACCAATAGGAGGGCGACACGTGTCACCCCTTAGGTCGCTTGTGGCCGATTTTAGTGTGACATGTGGCCTTGGCCGAAATTGTTGGACATGTGGCAAGCCAAGTGTCCCAAGTCTTGTGTTGGACAAGTGGCTTGTGGGACCCACACACACTTGTCCCCAATCTCTACCATACACTTATTTTAATCCTAGCCCTTAGTTGCTTATAAATAGACCCTTGTTGCAAGACTTCTTCACCAACACTTAGAATTATTTCCAAGGCAAAAAAACTCCCTCCCTTGTTGTAGCTCTCGGCCATGGGCTGATTTTTGGAGCTAAAGTTGTTCAAAAATCCTAAGGTGTTAGGAAGATTGTGAACCAAGTGTTAGAAAATATGTCACACCCCTAGCCTTGAAAGCTTGCCTTGGCTGAAACTTGCCAAGTTTGAGCCTAAGGTGTTCTTCACTTTTTGGAGTTGGATCTTGAAGAGGATTTGGTTAGGAGCTTCTAAGGGTTGCTTGGAGTGGATTGGAATGTAAGGATTTGGAGCTAAACTTGCTAAGGAGCGACTTTAAGTTCTTGGATATTTTTGGGCTTATCGAGGTAATGATCTTTGTCCTTCTATTGTAATTGGAGATTACATGTTGTAGTAGTGTATAATTGAGTATTTGATATGTGGAAGGAAGATTGAAAAGAAATGGACTATATTGTATATTGTGGGGCAGAATTTTACACGTCCAGTTAGGCGTGTAATCCCCTTTGAGTTGTTGTATTATTGCGCCTTAAATGTGTTATACCCCGTATTTCCGGAGTATGTACGTGAGGACGTACGTACAAAAGTTTGGCCTTAAAGTTTAGGCATGGCACGTTTTTTGGGCACAACCCTCACAAAGAATCGTTTTCCGACGAAACGTTTTACAAGACTCGCGTAGGATAAATTCCGGCTATGCCATTTCTTATTTTTGCGGATTTTTCCGAGAGACGAAACACTTTGGACAAACGGGAGGGCGACACTTGTCACCCTCCAATTGATGGATGTGAGGCGTCCATAGGGCCGAATGGATGGCTTATTTTGTCTTGGAGTTGGTAGGATATTTTGTGTGCAAGTTGGCTAAGGACACTTGCCCTAATCCTCACCCTACATTTGCCTTGCACTTGACACCATCTTGGCCCTTGGTTGGCCATCCCTTGACCTATAAATACCCCTCTTGAGATGAAGAGTTCTTCATCCACAAAAGCTTTCTAAGTCTAAAATCCTCTCCTCTCCCTTGAGCCTCTTTTCGTCAAACACCTTCCCCCTTTTGGAGAAGCTTAGCCGAGGCTACCCTCCCCTAGCCTGCCGAAATCTACCCCCTCCCTTGGTAGAAAAGTTGTCTTCTAGTATTGTTATAATGCCCAAAATACTAGCCCAAATCCCTTAGTACTTAGTAGAAGTTGTGAAGAACTTAAGGTTTCCTTGGAGCTATCGGAGCGTCTGACTTAGGAGCTAAGCCTTGCTCGGATCGACTTATATCTAGGATATTATTGGGCTTACGAGTAAATAAACTTATCCTTCCTTTGTAATTAGAGAATTCATACTGTAGAAGTATAAGAATAAGTATAAATACTTAGAAGAATACTACAGAATAGAATTGAACTGTTATCACAGTAGAAGAGTTTAAAAGAAGAATAATTGAACTATACTTACATAGGAATTTGTTTTCACTGATGAACTTATATAGCTCAGGGTAGGAAGTCTTGCCCGACTTTCCGTAAATTGTGAACCCTCTGTTTAGAATGACCTCTGAGTAGTCTAGACTTTGATAGATATGCGTGACTATTATAGGTGATTCTCTGTGCGCGACATATTCGACTTGGCGGTGGATTTGTAGAAGGTATGTGATTCTTCCTAAAGCATGATATTTTAAATATATATATAGTACGGTAGACGTACATGTGTTAAGCGAATAATAACTACGGTAATGTCTTTCGACTTAAGCTGAATAATACTTACGGCAATGTCTTGCGACTTAAGCTGAATAATAAAGATCTTAAAAAGTCTTTCAAAGAATTATAACACAGTTTTGAAAGAAGAAGAATAGTTGTTTTTAAAACAAGAAGCTTAAGGGTTATACTAGCTTTATGGGAAGTTAAGTATAACGGCTTAAGTTTTATAAAAAGGAACAGTTTACTTATGTGTTTTATAAAAGACTTGTATTGATTTCTGAAAGGTATAATAAGATGGTTTTGATGAGTAGACATATTGTGATGCTATGTGTTAGTATCTTGTAACGTTTGTGTAAAGAGGTCAGTCTTACTTATGCTTATGTTGTTTAAACTATAAGCTGTTGTGTTAGTACTATATCACTCACCTCTTGAGATGATCTGGGGTTAGCGCCTCCGATGCGGGTAGACTCGAGCGATGCAGGACCGTGATTCGAGAATACCTCATGCGGGTCAGGGGCCTATGCGGGCTACGAGAGTTCGGGTTAGTGTGCGGGGCTATGCCTCATGCGGTCTATGTGGCCGTGCGGACAACGAGTCGGGGCGATGCGAGAGTAGCTACCCTCGATGCGGGGTTATACCTCATGCGGGCTATGTGGGTGGCCTATGCGGGACTACGAGAGTCAGGATTAGGCTTTGCAGAATGATAATATGGGCGAGTGGCCCTGCTTCGATCATTCGCAGCCTAGAAAAGACCTATTCTGATTACCTATTGTTGCTCTTGTTTATGATATGGCACTATGTGCGATTCATTAGTTGTTTCGTGCATATTTGTAAACCGGTTTTAAAATGATATGATTTCATTTCAGTATTTCTGATTTCACATACTTAGTACTGTTGTCTTGACCTCGCCCGGGGCTGCGTTAAATGCGCGGTAAGAGGCAAGCAGTGCTAGATCCGCATCCCAGGATCTTTTGCGTTGGTGTCGGGAGCTCCATCTTCTAGGAGGCTCTACTTTTAGGTATGATCTCCTGTTGTAGATAGTTTTGTCTTGTCGAGGTATGGCGGGGCCTGTCATATAGTGGTTTACTTCTTTAAGTGCAGTAGTCTATTGTACATTTGGGATGTAGCTATGGCGAGTTTATATATATTATGCCGAAAGCGACTCTTCTCATATAAAGCTGTGTCTAAAACTTTCATTTGATTCATGTCTTGTTTTATATTCGCTGATTTTCTCGATGTATGACTCTTTGGGGTGCGGGTAAGGCACGATCCACGAACCGGCGAGTTCGTGACAAAAGTGGTATCGAGCGATTAATCCTCGGAAAGTGTCTGACCGTATTTAGTAGAGTCTTGATTATCGGTGTGTTGTGCACACACCAATGTCGAGGAGGCTATAGGATATTTAGGATTGGTTTCCATTCTTCTCATTACGAGATCGTGCCTTAGAAACGTGTTATAAGTCGGACCTTCTAACGTATCCCTTTTACCATGCGATTATGCCTCCACGTAAGGCAACGGGCCCCGAAGGGCAAAGCGGCGGAGGCTGCTAGTGGGACACCTAGAGTCACGAGGGCTCGGGCCCGATCTATATCGAGGCGGTGAGTTCTACGCCCGCCGACCCCGAGAGGTTTAGGGCGCGGCGGCCAGTGAGACCACGATACCTACACCTCGGTCCACGGCTGGAAGCGGATGAGATGGATTCTGAGAGATGGCGATTCGGCGAGATCGTGGCGAACATGAGGACAGTGGATCACGGCGATTCAGTCCAGCCCAGTCGTACCGTGGTTCACCCGGAAGCGAGAAGTTTGAGGCTACGAGACTTCCGAGTTGTAGCCCGCGAGTTTTCTGGTCGAGGCGGAGGATGATCCGCGAGTTCATCAGTCGGCTCTGAGAGATTTTGAGAGTGATCGAGTGTCGGAGACCAGTCGTGATCTTTGGTTCACATAGGTCGCGTGATACGCGATCGATTGGTTTGATTCTTGGGAGTTATCGGGAAGCACGCGTCCCATTACTTGGGATGAGTTCTCGAGGCTTTCCTCTCACTTCTTGCCTCGCGGATGAGAGGCGAGTGATAGATTTTTTCTTGAGGCGAGAGAGGGCGCCGTCGGGAGTACAATGTCGAGTTTGATTCATTGGCTCGATATGTCCCGGCGTTAGTAGCGAATATGGAGGATAGGGTGCACCGCTACGTCACCCGCTAGATGATTATATGGCGAGTCGTATGCGGGTGTTTCTCTTCGATCGGGTATGGACATTACCGCGTGCGAGCTCATTCCCTTGGATGCGAGGCGCGGTCGGCGAGTGGGCGACGGCGAGAAGAAGGCGGGGCGGGAGGGTCTTCGGTGGCTATCGTGGTGGCGGCCTCGGCGGCGATCTGGGTGCACCACGGCCGGCTCGAGCACTCGCACCGTCCTCGGCCACGGCCCGAGTATTCGAGGCGGACCGGGGCCCGAGGGCTTGGGCGTCGAGTAGATCGGGACCACCCGGTGTGGCGATGCGGTAGATCCCATTACGGAAGTGTGGTGCTGCTTTTGGAGCTTGTTACGATTGTGGCCAGCAGGTCACTGCGAGGCTGTCGGCCGGCGTGGCCCGGTGGTAGGGCTCGACCGAGGTTACATTGCCGCTTCATCATCTCCTACGATTACTCGCCGGGCGAGTACTCGTGGGTCGCCAGTCGCGGCGGTCGTGGCTCGGGTCGATTCTAGCGGTCCTCGAGCCGCGTTTATGCTGTCGGTAAGCGGGATCGGAGGCCTCGCGATGTAAATCGCGAGTACCTTATCGGTTCTGGGTTTGATGTGTATGCTTTGATAGATCGGGTTCTACTCTGTCTATATATCTCCCCTTGTTGCTAGTAGGATAGGGATAGAGCACGAGTCCATAGACCACTTTCGAGGTAGCTACGCGATGGGTGATTCGGTGGTAGCTCGGCGGGTATATAGAGCTTGTCTGTGACCGTTCGATCGTCGGACCACTGGCCGACTTGATAGAGTTGGAGATGATTGACCGGCGTGATCATGGGGATGGATTGGCTAGCTTCTTGCTACGCCAATGTAGCTGCAGAGAGAAGTAATGCGGTTCCGTTTCTGAGGCGGTTGTTGAGTGGGAGGGGAACGGTATCGCCGGGTGGGTTTATTTCCTACCTCAAGGCTAGGAAGATGGTGCGAGAAGGGTATATCTACCATCTCGTTCGGGTGTTTGATCACGAGGCCGCAGTGCAGATTTTGATCGATTCCGGTAGTCGAGAGAGTTCCCAGGCGTGTTTCAGGCGACCTCCGGGTATCCTCACGAGAGGAGATTGAGTTTTGTATAGACATATTGCGGACACTCGGCCTATTTCCATTCCGCCATACGAATGGCACCGCCGAGTTGAGAGAGTTGAAGGATCAGCTTAGGGATTTCTTTGGAGAAGCGGCTTCATCGGGCCTAGTGTTTCTCCACAGGAAGCGCCGGTATTGTTCGTGAAGAAGAAGGGCGGGGCAGCTGCGCATGTGTGTTGATCTGAGCGGTGAACAAGGTGACCATTAAACGAATACCCCCTTCCCGGGATTGATGATTTGTTCGACCGATTGCGAAGTGCGAGATGTTTCTCAAGATTGATCTGCGATCGGGCTATCATCGAGTTAGTCGAGAGGTGGATGTCCCAGATCGCATTCGGACGTGCGGGCATTATGAGTTCGGTCATGTCTTTTGGGTTGACGATGCTCGTGGTATTCATGGATTTGATGACCGAGTGTTCAAACCATTTTGGACACATTTGTGATAGTGTTCATTGATGATATCTTGGTTTATTCTCGCTCGAGCGGGAGCATGCGGGCGTTGAGGCTGTCTTGTGATTCTCGAGACCAGCGATTATACGCCAAGTTTTCCAAATGTGAGTTTTGGTTGACTTGGTGGCTTTTCTTGGGCATATTGTCGAGGTGATGGCATTCAGTGAATCTGGCCAAGATCGGCGATCGGGACTTGGCCTGAACCTCTTACTCCGGCCAGAGGTTCGCGATTTTACGGGCCTTGTAGGATATTATCGGCGGTTCGTGGAGAAGTTTGCTTATCTCTGCACCATTGACTAGGTGACTCGAAAGCGGCCAAGTTTGATGGTGATGCTTGTGGCGAGGTTTTCGATTCTTGAAAGAAGGCGGCGACCGCCCGTTCTTACTCTTCCAGAGGGTCCAGACGGTTATGTTGTGTATTGCGATGCGTCAGGCATCGGGTTGGGATGTGTGTTGATGCAGCATGGCAAGGTTATAGCGTATCGTCGACGGTGAAGAAACGAGAGGAACTACCCGCCACGATTTGGAGTTAGCGGCGGTGATTCACGCTTGAAGATCTGGAGGCACTATTTGTATGGGGTTCATGTGGATATTTATACAGACCACAAGAGCCTCCAGTATATCTTCAGCCAGAGGGAGCTGAACTTACGACAGAGGCGGTGGTTAGAGTTGCTTAAGGATTACGATGTTGATATCCTGTACCACCCGGGGAAAGCCAATGTTGTGGCAGATGCTCTTAGTCGTAGGTCGATGGGGAGCCTATCAGATGTGCAGCTAGAGAGGAGGGACATGGTTCGTGATTTGCATCAGTTAGCGAGCCTTGGTTTCCGTTTTATTGATTACGATAGCGGTGGGGTTCGAGTTCGTGAGGTTGCGAGTCTTCCATCGTCGAGAGGTGAAGAGGCAACGATTCGAGGATCCATTTTGACACGTTATCGTGATCTGACTCTTCGTGAGGGCAAGGGTCGCTTTTGAGGTAGCACGATGGGGTGCTAAGGTTTGAGGCGAGTTGTGTGTTCGGATGTTTGAGACTTGACAATGAGTTCTTGGGAAGCACACGGTACGCGTTACTCTATCCATCCAGATCGACCAAGATGTACCACGACCTTAGATCCGTGTATTGGTGGGATGGCTTGAAGAGGGCGTTGCGAGTTCGTAGCTCGGTGCGTGTTGTCGGCGGTAAAGGTAGAGCACGAGGCACGGTGGTTTATTCTGACGATAGAGATCGACACGGAAGTGGGAGGTGATCAACATGGACTTCATCACGGGATTACCTCGCACTCGGAGGAGACATGATTCTATATGGGTTATCGTCGACAGTCGACGAAATCAGCCCACTTTCTTCCGTCGGGACGACTTTTTGGTGAGGATTATGCCGAACTTTACATCAGAGATCGTCGATGCATGAGTCCTATTTCGATCATATCGCAGAGAGCCCGGTTCTGGCTAACTTGGAGGTCTTTCGAGAGAGGTTTAGGGGCGAGTGAGCACAATCGCATTCCATCCACAGATGGACGGACGGCAGAGCGCACTATCCGCACTCTTGAGGATATCTTTGCGAGCACGTGTTATCGACTTCGAGGTAGTGGGAGGATCATTTGCCTCTAGTTGAGTTTGCATATAATAGCTACCACTCCAGTATTCAGATGACGCCTTATGAGGCCTTGTATGGGAGGAAGTGCAGATCGCCGATAGGCTGGTTCGATGTGGGCGAGTTGCAGTTAGTGGGGCGGTTGATACAGGCGATGGATAAGGTGAAGCTTATCCGGGAGAGGTTCTTGGCGACTTCGAGTCGGCGAAGTCATATGCAGATCACCGTCGTCGGCATCTGGAGTTCGGGGTTGATGATTGGGTTTTCCTGAAGGTGTCACCCATGAAGGGTGTGATGAGATTCGGGAAGAAAGGGAAACTCAGCCCAAGGTACATTGGGCGTGTCGAGATAGTCGCGAGATAGGCAAGGTTGCTACGAGTTGGATCTGCCGTCCGATCTGGAGGCGGTGCATCCGTGTTCCATGTTTCTATCTTTGAGGAGATGTATCGGGGATCCATCTAGGGTGCATCCGATTGACGATGTCCAGGTGACCGAGGTGTTATCGTATGAGGAGATTCCCATAGCGATAATCGATCGTCAGGTTAGGCGTCTGCGGACCAAGGACATGGCTTCCGTCAAAGTTATGTGGCGGAACGAGCTCAGGGAGGAGATGACGTGGGAAGCTGAGGAGGACATGAGACAGAAGTATCCTCACCTGTTCCCCACACCTCCAGGTAATTCACTTTCCTACTTGTAAATTTTCATTGTCATATATGCCTAAGTGTTGTTTTTGTGGCCGTATGTGCCATTTGCAAACTGTTTAAGCTTCATCGATAACTGTCTTGGGAAAGAACATTCGGGACGAATGTTTCTAAGGAGGGGAGAATGTTATACCCCGTATTTCCGGAGTATGTACGTGAGGACGTACGTCTGAAAGTTTGCCTTAAAGTTTAGGCATGGCACGTTTTTGGGCACAACCTCAAAGAATCGTTTTCCGCGAAACTTTTACAAGACTCGCGTAGGATAAATTCCGCTATGCCATTTCTTATTTTGCGGATTTTTAGAGAGGCGAAACACTTTGGACAAACGGGAGGGCGACACTTGTCACCCTCCAATTGATGGATGTGAGGCGTCCATAGGGCCGAATGGATGGCTTATTTTGTCTTGGAGTTGGTAGGATATTTTGTGTGCAAGTTGGCTAAGGACACTTGCCCTAATCCTCACCCTACACTTGCCTTGCACTTGGCACCATCTTGGCCCTTGGTTGGCCATCCCTTGACCTATAAATACCCCTCTTGAGATGAAGAGTTCTTCATCCACAAAAGCTTTCTAAGTCTAAAATCCTCTCCTCTCCCTTGAGCCTCTTTTCGTCCAAACACCTTCCCCCCTTTTGGAGAAGCTTAGCCGAGGCTACCCTCCCCTAGCCTAGAAATCTACCCCCTCCCTTGGTAGAAAAGTTGCCTTCTAGTATTGTTATAATGCCCAAAATACCCTAGCCCAAATCCCTTAGTACTTAGTAGAAGTTGTGAAGAACTTCTAAGGTTTCCTTGGAGCTATCGGAGCGTACAACTTAGGAGCTAAGCCTTGCTCCGGATCGACTTATATCTAGGATATTATTGGGCTTACCGAGGTAAATAAACTTATCCTTCCTTTGTAATTAGAGAATTCATACTGTAGAAGTATAAGAATAAGTATAAATACTTAGAAGAATACTACATAATAGAATTGAACTGTTATCACAGTAGAAGGGTTTAAAAGAAGAATAATTGAACTATACTTACATAGAATTTGTTTTCACGATGAGACTTATATAGCTCACCGGTGAAGTGCTGCCCGACTTTCCGTAGAATTGTGAACCCTCTGTTTAGAATGACCTACAGAGTAGTCTAGACTTTGATAGATGTCTGTGACTATTATAGGCTGATTCTCTGCGCGCGACATATTCGACTTGGCAGGTGGATTTCGCCGAGAAGGTATGTGATTCTTCCTAAAGCATGATATTTTAAATATATATATAGTACGGTAGACGTACATGTGTTAACTGAATAATAACTACGGTAATGTCTTTCGACTTAATCCTGAATAATACTTACGGCAATGTCTTGCGACTTAAGCCTGAATAATAAAGATCTTAAAAAGTCTTTCAAAAGAATTATAACACAGTTTTGAAAGAAGAAGAATAGTTGTTTTTAAAACAAGAAGCTTAAGGGTTATACTAGCTTTATGGGAAGTTAAGTATAACGGCTTAAGTTTTATAAAAAGGAACAGTTTACTTATGTGTTTTATAAAAGACTTGTATTGATTTCTGAAAGGTATAATAAGATGGTTTTGATGAGTAGACATATTGTGATGCTATGTGTTAGTATCTTGTAACGTTTGTGTAAAGAGGTCGATCTTACTTATGCTTATGTTGTTTAAACTATAATTTGTTGTGTTAGTACTATATCACTCACCTCTTGAGATGATACGGGTTAAATGCCCTCCGTCGGGGTAGACTCGGTGATGCAGGACCATGATTCGAGAATACCTCATGCGGGTCGGGGGCCTATCTGGCTACGAGAGTTCGAGTTAGTGTGCGGGGCTATGCCTCACGCGGTCTATGTGGCCATGCGCGACAACGAGTCGGGGCGATGCGAGGAGTAGCTACCCTCGATGCGGGGTTATACCTCATGCGAGCCTATGTGGGTGGCCTATGCGGACTACGGAGTCGAGATTAGGCTTGCGGAATGATAATATGGCGAGTGGCCTGCTTGATCATTCACACCTAGAAAAGACCTATTACGATTACCTATTGTTGCTCTTGTTTATGATATGGCACTATGTGCGATTCATTGGTTGTTTCGTGCATATTTGTAAACCAGTTTTAAAATGATATGATTTCATTTCAGTATTTTCTGATTTCACATACTTAGTACCATTATCGACCTCCTTCGGCTGCGTTCATGCCGCAGGTAAGGGCAAACAGGTGCTAGATCCGCATCCTTAGGATCTTTTGCGTTGGTGTCAGGAGCTCCATCTTCTCCGGAGGCTCTACTTTTGGGTATGATCTCCCTGTAGATAGTTTTGTCTTGTCGAGGTATGGCGGGGCCACTGTCCCGCCATAGTGGTTTACTTTTAGAGGTGCAGTAGTCCTATTGTACATTTGGGATGTAACTGCAAAACTGAGTTTATCTATCTTAGGCCGAAAGGCGACTCGTCTCATATAAACTGTGTCTAAAACTTTCATTTGATTCATGTCTTGTTTTATATTCCGATTTTCTCGATGTATGACTCTTTGGGGTGCGGGTAAGGCACGATCCACGGGCCCCAAGCGAATTCGTGACAAAAGTGGTATCGAGCGATTAATCCTCGAAAGTGTCTACAGGCCGTATCTAGTAAGTCTTGATTATCGGTGTGTTGTGCACCACAATAATCGAGAGGCTATAGGATATTTAGGATTGGTTTCCATTCTTCTCATTACGAGATCGTGCCTTAGAGGCGTGTTATAAGTCGGACCGCTTCTAACGTATCCCTTTTTACTCTGATTATGCCTCGTAAGGCAACCCGGCGAGAAGGGCAAGCGGCGAGAGCTGCTAGTGGGACACCTAGAGTCACGAGGCTCGGGCCCGATCTATATCGAGGCAGCGAGTTCTGCAGCGCCGCCGACCGAGAGGTTTAGGGCGCGGCGGATGAGACCACGATACCTACACTCGATCCACGGCTGGAAGCGAGATGAGATGGGTTCTGAGAGATGGCGATTCGGCGGGATCGTGGCGAACATGAGGCAGTGGATCTGCGATTCGATCCGGCCCGTCGTACCGTGGTTCACCGAGGCGAGAGAGTTTGAGGCTACGAGACTTCTGAGTTGTAGCCGCGAGTTTTACTGGTGGCGGGAGGATGATCCGCGGGAGTTCATCCGTCGGCTCTGAGGATTTTGAGAGTGATCGGGCGTCGGAGACCGGTCCGTGATCTTTGGTTCACATAAGCCGCGTGATACCGCGATCGATTGGTTTGATTCTTGGGAGTTATCCGGGAGAGCACGCGTCCCAGCTACTGGGATGAGTTCTCGAGGCTTTCCTCACTCCTTGCCTCGCGGATGAGAGGCGCGGTGATAGATTTTCTTCTTTGGCGAGAGGACGCCTTGTCGGGAGTACAATGTCGAGTTTGATTCATTGGCTCGATATGTCCCGGCGTTAGTAGCAGATATGGAGGATATGGTGCACCGCTACGTCACCGGGCTAGATGATTATATGGCCGAGTCATGTGCGGGTGTTTCTCTTCAGCCGGGTATGGACATTACCCGCATGCAGGCTCATGCCCTTGGATGCGAGGAGCGCAGAGGTCGACGAGTGGACAGACAGCAGCAGAAGAAGGCAACTGTTTTGGTTGGCCTGTTTATATATAATATCTCTTGCTTCATGTCTTGTTTTTATGTTCCGCTGATTTTCTCTGATGTATGACTACTGGGGTGCCCGGGTAAGGCACCAGTCACGGGCCCCGGAACGGGTCGTGACAAAATGTGGCATGTTGGTTATTGATATCAGGCCTTGAAAAAGGTGGGAGTACATAGTTGCAGGGGAAGTGCTGCCGAATTTTCCGTAGAATAAGGAACCTTATACTTAGAAATATTCTACGAAGGAACCTATATGTTGATAGATGTGTTGTGGTTATTATAGGTGGATATTCTACGCGCGGCATACTCGACATGGCTTGTGGATTAAGCCGAAGAGGTATCTGATTCTTCCTATTCTATTGAGCATGATTATTTGTGAAATATATAGTGCGGTAGACGCACGTGTGTTAAAGAAGTTTGATTTCCTTTTTGTGTCCTTGACTTGATTCTAAAGTTAAGTGACTTGATGTGAAATATTAAGGACTTGAATTGTGTTAAAAAGTTGTGAAACCTCATTCGTGAGTAATAGGTACTTGGTCTTTAAAAGAATAAAGTTATCTTGATTTCGGAAATGTGAGTAGTTGTCCTTGGTTGGTTTAAAATGTAAAGTGTTATAATAGCTTTATGAGAAGCTAGTTATAACGACTTTATGAAAACGAAAGAATGGTTTTATCATTGGATTTAAAACGGTAACTTGATATTTTTAAGAAGTTATTAGGCTTAAACTATTTTGAAAAGTATATTGTTACTTGACTTTAAAAAGGAGAAGTGTTTTTGTTTAAAAGGAAGGCATGGTATTGTCTTGAGTTGGTTTTAAAGGAAGGCATGGTTTTGTCTTGGTATATTTAAAAGCAAGGTATGGACATTGTTTTGGTTTACTTAAAATGATAGTTACTCTATTTTTGATACTACGAGTATTAGTATCGTGTGACTTTTGTGAAAGAAATGGATCTTTTTAAGGAGTTAAAATACGTAGTATTTTGGGGTTAAAACCCGAATTGTTTACATAGAATGATAGTACCTTGAGTGTGAGTAACTTGCCTATGTTTGCTTGTGATAGCCTTGTTGTGCAAGTGTTGTATCCTTATGTTACCGCGTCTCTCGATGGAGGGCCGATCAAGTTATTTGTGATCATTTTGGGCATAATGACTCGATGGATGGTCAACGGGTATGCGGCCATGATGAGGGTTTGTTTCCCTATTGATAGTGTTATTCCATGGATTAGCTCTCCATGAGGTTTCGATGCGGTGGTTCGTAGCTAGCCCCGTACTTGCCCGGTCGTTGCGATCTGGTGGTTACGTAGTTGGCTTTCGTACTTGCCCCGGTCAGTTCTTTATAGTGTCATTCCACGGACTAGTTCCCCACGAAGTTTCGTGATGCAGGAGGTTCTGGTGGTTAGCCTACGTACTTTCCCCGGTCAGCGACGCGATGCAGGGTGGATCTGGAAGTGGCTTCCGTACTTGCCGATCGGCCGTGGCGCAGTGGAATGAGGTTGGTGTATGACGCAGCGATCTGGTAGCTATGCCTTCGTACTTGCCCCGGTCAGTTTTATAGCATAGTTGGTACGGTAGGTTCTGGTAGCTGGCTTTCGTACTTGCCCCGGTCAGTTGATGATGCAGGATGGTTCTGGTAGCTATGCCTTCGTACTTGCCCCGTACGGTTTTATGACACAGGTGGGACCTGGTGTTCATGTGTACTCCTTAGTGTTGTTATATCATAGACTGCCGGCAGTGAGGAAGGAATTCCACGGGCATGATTGATATTGTGGGTGTGAGACCCATGGTTATATTTGAGTGATGACTTTGAGGGCGTGAGTCCCTGACTTGACATGACTGCTTATACATTGTGTACTGTAGTTTGGTTATCATACATGTCTCCTGTTTTATATAGACTGTTATGATTTCATTACAGTATTTTCAGTTTCACATACTTGGTACTGTCTTGACCTCCTTGGGGCCGTTACGTCATGCGGTGAGAGGTACACCGTTTGCCGATCCTCGCTCATAGGGTCATAGTTCCGCATTGTGGGAAGCTCCGTTTCTACGGAGGCTTATCTTTTGGTATAGTCTCATGTCATTGTAGGTACTTATACATTCAGGGGTATGGAGGGGCCCTGTCCCGTCATAGTTGTTGTTACATTCTTAGAGGTATGTAGTACTGTTGTGGGCAGGGTTTGTAAAGGATAACTGTTCAAGGTTTATTTATATATATATGCAGTAAGACGACTTTTTGGTCAGCCTGTTTTTAGTATCACTGTTTATTTTTTCATGAGTTTTATTTTCCGTTGATTTTCTCTGATGTTTTTTCACTAGGGTGCCCGGGGTAAGGCACCAGTCGCGGGCCCGAGGTCGGGTCGTGACACATATGAATACAAACCTCTAAGATTTTGGACACATACTATGGCGGGACAAGGCCCCGCCGTACCTCTGAATATACTTAGCCATAATGACAAGCTCTGGAACATTGGAGCCATCTCAAAATGCTGAACCAAGATCCTAATCTCACGGATCCACATCTGAGTACCTAGACCTGCGAACATGAACGCAACCCCGAAGAAGTCGTCTAACAAGTACTAAGTATGGAGCGGAAATAAATCTGATAAACAAGATCATAACTGTACAAAATAATGACAGAGGAAAGTATGAAAATCAATACCAGATCCTACTGTGCCATATAAAATAAGAGCCAACTGTACCTTGTATCACTGTATCACTGTACTTTTTCAAAGGAGGGAAGCCATGTCAAAATCATGAACGTCTGTCTATATAAAAAAATACTGTCATGGGAGTTAAACCCACATACATATATAAATAACGTATCATACTCCGTACATATAACGTATCCCGGCCCTTTAGGGAGGGACCCAGTGGAATATTGTATTTGTTGGCACATAACGTATCCCGACCCATTATGGGACTCGGTGTCTTTTCACACATAACATAACCCGGCCCATTTGTGGCACTCGGTGTCTCTTTACACATAACATAACCCGGCCCATTTGTGGGACTCGATGTATCACATAACGTAACCCGGCCCATTTGTGGGACTCAGTGTATCACATAACGTAACCCGACCCATTTGTGGGACTCGGTGTATCACATAACGTAACTCGACCTATTTGTGGGACTCGGTGTATCACACAACGTAACCCGGCCCATTTGTGGGACTCGGTGTGTCACATAACGTAACCCGACCCATTTGTGGGACTCAGTGTATCACATAACGTAACCCGGCCCATTTGTGGTACTCGGTGTATCACATAACGTAACCCGACCCATTTGTGGGACTCGGTGTATCACATAACGTAACCCGGCCCATTTGTGGGACTCGGTGTATCACATAACATAACCCGACCCATTTGTGGGACTCGGTGTATCACATAACGTAACCCGGCCCATTTGTGGGACTCGGTGTATCACATAACGTAACCCGACCCATTTGTGGGACTCGGTGTATCACATAACGTAACCTGACCCATTCGTGGCTCGGGTCCCAGTTCTAGCGGTCCTCAGAACTGCATTTATGCTTTCCAACCGGTAGCGAGATCGTGAGGCCTCACCGATGTCGTCGCGGTACCTTATCGATTCGGGTTTGATGGGTATGCTTTGATAGATCCGGGTTCTACTCGGTCCTATATATCTCCCCTTGTTGCTAGTAGGATAGGGATAGATCCTGAGTCCATAGACCACTTTCGAGGTAGCTACGCCAGGAGATTGAGTTTGTATAGACATATTGCCGGACACTTGGCTTTATTTCGCGCGTGTGTTGATTCTGAGCGGTGAACAAGGTGACCATTAAACGAATACCCTTCCGGGATTGATGATTTGTTCGACGGTTGCGAGTGCGAGATGTTTCTCAAGATTGATCTGCGATCGGGCTATCATCGAGTTCGAGTCGAGAGAGGTGGATGTCCACAGATCGCATTCGGACGTGCGGGCATTATGAGTTCGGAGTCATGTCTTTTGGGTTGACCGATGCTCGCGGTATTCATGGATTTGATGAGCAGTGTTCAAACCATTTTGGACACATTTGTGATAGTGTTCATTGATGATATCTTGGTTTATTCGCTCAGGCGGGGAGCATGCGAGCGTTGAGAAGTATCTTGTGATTCTCGAGACCGTGATTTATGCGCCAAGTTTTCCAAATGTGAGTTTTGGTTGACTTGGTGGCTTTTCTTGGGCATATTAGCCGGTGATGGCATTCGAGTGGATACGGCCAAGATCGAAGCGATCGAGACTTGGCCTAGACCTACTACTCCGGCAGGTTCGCGATTTTAGGCCTTGCGAGGATATTATCCGGTTCGTGGAGAAGTTTGCTTATCTACGCACCATTGACTAGGTGACTCGGAAGCGGCCAAGTTTGATGGTGATGCTTGTGGCGGGGTTTTCCATTTCTTTGAAAGAAATCGACGCATCCCCGTTCTTACTCTTCCGGAGGTCCGAGCGGTTATGTTGTGTATTGCGATCGTCGGGCATCGGGTTGGGATGTGTGTTGATGCGGCATGGCAAGGTTATAGCGTATCGTCCGACGGTGAAGAAACACGGAGAACTACCCACGCGATTTGGAGTTGGCGGTGATTCACGCCTTGAAGATCTGAGGCACTATTTGTATGGGGTTCATGTGGATATTTATACAGACCAAGAGCCTCGTATATCTTCGACCAGAGGAGTGAACTTACAGCGAGGCGGAGGTTAGAGTTGCTTAAGGATTACGATGTTGATATCACTGTACCACGGGGAAAGCCAATGTTGTGGCGGATGCTCTTAGTCGTAGGTCGATGGGAGCCTATCGGATGTGCTAGAGAGGAGGGACATGGTTCGTGATTTGCATCGATTAGCGAGCCTTGGTTTCCGTTTGATTGATTACGATAGCGATGGGGTTCGAGTTCGTGAGGTTGCCGAGTCTTCCATCGTCGAGAGGTGAAGAGGCAATTCGAGATCCGGTTTTGACACGCGTTATCGTGATCTGACTCTTCGTGAGGCAAGGGTCCTTTTGAGGTAGCACGATGGGGTGCTAAGGTTTGGCGAGTTGTGTTCCGGATGTTTGAGGACTTCGGCGAGTTCTTGGGAATCACACAGCGCGCGTTACTCTATCCATCGGGATCGACCAAGATGTACCACGACGCCTTAGATCTGTATTGGTGGGATGGCGAAGAGGGCGTTGCGAGTTCGTAGCTCGGTGCCCGTGTTGTCGCAGTAAGGTAGAGCACGGAGGCACGGTGGTTTTATTCTGACGATAGAGATCGACACGGAAGTGGGAGGTGATCAACATGGACTTCATCACGGGATTACCTCACTCGGAGGAGACATGATTCTATATGGGTTATCGTCGGCGGTGAAATCAGCCCACTTTCTTCCCGTCGGGCGACTTTTTACCGAGGATTATGCGGACTTACATCAGAGATCGCCGGTGCATGAGTCCCTATTTCGATCATATCGCAGACAGAGCCCGGTTCTGGCTAACCATGGAGGTCTTTCCGAGAGAGGTTTAGGGGCGAGTGAGCTTTACAGTGCATTCCATCCACAGACAGACGGACAGGCTGAGCGCACTATCCAGACTCTTGAGGATATGTTTCGAGCCTGTGTTATCGACTTCAGGGGTAGTTGGGAGGATCATTTGCCTCTAGTTGAGTTTGCATATAATAATAGCTACCACTACAGTATTCAGATGGCGCCTTATGAGGCCTTGTATGGGAGGAAGTGCGGATCGCCGATGGCTGGTTCGATGTGGGCGAGTGCGATTAGTGGGGCGGTTGAGTGACGATGGATAAGGTGAAGCTTATCCGGGAGAGGTTCTTGGGCACTCGAGTCGGCAGAGTCATACGCGATCACCGTCGTCGGCATCTGGAGTTCGGGGTTGATGATTGGGTTTTCTGAAGGTGTCGCCCATGAAGGGTGTGATGAGATTCGGGAAGAAAGGAAACTTCGACCCAAGGTACATTGGGCCGTCGGATAGTCGCCGGAGATAGGCAAGGTTGCCTACGAGTTGGATCTGCCGTCGATCTGGAGGCGATGCATCCGGTGTTCCATGTTTCTATCTTGAGAGATGTATCGGGGATCCATCTAGGGTGCATCCGATTGGCGATGTCGGTGTGAGGGTTATCGTATGAGAGATTCCCATAGCGATAATCGATCGTCGAGTTAGGCGTCTGCGGACCAAGGGCGTGGCTTCCGTCAAAGTTATGTGGCGAACGAGCTCGAGGAGAGATGACGTGGGAAGGCGAGGACATGAGACGAAGTATCCTCTGCTCCCACACCTCCAGGTAATTCACTTTCCTACTTGTAAATTTTCATTGTCATATATGCCTAAGTGTTGTTTTTGTGGCCGTATGTGCCATTTGCAAACTGTTTAAGCTTCATCGATAACTGTCTTGGGAAAGAACATTCGGGACGAATGTTTCTAAGGAGGGGAGAATGTTATACCCCGTATTTCCGGAGTATGTACGTGAGGACGTACGTACAAAAGTTTGGCCTTAAAGTTTAGGCATGGCACGTTTTTTGGGCACAACCCTCACAAAGAATCGTTTTCCGACGAAACGTTTTACAAGACTCGCGTAGGATAAATTCCGGCTATGCCATTTCTTATTTTTGCGGATTTTTCCGAGAGACGAAACACTTTGGACAAACGGGAGGGCGACACTTGTCACCCTCCAATTGATGGATGTGAGGCGTCCATAGGGCCGAATGGATGGCTTATTTTGTCTTGGAGTTGGTAGGATATTTTTTGTGCAAGTTGGCTAAGGACACTTGCCCTAATCCTCACCCTACACTTGCCTTGCACTTGGCACCATCTTGGCCCTTGGTTGGCCATCCCTTGACCTATAAATACCCCTCTTGAGATGAAGAGTTCTTCATCCACAAAAGCTTTCTAAGTCTAAAATCCTCTCCTCTCCCTTGAGCCTCTTTTCGTCCAAACACCTTCCCCCCTTTTGGAGAAGCTTAGCCGAGGCTACCCCTCCCCCTAGCCTAGCCGAAATCTACCCCCCCTCCCTTGGTAGAAAAGTTGCCTTCTAGTATTGTTATAATGCCCAAAATACCCTAGCCCAAATCCCTTAGTACTTAGTAGAAGTTGTGAAGAACTTCTAAGGTTTCCTTGGAGCTATCGGGCGTCTGACTTAGGAGCTAAGCCTTGCTCCGGATCGACTTATATCTAGGATATTATTGGGCTTACCGAGGTAAATAAACTTATCCTTCCTTTGTAATTAGAGAATTCATACTGTAGAAGTATAAGAATAAGTATAAATACTTAGAAGAATACTACATAATAGAATTGAACTGTTATCACAGTAGAAGGGTTTAAAAGAAGAATAATTGAACTATACTTACATAGGACTGTTTTCACAGTAGACTTATATAGCTCACCGGGTAGGGAAGTGCTGCCCGACTTTCCGTAGAATTGTGAACCCTCTGTTTAGAATGACCTACAGAGTAGTCTAGACTTTGATAGATGTCTGTGACTATTATAGGCTGATTCTCTGCGCGCGACATATTCGACTTGGCAGGTGGATTTCGCCGAGAAGGTATGTGATTCTTTCTAAAGCATGATATTTTAAATATATATATAGTACGGTAGACGTACATGTGTTAACTGAATAATAACTACGGTAATGTCTTTCGACTTAAGCCTGAATAATACTTAAGGCAATGTCTTGCGACTTAAGCCTGAATAATAAAGATCTTAAAAAGTCTTTCAAAAGAATTATAACACAGTTTTGAAAGAAGAAGAATAGTTGTTTTTAAAACAAGAAGCTTAAGGGTTATACTAGCTTTATGAGAAGTTAAGTATAACGGCTTAAGTTTTATAAAAAGGAACAGTTTACTTATGTGTTTTATAAAAGACTTGTATTGATTTCTGAAAGGTATAATAAGATGGTTTTGATGAGTAGACATATTGTGATGCTATGTGTTAGTATCTTGTAACGTTTGTGTAAAGAGGTCAGTCTTACTTATGCTTATGTTGTTTAAACTATAAGCTGTTGTGTTAGTACTATATCACTCACCTCTTGAGATGATACCGGGGGTTAAGCTGCCCTCCGATGCGGGGTAGACTTCGGTGATGCAGGACCATGATTCGAGAATACCTCATGCGGGTCCAGGGGGCCTATGCGGAGCTACGAGAGTTCCAGGTTAGTGTGCGGGGCTATGCCTCATGCGGTCTATGTGGCCATGCGGACAACGAGTCCAGGACGATGCCGAGGAGTAGCTACCCTCGATGCGGGGTTATACCTCATGCGGGCCTATGTGGGTGGCCTATGCGGACTACGGGAGTCCAGGATTAGGCTTGCAGAATGATAATATGGGCGAGTGGCCCTGCTTCGATCATTCACAGCCTAGAAAAGACCTATTACAGTTACCTATTGTTGCTCTTGTTTATGATATGGCACTATGTGCAGTTACATTGGTTGTTTCGTGCATATTTGTAAACTGGTTTTAAAATGATATGATTTCATTTCAGTATTTTACAGTTTCACATACTTAGTACTGTTATCTTGACCTCCTTGGGGCTGCGTTTCATGCCGCAAGTGGCAAACAGGTGCTAGATCCGCATCCTTAGGATCTTTTGCGTTGGTGTCAGGAGCTCCATCTTCTCCGGAGGCTCTACTTTTGGGTATGATCTCCCTGTTGTAGATAGTTTTGTACTGTCAGGGTATGGCGGGGCCACCGCCGCCATAGTGGTTTACTTCTTTAAGTGCGTAGTCCTATTGTACATTTGGGATGTAACTGCAAAACTGAGTTTATATATATTATGCCGAAAGGCGACTCTTCTCATATAAACTGTGTCTAAAACTTTCATTTGATTCATGTCTTGTTTTATATTCCGCTGATTTTCTCTGATGTATGACTCTTTGGGGTGCGGGTAAGGCACGATCCACGGGCAAAGCGGCTCGTGACAAAAGTGGTATCGAGCGATTAATCCTCGAAAGTGTCTACAGACCGTATCTAGTAAGTCTTGATTATCGGTGTGTTGTGCACCACACCAATAATCGTGAGGCTATAGGATATTTAGGATTGGTTTCCATTCTTCTCATTCGAGATCGTGCCTTAGAGTCGTGTTATAAGTCGGACCCTTCTAACGTATCCCTTTTTACATGCAGATTATGCCTCCACGTAAGGCAACCCGCCCGAAGGCAAGCGGCCGAGGAGGCTGCTAGTGGGACACCTAGAGTCACGAGGCTCGGGCCCGATGCTATCGAGACGGCGAGTTCTACGACGCCGCCGACCCAAGGAGGGTTTAGGGCCACAGCAGTGGCTGATGAGACCACAATACCTACACCTCCGATCCCGGCTGGAAGCGGATGAGATAGGTTCTGAGAGAGATGGCCCGATTCTGCGGAGATCGTGGCGAACATGAGGGCAGTGAATCTGGCGATTCAGTCCAGCCCAGTCGTGCCGTGGTTCACCCGAGAGAGTTTGAGGCTACGAGACTTCCTGAGTTGTAGCCCGCCAGAGTTTTACGGGTCGAGGCCGGAGGATGATCCGCAGGAGTTCATCCGTCAGCTACAAAGGATTTTGAGAGTGATCAGGGCGTCGGAGACCGAGTCCGTGATCTTTGGTTCACATAGGCTGCGTGATACCGCAGTCGATTGGTTTGATTCTTGGGAGTTATCCCGGGGAGAGCACGCGTCCCCAGCTACTTGGGATGAGTTCTCAGAGGCTTTCCTCACTCACTTCTTGCCTCGCGGATGAGGAGGCGCGGGTGATAGATTTTTCTTGGCGAGGCGAGAGAGGGCCGTCGGGAGTACAATGTCGAGTTTGATTCATTGACTCGATATGTCCCGGCGTTAGTAGCGATATGGAGGATAGGGTGCACCGCCACGTCACCGCTAGATGATTATATGGCCGAGTCGTATGCGGGTGTTTCTCTTCACCGTATGGACATTACCGCATGCGTGCTCATGCCCTTGGATGCGAGGCGCAGAGGTCGGCAGCGAGAGTGAAGAAAGACGTAAGGCAACCTGTTTTGGTTGCTTTGTTTATATATAATATCTCTTGCTTCATGTATTGTTTTTATGTTCCGCTGATTTTCTCTGATGTATGACTCTTTGGGGTGCGGGTAAGGCACGATCCACGGGCCGGGCAATTCGTGACAAAATGTGGCATGTTGGTTATTGATATCAGGCCTTGAAAAAAGTGGGAGTACATAGTTGCAGGGGAAGTGCTGCCGAATTTTCCGTAGAATAAGGAACCTTATACTTAGAAATATTCTACGAAGGAACCTATATGTTGATAGATGTGTTGTGGTTATTATAGGTGGATATTCTACGCGCGGCATACTCGACATGGCTTGTGGATTAAGCCGAAGAGGTATCTGATTCTTCCTATTCTATTGAGCATGATTATTTGTGAAATATATAGTGCGGTAGACGCACGTGTGTTAAAGAAGTTTGATTTCCTTTTTGTGTCCTTGACTTGATTCTAAAGTTAAGTGACTTGATGTGAAATATTAAGGACTTGAATTGTGTTAAAAAGTTGTGAAACCTCATTCGTGAGTAATAGGTACTTGGTCTTTAAAAGAATAAAGTTATCTTGATTTCGGAAATGTGAGTAGTTGTCCTTGGTTGGTTTAAAATGTAAAGTGTTATAATAGCTTTATGAGAAGCTAGTTATAACGACTTTATGAAAACGAAAGAATGGTTTTATCATTGGATTTAAAACGGTAACTTGATATTTTTAAGAAGTTATTAGGCTTAAACTATTTTGAAAAGTATATTGTTACTTGACTTTAAAAAGGAGAAGTGTTTTTGTTTAAAAGGAAGGCATGGTATTGTCTTGAGTTGGTTTTAAAGGAAGGCATGGTTTTGTCTTGGTATATTTAAAAGCAAGGTATGGACATTGTTTTGGTTTACTTAAAATGATAGTTACTCTATTTTTGATACTACGAGTATTAGTATCGTGTGACTTTTGTGAAAGAAATGGATCTTTTTAAGGAGTTAAAATACGTAGTATTTTGGGGTTAAAACCCGAATTGTTTACATAGAATGATAGTACCTTGAGTGTGAGTAACTTGCCTATGTTTGCTTGTGATAGCCTTGTTGTGCAAGTGTTGTATCCTTATGTTACCGCGTCTCTCGATGGAGGGCCGATCAAGTTATTTGTGATCATTTTGGGCATAATGACTCGATGGATGGTCAACGGGTATGCGGCCATGATGAGGGTTTGTTTCCCTATTGATAGTGTTATTCCATGGATTAGCTCTCCATGAGGTTTACTGATGCAGGCTGGTTCTGGTAGCTAGCCCCCGTACTTGCCCCGGTCGTTGCTGATGCAGGCTGGTTCTGGTAGTTGGCTTTCGTACTTGCCCCGGTCAGTTCTTTATAGTGTCATTCCACGGACTAGTTCCCCACGAAGTTTCGTGATGCAGGAGGTTCTGGTGGTTAGCCTACGTACTTTCCCCGGTCAGCGACGCGATGCAGGGTGGATCTGGAAGTGGCTTCCGTACTTGCCCCGGTCAGCTTCGTGACGCAGGTGGAATGAGGTTGGTGACGCAGGCGGATCTGGTAGCTATGCCTTCGTACTTGCCCCGGTCAGTTTTATAGCATAGTTGGTACGGTAGGTTCTGGTAGCTGTCTTTCGTACTTGCCCCGGTCAGTTGATGATGCAGGCTGGTTCTGGTAGCTATGCCTTCGTACTTGCCCCGTACGGTTTTATGACACAGGTGGGACCTGGTGTTCATGTGTACTCCTTAGTGTTGTTATATCATAGACTGCCGGCAGTGAGGAAGGAATTCCACGGGCATGATTGATATTGTGGGCGTGAGACCCATGGTTATATTTGAGTGATGACTTTGAGGGCGTGAGTCCCTGACTTGACATGACTGCTTATACATTGTGTACTGTAGTTTGGTTATCATACATGTCTCCTGTTTTATATAGACTGTTATGATTTCATTACAGTATTTTCAGTTTCACATACTTGGTACCTGTTGTACTGACCTCCTTCGGGGGGCTGCGTTCATGCCGCAGGTAGAGAGGTACACCGTTTGCCGATCCTCGCTCATAGGGTCATAGTTCCGCATTGTGGGAAGCTCCGTTTCTACGGAGGCTTATCTTTTGGTATAGTCTCATGTCATTGTAGGTACTTATACATTCAGGGGTATGGAGGGGCCCTGTCCCGTCATAGTTGTTGTTACATTCTTAGAGGTATGTAGTACTGTTGTGGGCAGGGTTTGTAAAGGATAACTGTTCAAGGTTTATTTATATATATATGCAGTAAGACGACTTTTTGGTCAGCCTGTTTTTAGTATCACTGTTTATTTTTTCATGAGTTTTATTTTCCGTTGATTTTCTCTGATGTTTTTTCACTAGGGTGCCCGGGGTAAGGCACCAGTCGCGGGCCCGAGGTCGGGTCGTGACACATATGAATACAAACCTCTAAGATTTTGGACACATACTATGGCGGGACAAGGCCCCGCCGTACCTCTGAATATACTTAGCCATAATGACAAGCTCTGGAACATTGGAGCCATCTCAAAATGCTGAACCAAGATCCTAATCTCACGGATCCACATCTGAGTACCTAGACCTGCGAACATGAACGCAACCCCCGAAGGGGGTCAGTACAACAAGTACTAAGTATGGAACGGAAATAAAGTACAGTAAACAAGATCATAACTGTACAAAATAATGACAGAGGAAAGTATGAAAATCAATACCAGATCCTACTGTGCCATATAAAATAAGAGCCAACTGTACCTTGTATCACTGTATCATCAGACACCGCATTTTTCAAAGGAGGGAAGCCATGTCAAAATCATGAACGTCTGTCTATATAAAAAAATACTGTCATGGGAGTTAAACCCACATACATATATAAATAACGTATCATACTCCGTACATATAACGTATCCCGGCCCTTTAGGGAGGGACCCAGTGGAATATTGTATTTGTTGGCACATAACGTATCCCGACCCATTATGGGACTCGGTGTCTTTTCACACATAACATAACCCGGCCCATTTGTGGCACTCGGTGTCTCTTTACACATAACATAACCCGGCCCATTTGTGGGACTCGATGTATCACATAACGTAATCCCATTTTTGGGCCTCAGTGTATCACATAACGTAACCCGACCCATTTGTGGGACTCGGTGTATCACATAACGTAACTCGACCTATTTGTGGGACTCGGTGTATCACACAACGTAACCCGGCCCATTTGTGGGACTCGGTGTGTCACATAACGTAACCCGACCCATTTGTGGGACTCAGTGTATCACATAACGTAACCCGGCCCATTTGTGGTACTCGGTGTATCACATAACGTAACCCGACCCATTTGTGGGACTCGGTGTATCACATAACGTAACCCGGCCCATTTGTGGGACTCGGTGTATCACATAACATAACCCGACCCATTTGTGGGACTCGGTGTATCACATAACGTAACCCGGCCCATTTGTGGGACTCGGTGTATCACATAACGTAACCCGACCCATTTGTGGGACTCGGTGTATCACATAACGTAACCCGACCCATTTGTGGGACTCGGTGTATCACATAACGTAACCCGACCCATTTGTGGGACTCGGTGTATCAATGCAACCATATGACATCTTAAACCGTCTTTTTACTTTTCACTAAGTCGTTATAACAACTTTCCATAAAGCTATTATAACAACCTTTCAATTTAGAGAACTTAAGACACTTTATCACATCTTCCTTTTAATAACACTAGGGCATTTTCATATCTTGTATCGTTAGGGAAACTAGACCCAATGTACTACATACATACATACTTAAAAGAATCATAGCATCAAAGATTAGGGAGTTGAATCCAAACGTACTACGTACATACATACTTATAAAAGAATCATGCAACTCATTCTCTTTAAATCAATAAACGTATACTTTTAAAACTCCAGTTACATACTCTTTCGAAATCAAGCCTCTTAACTTTAGAAGTAAATCAAGTAACCCATACGTTTAAATCAAGTCATTTCCACTTATAAAATCAAAACTTATACTCTTAAAACTTCGTAACATATACTCTTTAAAATCATGTCGCTTATACATATAAAATCATGTCATCTATACTTTAGAAATCAAGTCCCACAACTTGAAAAATAAAGTCTCATAACTTGTAAAGAAATCAAATCTCATAACTTTAAATCAAATCTCTTAACTTTAGAAATCAAGTCCCATAACTTGAAAAATAAAGCCTCATAAATTGTAAAGAAATCAAGTCTTATAGCTTTAAATCAAATCTCTTAACTTTAAAGTACTTCAAATACCTTATAAAATTCTGACTAAGTCACTCATACTTTCATAATCAAGACTCATATATTTTCAAAATCGATTTACTTACTTCAAATGAATTAGGTCACATAGACTTACCAAAATCAAGTCACATAGACTTACCAAATAATCATGTCAAAGGAAGGAAGAAGTTCACATACCTCGTGTCGACTAACCCATACGACAAGTAGCAATACGCTCCAAAGTACTTCAACCACATCGGCTATTCCTTAAGCCAAGTAGACTATGCTACACGTGGTATTTCAACCTATAATGACGATCACACTTCTATCAATATCATACTTTCTAGTATAAGACTTATACCAAATAATGCCCTCTAATTCTACGAAGAATTGGGCAGCACTTCCTTTGTTTCTACGTACTTTTCCACCTTTTTCCAAGGCCCGTATTCATCAACCAACACGCCACATTTAAGGCACAACCAACAGTTAACCAAAGGGGATTACACGCCTAACTTGACGTGTAAAATTCTGCCCCACAATTATACAAAACAATCCACAAATCAGCCCATAAAAACAGTCCATAATCCAACAAATAACGAGGTTAAAATGTGAGGCATTTCAACACCTTTCCACACCCCTATTTCATTAGTACTTTCATTAGCAACTACTACACTTAAACATGCATATTAGGGGCTTAATTTCCATCATTTTACACGCCCAAAACAGTCCATAAAATGACACGACAACGTCTAACAGTTTTGGGCAGTTTTTCGGCTAAAACAACTACAATCCGATAACTCTTTCCTTAATCCATTTATTCCAATTAGAGTTCCAACACTTCCATATATGACATACCAACTTATCAACAACCATATTACCTTATTTTAACATGCGACAAGCGTGGATAACCACAACCATATAACAAATGAAACTCTGGGCACAAAATTGCCTCAAATCGTCCAACAACATATCTACCTCATACACATATTACTTTCCATTTCTTCCTTAACATAAATTCATCTATACATTATAACAATAAGTAATATCCAATTACTTTAATTTAAGAAGAATACCTCATTTTTGTGCCCAAAAACGTCCAAGTTTAAAGTCGATCCTTAGCACATTTAGCTCATTTTCTTTATGTTCCAATCATACACAATCATCCACCACAAGCTTATAACCAACTTCTCTTCAAGGTTTGCTTCCGAAAAGTCAACGAACAAGCCTAGGGTTTCACCCTCATTTTCGGCCTAGTGTAGCGTTTTTACTCACTGTTTTGTTAGCTGAAATTGTGACGTCCATAACTCTTTACTCCGATGTCCGATCGACGAACGGTTTGTTGCGTTGGAAACTAGGCTCGACGAAATTAATTTTAGGCTTTTGAAAAATCTAACAACTTCTCGTATACCAGGAGATATACCTCTCCAAAGTTGGCTTAAATCTGCCCAACCTTGGCCGAGAGCACCATTTAGAGAGCAAAGGTTTTGCTCAAAATTTTCTAAGTGTTGAACTTGTCTTGCACCTCCCCTTGTATTTATAAGACAACCAAGGGTCAAGATGAATCCATATGTAAGGTCAAGATGAAGGACAAGTGGACTGGGACCCACCTCCACTTGTCTCCAAAATATCTAAGTCAAACCAAGTCTTCCAAGACAAGTGGGGGTGACAGGTGTCGCCCCCCAATTGGTCCAAAATATTTTCATCTTCCAAAATCTCAATAATTGGTCAAAATATCGAAAACCTTGTGGGCCCCACAAAATCGTAAAATTTTGCGGGTGGCCCCACATGACCAAATCTGGAAATAAAATTCCACAATTCCAATAAATTCTATAAGTCCCAAATAACAAATTTGAGAATCAACTTCTCATTATTAAACACTTTTCCTTCACGGGTTTCCGAAATTTCTCTTAAGAAAAAAATGTATCTTCTATCGTTTCACGATTTAAACCTTAACGTCTTACGTACGTTCTCTTATTCATGTGTTGGAACTACGGGGTGTAACACATAACCCAACAGAGTCCTGGTTGTGGTTTCTTGAACGCATTGGTCCTTTGTGGGGTGAGTGCATTCCTCCCGGTTGCAAAAGATGGCTTGACACCAACAAATTTGTCCTTGCCTTTCTGAAACTTGGCATTGGAAGCATTGCCTTCAACCATGTTGGCATTAGGCTCCAATGAAACAACATATGCCTTTTCATTCTTCCGGTTATCCTCTTCAACTCGAGTTTTAAGAATTAATTGCTCAAAATTTATTTCCTCGGTTAGATGCTTAAGATAAACTTTAAAATTCTTCCATGAATGAGGTAATTCTCAATAATAGCACCAATAAGGAAATTTGGGTTAAGGACCATACCTTTAACCTCTAGTTCATGAACAATGACTTGGAGTTCCTCCACTTGCTTGACAACAGGCTTGCCATCGCTCATCTTAAAGTTCAGAAACTTGCCGATGACAAATTTCTTGGAACAAGCTACCTCAATTTTGTACTTGTTCTCCACTGATTGCCACAACTCCCGTGTTGTTCTGAATGTGGAGTAGATAACGTAGATAGAATCATCCAAGGCATTGAGAATATAGTTTCTGCAAAGAAACTACTGACTTTCCCAAGTTTGAATGTCTTTCAGTCTTTCAGCCTTCTCCGCATCAGTCGGAGCACTATCCCCTTCTCCTTCTGGCAAAGCCATAGGAGCCTCAGCAACCAATATGTTTGCCACATGAAAAGTTATCAAATAGAACAACATCTTTTGTTGCCAGCGTTTGAAATCAAAACCTTTGAATTTATCAGGTTTCTCAACATGGATTTTCACCATTGACGATCCAGATTGATCCATCTTTGCAAATCAGGAAAACGAATCTCTGAAAATTTTGCAAACAATCAGAAAAAAAGAGTTTTTCTGAATTTTCTGTCTTAGATTGTTAAGCCAAACTAGTATCATCAATGAGCAAGCACAATAATATAATAATAACTCAATTTAACTTGAACTCTACAACAATGATTTCAGTAAATTAGAAACATATACTAACTTGGTGTAGATAAAGGCCTGCTGTCGTATTATCCTAAGACAGAAATTCGTCCCCACTTGTGTTGTAGTTCTTCGGACGTCTATCTAGAGGATACAACTATCTAGGTGAGAGTTCTAGCACAAGAGCTTCACCCCTGACGAATTTACTATATGTGTTCTTCAGAAATTTGTTTTCAAGAGAAGAAGAAGCAAGTAACAATCTTAAATGATTTTGATTCTCAAATCATAAGATTAGTTTTTGTTAATTGTATCTCTCAAACAAGTGATCAATATGCTATATTTATAGCATTAATTTCGTCCATGGCAACCTTTCACTCCAAAGGTTATGTCTCTTGTGAAAAGATGCAACTTTTTGACATTCTAGAAATTTTACCGTTGCCCAAGCGCCGCGACTCTTTCCCCAAGGCGCCGCGACCCTAATTTATTTTCGGATTCATGTAGGTCACTGTCAATCAGGTGTCGCGGCCCTTTCGACGGTATACTATTTTTGTTCACTGGACGAGAGGCGCCACGACTCTAGTCCCAGGCGCCGCGGCGCTTCGACAATAAATCTGAAGCCAAGTTTTGATCACTTGTTTCTTCTTATTTCTTCTTATCCAATACAAGTTCCAACAATTATATTAAACCATCTATGGGCTTACGACAAGGGGATCTGTTGCACCTTGTTTGTTTCTTATTTGTGCGGAAGGGCTATCTTTCATGTCCCGAATCATGGCCTGGGCGAAACATGACACTCGATGTTTGACTGTATGAGACCAAACGAACTACATGACTTGCTTGTCAATATAGACATCAAAACATACACTAAATATGATAATGAAAACATGTAAATCATAATACTGAAAATATATTGCGAAAATAGTTTGAAAATATCATAAGTCCGAATAACTGAAAATCTGACATGACATGATAACTAGACTAGTCTATGAAACCTCTGACATGAGTCTGAAAACTGTCTACCAGGATAAGGCTCTGACATACCTCTATCCTAATATATATATAAAATCACGAAATAACATACTGACACCCTGAAGGAAATGAGGCTCACCAATTAGATGATACAGTCAAGTCCTAACGTGCAGCTCCGTCGTTCTGAAACGCAGCACCTGCACCGTGAAGTACATGTTCCATGCAAAGAGATGTTAGTACATTTTGAATTGTATTATATGTAAAGTCACTGAAGGAATAAGCAAGCATATGAAATAATAGGACACGAACATGAACATGAACATAAGTATATATAACATGTGTAAAATCTGTAAATTGTATATCTGTATATATATTTGTATATTTGTGGGGAGAGAAACAATCAAACAGACCACAAGAGCCTCCAGTATATCTTGAGCAGGAGTGAACTTGCGGCGAGGCGGTGGTTAGAGTTCTTTGAAAGATTATGATGTTGATATTCTATACCATCCGGGGAAGGCCAACGTAGTTGCTGATGCCTTGAGTCGTAGATCGATGGGGAGCCTATCAGAGGTACAGCCAGAGAGACAGGACATGGTCCGTTAGATTCACCAGTTAGCGAGTCTTGGGGTTCGTTTGATCGATACCGACGATAGCGGGGTACGGGTTAGTGAGGTTGCCGAGTGTTCCATCGTTGATGAGGTGAAGAGGCGACAGTTTGAGGACCCAGTGTTGGTACGGTATCGATATGCAGCTCTTCGGGAGGAGAAGAGTCTATTCGAGGTAGCGCTGATGAAGTCTTTGAGATTTGAGGCGGTTGTGTGTTCCCGATGTAGCAGGCCGTCGGCAGATTTTAGGGGCGCCGCGGTGCTCGTTATTCTATTCATCCGGTCAACCAAGATGTACCATGACCTCGGATGTTTGTATTGGTGGGATGGCACGAAGAGGACGTGGCGAGTTTTGTTGCCTGATGTCCTAATTGCCCGGGTCAAGTCGAGCACGAGGCCGGTGGATTATTGCGAGCTATTGAGATTCCGACTTGGAAGTGGGAGGTGATCAACATGGACTTTGTTACAGGTTACCTCGTACTCGGAGGAAATGCGACTCCATTTGGGTTATTGTTGTGGTGTGAAATCAGCCCATTTCCTTCCAGTCAGGACGACGTTTTCGGCTGAGGACTATGCCAGGTTGTACATCAGAGAGATTGTGAGGCTGCATGGTGTCCCGGTGTCGATTATATCTGATAGAGGAGCCCAGTTTACGGCTAACTTCTGGAGGTCTTTCCAGAAGGGTTTAGGGACACAGGTGAGTCTCAGTACAACATTCCATCCTCAGACTGACGGGCAGGCAAAGCGTACTATCCAGACACTTGAGGATATACTGCGGGCCTGCGTGATTGATTTCAGGAGTAGCTGGGAGGATCATTTGCCTCTTGTAGAGTTTGCTTATAACAACAACTACCATTCCAGTATACAGATGGCGCCATACGAGGCTTTATATGGGCGGAAATGTAGATCGCCGATTGGTTGGTTCGACGTGGGCGAGTGCGATTAGTTGGCGGACTTGGTACAGGTGTGGATAAGGTGAAGCTTATCGGGAGGCTCATAGCGCCAGTCGGCGAAGTCATATGCGGATAATCGGCGTCGGCATTTGGAGTTTCAGGTAGACGATTGGGTCTTCTTGAAGGTGTCACCCATGAAGGGTGTGATGAGATTCGGTAAGAAGGGGAAACTCAGCCCAAGGTACATTGGGCCATACCAGATCGTCCGTAGAGTGGGCAAGGTTGCCTACGAGTTGGATCTGCCATCAGAGTTAGAGGCGGTACATCCGGTCTTCCATGTTCCTATGTTGCGGAAGTGTATCGGTGATCCAGCGAGATTTTTCCCTACTAGTGAGGTCCAGGTGACAGAGGGGTTATCGTATGAGGAGAGTCCCATAGCGATACTCGATCGCCAGGTTAGGCGACTGCGGACCAAGGATGTGGCTTCCATCAAAGTCTTGTGGAGGAATGATAACCGAGAGGAGATGACTTGGGAAGCAGAGGAGGACATGTTGAGGAAGTATCCTCACTTATTTCCTACACCTTCAGGTAATTCATCTTCCCTTACTTGTCAAGTTTTAATTGAAGTATTTTCTTTTGCTTAAATGCTATTATGTGGCCATGTGTGGCAGTATTGGTATGTCGGGGTTGTGAAAGGAAACTATGTCGCTAATTATAAGTTTGACTCCGAAAGAACATTCGGGGACGAATGTTTCTAAGGGGGGAAGAATGTTACACCCCGTATTTACAGGACATGTTTTAAGAACGTACGTAAGAACTCACAAGTGTTAAGATTTGAGACTTGTAAAAATTTATCGGAATTACGAAATTGTCGGAAAACGTTTTATTGTGACGAATGGGAGGGCGACACGTGTCACCCCCCCCCCCCTTAATGATGCCTTGGACGATTTTTGCAAGGGGAAGAGGGTCATTGGACCCTTGTTAGCAAGACAAGTCTTGCACTTCATCCAAACCACCCAATTGGTTACATCTTGACCCTCCATGTCCCTATATTATACTACTAGTAGCAAGAGAGAGCCCAACACTTAGAAAAAATTTCAAGAAATTTGAAGAGCAAGAGCTTGAGCTCTCGGGTTCCCTCTTGAGAAAAAAGAAAAATCTTTGTTCCTTGTTCTTTTAGCTCCACACTTTAAACCAAGGTTCTTGAGTGTATTGTAAACATATCTCAATAGAAAAATCTTGGAAAAATATAGTTTACGGGTTAGTCGCAAAGCGAAAACCTAGTTGTCTTTCTAGGTTTTGTTTGGAGATTTGAAGGAAACTTGTTGGTGTTGTTCTAAGGGTCTCAACTAGCGGATTGAAGCGTCTTGAAGAGGCTCTAAGTTGTTAAGGAGCGACTTCGGATTTGGAGTTGGATTAAGATTCGTTGAGGTATGATCTTGTCTTTTAAAAGTGTTACAATATTATTTATATTGTTGTTAGCTTTACATGTTGCTAGCATGAAGTATATGTGTTGAGGTTTATAAGTATTATGGATTGCTTGTAGCCTTAGAATCCGAAATGTTATACAAGCCACTTGAAGATTGGATTACTAATTGGTCGTTTATTAGAAATCGTCGCATGTTACTTACTTGAAGATTATAGTAGTTATAATCAAATGCGACTTGATATCATGTTATGCTACCAATTTGGATTGAAATGGAAATTGGATAAGAATTGGTATTGTTGTATTCATTATGGCCGAAATTGGACTATTAGTTGTATTAGTTTGTTATCGTTTGTGGGGCGGAATTTTACACGTCTAGTAGGCGTGTAATCCCCTATTGATTAATTGCTTTGATTGTGCCTTAAATGTGGCGTGTTTGGTTATTGTATTCGGCCTTGAAAAAGGTGGCAAAGTAAGTAGAAACAAAGGAGGTGCTGTCCGATTTTCCGTAGAATTTAGAGACTTTACACTTATAATATTATACGTTTGAAGTAAGGCTTTAATAGACGTATTGTGAATATTATAGGTTGACATTCTACGGGCGGGACTTTGTACTTGGCAAGTGGTTTGACCCGGCGAGGTATGTAGAACTTTTCCTATCCTTTGAGCATGACTTGTTGCACGTATATAGTACGGTAGACGTACAAAATCTTGATATCATTTACTAGTTTATTGAATGGCCAAGTCGGGTGAGTTAGGAGATTAACTCGCTTCTTTGAAAGTATTAAGGATGTCTTAAGTATTATTAAAGTTAAGGGACTTGAAGAGTTTTAAAGTATGTGATACTTGATTCGTTTTAAACGTATAAGTCCCTTGGATAGGAAATTGTACTTAACTAAGGTATAAAGTGAATATAACGACTTTATGGGGAGTTGGTTATATTGGCTTTATGGAAAGATAAATGGCTTGATTTAATGAAAGGCAATTTGATTTTAAGGCATCGATTGCCTAAGGTTTTATAAGAAAAGGAGTCACTTGATTTAGAAACCTAACTTTATTTCTAAAGGTATTGTGACTTTCCTTGAAATGTAATTTGGACTTGATACTATGGTTAATAGTATCTTGGAGGTTTTCTACTAAAAAGAGTCATTTGTTTTAAAGAGTAGAAGTACGTAGTACTTTGGGTTAAATTCCCGGATTTTTATAAAAGACATGTTAGTGCCTTAAGTAAACTAAAATGAGAGTGTATATAGACAAAAATAATAAGAAGTTAGGGGATTTCTTAACTTGCTTATGTATTGTATGATAAGCCGGTAGTTCTTATGTTATGTATGATAGCCGGATTTGTGCTAGTGGTATATTATTCTTTACGGGGTCATTCCCCGGGTTTGTGGCATTTGCATAATCCGTGGATTTGCTACCCACGATGCGAGGAATACCTCATGCGAGTCCGAAATGGCTTATGCGGGTGAAATAGTCCCATGCGGGCGGGTCCAGCCTATGCGAGGAATACCTCATGCGAGTCCGTAAGGGCTTATGCGGGTGAAATAGTCCCATGCGAGGAATACCTCACGCGGGTCCACGCGACCTATGCGGGTGAAATAGTCCCAGGAGTAGGATTGCTAAATGATACTGCGGGCGGTTGGTCCTGCTTTGATCATGAGCTTCCTATTTTATATCGTAAGGATACTACTATTTACTCTCATTGTTAGTAAGGCACAGTGTACTGTAATTTGATTATCATACATGTCTCCGGCTTTGATTTAGACTTATGATGTAATTACAGTATTTTCCAGTTTTACATACTTAGTACATATTGTGTACTGACCCCCTTCTCTGCGTTAAATCTGCGAGGAAAGGGTAAGCAGGTGGTGGATCCTCATTCTTAGGATCACTTATCAGACGTCAGAAGCTCCATTTCTCCGGAGGCTTGTCTCTTTTGGTACAGTCTTTCCCTGATGTTGTAGATTTACGTATATTCAGGGGTATGGCGGGGCCCTGTCCCGCCACAGTTGATATTCCTAAGTGCGTATTCACATTTGTGGTTGGGTAAGAACGGTTTGCAGATTGTACTTTTGAGTATGTTTATATTATGGAAGGCGGCCTTATCGGCTAGCATGTGATGTTGTTGTTTACACATGTGTTTATGTTGTGTATGTTCATTGCTATTCTCGATGTATACCTAAGCGGGGTGCGGGTAGGGCACGATGCGATCGAGGTCGGTCGTGACAAAAGTGGTATCGAGTAGTTAGTCCTCGGAAAGTGTCTGCACCGTGTCTAGTAGAGTCTTGATTATCGGTGTGTTGTGCACCACATCTATAATCGGAGGCGCAGGACATTTAGGATTGGTTTCCATTCTTCTCTCTCGAGATCGTGCATGAGAGTCGTCTTATTAGGTTGAATCTCATGACCTCTTCTTATGAAATGATTATGCCTCGCGGAAGGCGGCGGGGCCCGAAGGGCAAGGCAGCGGCGAGGCTGCTAAGCGGTACTCGAGAGGTTACGGACTCGAGCGCAGACTATACGAGGTAGTAGGCGGGTCGGCGATTCGGCCATGCGGTATTAGAGGAGGAGGCGGCGGTAGCTCGAAGGTTCCGGCACGAGCCTCGATTCGCGGCCGGGTCCTGAGTATAGATACTACGGGAAGCGATCCGGTTATTGACTAGTATAGTAGCGGCGGCACGACAGAGCGGCGGCCCTTAGGGCGGCGGTTTGCGGATTAGGGATTTTATGGGTTGTCATCCACCTGAGTTTTATGGTTCGAGGTCTGAGGAGGATCCGCAGGAGTTCATTCGGCAGCTACAGCGGACCATGCAGTTTCTTAGGGCTTCAGAGACAGTGCATTACGCTAGCCTCTTCTGGGTTCTGCGATATTGCGTTGAACTGGTTTGAGTCGTGGTTCTTTGTCGAGAGGTGAGGATGCTCTTCCAGGCTGTTTGGGAGGAGTTTCCGAGGCCTTCATGGATCACTTTGCCTCACGAGATGAGAGAGCCGGGTAGATAGATTCTTGACCTTGAGGCAGAACGGGAGGACTATCAGGGAGTATAGCCTGGAGTTCGACTCCTTGGCCAGACATGCGCACACTATTGTAGCCGACATGGCGGATAGAGTTCATCGTTATGTGATGGGGCTAGACCGTCATATGATTCTTGCATGCTTGGGTGTGGCTCTTGGCCGGTATGGACATTGCCGGAGATGCAGCCTATGCGCGAGGATAGAGGATAGAGAGAGGAGGACCAGATTGACTCGAGCCGGCCAAGAGGCGTGGCAACGAGTCTCAGGGCGATTTTGGCGGGCGGCCTGGCGTGACCAGGTCCACATTTCAGCCCGGCCACGAGTGCTCCGTCCACGGTTTTACGGCGGGAGGTCGATCAGCCAGTCATTCGAGCGTGTCGGGCTCGGGACTTGAGGTTTCAGGAGGCGAAGATCGTCGCCGATCGAGGCCACCACATCTCGGTGTGCTCGACGGTGATCGCACCCGGCGAGTGTCGTGTTCTGCAGGAGCTTGTTACTCTTGTGGCGGTGGGCCATTTGAAGAGAGATTGTCCGTCGAGAGGCGCATGGGTGGTCTGATCACGGCGAGATCGATTCTTGGGTCTTCTCTCCTTACGTAGTTATACGCCGGAGCGGTACTCGCGACGGCGGCCGCGGTAGAGGTCGTGGTGGTGGTTCGATTCTAGCGGTCCACGAGAACGCATATATTCATTAGCCACCGCCAGATCGAGGCTTCCACGTCGCCGCAGTACATTATTGATTTCATCTTTGTAGCGTTTATGCTTTGATAGATCCGAGTTCTACCTTGTCCTATGTGTCCCCTCTTATTGCGGGTAGAATCGGGATAGAGCCGAGTCGATAGAGCCTTTTGAGCTACGCCAATGGGAGATTCGGTGTTAGGCGGCGGGTGTCTGAAGGTTGTCAGGTATATATTCTGATCGTCGGACCGCAGACTTGATAGATTTGGAGATGATTTTGATGTCATTATGGGTATGTCTTGGTTGGCTTCTTGTTATGCCAACGTTGGTAAGGGACAGTTGGTTGGTTCGGTTCTGGCGAGCGATTATCGAGTGGAAGGGCAACACGGCGTCGCCGCGGTAGGTTTATTTCTTACCTCAAGGCTAGGAAGATGGTACAGAAAGGGTACATCTATCATCCGTTCGTATTTGATACAGAGGTGAGGTGCGATTCTTGATCGATGCGATGGTTAGGGAGTTTCGGATGTGTTCCCGGCGATCTTCCGGTATCCTCCCGAGAGGAGATTGAGTTTTGTATTGACACGTTGCCAGACACTCGACCTATTTCCATTCCGCCATACAGGATGGCTTTCTTGAGTTGAGGAGTGAAGGACCAGCTAAAAGATTTGTTGGAGAAGGGCTTTATCAGGCCTAGTGTATCTCCCTGGGGAGCGCCGGTTTTGTTCGTGAAGAAGAAGGATGGGACGATGCGTATGTGTGTTGATTACAGGCAGCTGAATAAGGTAACCATTAAGAATAGGTACCCCCTCCCCAGGATTGATGATTTGTTTGACCAGTTGCAGGGTGCGAGGTGTTTCTCAAAGATAGACCTGCGGTCTGGTTATCATCAGGTACGAGTTCGAGAGGCAGACATCCCAAAGACTGCATTCAGGACCCGGTATGGGCACTATGAGTTCGAGTTATGTCTTTCCGGTTTGACCAACGCTCAGCGGTATTTATGGATTTGATGAACCGGTGTTCAAGCCATTTTGGATACATTTGTGATAGTATTCATTGATGACATCTGGTTTATTCGCGGACGAGCAGAGCATGCAGATCACTTGAGGATCAGATTGGGTCCTCCGAGCCGTGATTATTCGCCAAGTTCTCCAGTGTGAGTTTTGGTTGGCCTCGGTGGCATTCTGGGCATATTATTGGGGTGATGGTGTTCGCGTGGATACGGCAAAGATTGAGGCGATCAAGTCTTGGCGAGACCTACTACTCCGACAAGTGCGCGATTTCTTAGGGTGGCGGGTTATTATCGTAGGTTTGTGGAGCGATTTGCTTGATTTCAAGACCGTTGACTAGGTGACTCGAGAAGCGGCCAAGTTCCAATGGACGAGGCTTGCGAGAAGGGTTTCCGATTCTTTGAAGGAAAGGTTGACTACAACTCCAGTTCTTACTCTTCCTGAGGGGTTAGGCGGGTACGTGATCTATTGTGATGCCTCGGGTATCGGGCTAGGGTGTGTTTTGATGCAGCACGGCAAGGTCATAGCCTATGCTTCTCGGCAGTTGTGGAAGCATGAGAGGAATTACCCTACCCATGACTTAGAGTTGGCGCGATTATTCATGCCTTGAAGATTTGGAGACATTATTTGTATGGGGTTCATGTGGATATTTATACGCACCACAAGAGCCTCGAGATATCTTCAGCGAGAGGAGCCGAACTGCGGCGAGAGGCGGTGGTTAGAGTTCTTGAAAGATTATGATGTTGATATTCTATACCATCCGGGAAGGCCAACGTAGTTCTTGATGTCTTGAGTCGTAGATCGATGGGGAGCACTGTCGAGGTACAACGGAGAGGCGAGGACATGGTCCGTCGAATCCACCGATTAACGAGCCTTGGGGTTCGTTTGATCGATCTGCGCGATAGCGAACAGGTTCGTGAGGTTGCGAGTCTTCCATCGTCGATGAGGTGAAGAGGCGGCAGTTTGAGGACCCGATGTTAGTCTGGTATCGAGATGCAGCTCTTGGGAGAGAAGAGTCTATTCGAGAAGCTCACGATGGGTCTTGAGATTTGAGGCGGTTGTGTGTTCCCGATGTGGCGAGCCGTCAGATTTTAGGAGGCGCGCGGTGCTCGTTATTCTATTCATCGGTCGACCAAGATGTACCATGACCTCGGATGTTTGTATTGGTGGGATGGCACGAAGAGGGCGTGGCGAGTTTTGTTGCACTGATGTCCTAATTGCCACGGTCAAGGTCGAGCACGAGGCGGTGGATTATTGCGAGCTATTGAGATTCCGACTTGGAAGTGGGAGGTGATCAACATGGACTTTGTTACAGGTTACCTCGCACTCGGAGGAAATGCGACTCCATTTGGGTTATTGTTGTGGTGACGAAATCAGCCCATTTCCTTCCGATCGGGGCGGCGTTTTGGTGAGGACTATGCCAGTTGTACATCGAGAGATTGTGAGTCGCATGGTGTCGGTGTCGATTATATCGATAGAGCCGGTTCTGGCTAACTTCCGGAGGTCTTTCGAAGGGTTTAGGGACAGGTGAGTCTCGGTACAACATTCCATCCTCGGTATCGGACGAGCGAACGTCTTATCGGACACTTGAGGATATGCTGCGGGCCTGCGTGATTGATTTCAGGGGTAGCTGGGAGGATCATTTGCCTCTTGTAGAGTTTGCTTATAACAACAACTACCATTCCAGTATACAGATGGCGCCATACGAGGCTTTATATGGGCGGAAATGTAGATCGCCGATTGGTTGGTTCGACGTGGGCGAGTGCGATTAGTTGGCGGACTTGGTATAGCAGGCTGTGGATAAGGTGAAGCTTATCCAGGAGAGACTGTTAGCAGCCCAGAGTCGGCAGAAGTCATATGCGGATAATCGGCGTCGGCATTTGGAGTTTCAGGTAGACGATTGGGTCTTCTTGAAGGTGTCACCCATGAAGGGTGTGATGAGATTCGGTAAGAAGGGGAAACTCAGCCCAAGGTACATTGGGCCCTACCAGATCGTCCGTAGAGTGGGCAAGGTTGCCTACGAGTTGGATCTGCCATCAGAGTTAGAGGCGGTACATCCGGTCTTCCATGTTTCTATGTTGCGGAAGTGTATCGGTGATCCAGCGAGAGTTTTCCCTACTAGTGAGGTCCAGGTGACAGAGGGGTTATCGTATGAGGAGAGTCCCATAGCGATACTCGATCGCCAGGTCAGGCGACTGCGGACCAAGGATGTGGCTTCCGTCAAAGTCTTGTGGAGGAATGATAACCGAGAGGAGATGACTTGGGAAGCAGAGGAGGACATGTTGAGGAAGTATCCTCACTTATTTCCTACACCTTCAGGTAATTCATCTTCCCTTACTTGTCAAGTTTTAATTGAAGTATTTTCTTTTGCTTAAATGCTATTATGTGGCCATGTGTGGCAGTATTGGTATGTCGGGGTTGTGAAAGGAAACTATGTCGCTAATTATAAGTTTGACTCCGAAAGAACATTCGGGGACGAATGTTTCTAAGAGGAAGAATGTTACACCGTATTTACAGGACATGTTTTAAGAACGTACGTAAGAACTCACAAGTGTTAAGATTTGAGACTTGTAAAAATTTATCGGAATTACGAAATTGTCGGAAAACGTTTTATTGTGGCGAATGGGAGGGCGACACGTGTCACCCCCCCTTAATGATGCCTTGGTCGATTTTTGCAAGGGCAAGAGGGTCATTGGACCCTTGTTAGCAAGACAAGTCTTGCAACTTGAGAGCTTGAGATTCTTGACTAAGTCAAAGGGTCCACTAGTCTTGATATTTTAGAAGACTTCATCCAAACCACCCAATTGGTTACATCTTGACCCTCCATGTCCCTATATTATACTACTAGTAGCAAGAGAGAGCCCAACACTTAGAAAAATTTTCAAGAAATTTGAAGAGCAAGAGCTTGAGCTCTCGGGTTCCCTCTTGAGAAAAAAGAAAAATCTTTGTTCCTTGTTCTTTTAGCTCCACACTTTAAACCAAGGTTCTTGAGTGTATTGTAAACATATCTCAATAGAAAAATCTTGGAAAAAGATAGTTTACGGGTTAGTCATGGCGAAAACCTAGTTGTCTTTCTAGGTTTTGTTTGGAGATTTGAAGGAAATTTGTTGGTGTTGTTCTAAGGGTCTCAACTAGCGGATTAGGCGTCTTGAAGAGGCTCTAAGTTGTTAGGAGCGACTTGGTTGGAGTTGGATTAAGATTCGTTGAGGTATAATCTTGTCTTTTAAAAGTGTTACAAGATTATTTATATTGTTGTTAGCTTTACATGTTGCTAGCATGAAGTATATGTGTTGAAGTTTATAAGTATTATGGATTGCTTGTAGCCTTAGAATCTGAAATGTTATACAAGCCACTTGAAGATTGGATTACTAATTGGTCGTTTATTAGAAATCGTCGCATGTTACTTACTTGAAGATTATAGTAGTTATAATCAAATGCGACTTGATATCATGTTATGCTACCAATTTGGATTGAAATGGAAATTGGATAAGAATTGGTATTGTTGTATTCATTATGGCCGAAATTGGACTAGTAGTTGTATTAGTTTGTTATCGTTTGTGGGGCGGAATTTTACACGTCTAGTAGGCGTGTAATCCCCTATTGATTAATTGCTTTGATTGTGCCTTAAATGTGGCGTGTTTGGTTATTGTATTCGGCCTTGAAAAAGGTGGCAAAGTAAGTAGAAACAAAGGAGGTGCTGTCCGATTTTCCGTAGAATTTAGAGACTTTACACTTATAATATTATACGTTTGAAGTAAGGCTTTAATAGACGTATTGTGAATATTATAGGTTGACATTCTACGGGCGGGACTTTGTACTTGGCAAGTGGTTTGACCCGGCGAGGTATGTAGAACTTTTCCTATCCTTTGAGCATGACTTTTGCACGTATATAGTACGGTGAGCGTCAAAATCTTGATATCATTTACTAGTTTATTGAATGGCCAAGTCGGGTGAGTTAGGAGATTAACTCGCTTCTTTGAAAGTATTAAGGATGTCTTAAGTATTATTAAAGTTAAGGGACTTGAAGAGTTTTAAAGTATGTGATACTTGATTCGTTTTAAACGTATAAGTCCCTTGGATAGGAAATTGTACTTAACTAAGGTATAAAGTGAATATAACGACTTTATGGGGAGTTGGTTATATTGGCTTTATGGAAAGATAAATGGCTTGATTTAATGAAAGGCAATTTGATTTTAAGGCATCGATTGCCTAAGGTTTTATAAGAAAAGGAGTCACTTGATTTAGAAACCTAACTTTATTTCTAAAGGTATTGTGACTTTCCTTGAAATGTAATTTGGACTTGATACTATGGTTAATAATATCTTGGAGGTTTTCTACTAAAAAGAGTCATTTGTTTTAAAGAGTAGAAGTACGTAGTACTTTGGGTTAAATTCCCGAATTTTTATAAAAGACATGTTAGTGCCTTAAGTAAACTAAAATGAGAGTGTATATAGACAAGAATAATAAGAAGTTAGGGGATTTCTTAACTTGCTTATGTATTGTATGATAAGCCGATAGTGCTTATGTTATGTATGATAGCCGGATTTGTGCTAGTGGTATATTATTATTTACGGGGTCATTCCCCGGGTTTGTGGCATTTGCATATTCCGTGGATTTGCTACCCACGATGCGAGGAATACCTCATGCGAGTCCGAAATGGCTTATGCGGGTGAAATAGTCCCATGCGGGCGGGTCCAGCCTATGCGAGGAATACCTCATGCGAGTCCGTAAGGGCTTATGCGGGTGAAATAGTCCCATGCGAGGAATACCTCACGCGGGTCCACGCGACCTATACGGGTGAAATAGTCCCAGGAGTAGGATTGCTAAATGATACTGCGGGCGGGTGGTCCTGCTTTGATCATGAGCTTCCTATTTTATATCGTAAGGATACTACTATTTACTCTCATTGTTAGTAAGGCACAGTGTACTGTAATTTGATTATCATACATGTCTCCGGCTTTGATTTAGACTTATGATGTAATTACAGTATTTTCCAGTTTTACATACTTAGTACATATTGTGTCTCGACCCGCTCCTCGGGCTGCGTTAAATGCGTAGGAAAGGGTAAGCAGGTGGTGGATCCTCATTCTTAGGATCACTTATCAGACGTCAGAAGCTCCATTTCTCCGGAGGCTTGTCTCTTTTGGTACAGTCTTTCCCTGATGTTGTAGATTTACGTATATTCAGGGGTATGGCGGGGCCCTGTCCACGCTGATATTCTAAGTGCGTATTCACATTTGTGGTTGGGCTGTAGAACTGTTATGCGATTGTACTTTTGAGTATGTTTATATTATGGAAGCGGCACTTATCGGCCAGCACAGGATGTTGTTGTTTACACATGTGTTTATGTTGTGTATGTTCCGCTGCTATTCTCTGATGTATACCTAAACGGGGTGCCCAGGTAGGGCACCAGTCGCGGTCCCGGGGTCGGGTCGTGACAATTAGCTATGTTGATTTATGATGAAGAACGCTCCAAACCCTAGCTTGAATCACTTGTGAAGGATTTCGTTGTTAATCATATGTGTTAGTTAGAGAATCATGTTACTAATCATGATTTAATGCTAGAATTACTAAGAACTCATTAGGAGAAAACTTACCTTGTTGTGGGAGGGTGAGAGGAGAAAAAACGCTCTTGAGAGGGTTTTCTACGAGGTTGGACGAGTGGATGAATAATTTTTCGGACTAAGTGTTATATTTAAAATATTGACATTTTGGACCCCCTGTCTCACCGGGCGAGGTTCATAGCGAGGTAATTTCTCGCCCTAGGCTTCGTCGGGCTTCGCTCACTCGTCCATTTACACTTGGATGATTTTTTTTATAAAAATGGCATTTTAGATGTACCACCTCGCTGGACGAGGTCTATAGCAAGGTGATGTCTCGTCCAGTCTTTGTCGGGTGAGCGCCTTGTCCATTTTACACTTAGAAAAAAAATTCACATTTTTCGACAGTACTGATAGCATCTCGGTACAATGGACACAACACCTAGCACAGAGCACTGTTGGAGCTCTACCATATATGGATGGATAGATATTTCAAAGGTGTTAGGCATATTTTGTATACACTTTTTGAGTCATTTATAGTTAGTATTTTACTCATTTCGTTTGTGTTTAGTATAATGTTAGGGTTGTTTTTCTTTCTTTTGAGTCGCAGCTGTTCTAAATGGTAAAATGGCAAAAAGAAGCTAAAAGTGGGAAGAAAAGACAGGAAATGAGCTCCCGAAGCAAAAAGGACGAAAGTTGGTAGATCAGGACGAAAGACCGCTGGACCGCAGTGCCGGATTGCAGGACCGCGGTGCCACAATACTGAGAAGCCGCAGTACTTTCGGCACCGCGGTGCCATTCTGCAGGACCGCGGTGCCGATGCGGGAATTTCCAATCCGAAATAGAATTGGCAAGGGGCAAAAGGGTCCAAGGCACACGTTTTTGACAACATAAATAAACTCTCAGGACATATTTTGGAGGAGATTCCATTCTATCACACAACACCGGGCAATTTTGGAGGCTACAATTGGAGACCTAGTTCTAAGTAATTTTTCTTTCTTTAGTTTTTAATTCAGTTCATGTTTGGATTTGTATTAGTTCTTAGCATGTCTATGGCTAGGAGTTAAACACTTTATTAGGGCTTTCCTATTGAATCGCTTGAAACTCTATTTATGAATTAATGCATTAGTTTGATTTCTTCTTCACTTGATTAAGATTTATTCAATATTGGTATGAATGTTTGATAGTTAATTGATCACTAATTATCATAATCTATATGATTTCGAATCAAGAACCGAGAGGAGAGATTTGGATATGCTATAATTGAATAGACATAGGTTAAAATCGCGGACGAAAGTACCCCGATACTTGTGTAGCATTATAGGTTATTGTTCTTAATCCTCATATGTGGTAAATCCTATCATAGAAATATAGAAGGGTTCTGCACTGGGGTTGAGCGATTATATATCCTAACCAGAATATAAGACATTCTAGTTAACCGATATCTTAACATAGAAGAAGAAGTCATTCTAGTTGCATTAAGGATTGAAAGGAGTGGATAGTCGAGGATATTGGAAGCCCTAATTCCTTCAAAACTGATTAAACCTCAATAATTTAATTTGGTTCTTGCAACTACTCTACTAGTGTTAGATACAAACCAAATCACTTATTGTTTTCCAAATAGATAACCTAGAATAGATGTTCGATAATTAGAAACTAGTCTCTGATAACGATATTCGGTCTTACCATACTATATTACTTGTAACGATACATACACTTGCGTGAGAAATTGGAAATCGGTAACAAGGTTTTGGCGCCGTTGCCGGGGAACTGGCGTACTTCTAATATCGAACCATTTATTCTTAATTCTACTTTGGTTTTTATTTTTCTTTTTTTTTTGTTTTTATTTTTATTTTTAGAACCCTGTTGCCTTGATTTATTTGTTGATTTTGATCGATTTCAGGTCACAGTTTATGCGAAGAAGAAGATGAGCAGATACACTTATTCCTTTTAATCCTGAAATTGAGAAAACTTGCAAGCAGAACAGGTGAAACAAGAAGATATCTGATTCAGTGACAATGGAAAACCAACCGAATCAGAATAGGGCGGATAATGAGGTTCCTGAGAATGTAGGGGAGCCAATACAGGTCCCAACAGAGAGAAGTTTGGGGGACTACTTTCTGCCCACAGTTATAGGTGCACAGACATGCATCAGGCTCCCATCAATAGGGGCAAACAACTTTGAGATCAAGCCAGCCATCTTGATCATGGTCCAGAACACAATACAGTTTGGGGGATTGCCGTCTGAAGACCCCCACATGCACATTGCCAATTTTCTGGAGCTGTGTGCCACCTTCAAGTACAATGGCGTTACTGACGATGCCATTAGATTGAGGCTCTTCCCGTTCTCACTTAGTGACATAGCCAAGAGTTGGTTATACTCATTGCCTGCCAACTCCGTCACTACCTGGCAGGATTTAGCCAAAATGTTTCTTGCAAAGTTCTTCCCTCATTCAAAGGCAGCAAAGTTAAGGGGAGAGTTGAACAATTACTATCAGGTAGTGGAGAGTCGATGTATGATGCATGGGAGCGATTCAAGGATTTTTAGAGAAAATGCCCACATCATGGCATATAGAAGTGGATGTTGGTCCACATTTTTTATAATGGATTGAGTGGTACTACTCATACCGTCATTGATGATGCAGCAGGGGGAGCGTTCATGAGGAAGAGTTCCAATGAGTTGCTTGAAGACATGACTGCGAATAATCACCAAAGGGCAGATGACAAATCAGTGAGTAGCAGGATGACTATGGGCATACATGAAATAGATGCTATCACTGCATTGAATGCGCAGGTGGCCCTTTTGACAAAGCAGCTGCAGCAGAACACTATGTCTGTAAATGCAGTCTAGATGTCGGTGAATTGTGAGATTTGCGGGGGTGCACACTCTTTTGAAAGATGCACAGCGGTGGATCCTAATAATGTGCCCTGGAGAAGGTTCAAGCAGTGGGGAACTTTCAGCGCCATTATAACTCCAACACATACAATCCGGGGTGGAGAAATCACCCTAACTTTTCGTGGATGAATGACCAAGCCCAGAAGCCACCATATCAAGGTAATTACCAGAACCATCAGGCACATAATCAGGCTACATCTTCCGAGCAGCTTAGACCACCTACCTAATAGGAGAATTCTGATGAACTGAGAGCAGCACTGCTTACACTCACCAATTCGCAGAATCAGTTCATGTCCAAAATAAGGTCCTCTCTCAGGAACTTGGAAACGCAGGTGGGACAACTGGCGAAGATGGTAAATAGCATACCACAGGGTACTCTCCCAAGCAACACATAGGTTAATCCGAGAGAGCAGTGTCAGGCAGTTTTGTTGAGAAGTGAAAAGTAGTTGGAGCAGGTTGCTCCCCAACCAGCAGTGGTGAATGAGAAAGAGTGTGAGAAGACAATTGATGTAGGAAATGAGGGGGTCACTGAGGACCGCCCTACAGTAGAGAAAACTCCACCAGCACCTTTGAGGGAATACACTGACAAAATCCCTTACCCTCAGAGACTCCAAAAGAAGGCCCTAGACAAACAGTTCTCCAAGTTCTTAGAGGTATTTAAGAAGCTCTACATCAATATCCCCTTCATTGAGGCGTTAGAACAAATGCCCACATATTTCAAATTCATGAAGGAGATACTTGGGAAGAAGAGAAGATTGGCGGATTATGAGACAGTAGTGCTGACAGAGGAGTGCAGCGCCATCTTACAAAAGAAACTGCCTCCTAAACTGAAAGATCCAGGAAGTTTCACCCTGCCCTGCACTATTGGAAAGGTAACCTGCAACAGGGCACTTTGCGACATAGGGGCTAGCATAAATCTTATGCCTCTATCAGTATTCAAGAGATTGGGTTTGGGGGAAGCCAAGCCAACCACAGTTAATCTGCAGCTTGCTGACCGATCCGTGGTACACCCCCGAGGTATAGTGGAAGATGTGCTAGTCAAGGTGGGCAAGTTCTTCTTCCCAGCGGACTTTCTCATTCTTGACATAGAGGAAGATGATGACATGTCCATTATTTTGGGAAGACCATTCCAAGCCACGGGTAGAGCTCTCATTGATGTGGAGAAGGGAGAGTTGAGACTCAGGATTCAGGAAGACGAAATGGTATTCAAAGTTTTCAAATCTACCATTGAATCTCAAGCCAGCAACAAATGTTTTGCAGTAAGCATAGCTGACACAACAGCTCATCAAGCACAAACCAAAGGTAGGGGAATCATTGCGACAGCTGTGAATCCACAGGTTAGGTAACAAAAATGGATGAGATGGAAGTTGACAAAAAGGTAAACCTTACTGAACTCAATCTTGCGAAAAAGAAGAATAGAGTGAGGAAAAGGAAAATGATTTTTAAATGGATAGGTTGTGGGGTTAATTTACCCCAGTGATTGATTAAGGAACCTGCGTCCGGCTAAAAGACGTTAAAGACAGCGATACTTGGGAGGCAACCCAAGGTTTAATTTATGCAATTAGTTTAAATAGAACAGTCTCACTTTTGGTATTTTTGGGTTGTGTTGTGATGACAAGTGAGGAAATCGGAGACTAAGCACAAATAAAATGGTAGAAAACACGGAAACGGGTCGGCAACACAGTGCCATTTTGCAGGCCCGCGGCGCCGAATGTTCAGAGAGGTCACAATACTTTCGGCACCACGGTGTCATTCTGCAGGACCGCGGTGCCGAAGAGCGATATCAGAAATAAAAAGCCCTAAAATCCCTAATTCTTCCCACTTTCACACAAACCCTTACCCTCTCTACCAAGCACCTAAAATACATTCCCAAACACAATAAATCTACCACAAATTCTCCCAAATCCTTCCAATCCCCTGAAACCATCCCCACTCAAAACTCCTAGCATCGCTCCACAACATCATTCTTTCACTTGGGTCAAGGAAGCGGTGAAGAACAACCACTCAAAAAGGTAACTTTCATCACTGTCTTGAGAATTAAAAGTTAATAGAGAGAATAACTTGTAGACTTGGGTGTGGTACGGGCTGCGTGTTGTTGGTGCTGTGAGGGTGATTGTTTCTCGGGTGTGTGTTGTTTTTGTTTTGTTATGGGACATTGCTGTGTAGAGTTGATTCGTGGTGTATTGTTGTTGTGGTCTGATTTTGCTTGGTTATTGTTGTTGTGTGGAGTGATAGTTTGTGGGAAACCTCAAAGAAACAAAGGAAACGCTGCTGAAAATTTTCCAATAATTTTCACAATGGCCTCTAGAAAACCAACCGCCAGAGCTTCCTCATCTTCATCAGCTCCAGAATATGATGTTACTCGATTTACCAACGAACATGTAGAAGATCGATATAAAAAAATAAGCACTAGAGCATTGATACCAGAGAGATGCATGGACTACCAGACCAGGCCACTTGATGATGATGACTATGAGCCCATTAGGGCCATGATCGAGGCGAATGGTTGGAAAAGGTTCACCAATCCAGAAAGGATTCCACTTCAGAACACTAGCCTTGTGAGGAATTCTATGCTAATTATCCCGAGCAATAGGATGTGAGATGCTTTGTTAGAGGGCGATATGTGCCCGTAAGTTCGGAAACAGTGAATTCTCTACTGAGGACCAATGATGTTGAGGACCAAAGTTATAACCCACACCATTTCAGAAGTTGGTCGAGAGACGTCAACCATATCATGTGGAACACAGTTGCAGCAGTTTTATGCTACCCAGGCGCCGAATTCAACATATCTCGTAACGGGTCCAAGAGACTTGCCCGGTGCCAATTTAACAGAACAGCCAGAGTGTCACGATCCGACCCCGGGCCGCGACTGGTGCCCTACCTGGGCACCCTTCTAATCATACAACATAACAAACTGCGGAAGATAAATAACACTTTTTTTTTATCAAAAACTAAGGCCAAGCCGATAAGGCGGCCATAACATAAAAATTACCCGAAAAGGTCTACACTGTTTAACAATGTAAAAACAACTCTAGCCAGTCCAGCCCACAGATGAATACAGACCTCTAAGATTTGAACAAATACTATGACGGGACAAGGCCCCGCCGTACCCCTGTATATACATAACCATGACAACTCCGGAACATTGGAGCCATCTCAAAATGCTGAACCAGGATCCTAAGCTCGCGGATCCACAATGGCGTAATACCTAAACTGCGGACATGAACGCAGCCCGAAGAAATTCGGTACAATAGTGCGAATATGGAACGAAAAATAAAGGTCTGATAAACAAATCATAACTGTACAAAAGAATGACAGGGGCAAGTATAAAAAGGGTACATACCAGATCCTACCGTGTCATTACCATCTCGTGAACTTAATCGTACCTTATTATCTTTTCCCATTTTTCAATAAAAGTTATAGTCACATTCTTACGTACATGCTTAGGAAAAACCGTCAAGTTCATTATCATATAACTTACTTACCTTACATAAAAAAATCCGGCCCTTTATGGAGGGACGCCTATACTGCCCGGCCCAATCTGGGATGCGATAAAGTCACATAGTCTGCCCATAAAGGTATACTGCCCGGCCCATTCCTGGAACGCGATAATGTCATATAGTCTGCCCATAAAAGTATACTGCCCGGCCCATTTCTGGGACGCGATAATGTCATATAGTCTGCCCGTAAAGGTATACTGCCCGGCCCATTCCTGGGTCGATAATGTCATATAGTCTGCCCGTAAAGGTATACTTCCCGGCCCATTCCTGGGTCGATAATGTCATATAGTCTGCCCGTAAAGGTATACTGCCCGACCCATTTCTGGGACGCGATAATGTCATATAAAATCCGGGAATTTAACCCAACGTACTACGTACCTCTACTCCTTTTAAAAATGACTCTTTTTCAAATAAAACTTCCAAGATACTAACAACCGTAGTATCAAGTCATATCTACTTTTCAAGACAAGTCACAATACCTTTTAGAAATACATTTACCGGCTTCTAAATCAAGTGACTTCTTTCTTTAAAACCTTAAGCAATTGGTACCTTTAAAACAAGTTGCCCTTCTTTATTTCAAATCATTTCTTTTCTTACATTACTGAAGAAAACCATCCTTTTAATCTTCCATAAAGTTGTTATAACCAACTTCCCATAAAGCCGTTATAACTCTTTATGTCTTAGACAAATTCATTCCTTTTATAACCAAGAGACTTATACTTTCAAATCAAATCACATAGCTTTCAAAATACTTCAAGTCTCTTAACTTTTAAGAAAACAAGTTTCTTAACTTTAGAATGGAAAGAAATCAATACTTTCCAAATCAAGTATTCTATACTTTTAAATCAATTCATTTCTTCCTTTAAGAATCAAGTCTCAAAACTTGAAAAAATAAAGTCCCTTAACCTTTTAAGAATTTGAGGTTCATAGTCTTAAAACTTCATACGTAAATTCTTATAAATTAAGTAACATATACTTTGGTGCATTGTGAATAAGTTATACTTATTTATAACGATCTTAATCAAGTAGCCATGATCTAGAAAATGTAATACAATTTTGTCTTATCTTAGCTTCTATGCAGATGGAGAATTCTACTCATTTTAACTTAATTGATTGTCATTACATTTTCCTTTATTAACGCTGCAGTGGCTTGTTCGATACTTATTCTCATTTGTGCCGTAACTTAGCCAAGTCAACTTGGCTCCAAATACCTCCTAACGACTCTTACCAACATCCCCCATAAGACTTGGTAAGAACTTAGGATAACTTAGACATAACCTTTACGTAGAGTAAATCAACATACATACCTCTTAACTTCTAAGAGTATAAGGAATCATGAAATAGTACCACATGTATATTCCATACATAGAATCATGTCAAAAGAAGGAAGATGTTCACATACCTCGCGACGATTATCGACAAATAGCAAAATGCTCCAAAGTACTTCAACCTTGATAGCTATTCCATCCTTCAAGTAGAATACGTTATACTTAGTACTTCAACCTATAATGGCCATAATACGTCCATTAACCTCTAGCTTCAAACGTAGAATATTCTAAGTGCAAAGTCACTAAATTCTACGGAAAATCGGACAACACTTCCTTTGTTTCTACATACTTTGCCACCTTTTTCAAGGCCGAATTCAATAACCAAACACGCCACATTTAAGGCTCAATACAACAACCAATCAAAGGGGATTACACGCCTTACAATACGTGTAAAATTCCGCCCCACAATTAATACCAATTAAGTCCTAAATCAAGGTCATTCACGGCTAACTTATTCAATAACACAAAGTCCTTTCCAATTCTTTTTAAATCCAACTTCTTAGGTCTAACATTTTATATAGTCATAAACAACTTAACAATTATAATTCCTTCTTTATATAACATGTGACGACTTAAACTAATAATCCAATTGAATTGAAATCTCAAGGGCTAAACATACTAGTTTTCGGATTAGGGTTCCAATAGCCAATACACTTATCAAAATTCATACTAAATACCTCATGCTTGCTAATATCAATAACTACAATGATAAGTAATCTTTAATTGCTAAAACGACAAGATTTATACCTTTACAAGCCCTTAAAATTTCCAAGATTCAAAGTCGCTCCTTAGCAATTCTTAGCTCCTTTTCTTATGTTCCAATCCGCTCCAAGCACTCCTTATAAGCTCATGAAGAACTCCTCTTCAAGTTCCATCTTCAAAGTTGAAGAACATCTTAGGTTTTCGCCTTGCGACTAACGTGAAAACGTCGTTTTTTCCGAAATCTTTCTATTGAGATAACCTTACAATACCCTTAGGGACCTTGGGTTAAAGTATTGTGAATTATGAACCAAAATTGCAATTTTTTTGTGTGGAAATCTCCCTAAAGCCGAGAGCAACATGGCTAGCACAAAGTTTCTCTAATTTTTTTTCTAAGTGTGGAAGTCCTTGTCTTGCACTAGTGTGGTATATATAAAACAATAGAAGGCTTAGATTATAACACTTGTGTGGTTTGGATGGAGAATAATTAATGATCTAGCCAAGTGGACAAGTTGACAAGTCAACAATCTCAAGCTAGCAAGACTTGTTCATCTTCAATGGTCAATGACCATTCTAACCTTGCTTCAATTTCGTCCAAGACCAATGTAGGGGGGTTCCACATGTCGCCCTCCCATTCGTCCATAAAATTCCGCAATCCTCGTGGGTCCCACAAAACGTAAAATTACTCGGGTGGGCCCCACACGACCAAATCCATAAAAATAAATTTCCATAATGATAATAAGTTCCATACTCTTCAATTAATGCATTTTGAGAATCCAATTCTCCTCAACGAACATTTTTCCTTTCCGACGTTCGGAAGATTTTCCGTCGGAAAAACAATTCTTCCTTTCGCACCAATTTCAAGTCTTGCGTTCCTTACGTACATTCTCTTAAACATGTCCTGGACTTACGGGGTGTAACATTCTTCCCCCCTTTGAAACATTCGTCCCCGAATGTTCTTTCGGAGTCCAATCTAATTAGATAGCGACATAGTATCCTTTTACTGAACCCTTCATACTACATATGCCACCCATGACCACATAACAATACTTATACTAAGATGTCAACCTTGACACTCACAAAGCCAACTAGTCCATACTCATAATGACTTCAAAGTCAATCGTAATCATCTCTACTAGGTCTACTAGGGTCTAACGACTGTATAATCACCGGGCAATTCTCATATACCCGCTCAGCTACCACCCCAAACACTCACGGGTGTAGTTACCTCGAAAGGTTCTTATGGATTCAGGCTCTATTCCTTTACACTTGGTTGTTATCTTTCTTACTGGTCGTACCCTTTCCGTACTTCCAACTCATACTAGCATACATACATAACCCCCATACCGATTCTGGCCCCAATATTTTGGAGTCATTCTTTTAAACAACATAAGGCCATTTCTGGCTCTAACAACCTGGTTTCGGTGGAACGCGTCCACGAACCCGTAAAACAATTAGTTAGACTTGGGCCTTGCACCCTCGTGACCCTGTCACGTAGCGAAACTACTACCAACTGATTCCACTCTATTTCAGGCTATGAGGCGACTCGTAACAGGTACTCACCCCGACCCGCCGTCACACTTAACTCTTACCCTTAGTCTGAATAAAATCTTATTGCCCGAGAAGGCCTTATATATACCTAAGGTCTCGGCGGTTATCAATATTCTTAGGCTCGCAATTTCCATGCTCCCAGCCTACCTTACCAATCCCCCCGAAAACGGCTACAATAACTTCTCATAATACCATAATCGTGTCGTCTTGATCACAACAACCATTACTTACTCCATACAGATCTCATCCGTACAATCCTATTACGCCTACCACGTAGCTTATTCTATTAACATGGCATTCCATTAAGTTCCTTAACATGACTTCTTAAGGGTTCATCACCCTATCAGACAACTCATCATTTCCCAACTATCTCAAAATAAAACATAAGACCTTGGCGAGAATTCATTAACTGTTCCATACCTTCCCGGTATCTAGTTAGTCTTTACCAACTCTTGGTAATCTAAAATCATTCTAGGCAACACGCGTCTGACCCTCATATGTTACTCCGTATAAATGTATGTCACAATACCAACTATACTACAATCATTACCAACTTGGATACGCAATCCACACAATCCTTCCTGGGTCACTGCTGCCTTTCTCGTAGCTGCAATCAACATAACTCGTTAGGGAGAGACGACCCTAACAACACAGCTCTATCGCACGATCTCAGAGTGAGAAGAATGGAAACCAATCCTAAATGTCCTGTAGCCTCCTGATTATAGATGTAGTGCACAACACACCGATAATCAAGACTCTACTAGACACAGTCTGTAGACACTTTCCGAGGACTAACTGCTCTGATACCACTTTTGTCACGACCCGACCCCGGGCCGCGACTGGTGCCCTACCTGGGCACCCTTCTAATCATACAACATAACAAACTGCGGAAGATAAATAACATTTTTTTTTATCAAAAACTAAGGCCAAGCCGATAAGGCGGCCATAACATAAAAATTACCCGAAAGGGTCTACACTGTTTAACAATGTAAAAACAACTCTAGTCAGTCCAGCCCACAGATGAATACAGACCTCTAAGATTTGAACAAATACTATGACGGGACAAGGCCCCGCCGTACCCCTGTATATACATAACCATGACAACTCCGGAACATTGGAGCCATCTCAAAATGCTGAACCAGGATCCTAAGCTCACGGATCCACAACTGTGTACCTAAACCTGCGGACATTAACGCGGCCCAGAAGAAGTCGATAACAGGTACCGAATATGGAACGGAAAATAAGGTACAGTAAACAAATCATAACTGTACCAAATAATGACAGGGGCAAGTATAAAAAGGGTACATACCAGATCCTACCGTGTCATTACCATCTCGTGAACTTAATCGTACCTTATTATCTTTTCCCATTTTTCAATAAAAGTTATAGTCACATTCTTACGTACATGCTTAGGAAAAACCGTCAAGTTCATTACCATATAACTTACTTACCTTACATAACATAATCCGGCCCTTTATGGAGGGACGCTTATACTGCCCGACCCAATCTGGGACGCGATAAAGTCACATAGTCTGCCCATAAAGGTATACTGCCCGGCCCATTTCTGGGACGCGATAATGTCATATAGTCTGCCCATAAGGTATCTTGCCGGCCCATTTCGGGACGCGATAATGTCATATAGTCGCCATAAAGGTATCTTGCCGGCGCATTTACGGGACGCGATAATGTCATATAGTCGCCCGTAAAGGTATCTTGCCGGCCCATTTACGGGACGCGATAATGTCATATAGTCCGCCCATAAAGGTATCTTGTCCGCCCATTCTCGACGCGATAATGTCATATAGTCTGCCCATAAAGGTATACTGTCCGGCCCATTTATGGGACGCGATAATGTCATATAAAATCCGGGAATTTAACCCAACGTACTACGTACCTCTACTCCTTTTAAAAATGACTCTTTTTCAAATAAAACTTCCAAGATACTAACAACCGTAGTATCAAGTCATATCTACTTTTCAAGACAAGTCACAATACCTTTTAGAAATACATTTACCGGCTTCTAAATCAAGTGACTTCTTTCTTTAAAACCTTAAGCAATTGGTACCTTTAAAACAAGTTGCCCTTCTTTATTTCAAATCATTTCTTTGCTTACATTACTGAAGAAAACCATCCTTTTAATCTTCCATAAAGTTGTTATAACCAACTTCCCATAAATACGTTATAACTCTTTATGTCTTAGACAAATTCATTCCTTTTATAACCAAGAGACTTATACTTTCAAATCAAATCACATAGCTTTCAAAATACTTCAAGTCTCTTAACTTTTAAGAAAACAAGTTTCTTAACTTTAGAATGGCAAGAAATCAATACTTTCCAAATCAAGTATTCTATACTTTTAAATCAATTCATTTCTTCCTTTAAGAATCAAGTCCCAAAACTTGAAAAAATAAAGTCCCTTAACCTTTTAAGAATTTGAGGTTCATAGTCTTAAAACTTCATACGTAAATTCTTATAAATTGAGTAACATATACTTTGGTGCGTTGTGAATAAGTTATACTTATTTATAACGATCTTAATCAAGTAGCCATGATCTAGAAAATGTAATACAATTTTGTCTTATCTTAGCTTCTATGCAGATGGAGAATTCTACTCATTTTAACTTAATTGATTGTCATTACATTTTCCTTTATTAGCATTTGCGGTGGCTTGTTCGATACTTATTCTCATTTGTGCCGTAACTTAGCCAAGTCAACTTGGCTCCAAATACCTCCTAATGACTCTTACCAACATCCCCCATAAGACTTGGTAAGAACTTAGGATAACTTAGACATAACCTTTATGTAGAGTAAATCAACATACATACCTCTTAACTTCTAAGAGTAGAAGGAATCATGAAATAGTACCACATGTATATTCCATACATAGAATCATGTCAAAAGAAGGAAGAGGTTCACATACCTCACGACGATTTTCGACAAATAGCAAAATGCTCCAAAGTACTTCAACCTTGATAGCTATTCCATCCTTAAAGTAGAATACGCTACACTTAGTACTTCAACCTATAATGGCCATAATACGTCCATTAACATCTAGCTTCAAACGTAGAATATTCTAAGTGCAAAGTCACTAAATTCTACGGAAAATCGGACAGCACTTCCTTTGTTTCTTCATACTTTGCCACCTTTTTCAAGGCCGAATTCAATAACCAAACACGCCACATTTAAGGCTCAATACAACAACCAATCAAAGGGGATTACACGCCTTACAATACGTGTAAAATTTCGCCCCACAATTAATACCAATTAAGTCCTAAATCAAGGCCATTCACGGCTAACTTATTCAATAACACAAAGTCCTTTCCAATTCTTTTTAAATCCAACTTCTTAGGTCTAACATGTTATATAGTCATAAACAACTTAACAATTATAATTCCTTCTTTATATAACATGTGACGACTTAAACTAATAATCCAATTGAATTTAAATCTCAAGGGCTAAACATACTAGTTTTTGGATTAGGGTTTTAATAGCCAATACACTTATCAAACTTCATAGTAAACACCTCATGCTTGCTAATATCCATAACTACAATGATAAGTAATCTTTAATTGCTAAAACGACAAGATTTATACCTTTACAAGCCCTTAAAATTTCCAAGATTCAAAGTCGCTCCTTAGCAATTCTTAGCTCCTTTTATTATGTTCCAATCCACTCCAAGCACTCCTTATAAGCTCATGAAGAACTCCTCTTCATGTTCCATCTTCAAAGTTGAAGAACATCTTAGGTTTTCGCCTTGCGACTAACGTGAAAACGTCGTTTTTTTTTGAAATCTTTCTATTGAGATAACCTTACAATACCCTTAGGGACCTTGGGTTAAAGTCTTGTGAATTATGAACCAAAATTGCAATTTTTTTGTGTGGAAATCTCCCTAAAGCCGAGAGCAACATGGCTAGCACAAAGCTTCTCTAATTTTTTTTTCTAAGTGTGGAAGACCTTGTCTTGCACTAGTGTGGTATATATAAAACAATGGATGGCTTAGATTATAACACTTGTGTGGTTTGGATGGAGAATAATTAATGATCTAGCCAAGTGGACAAGTCAACAATCTCAAGCTAGCAAGACTTGTTCATCTTCAATGGTCAATGACCATTCTAACCTTGCTTCAATTTCGTCCAATACCAATGTGGGGGGTGCCACGTGTCTCCCTCCCATTCGTCCATAAAATTCCGCAACTCTCGTGGGCCCCACAAAACGTAAAATTACTCGGGTGGGCCCCATACGACCAAATCCGTAAAAATAAATTTCCATAATGATAATAAGTTCCATACTCTTCAATTAATGCATTTTAAGAATCCAATTCTCCTCAACGAACATTTTTCCTTTCCAACGTTCGGAAGATTTTCCGTCGGAAAAACAATTCTTCCTTTCGCACCAATTTCAAGTCTTTCGTTCCTTACGTACATTCTCTTAAACATGTCCTGGACTTACGGGGTGTAACACAGAGGATGACTATATTTTGTAAGTGCTCGCTTGATTCTATCAACTTATTTACCAATGTGCCTACAGACAAAATCAAGCTCATCTATGGCATCATGACGGGCAAGACAATTGATGTTGGGAGAGAAATAGTGCAAAGCATAGGGGATATTAGCAGGCTGGCTACTACTGGCGGACTGGGACATGGGTCACTCATTTATGCCTTATGTGCTAAAAATGGAGTCCTAACATTCGCCACGGATATTCTCGAGAAGAGTCAACCTCCTGTGACCTACAGTTTAGTGCACTCTTTCCTTGACCCCACTCCAAGACCAGCAGCAAGGAGAAGGGGCCCAGTAGCAGCAGACGCAACAACCATGGATGAAGAAGAGCCTGAGGCAGCTGCACACGATGAAGCAGGCGAAAGCAGCCACCAACATCCCTTGACTTTGGAGCCTCCAATGCCAATGATGGAGCAGTTGCTCCTAAATCAACACAGGATGCTGCAAAACCAAGAGAACATAATGCAGAATCAACAACAAATGATGCAAGACCATCAACACCTGACCCAGCGTGTTGATAGTTTAAGTTCCATGTTCACCAAATGGTCAATGCAACATCCACCGCGACCACCACCATTTTGAACCGTCATTGTTTGTAAGTCGTCTTTTTTTTTTTTAAGTCTTACACATTTGGAACAATGTGTCATTTAAGTTTGAGGGGTTCTTATTTTATTTTTAGTATGTCTGTTTTTGAGTCTTTTTGATTGAGTTTTTGTGTCTTTTATTATGTCTATATGAGTCAATAATTTTTTTTATGATCAAGCATGTTGTAGCTATTTGAAATGCCTAGTGCATTAAGTGGGATAATGTAATGGAATTAAAAGCTAAAATATGTGTGCTTAAGTTAGATATGCCAAATATTCATGAAAATCTAATTATTTGGGATATTTGTGCTTAGCCTATGTGTTGTTAATTGTGGAAAGAATGATTGAAAAATGTCTTTGAAGTCTGCTTGCTTGTTATTTGAGGCGAAATAGTTAAGATGTACATATTTAGGGAGATGATTCAGACATTTCTGTGTTAGCCCTTTTTACCATTCAATATCTACCTTGCAATAAATTGTATCCCTAGTCGCCCCTTTGAGCCTAAAATAAGTTACTTCTTTAACACCCTGTGATTCCCTTGTGTGTCATAAGCAGTAATTGAAAAATTGGGATAAAAGAAGTGTGAAAAAGAAATACAAAAAGAGAGTGAAAAATTGATGCACCCCAATGAAAAAGATGTAAAAGCTTAAGTTTGGGGGTGCCTATGAGAATGTGTTTCATGCTCTCAAAAAGAGAAGAAGAGAATGATAGGTATGAACTGAAAAGAATACCAAAAAGAAGGACAAAATGGTTGAATGGGAAAAACACTTATGGTACGTAAATTGAGCCTAAATGCCTACTCTTACCTACCTCTGCCTAAGCCTACATTACAACCCTGAAAAGTCCTTAAGATCTCTAAATTGTATGTCTATGATTAGTGGAGAATAACAAGTAAACAGACCAACAGGTCTTTGGAAAAAATGGAACGAAATTGACATGCATAGGGTAGGTGTTCATGCTTCCATTGATTATGATTGAAATGAATTTGCGAAATTTCTGACTTGAAATTCTAGATTGCTAAATTCATGTTATGTATGTTCCAACATATTATCTCAACTGATATTCATGCTTTTCTAAGTAACAGCTGCTTGATTTGAGTCTTTGAGTCTGTTTCTTTGATTTTGTTTTGATCTTTGTTCGAGGGCGAGCAAAGGTTAAGTTTGGGGGTATTTGTTAGGCATATTTTATATACACTTTTTGAGTCATTTTTAGTTAGTATTTTACTCATTTCGTTTGTGTTTATTATAGTGTTAGAGTTGTTTTTCTTTCTTTTGAGTCGCAGCGGTTCTAAATGGCAAAATGACAAAAAGAAGATAAAAGTGGGCAGAAAAGGCAGGAAAGGAGCTCCCGAAGCAAAAAGGACGAAAGTTGGCAGATCATGAAAGACCGCAGGACCGCGGTGCCACAATTACTGAGAAGCTGCAATACTTTCGGCACCGCGGTGCCATTCTGCAGGACCGCGGTGCCGATGCGGGAATTTCCAATCCGAAATAGAATTGGCAAGGGGCAAAAGGGTCCAAGACACACGTTTCTGACAACATAAATAAACTCTTGGGACAAATTTTGGAGGAGATTCCATTCTATCACACAACACCGGGCAATTTTGGAGGCTACAATTGGAGACCTAGTTCTAAGTAATTTTTCTTTCTTTAGTTTTTAATTCAGTTCATGTTTGGATTTGTATTAGTTCTTAGCATGTCTATGGCTAGGACCTAAACACTTTATTAGGATTTTTCTATTGAATCGCTTGAAACTTTATTTCATGAATTAATGCATTAGTTTGATTTTTTCTTCACTTGATTAAGATTTATTCAATATTGATATGAATGTTTGATAGTTAATTGATCACTAATTATCATAATCTATATGATTTCGAATCAAGAACCGAGAGGAGAGATTTGGATATGTTGTAATTGAATTGACATAGGTAAAAACTCGGACGAAAATACCCCGATACTTGTGTAGCATTATAGGTTATTGTTCTTAATCCTCCTATGTGGTAAATCCTATCATAGAAATATAGAAGGGTTCTGCACTGGGGTTGAGCGATTATATATCCTAACCGGAATATAAGACAGTCTAGTTAACCGTTATCTTAACGTAGAAGAAGAAGCCATTCTAGTTGCATTAAGGATTGAAAGGAGTGGATAGTCGAAGATATTAGAAGCCCTAATTCATTCATAACTGGTTAAACCTCAATAATTTAGTTTGATTATGTTAGATAAAAACCAAATCACTTATCGTTTGCCAAATAGATAACCTAGAATAGATGTTCGGTAATTAGAAACCAGTCTCTGAGGACGATATTCAGTCTTACCAGACTATATTACTTGTAACGATACGTACACTTGCGTGAGCAATTGGAATCGGCTAACAAAAGGGCCACAACTTTCATGAAGAAAAGTTCCAAAATTCCGTATATAATATTCCGAATATTTACTTGAAGTGAGGACTTGTACAAACTCACTTGAAAACACGACCCGTAGAGTCTCTTCCAACTATACTTGCCCAAAGACTTCTTATAAGTTGATTAGTTTTCAAAACACTTCCTAAACTCCTCATCTTGGTTCCATTATTTTTCCATCATACAGGTGAAACCTTAGCCCGAAGGTACGAGGTGTTACATTATCATCATTATTGCACTCAGTTGAGCGACAAGGGTCGTTAGAGGGCATGACGATAGCAAGAAATGGTCCTTCATTTTCATTTATTTTTTGTAATGTTGATATGGGTAGTAGTTCTTAAATTAATTCTATCTTGAAGACGTATATAAGATGCTCAAGGCAAGTGATTAATTATGAGAAATCTGCTGCTTTCTTTAGAAAGAATACTACAGAGGAGGGAAAATCTAGGATTGCATACGACACTTCTATCATAGAAAGATCTAAAAAGATATATTGTCTTTTATGAAAAAGAGAATCTTGTCTAAAATAAAGATTTGGAAAGGAAAGTTCTTGAGTCAGGCCGAAAAAGGAGGTCCAACTAAAATCTGTTCTAGGAGTTATCCTTTCTTATGTGTTATCCTGTTTTCAAATGCTCGATGGATTATGTAAGAAAATCACGAGTATAATTTCAAATTTTTGGTTGGGTCAGAAATATGAGAAGAGGAAAATGCATTTTGAAAGATGGAAAAAAAATTGTGAACCAAAATTTTGAAACTTAAAAGCTTTTAATATGGCTCTTCTAGCCAAATTAGTTTTGAGAATTTTGACTGAACCAAACTTCCTAGTTTCCTAAGTGTTAAACAGTGTCCAAAATAATTGCCCAGCGCCGCGGCGCGAGTTCGATCCTTGGCTGGGGGAATTTGTGGTGATTAATATTGCATAATTAGTGGCATAATGGTAGAATAGTACAGTGTCACAATTCAGACCATGGTTCGAATCCCAGTAGGAGCATTTAATTTTTTCTTTTTTTTGAACCATATCAAAAAAGGCGACTCTATACAGTCGCCCTTTTTGAGATCCATCAAAAAGGGCGACTTGAACCACGCCAAATAGGGCGATTTTTCAAGTTACTATTACAGAAAAGAATTGAACTGAAATCACGTCAGATGAATATTAAAGAAGAAGATTGAACTGTACTTACATGAATTTGTATTCTGATGAACTTGTGTAGCTTAACGGGTAGGGAAGTCTTTGCCGATTTTCCGTAGAATAGAGAACCTACTGCTTAGAATATTCTACAGAGTAGTCTAGACTTTGATAGACTGGTATAACCTTTATAGGTTGAATGTTCTGCGAGTAGCATGTGCTACTTGAAAGGTGGACAAGGCTAGCCGGGTTATAGCCGTGGAGCGGTTTGCTAATAGTCGATAATCGTCGCGAGGTATGTGATTCTTCCTATCCTCTTGAGCATGATATTTTAAAGAATATATATATATATAGTACGGTGACGTGCGTGTGTTAATGAGCGTGGTTATGCGGCAATGTCTTTTGACTTAAGCCCGAATAATAAGAATCTTGAAGTATTCCAAAGAATTAAGAAACTGTTTGAAAGAAGAGTAATGCTTGGTTTTAAGCGCAAGAGTTATACTCGCTTTATGGGAAGTTAGGTATAACGACTTAAGAGAGATAAAAAGAATGGTTTATTAATTTTTGAAGTTAAGAGACTTGATCTTAAAAGATAAGAGACTTGACTTAAATGAATTAATATGAATTTTGTGTGAAACCTCATTCGTGAGTAATGAGTCTTGGGTTTATAAAAGGAATAATGTTTTTCTTGATTTGAAATCGAATGAGTATCGACAAACCACCGCGTTAATAAAGGAAATGTTGTTTTGACTAATTAAGTATTATTAAAACCGAGAAACTTCCATCTGCATGAAGCTAAGATGAGACAAAATGATATTACATTTCCTAGATCATGTTTGTCTTTAATAAGATTGATTTTTAACAAGAATAACCTACTCACATATAAGACATATGTTTCTCAAATTGTTTAAAAGAGAATTATATTCTTAAGTGATTAAGACTATGAACTACGAAACCTTTCTAAAATAAGAGACTTAAGTACTTGAAATTAGGCAAATTTGAACTTATGGAAAAGAATGTTGTTACTTGATGTTGAAAAGGAAAGTGTTTTGGTTTACCTAAAAATGTGAGTCACTCTATTTTAATACTACGGGTATCGGGTGACCTTTATAAAAGAAATGGATCTTTTAAAAAGAATTTAACGTACGTAATACTTTGGGGTCAGAACCTGGACTTTGGCATAAAATAACCTTGAGTTGTGTGTAACTTGCCTATGCTTGTGGTGATAGCCTTGTTGTGCAAGTGTTGTATTTCTATGCTACCGAGTTCCATGAGATGGTGGGACACGATTTCATCCGATTCTTCACCGAGTCCCATGAGATGGGCCGGGACACGTATTTCATCTGATTCTTCACCGAGTCCCATGGGATGGGCCGGGACACGTATTCCACATAATTCTTCACCGAGTCCCGTAGGATGGACCGACACGTATTACATGATTCTTTCAAGTCCCGGGATGGGCGGGACACGTATTCCACGATTTATACCTAGGCTGGCGGTGAGGAAGGAGTTCCACGGGCGTGAGGATGACTTGAGGCGTGAGTCCACGACTTGACATGGCGCTTTTATGTTGTGAGCGTAGTTTGGTTATCATACTGTCTCTGCTTTATATAGACTATTATGATTTCATTCTGATATTTTCTGATTTCACATACTTGGTACTGTTATCGACCTCCTTGAAGTGCGTTCATCCGCATGAGTAGAATACATCGGTTGTGGATCCCCGCCATGGATCACGATTCGTGTGGGAAGCCCGTTTCTTGGAGGCTTATCTTTTGGTATGTTACCACGAGTGTAGGTTCTTGTACATTCAGGGGTATGGCGGGGCCCTGTCCCGTCATAGTTGTTGTCACTTTCTTAGAGGTCTGTAGTACTGTTGTGGGCAGAGTTGTAAAAAGGATAACTGTTCGGGTTTTTATGTATATACAGAAGGCAATTGTTTTGGTTAGCCTGTTTATTTATCAAATCTCTTGTTTCATGTTATGTTTTATTTCCGCTGATTTTCTCTGATATTGTATCACTAGGGTGCTCGGGGTAAGGCACCAGTCACGGGCCCGGGTTCGGGTCGTGACAGTTACCTCCTTTGGTGAGGACCAAATAGGGCGACTACACTCGCCCTTTTTGATTAATCTAAAAAATGGCGACTGTAGTCGCCCTATTTGGTCCTTACCAAAGGGGGCGACTTGAATATAGGGATTTATAGGATACCACGTCCCAGTTCAGACTCCAGGATTCATACTAGCGTATGGGTAGCAGCAGCAGTCCAGTATACTTGGGCCACGCCCCCATCAGGCCCACCATGCAGTGGGCCCCACTCAGACCGACATTGAAGCAACGATGCACACGCTTGGCTTGACTCAACCAACCCCTAAATGGTACATGGACACCGGCGCCACTACCCACATGACATTCGACCAAGGTACTCTCTCGTCTTATTTCAATGTGAGCACTAATCATGGTATAACTGTTGGTAATGGCAATTCTATTCCAATTAAAGGTTATGGTCATAAAACTTTATCCCCTCCTCATCCACCACTTGTCCTGAAACATACCCTTCATGCCCCAAAATTGATTAAAAATTTGGTCTATGTCCGTAAATTCACCACTGATAATTGGGTTTCTATTAATTTTGATCCATTTGGGTTTTCTGTGAAGGATTTCAAGACGGGGAGTCATTGTTATACCCCGTATTTCCAGAGTATGTACGTAAGGAAATACGTACAAAAGTTTAGCCTTAAAAGTTAGGCTTGGACGAAAATAATTGGGCACAACTCACTAAAAGAATCGTTTTCCGACGAAACGTTTTACACAACTCGCGTAGGATAAATTACGGCTATGTCATTTCTAATTTTTGCGGATTTTTCCGAGAGACGAAACACTTTGGACCAACGAGAGGGCAACACTTGTCACCCTCTCATTGGTGGACTTGTCACGGCAATAGGGCCGAATGGATGGCCATCCTTGTCATGTAGTTGGTAGGATATTTTGTGTGCAAGTTGGCCAAGGACACTTGCCCTAATCTTGGCCTTACACTTGCCTAGCACTTGGCTAAATCTTGGCCCTTGGTTGGCCATGTCTTGACCTATAAATACCCCCTTAAGATGAAGAGTTCTTCATCCACAAATTCCTTTCCAAGTCTTGAAAATCCTTCCCTCTCCCTTGTAGCCTTTTTCGTCCAACACACCTCTTTGAGTGAGCTTGGTAGAGGCAACCCTCCCCTAGCCTAGCCGAAATCTACCCCTCCCTTGGTAGAAAAGTTGCCTTCTAGTATTGTTATAATGCCCAAAATACCTAGCCCAAATCCTTAGTACTTAGTAGAAGTTGTGAAAAACTTCTAAGGTTTTCTTGGACTCTAGGGCGTGCAACTTAGGAGCTAAACCTTGCTCAGGCGCGACTTTTATCTAGGATATTATTGGGCTTACCGAGGTAAATAATCCTAACCCTCTTTTGTATTTGAGAATGCATACTGTAGAAGTATAAGAATAAGTATTAAATACTTAGAAGAATATTAAAGAATAGAATTGAATTGTTATCACAGTAGAAGGGTTTAAAAGAAGAATAATTGAACTATACTTATATAGGACTGTTTTCACAGTAGACTTATATAGCTCACCGGGTAGGGAAGTGCTGCCCGACTTTCCGTAGAATTGTGAACCCTCTGTTTAGAATGACCTTCAGAGTAGTCTAGACTTTGATAGATGTCTGTGACTATTATAGTCGATTCTCACGCGACATATTCAACTCGCGGGAGGTTTTCACGGAAGGTATGTGATTCTTCCTAAAGCATGATATTTTAAATATATATATAGTAATGCAGACGCGTACGTGTTAATCGAATAATAACTACGGCAATGTCTTTCGAGTTAAGCCCGAATAATAACTACGCAATGTCTTTCGACTTAAGCCCGAATAATACTTACAGAATGTCTTGCGACTTAAGCCTGAATAATAAAGATCTTAAAAAGTCTTTCAAAAGAATTATAACACGCTTTGAAAGAAGAAGAATAGTTGTTTTTAAAACAAGAAGCTTAAGGGTTATACTAGCTTTATGGGAAGTTAAGTATAACGGCTTAAGTTTTATAAAAAGGAACAGTTTACTTATGTGTTTTATAAAAGACTTGTATTGATTTCTGAAAGGTATAATAAGATGGTTTTGGTGAGAAGACATATTGTGACGCTATGTGTTAGTATCTTGTAACGTTTGTGTAAAGAGGTCAGTCTTACTTATGCTTATGTTGTTTGAACTATAAGTTGTTGTGTTAGTACTATATCACTCACCTCTTGAGATAATACCGGGGGTTAAGCTGCCCTCCGATGCGGGGTAGACTCAGGCGGTCTGGGACCATGATTCGAGAATATCTCATGCGGGTCCAGGGGGCCTATGCGGAGCTACGAGAGTTCCAGGTTAGTATGCGGGGTTATGCCTCATGCGGCATACGGCCATGCGACAACGAGTCCAGACGTTGCCGAGGAGTAGCTACCTCGACGCGGGTTATACCTCACGCGCCTATGTGAGTGGCCTATGCGGACTCGAGTCCGTGATTAGGCTTGCAGAATGATAATATGGGCGAGTGGCCCCGCCGATCATTCGCAGCTAGAAAAGACCTATTACGATTTACCTATTGTTGCTTTGTTTGTAATGTGGCACTATGCGCGGTTTCTCGTTGTTTCATACATATTTGTAAACCGGTTTTAAAAATGATATGTTTTCATTTAAGTACTTTGATTTCGCATACTTAGTACTGTTATCGACCTCCTTCGGGGCCGCGTTCATGCCGCAGGTAAGGCAGCAGTGCTAGATCCACATCCTTAGGATCTCTTTGCATTGGTGTCGTGAGCTCCATCTTCTCCTGAGGCTCTACTTTTTGGTATGATCTCCTGTATTGTAGATAGTTTGTACATTCTGGTATGGCGGCCTGTCTCGCCATAGTTGTTTACTTCCTTAGCGGTCTGTAGTCCTATTGTACAGTTGGGATGTAACTACAAAACTTGGGTTATATATATATGCCGAAAGACAAGCTTTTCATCAGATAAACTGTGTCTCATTTTACAACTGTTTCATGTCTTGTTTTATATTTCCGCTGATTTTCTCTGATGTATGATCGCTGGTGCCGGGTAAGGCACGATCCACGCCCCGAACGGTCGTGACAAAAGTGGTATCGAGCGCTTAATCTCTGAAAGTGTCTAAAGACCGTATCTAGTATAGAATTGATTATAGGTGTGTTTTGCACCACAACAATAATAATCAGGATATAGCATATTTAGGATTGGTTTCCATTCTTCTCATTCCGAGATCGTGCCTGTAGCCGTGTTATAAGTCGGACCCTTCTAACATATCCCTTTTTCTCAGAATGCTTATGCCTCCACGTAAGGCAACCCGCCCGTATGGCAAGGCGCCGGCGGAGTCGCTAGTGGGACACCTAGAGTCACGAGGGCTCGGCCCAGCCTATACCAGACGGCGAGTTCCACGACGCCGCCAATCCCAAAGAGAGACTACCGCACCGCACCTCCCGTCCAACTCAGCTCGATCGCCAGACTGGTGCACCCGAGGCGAATAGTTTGAGGCTACGAGATTTCTTGAGTCAGAGCCCGCCGAGTTTTACGGTCGAGGCCGGAGGATGATCCGCAGGAGTTCATCCGCCGCCACAGAGGATCACGCGGTGATCAAGGCCTCGAGACAGAGTCTGTGACCTTCGGTTGCATCGGCCGCGTGATACCGCAATGATTGGTTTGATTCACGAGTTATCCCGGAGAGCACGCGCCCCAGCCTACTTGGGATGAGTTCTCGCAGGCTTTCCTCACTCACTTCTTGCCTCCACGGATGAGGGCGCGGCCGATAGATTTTACCGCCGAGGCAGAGGACGACCGCCGGGAGTACAATGTCGAGTTTGATTCATCGCTCGATATGTCCCGCGTTGTGCAGAGCATGGAGGATAGGTGCACCGCCACGCCACCGGGCTAGATGATTATATGGCCGAGTCGTATGCGGGTGTTTCTTCACCGTATGGACATTACCCGCATGCAGCTCATGCCTCGACGCGGCGAGCGCAGAGGTCGACGTGACGACAAAGCAGCAGAAGGCAACCGCTGCTGGTCGCTTTTATATATAATATCTCTTGCTTCATGTCTTGTTTTTATGTTCCGCTGATTTTCTCTGATGTATGACTACTGGGGTGCCCGGGTAAGGCACCAGTCACGGGCCCCGGAACGGGTCGTGACAAAATGTGGCATGTTGGTTATTGATATCAGGCCTTGAAAAAAGTGGGAGTACATAGTCAGGGAAGTCTTGCACGAATTTTCCGTAGAATAAGGAACCTTATACTTAGAAATATTCTACGAAGGAACCTATATGTTGATAGATGTGTTGTGGTTATTATAGGTGGATATTCTACGCGCGGCATACTCGACATGGCTTGTGGATTAAGCCGAAGAGGTATCTGATTCTTCCTATTCTATTGAGCATGATTATTTGTGAAATATATAGTGCGGTAGACGCACGTGTGTTAAAGAAGGTTTATTTCCTACCTCAAGGCTAGGAAGATGGTGCAGAAGGGGTATATCTACCATCTCGTTCGGGTGTTTGATATCGAGGCCGCAGCGCTGCATTTTCGCCGCCCGATGAGTCGAGAGTTCCCAGACGTTTCCAGACGACCTCCGTATCCTCCCGAGAGGAGATCGAGTTTTGTATAGATGTGTTGCGGACACTCGCCTATTTCCATTCCGCCATACGTAATGGCACCCGCCGAAGTTGAGAGTGAAGGATCAGCCTTAGGGATTTCCGGAGAAGCGGCTTCATCAGCCTAGTGTTTCTCCCCGGGAGCGCCTATTGTTCGTGAAGAAGAAGGGCGACGCCGCGCATGTGTGTTGATTACAGTGAACAAGGTGACCATTAAGAACGAATACCCCTTCCTGTGATTGATGATTTGTTCGACCAGTTGCGAGTGCGAGATGTTTCTCCAAGATTGATCTGCGATCGGGCTATCATCAGTGCGAGTCGAGAGGTGGATGTCCCTAGGATCGCATTCCGACGTCAGACGCACTATGAGTTCGTGGTCATGTCTTGGTTGACCAATGCTCCGCCAGATTCATGGATTTGATGAACCGAGTGTTCAAACCATTTTTGGACACGCTTGTGATAGTGTTCATTGATGATATCTTGGTTTATTCTCGCCAGAGCAGGAGCATGCGCGAGCATTTGAGGACTATCCGACGCTTCTCCAGATCGCAGCTTGTACGCCAAGTTTTCCAAATGTGAGTTTTGGTTGACTTCGTGGCTTTTCTTGGGCATATTGTCGGGCCGATGGCATTCGAGTGGATACGCCAAGATCGAGGCACGAGACTGGCCTAGACCTACTACTCCGGCTGCAGGTTCGCAGCTCGGGCCTTGCAGATATTATCGGCGTTCGTGGAGAAGTTTGCTTTATCTCGCACCATTGACTAGGCCGACTCGTGGCGCAAGTTTCGATGGATCGATGCGTGTGAGCGGGGTTTCAACCGCTAAAGGAGAGATCGACGACCGCCTCGCTTCTTACTCTTCCGCAGGTCCGATGGTTATGTTGTGTATTGTGATGCGTCGGGCATCGGGCCGATGTGTGTTGATGCAGATGGTAGAGTTATAGCGCATCCCGACACCTTAAGAAACACGAGAGGAACTACCCCACCCATGATTTGTAATCGCGCGGTGATTCACGCTTTGAAGATCCGAGGCACTATTTGTAATGGGTTCACGTGGATATTTATACGCACCACAAGAGCCTCCAGATATCTTCACCGCAGGAGCTGAACTTACGGCAGAGACGGTGGTTAGAGTTGCTTAAGGATTACGATGTTGATATCCTGTACCACCCGGGAAGGCCAATGTTATGGCGTATGCCTTAGTCGTAGGTCGATGGGAGCCTATCGGATGTATGCCAGAGAGGAGGGCATGGTTCGTGATTTGCATCGCTTAGCGAGCCTTGGTGTCCGCTTGATTGATTCTCGATAGCAGCTGGGTTCGAGTTCGTGAGGTTGCCGAGTCTTCCATCGTCGAGGAGGTGAAGAGGCAACAGCCGAGGATCCAGCTTTGACACGTTATCGTGATACGATCTTCGTGAGGGCGCGGTCTGAGGTAGCACCATGGGGTGCTAAGGTTTGAGGGCGTTGTGTGTTCCGGATGTTTCGTGACTTCCAAGAGTTCTCGGGAAGCACACACAAGCGTTTCATCCATCCGTGGTCGACCAAGATGTACCACGACCTTAGATCCGTATTGGTGGGATGGCTTGAAGAGGACGCTGCGAGTTCGTGAGCTCGCCCGTGTTGTCGCAGTGAAGGTAGAGCACCGCAGGCCCGTGGTTTGTTACGCACGAGAGATCCCGACCGAAGTGGGAGGTAATCAACATGGACTTCATCACGTGATTGCCTCGCACTCGGAGGAGACATGATTCTATATGGGTTATCGTCGACAGTGACGAAATCAGCCCACTTTCTTCCCGTCGACGACTTTTTTTCTACCGAGGATTATGCGGACTTTACATCCGAGAGATCGTCGATCGCACGGAGTCCCTATTTCGATCATATCGAGCAGGAGCCCGCCACGGCTAACTTCGGAGGTCCTTCCGTATGGTTTGGGGACGCAGTGAGCTCGAGTATCGTGCATTCCATCCACGTATTGACGGACGACAGCCGAGCGCACTATCCGCACTCGAGGATATGCTGCGAGCTGTGTTATCGACTCGTGGGTAGTCGGGAGGATCATTTGCCTCTAGTTGAGTTTGCATATAATAATAGCTACCACTCCAGTATTCAGATGGCGCCTTATAAGGCCTTGTATGGGAGGAAGTGCAGATCGCCTATAGGCTGGTTCGAGGTGGCGAGGTACGCTTAGTGGGACCGGACTTGGCGTGAGCAGTGGATAAGGTGAAGCTTATCCAGAGAGGTTGCCGACACCGTAGTCGACAGAAGTCATACGCAGATCACCGCCGTCGCATCCGGAGTTCGAGGTTCATGATTGGGTTTTCCTAAAGTGTCACCCATGGCGGTGTGATGAGATTCGGAAGAGGAAACTCACCAAGGTACATCGGGTCGACGATTGTCCGCAGGGTAGGCAAGGTTGCCTATGAGTTGGATCTGCCGTCCGATCTGGAGGCAGTGCATCCGGTGTTTCATGTTTCTATGTTGAGGAGATGTATCGGGGATCCATCTAGAGTGCATCCGATTGACGATGTCCAGGTGACCGAGGGGTTATCATATGAGGAGATTCCCATAGCGATAGTCGATCGTCAGGTTAAGCGTCTGCGGACCAAGGACGTGGCTTCCGTCAAAGTCTTGTGGCGGAACGAGCTCAGGGAGGAGATGACGTGGGAAGTCGAGGAGGACATGAGGCAGAAGTATCCTCACCTATTCCCCACACCTCCAGGTAATTCACTTTCCTACTTGTGAACTTTCGTTATCGTTTGTGCCTAAGTGTTGTTTTGTGGCCGTGTGTGGCTTTTGCAAACTGTTTAAGTTATGAAGAACCTTATCGTTATCTGTCTTGGGAAGGAACATTCGGGACGAATGTGTCACGACCAACCTGCGTGATCGTGCCTTACCCGGGCACCCAAGTAGACATACATCGAGTAATCACGAACATAAAACAATACATGAAACCAAAGGTAATAAGACAAAGGAAATAAGAAGACAAAGCAACCAAAAACGGTTACCTTCAGATATATATAAATAGCAACCTTTTCAACATGAACGCTTTAATCCTTTTTACAAACCCCGCCACACGCATTACTGCACTCTAAGAATGATACGACAACAATGGCGGACAGTGGCCCCGCCAAACCCCCGAATGTAAACACTTACGACGCAGGGGACTATACCACCGATAAGCCTCCGAGAAACGGAGCTTCCCAAACGTCAAATCGTGACCGAGAGCTAGGATCAACGATCGTGTACTCAACTGCGGATGAACGCAACCCTCGGGCGAGGTCGCATAACAAAGTACCGAGTATGTGAAACTGAAAATACATATCAGAAATGAAATCATAGCAATCATATAAAGCAGAGACATGTATGATAACCAAACTACGATTTACAACAACGCAATATGTCAAGTCGTGACTCACGCCTCAAGTCATCACTCAAGTATAACAACGGGTCTCGTGCCCACAACATCAATCATGCCCGTGGAATACCTTCCTCACCGCCGCGCCTATGATATAAAAGCACCAAGGAACACACTGAACACCGTGTCCCACTGTGTCATGATAAAACTGACGGTAAGTACGAAGGCATAGCCGACTACTAAAAACCTACGCATCAACAAGGTCATGAATCAGATCATAAGAATCTGTCTAGACCGTCACATGATCAAAGCTGGCCACTTGCCCGCAGTATCAATGTGCGCGTCTAACCCTGGAACTCCCGCAGCTCCGCATAGGCCAATCTCATCGGCCCGCATGAGGTATTCCCCGCATCGAGGGTAGCTACTCCCCGGCATCGCCCCGACTTCCGAGTCCGCGACGCCACGCGACCGCGTGCCCATAAAGGACGACGCTAACTCGAACTCGTCGTAGCTCGCATAGGCCCCGTGACCCGCATGAGGTATTCTCGAATCATGGTCCCAGACCGCCTGAGTCTACCCCGCATCGGAGGGCAGCTTAACCCCCGGAATCATCTCAAGAGATGAATGCCACAATACTATCATAACGACTGATAGTTAATAAGCGCAATCAAGGGAAACCCCTTTACACAAACATCACAAGATACTAACACACGTAGCATCCTAACACGTTTACTTATCAAAGCAACAAGAAGTATTACAAGGCTATCACAAACCAATACAACCAAGTTGTTCACACAAGGTACTTTCTACTATGATTAACAAGATCGGGTTTTTATCCCCAAAGTCGTCATACATTAACTCTTAAAAGATAATTACTTTCACAAAAGTCACACACTACCCGTAGTATATGAAAATAGAGTGATTATCTTTTTAAAGTAAATCAATTACTTCTCTTTGTAAAATCAAGTAGCAACATTCTTTTCCAATGTTCAAGTTTGCCTAATTTCCAATGTTCAAGTTTCTCATTTTTTTGAAAGGTTTCGTAGTTCATAGTCTTATTCATTTAAGAATATAATTCTCCTTTAAACAATCTGAGAAACCTAAGCCTTATATGTGAGTAGGATATTCTTGTTTATTACAATCTTATTACAAAGAACCATGATCTAGGAAATATCATTTTGTCTCATCTTAGCTTCTATGCAGATGGAAGTTTCTACCGGTTTTAATAATACTTAATTATTCAAAACATTTCCTTTTATTAACGCCGCAGTTGGTTTGTCGTTACACATTCGATTTCCAAATCAAGAAACATTCTTAAGCCGTTATACCTAACTTCCCATAAAGCTAGTATAACTCTTAAGTTTTCAAAACCGAATATTACTTCTTCTTTCAAAATGATTCAAAATCTTTTGAAATACTTCAAGTTCTTTATTAACACATAACAAGCCGCTTATAGTTCAAATCGCTTACCTTTTAAAACCACATGTATTTTCTTACCAACATAAAGCTGTTATAACCAACTTCCCATAAAGCCGTTATAACACTTTATGTTTTACACCAATCAAATATGTTCAGCACATGTACGTCTACCGTACTACATATTTCACACATATCATGCTAGAAGAGATAGGAAGAGGTTCACATACCTCGCGACGAGTATCGACTAATAGCAAAACGCTCCAAGTACATCCAACCGTCGCTACTCCTAAGCCAAGTAGATCGCGCCACACGTAGTACTTCAACCTATAAGGCCACAAGCGCTTATTAACATTTAGATCTCATCGTAGAATATTCTACCGAAAATTCGCAAAGACTCTCCCGCAACAACAGAAATCTCCTCCTCCATCGAGGCCGCCACTGCAAGCCAACCGGGGGGGGTTATACATCTAACCCTAACGGGTACAATTCTACCCCACGGTACTACTTCACAAGTCTATTGTAATACAGCCCTAAGTAATTACAGTTCAGTAAACTTCTTTAATTTCAGGCTTAAGTCGCAAGACATTGCCGTAAGTATTATTCAGGCTTAAGTCAAAAGACATTGCCGATAACTACGTTCAGTTCTATATATAGTATACTTCAACTATATATTCTAACAACATGTAATTTCCAATTACAATAGAGGGACAAGATATTTACCTCGATAAGCCCATAATTATCCTAGCTTAAAGTCGATCCTGGGCAATCGTTTAGCTCCAACTCTGAGCGCTCCAACCCGCTCTAAACCACCCTTAGAAGTTCTAACCAACTTCTACACAATACTCCAACGGACTATGGAGATTTCCTAGGGTTTCGGTTTGTGGACCGACTAAGTATAATAGTATTTCGGCTTTTCAGATAGGTATAACCTTAGAATACAACAAGGTATAAGGCTAAGGTAATTTGGGCATTATAACAATACTTTGAGAGTATTTCTACCAAGAGGGTATTATATGAAAACAAACTAGGCAGTGGGTACCCCACGGCCACACCACAAAGGAGGGGTGGCTACCCTCGCCTACCCCACTGTGGGAAACTCTCGCCAAGGGGCCTCGAAAAGGGGAGGAAGGCTCTCAAGACTTAGGCATTTTGGATGAAGAAGTCTTCAACCTTAGAGGGTATTTATAGCACAAGCCAAGGCCAACCAATTGCCAAGATCTGGCCAAGTGCCTAGCAAGTGTAGGGCGAAGATCTTGCCAAGTGCCCCTTAACCAACTAACACACAAATATCCTACCAACTAAAGCCATTCCAATCGGTCACAACCGAGCCTCACGTCCGCTGATGGGAGGTGCCAAGTGGCGCCTCTTGTTGGCCCAACACGCTTCGTCTCGGAAAAATCCGCAAAAATTAAAAATGACATAGCGGAAATTCCCTACGAAAGTCGTGAAAACGCTTCGAAAAACGACTCTAAACGGGTGTTGTGCACAAATAATTTTCGCCAAGCCAATATTAAAAGTTTCAAATTTCTACGCACGCCCACGCATATACTTTGGAAATACGGGGTATAACATTCTCCCCTCCTTAGAAACATTCGTCCCGAATGTTCCTTCTAAGTCTCAAAACAAACATGCGCCAGTATAGTCCTCACTACTATACTTACGAGAACAATCCTTGCCACACATGGCCACAGAAACAACTTGCGCAAAAAGCTTACATCCAAGTCCACGAGGAAACACCTCTAACATCACCATAAAACACTTCTCACCGGGGTTTAAAATATACCTCCTTCGCACCTTCTCTTTACAAAAGAAATGATCACATCTATGCTCGCCATACATGCTCGTTTCTCTCTTTACTCGTCGTAGATACCACTTTGTCACTTTGCCTGAGGCATTAACCTTCTCAGGCGACCCAACAAATGGTACCACTGCATGCGATCCCTGAGGATGTCGTATACTCGAATTCTTTCCACATTTCGAAATCTTGCTTGATTTCAAAACTCGGTTACTATCTCTAACGTGGTCATCATTGCTGGGAACACTGATGGATCTCCGATACTTTTCCGATCATAACAATACGAAGATCGGACGTCTGACCTCCTAAGTCGGACGGCAAAAGCTAATCATATAGGCAACCTGGCCTATTCTTCACATGAACTCAAAAGGCCCAAAGTAACTCGGGTTAAGTTCCCTCTGTCTTCCAAAACTCGTCACACCCACCCCGGGGTGGTATTTTCAAGAAGACCGACCGTCAACCTGAACTCTAAGCGTCGTCGCCGATTATCCGCACGATTCCTCTGAGCTGCCAGAACTTCTTCTAGACAAGCTTCTCACTATCCACAGTCTGCTGGAACAAGCCTGAACCAACTGTCTGAACCTTGTTAACATCGAACCAATCGACCGGCATCTTTACACTTCCGCCCTTACAAGGCTTCATAAGGCGATATCCGAACACTGAAATGGTAGCTTAAACACTACCTCCACAGGAGACAACAATCCCCACAACTATCCCTGAAATCCAAACACTGGCCCGACGGCGAATGCGATTCTGAGACTCACCTGAGTTCTTAACACATGCTTGGCAAAACTTCCAGAAACAAAAACAGCCGTAACCTGGGCTCCACTGTCTGCCATAAGGTGAAAGTAGGCACCCTGTGCAGCCTTACAACCTTTCTGATAAAACAACACAGCCGAGTAAACGGTCCTGACCGAAGGACACGATGGGCTGCCCCCATCGGCCCGACCACTGGTCGAACGCATCCACGAACTCGTACGCTGGTTAACTAAACTTGGGCCTAACACCCTCGTGACCCTACCACAAGGCGGGACCACCACAAACTGACCCCACCACCAAACAGGCCGCGGGTTGACCCGCATCATGGCCTCAATCCGACCCGTCAACGAGCACAACACTAGTTCCCTGAAGGAAAACTCTCACTAATCACGTTACGAAAACCTAGCGGTCTTCATAGCTCAACTACCCTCTTTCATTTCACACTACTCAGGGACTTATCCCACAAACGTAGCTCACGTGCACTATGCACTCCTATAAGGATCAAACATAACACTACACCTTTACTCGAGATGGCCTTACCTCTAAGGTCTTTACGTAAAACATTCTAAGGCTCACACCTTATCTATCCCCCCAAAATCTTACTCGGTTAACTAACCAAGATTTCTAATCACAACTAACACACTGCTATCAGAACATAACACTTAAGGTATACTCACCTTATCACATAAACAAAACTCTAGAGGGTTAAAGATATATCTATATCTACTGCTTCACTCCTCTTAGTCGTTCTAATCAAACTCGCCTGTAGGCATAGCCGGAGGAGATGACAAACTACCCACCGATCCTCGAAGCTAAGTCCTCCTACAAGGACACTCTTCGACACTGCACACAGCGGTCATAGGTACAACAAGTACCATCCTAAAAGATGACATTCCCCGGGATGACGTCTGTCACACTGTGAACCGGAAGCCCTGGAGTTCTGACCAACCCCTGCACACCCCGAACGTCCTGAAATTTGTAGAAGACCACTCTGCACTGGCGGAGGTGCATATCTAACCTGCTGGGGAGGCGACTCGCCTCGAAAGTTACCAAAGGACCTTGCTGCTCTGGCCCTCTTCTATCGCCCTTCGTTAACGTCGATCTCTACATCGTCTCGGCTGCTCCGCATAAGCCCGCACACGTGCCATGCTCGCCTAATCAAGAATTACTCTTGCACAACCTCTTTAGATAGTCCTCAAGACTCGCGTACATCGGTATACTCTCGGTAGCCAAATCTATAGCTAGTAATGTGGTTGCCTCTTTGCAATCTATATTCACCGTTCGGCCGTGGAATCGGGCGTTCAAATATCATGGTCGCAGAGGAACTGCCGCTGGCTAAACTCTCTTGGGGCTAGTGACGTCGCAGAACTCCCCGAACGGCACCACCCATGGTGATAATTGGGCACGTGCCCACGTAACCCTCAGACTTACTCGCGGCTCCTGGCCGCTTTGCCCTCCCGGGCGGGTTGCCTACGCGAGGCATAATGATAAGGAAAGAATTTCGTCGAGGGTCCAACTTACAACACGACTCTAAGGCACGATCTCGAGTGAGAAGAATAGAAACCAATCCTAAATATTCTATAGCCTCACGATTATTGGTGTGTGCACAACACACCGATAATCAAGACTTCATCGATACGGTCAGTAGACACTTTCCGAGGATTAATCGCTCGATACCACTTTTGTCACGACCAACCTGCCCGTGGATCGTGCCTACCCGGGCACCCAAGTAGACATACATCAGAGTAATCAGCGGAACATAAAAACAATACATGAAACCAGTGTAATAAGACAGTGAAATAAGAAGACAGGCTAACCAAAAACGGTTACCTTCAGTATATATATAAATAGCAACCTTTTTCAACATGAACAGTTTAATCCTTTTTACAAACCCTGCCCACACAGTACTACAGACCTCTAAGAATGATACGACAACAATGGCGGGACAGGGCCCCGCCAAACCCCTGAATGTAAACACTTACGACGACAGGGGACTATACCACTGATAAGCCTCCGGAGAAACGGAGCTTCCCAAACGCTGAAACTGTGACCCTGAGAGCTAGGATCAACGACTGGTGTACCTCAACCTGCGGCATGAACGCAGCCTCAAGGAGGTCGATAACAAAAATTTAGTATGTGAAATCGAAAATACATATCAGAAATGAAATCATAGCGATCATATAAAGCGGGAGACATGTATGATAACCAAACTACGATTTACAACAACGCGATCATGTCAAGTCGTGACTCACGCCTCAAGTCATCACTCAAGTATAACAATGGGTCTCGGGCCCACAACATCAATCATGCGTGGAATACCTTCCTCACCGCCGGCAGCCTATGATATAAAAGCACCAGAACACACCAACACCGGGTCCCACGTGTCGTGATAAAATCAGACGGTAAGTACGAAGGCATAGCCGACTACTAAAAACCCACGCACAACAAGGTCATGAATCGTATCATAAGAATCGTCTAGACCGTCACATGATCAAAGCCGCCACTTGCCCGCAGATCAATGTGCGCGTCTAACTCAGAACTCCCGCACTCGCGTAGGCCAATCTCATCGCCCGCATGGTATTCCCGCATCGAGGGTAGCTACTCCCGGCATCGCCCCGACTTCCGAGTCCGCATAGCCACGCGACCGCGTGCCCATAAAGGACGACGCTAACTGAACTCTCGTAGCTCGCATAGGCCCCGAGACCCGCGTGAGGTATTCTCGAATCATGGTCCCGGATCGCTGAGTCTACCCCAGACGGAGGCGCTTAACCCCCGGAATCATCTCAAGAGATGAATGCCACAATACTATCATAACGACTGATAGTTAATAAGCGCAATCAAGGGAAACCCCTTTACACAAACATCACAAGATACTAACACACGTAGCATCCTAACACGTTTACTTATCAAAGCAACAAGAAGTATTACAAGGCTATCACAAACCAATACAACCAAGTTGTTCACACAAGGTACTTTCTACTATATGATTAACAAGATCGGGTTTTTATCCCCAAAGTACGTCATACATTAACTCTTTAAAAGATACGTTACTTTCACAAAAGTCACACACTACCCGTAGTATATGAAAATAGAGTGATTATCTTTTTAAAGTAAATCAATTACTTCTCTTTGTAAAATCAAGTAGCAACATTCTTTTCCAATGTTCAAGTTTGCCTAATTTCCAATGTTCAAGTTTCTCATTTTTTTGAAAGGTTTCGTAGTTCATAGTCTTATTCATTTAAGAATATAATTCTCCTTTAAACAATCTGAGAAACCTAAGCCTTATATGTGAGTAGGATATTCTTGTTTATTACAATCTTATTACTGAATGACCATGATCTAGGAAATATCATTTTGTCTCATCTTAGCTTCTATGCAGATGGAAGTTTCTCTGGTTTTAATAATACTTAATTATTCAAAACATTTCCTTTATTAACGCTGCAGTGGTTTGTCGTTACACATTCTCGATTTCAAATCAAGAAACATTCTTAAGCCGTTATACCTAACTTCCCATAAAGCTAGTATAACTCTTAAGTTTTCAAAAACCGAATATTACTTCTTCTTTCAAAATGATTCAAAAATCTTTTGAAATACTTCAAGTTCTTTATTAACACATAACAAGCCAGTTATAGTTCAAATCAGTTACCTTTTAAAAACCACATGTATTTTCTTACCAACATAAAGCTGTTATAACCAACTTCCCATAAAGCCGTTATAACACTTTATGTTTTACACCAATCAAATACGTTCAACACATGTACGTCTACCGTACTACATATTTCACACATATCATGCTAGAAGAGATAGGAAGAGGTTCACATACCTCGCGACGAGTATCGACTAATAGCAAAACGCTCCAAGTACATCCAACCGTCGGCTACTCCTTAAGCCAAGTAGATCGCGCCACACGTAGTACTTCAACCTATAAGGCCACAAGGCGCTTATTAACATTTAGATCTCATCGTAGAATATTCTATCGAAAATTCGGCAGCACCTCCCCCCCCCCGCAACAGCGCAAATCTCCTCCTCCATCGAGGCCGGCTATCAAGCCAACCGGGGGGGGGTTATACATCTAACCCTAACGGGTACAATTCTACCCCACGGTACTACTTCACAAGTCTATTGTAATACAGCCCTAAGTAATTACAGTTCAGTAAACTTCTTTAATTTCAGGCTTAAGTCGCAAGACATTGCCGTAAGTATTATTCAGGCTTAAGTCAAAAGACATTGCCGATAACTACGTTCAGTTCTATATATAGTATACTTCAACTATATATTCTAACAACATGTAATTTCCAATTACAATAGAGGGACAAGATATTTACCTCGATAAGCCCATAATTATCCTAGCTTAAAGTCGATCCTGGGCAATCGTTTAGCTCCAACTCTGAGCGCTCCAACCCGCTCTAAACCACCCTTAGAAGTTCTAACCAACTTCTACACAATACTCCAACGGACTATGGAGATTTCCTAGGGTTTCGGTTTGGTGACTGACGGTAAGTATAATAGTATTTCTGGGCTTTTCGTATAGGTATAACCTTAGAATACAACAAGGTATAAGGCTAAGGTAATTTGGGCATTATAACAATACTTTTGAGAGTATTTCTACCAAGAGGGGGGGTATTATATGAAAACAAACTAGGCTAGGGGGGGGGGTACCCCACGGCCACACCACAAAGGAGGGGGGGTGGCTACCCCTCGGCCTACCCCACTAGGGGGGGAAACTCTCGGCCAAGGGGGCCTCACGAAATGGGGAGGGGGAAGGCTCTCAAGACTTAGGCATTTTGGATGAAGAAGTCTTCAACCTTAGAGGGGTATTTATAGCACAAGCCAAGGCCAACCAATGGCCAAGATCTAGCCAAGTGCCTAGCAAGTGTAGGGCCAAGATCTTGCCAAGTGCCTCTTAATCAACTAACACACAAATATCCTACCAACTAAAGCCATTCCAATCGGTCACAACCGAGCCTCACGTCCGCCAATGGGAGGGTGCCAAGTGGCGCCCTCTTGTTGGCCCAACACGTTTCGTCTCCCGGAAAAATCCGCAAAAATTAAAAATGACATAGCCGGAAATTCCCCTACGAAAGCTGTTAAAACGTTTGGTCTAAAAACGACTCTAAACGGGTGTTGTGCACAAATAATTTTCGGCCAAGCCAATATTAAAAGTTTCAAATTTCTACGCACGCCCCACGCATATACTTTGGAAATACGGTATAACGTAATGTTTCTAAGGGAGAATGTTATACCGTATTTCGGAGTATGTGCGTAAGGAATACGCATAAAAGTTTAGCCTTAAAAGTTAGGCTTGGACGAAATAATTGGGCACAACTCACTAAAAGAATCGCTTTCCGACGAAACGCTTTACACAACTCGCGTAGGATAAATTACGCTATGTTATTTCTAATTTTCGCGGATTTTTCCGAGAGACAAACATTTGATCAACGAGAGGCGACATTTGTCACCCTCTCATTGGTGGACTTGTCACGGCAATAGGGCCGAATGGATGGCCATCCTTGTCATGTAGTTGGTAGGATATTTTGTGTGCAAGTTGGCCAAGGACACTTGCCCTAATCTTGGCCTTACACTTGCCTAGCACTTGGCTAAATCTTGGCCCTTGGTTGGCCATGTCTTGACCTATAAATACCCCCTTAAGATGAAGAGTTCTTCATCCACAAATTCCTTTCCAAGTCTTGAAAATCCTTCCTCTCCTTGTAGCCTTTTTCATCCAACACACCCCCCCTTTTGAGTGAGCTTGGCCGAGGCAACCCCTCCCCCTAGCCTAGCCGAAATCTACCCCCCCTCCCTTGGTAGAAAAGTTGCCTTCTAGTATTGTTATAATGCCCAAAATACCCTAGCCCAAATCCCTTAGTACTTAGTAGAAGTTGTGAAAAACTTCTAAGGTTTTCTTGGAGCAACCGGAGCGTGCAACTTAGGAGCTAAACCTTGCTCAGGCGCGACTTTTATCTAGGATATTATTGGGCTTACCGAGGTAAATAATCCTAACCCTCTTTTGTATTTGAGAATGCATACTGTAGAAGTATAAGAATAAGTATTAAATACTTAGAAGAATATTAAAGAATAGAATTGAACTGTTATCACAGTAGAAGGGTTTAAAAGAAGAATAATTGAACTATACTTATATAGGACTGTTTTCACAGTAGACTTATATAGCTCACCGGGTAGGGAAGTGCTGCCCGACTTTCCGTAGAATTGTGAACCCTCTGTTTAGAATGACCTTCAGAGTAGTCTAGACTTTGATAGATGTCTGTGACTATTATAGGTGATTCTGCTGCGACATATTCAACTTGGCAGGAGGTTTTCGCCGAGAAGGTATGTGATTCTTCCTAAAGCATGATATTTTAAATATATATATAGTACGGTAGACGTACATGTGTTAACTGAATAATAACTACGGCAATGTCTTTTGACTTAAGCCTGAATAATAACTACGGCAATGTCTTTTGACTTAAGCCTGAATAATACTTACGGCAATGTCTTGCGACTTAAGCCTGAATAATAAAGATCTTAAAAGTCTTTCAAAAGAATTATAACACAGTTTTGAAAGAAGAAGAATAGTTGTTTTTAAAACAAGAAGCTTAAGGGTTATACTAGCTTTATGGGAAGTTAAGTATAACGGCTTAAGTTTTATAAAAAGGAACAGTTTACTTATGTGTTTTATAAAAGACTTGTATTGATTTCTGAAAGGTATAATAAGATGGTTTTGGTGAGTAGACATATTGTGACGCTATGTGTTAGTATCTTGTAACGTTTGTGTAAAGAGGTCAGTCTTACTTATGCTTATGTTGTTTGAACTATAAGCTGTTGTGTTAGTACTATATCACTCACCTCTTGAGATGATACCGGGGGTTAAGGCGCCTCCGACGGGGTAGACTCGAGCGATGCAGGACCATGATTCGAGAATATCTCATGCGGGTCCAGGGGCCTATCGCGAGCTACGAGTTCCGTGTTAGTATGCGGGGTTATGCCTCATGCGGTCTATGTGGCCACGCGACAACGAGTCCGTGACGCCGAGAGTAGCTACCCTCGATGCGGGTTATACCTCACGGGCCTATGTGAGTGGCCTATGCGGACTCGAGTCGAGATTAGGCTTGCAGAATGATAATATGGGCGAGTGGCCCTGCTTCGATCATTCGCAGCCTAGAAAAGACCTATTACAGTTTACCTATTGTTGCTCTTGTTTGTGATGTGGCACTATGTGCGGTTTCCTTGGTTGTTTCATACATATTTGTAAACTGGTTTTAAAAATGATATGTTTTCATTTAAGTACTTTACAGTTTCGCATACTTAGTACCTGTTGTACTGACCTCCTTCGGGGGGCTGCGTTCATGCCGCAGGTAAGGGCAAGCAGGTGCTAGATCCACATCCTTAGGATCTCTTTGCATTGGTGTCAGGAGCTCCATCTTCTCCGGAGGCTCTACTTTTTGGTATGATCTCCCTGTATTGTAGATAGTTTGTACATTCAGGGTATGGCGGGGCCCTGTCTCGCCATAGTTGTTTACTTCCTTAGAGGTCTGTAGTCCTATTGTACAGTTGGGATGTAACTGCAAAACTTGGGTTATATATATATGCCGAAAGGCAAGCTTTTCATCAGATAAACTGTGTCTCATTTTACAACTGTTTCATGTCTTGTTTTATATTTCCGCTGATTTTCTCTGATGTATGATCGCTGGGTTCTGGGTAAGGCACGATCACGGGCCCGAGCGTCGTGATACATCTCATGAAGTGTGACAGTAGGGGGGATCTTTATCCAATCACACCGAGTCTCAGCATCTCGCGTCAAGTTATGTCATCCACTTTTGTAGCTCTTGCTCCTTCTCTGTGGCATGCTCTTCTAGGTCATCCGGGGTCATCTATTTTATCTTCTTTAGATAGACATAAGTTTATTTCTTGTAAGGGTACGCGTAGTACTCCACTTTGTCAATCTTGTGCTTTGGGAAAAATTATTAAGTTACCATTTGTAGCTTTGAGTTCTAATACTTTAATGTCATTTGATATTGTTCATAGTGATTTATGAACATCTCCGGTTCTCAGTTCTATGGGTCATCGTTATTATGTTTTATTCTTAGATGACTATTCTAAATATTTATGGACATTTCCAATTGCGGAAAAATCTCATTTTTTTTCTATTTTCATAAAATTTAGAGCTTTCATAAGAACGCAATCAGAAAAATGAGTTTTTCTTAATTTTCTGTCTTAGATTGTTAAGCCAATCTAGTATCATCAATGATCAAGCACAATAATATAATAATAACTCAATATAACTTGAACTCTACAACAATAAATTCAGTAAATTAGAAACACATACTAACTTGGTGTAGATAGAGGCATGTTGTCGTAGTGTCCTAAGACAGAAATTCGTCCCCACTTGTGTTGTAGTTCTTCGGACGTCTATCTAGAGGATACAACTATCTAGGTGAGAGTTTTAGCACAAGAGCTTCACCCCTGGCGAATTTACTATATGTGTTCTTTAGAAATTTGTTTTCAAAAGAAGAAGAAGCAAGTAACAATCTTAAATGATTTTGATTCTCAAATCATAAGATTAGTTTTTGTTAATTGTATCTCTCAAACAAGTGATCAATATGCTATATTTTCGGATTCAAGTAGGTCACTGTCAATCGAGTGTCGCGGCCCTTTCGATGGTATACTATTTTTGTTCACTGGACGAGAGGCACCGCGGCGCTTCAGCAACAAATTCGAAGCCAAGTTTTGATTATTTGTTTCTTCTTATTTCTTCTTATCCCATACAAGTTCCAACAATTATATTAAAACATCTAGGGGCTTACGACAAGGGGATCTGTGCACCCTGTTTGTTTTTTATTTGTGCGAAATGGCTATCTTTAATGTCCTGAATCATGACCTGGGCGAAACATGACACTCGATGTTTGACTATATGAGACCAAGCGAACCACATGGCTTGCTTGTCAACATGGGCATCAAAACATACACTAAATATGATAATGAAAACATGTAAATCATAATACAGAAAATATATTACGGAAATAGTTTGAAAATATCATAAGTCCGAATAACTGAAAATCTGACATGACATGATAACTAGACTAGTTTATGAAACTCTGACATGAGTCTGAAAACTGTCTACCAGGATAAGGCTCTGGCATACCTCTATCCTAATATATATATAAAATAATAAAATAACATACTGACACCCTGAAGGAAATGGGGCTCACCTGTCACGACCCGAACCCCGGCCCCGCGACTGGTGCCCTACCTGAGCACCCCTTCTTATTCCCTCACAAAACATATGCCAAATAATAAATGAAAACTGTATATGTAGCAACAAGGCAAGCCAGTGAGGCTGCCGCTATATATATAAACGGGAACATCTCTACAACACAGTAGTACAACTGGCCAACAATATACACAACTCCCGCAAGTCCAACCCACATATGAATACAGAGCTCTAAGAGTTTGAACAGCAAACTACGACGGGACAGGGCCCCGCCCTACCCCTGAATGTATATAATCCTACAATAACAGGGTCCGTACCAACATGACAAGCCTCCGAAATAATGGAGCATTTCCCAAAACTGAGTAGAGATCCTAAGAGTGAGGATCACCAAACTGCGTACCTAAACCTGCGGCATGAAACGCAGCCCCCCGAAGGAGGTCAGTACAACAATTACTAAGTATGTAAACATAAAGTACAGTTAATAAACCATAATGGCCAAAAGATGACAGAGACAAGTAAAAACCTTACCAGCTCCAACCATGCCATATAAAATAAAAGTCAACGGTACCTTGTATCACTGTACCACTGTACTTTATATAAACAAATGAGAGTCAACTGAGCCTTTTAAAAATATGCCTTTTTAAAAATAAGATCCACAGTGTCATTTCAATTTATGAAATAAATACCATTTCAAAATATGAAATCAACCGTACCCCTTTCAAATATGAAATCATTACCATTTCAAAATATGCAAGTCATGCCAAAATCAACCGTACCCCTTTCAAATATGAAATCATTACCATTTCAAAATATGCAAGTCATGCCAAAATCAGGGACTCCTACCCTCAGAATATACTATCACGGGACTCGAACCCGCATATGTATGTATATAGCATCATGGGACTCAAACCCACATATGTATATATGGTGACATGAGATTTGAACCCAAATCATGGAGAGCTAGTCCATGGAATACTATAGTATCATGGGACTCTAACTCACATACTTCTATATATAATGTCGCCGGGAAAATAATATAATGTCATGGGACTCTAATCCACATACATATATAATGTCGACGGGAGAATGATATAATGTCATGGACTCTAACCCACATACATATATATATAATGTCGCCGGGAGAATGATATAATGTAATGGGACTCTAACCCACATACATATATAATGTCGCCAAAAAAGTGATATAATGTCATGGGTGTTACACCCCGTAAGTCCAGGACATGTATAAGAGAATAGACGCGAGAACACAAGACTTGAAAATTGGTACGAAAGGAAGAATTGTTTTTCCGACGGAAAATCTTCCGAACGTCGGAAAGGAAAAATGTTCGTTGATGAGAATTGGATTCTCAAAATGCATTGTTTGAAGAATATGGAACTTATTAACATTATGAAAATTTATTTTTACAGATTTGGTCACGTGGGGCCCACCCGAGGAATTTTACGTTTTGCGGGGCCCACGAGGGTTACAGAATTTTATGGACGAATGAGAGGGAGACACGTGGCACCCCATCATATGGTCTTGGACGAAATATTGCAAGGGTAAAATGGTCATTGACCATGGTAGATGAACAAGTCTTCAAAGCTTGAGATTGTTGACTTGTCAACTTGTCCACTTGGCTTTACATTAATGATCTTCATCCTAGCCACACATATGTGATTATCTTGACCCTCCATTGTGTTATATATACACTACACTAGTGCAAGACTTGTCTTCAACACTTAGAAAAATTAGAGAAACTTTTGTGCCAAGAAAAGTGCTCTCGGGTTTGAGGTCTATTCCACACAAAAAATTTGTAGTTTTGGTTCATTATTAACAAGACTTAAACCCAAGGTCCCTAAGGGTATTGTAAGGATATCTCAATAGAAAGATTTCAGAAAAACGACGTTTTCACGTTAGTCGCAAGGCGAAAATCTAAGTAATTTTCACAAGTTTGGATTGGAAATTGAAGAGAAGTTGGTTGTGAACTTCTAGAGGCTTCAAATAGTGGATTGGAGCGTAAAGGAAAGGAGCTAAGAATTGCTAAGGAGCGACTTTGAATCTTGGAAATTTTAAGGGCTTGTAAAGGTATAAATCTTGTCGTTTTAGCAATTAAAGTTTACTTATCATTGTAGTTATGGATATTAGCAAGCATGAGGTATTTAGTATGAAGTTTGATAAGTGTATTGGCTATTGGAACCCTAATCCGAAAACTAGCATGTTTAGCCTTAAGATTACAATTTAAGTTGATTATTAGTTTAAGTTGTCACATGTTATATAAAGAAGGAATATTAGTTGTTAAGTTGCCTATGACTATATAACATGTTAGAACTAAGAACTTGGATTGAAAAAGAATTGGAAAGGACTTAGTGTTGTTGTATATGTTAGCCGAGAATGGCTTGGTTATTAAACTACTTGGTATGAATTGTGGGGCGGAATTTTACACGTATTGTAAGACGTGTAATCCCCTTTGATTGATTGGTATGTTGAGACTTAAATGTGGCATGTTTGGTTATTGAATTCGGCCTTGAAAAAGGTGGCAAAGTATGTAGAAACAAAGGAAGTGCTGCCCGATTTTCCGTAGAATAAGAGATCGTATACTTAGTATTATTCTACGTTAGAAACTAGAAATTGATAGTCATGTTGTGACCATTATAGGTTGACAATTCTACGTGCGGAGTATTCTACTTAGCTTGTGGATTAAGCCGAAAAGGTATGTGAACCATCTCTTCTTCTTCTAGCATGATTCCTTAAGATAAAGAAAGTAAGTCCTACTCCTTAAATGATCCATTCCTTGGTTGTACTTGGATTGCCTAATGTAGAATTTGTTCTATATACTTCCTTGATTGTACTTTGGATGATTACATTGTAAGTTGTTATAATCCATTTCCTTAATGAAGTTTGGATTCTCAAAACTGAAAGTATTTTACTTAAAGTACATAGTCTTGAAAAGGAAGTGGTTTCCAAATCTTTTGGCTAGTGCCTTAGTTCCAAAACCAAAAGGTCGTTATAATGACTTTAGGGGAGTCAAAGGAGTGATTTACTTAATTGTTTTAAAAGAGGATAAATGACATGATTTAAGAGAAATAATTTGTTTTAAAGGTGTGAGTTACTTGAGGTTTAAAAGTAGAAGAAACTTGATTTCTAAAGATTAAGAGACTTGATGTATTTTGAAAGTTAAGAAACTTGATTTGTAAGTATGTGATACTTGGTTTTAAAAGTATAAGTCTCTTGGTTATAAAAGGAATGAATATGTCTAAAACCATAAAGGGTTATAACGGCTTTATGGGAAGTTGGTTATAACGGTTTTATGGAAGGTTAAGAAAGTTGTCTATTTTGATTAATGGGCATAAGTTGCCTAGATTGTGAAAATTTGAAGTTACTTGGTTTCAAGCTTTGAAATGAGTTTTCTAAAAGTGTAGTAACTTACTTTGAAAAATAGACATGTCTTGATACTACGGGTGTTAGTATCTTGGGGCTTTACATAAAAAGGAGTCTTTTGAAAAGAATGTACGTACGTAGTACTTTGGCTTGTTTAAATGAGAATTTTTCCATTTGTGCCTTGATAGTACTTTGGCTTGTTTAAATGAGGATTATTCTATATGTGCCTTGATAGTACTTTGACTTGTTTAAATGAGAATTATTCTATGTGTGCCTTGATAAGTACTTGGGCTTGCTTAAATAAGGATTTATCTTGGTTTATGTAACAAGAAGGCATGGTATTGTCTTGGTTTGTGTAAAAAGGAAAGGCATGGTATTGTCTTGGTTTATGACAAAAAGAAATGCATGGTAATTGTCTTGATTTGTGTAAAGGCATGGTTTTGTCTTGGTTTGCTTGCATATGGGTTGCTCATATAGACATTCGTGCAAGTGTCATATCTCCACATCTCCGCGTCCCTCCATAAAGGGTCGTGACTTGTTTCAAGGATACCATGGGTTAGCTCCCGTAGGGGGTGAGTACACACGCTCGCGGGTCGGTATTTGACTCGGGCGGGTTAAATTCCCGGATATATATAAGCCATGGATTAGCTATCCGTGATGCGAGTATCGTGTACCGATGACTCATTGTGGGTCCTCATGACCTAAGCGGGTGAAATAGTCCCTTGCGGGTGAAATAGTCCTATGATAGGTTGCATTATAACACAGAGGGTGGTTGACCCTGGCACTGGAACGACCTTCATGTTTTGAAACGGTAGTGATTTCATTAATGAAAGGGTGCAGTGTGTGTATGATTTAAAGTGGAACAGTAATTCTCATTGTTAAAGACATAACTTAAAAGATAAAAAGGATTGCATTACTCTCATGATTGAAAGGTTCGGTGTGCTTACTGATGTTGTATTATATCATGGACTGCCGACAGTGATGAAGGATTCCACGGGCATGAGTGATATTTTGGGCGTGAGACCCATGGTTATATTTGAGTAATGACTTTGAGGGCATGCGTCCCTGACTTGATATGACTGCTTATGTATTGTGTATTGTAGGTTGGCTATCATACATGTCTCCTGTTTTGTTAGACTGTTATGATTTCATTACAGTATTTACTGTTTCACATACTTGGTACATTCTTCGTACTGACCTCGCCCAGGCTGCGTTAAATCTGCATGAGTTTAGGTCTTGATTTGGTGATCTGCAAGTGTAGGACCACCTTTCGAGTTTTGGATAGCTCCATCTGTTGAGTTTATCTTTTGGTATAGATCCTTGATCATGTGCTTTTGTACAATTATGGGTGCAGCGGGGCCTTGTCCGTCATAGTTCATAAAACTCTTAAGTGCGTATTCATATGTGGGATTGGACTCATGTACAGTGTAGTGTCTTTTGATTATGTATATTATATGGCAGCCTTGTCGGCTTTGCCCTTGCACGTATGTTGGTTTTAAAAAAAATGTGTTATTTAAATTCCGCAGTTTACTTGTGTTAGTCAGGTAGCAGGGTGCCCAGGTAGGGCACCAGTCACGGGCCCGGAGTTCGGGGCGTGACAATGTGTTACACCCCGGAAATTCCAGGATATGTTTATAAGGACGTACGTAAGAACTCAAAAATGTTAAGATTTGAGACGAGTAAAAGTTTGTCGGAATTTTTGGAATTGGTCGGAAAAGAAATATTGCGACGAACGGGAGGGCGACACGTGTCACCCCCTTATGGTCATGGACGAAATTTTCATGGTTAGAATGGTCATTTGACCATAAATTAAATGACCAAGTCTTGCTAGTCTTGAAGCTTGACAAAGTTGACTAAGTCAAAGGCCACCTAGACTTGATCCATGTGAAACTTATCCAAGCCACACAATTGTGCTAATATTAACCCTCCATCATGTTATATATTGTATGCTAGTGCAAGACAAGCTCCACACTTAGCAAAATTTCAAAAGAAATCTTGAAGAGCTCTTATGTAGCTCCGGCTTTGAGGTATTTTCAAGAAGGAAAATTTTCAATTTTTGTCCAATAATCTCCCCACTTTAAACCAAGGTACCTAAGGGTATTGTAAGTGTTTCTCAATAGAAAGATCCCGGAAATGTGGTGTTTTCGTATTAGTCGCAAGGCGAAAACCTAAGAGGTTCTTCAACTTTGAAGTTGGAACTTGAAGATGAGTTGTTCATGAGCTTCTAAGGATTGCTTGGAGTGGATAGGAACGTCGAAAGGAGGAGCTAAGGTTGCTAAGGATCGACTTGTAGTCTTGGACCATATTTGGGCTAAATGAGGTATAATCTTCGTCTTACTTTTGTAATTGAAGATTCAATGTTATTATAAGTTAGAAATGACCATGTGATATGTATTATGAAGTTTGATAAGTGTTATGGAATCTTAGGAGCTCAAAACCGAAATGGCATGTTTAGCCCTTTGAAATTGAAATACAATTTTGGTCGTTATGTAGAATCGTCGCATGTTTACCTACTTGAGGATTGTAGTAGTTATGTCGATTGCGGCTTGATATCATGTTATACTAAACCACTTGGTTTGAAAAGGGATTGGAAACGATTTGTATTGTTGCCCCTATGTTTAGCCGAATGGACATTGTAGTTTAGACTAGTTGTTTTATATTGTGGGGCGGAATTTTACATGTCTTGTTAAGCGTGTAATCCCCTATTGTTAACTACTTTGTTGGGCCTTAAATGCGGCGTGTTTGGTTATTGAATTCGGCCTTGAAAAATGTGGCAAAGTGAGTAGAAACAAAGGAAGTGCTGTCCGATTTTCCGTAGAATTTAGTGACTTGCACTTGGAATATTCTACGTTTGAAACTAGAAGTTAATAGACGTACTATGGTCATTATAGGTTGGCATACTACGTACGGCGATTGGACTTAGCAAGTGGATTAAACCGAAGAGGTATGTGGAACTTTCTTATCTCTTGAGCATGATTAAGTTGTAAATGTATAATGCGGTGACGTCTGAGATTTTTGACAAACTAGTCTATTTGATATCCTTGGCTTATTTTAAGAATGTCCAAGTTGATTGAGTTAGGGAATTAACTCACTTGTTTAAATATTAAGGATATCTTGGTTTTCAAAAGTTAAGAGACTTTAAGTATGTTGAAAGTATTTTGATACTTGTTTTGTTGGAAAGTTTAAAGTCTCTTGGTTATAAGGATAAAATGTAAGTTGGTAATGTATAAGGCTAGTATAACGGCTTTATGGGAAGTTGGTTATAATAGCTTTATGAAAAGTTTAAAGAGTGATTTACTCTAAGTAATTTAAAGTTAAGGGACTTGAAGAGTTTTAAAGTATTTTGATACTTGTTTCGTTTTAAACGTATAAGTCCCTTGGATAGGAAATTGTACTTGACTAAGGTATAAAGTGAATATAACGACTTTATGGGGAGTTGGTTATATTGGCTTTATGGAAAGATAAATGGCTTGATTTAAATGAAGGCAATTCGATTTTAAAAGACAATTGCCTAAGGTTTTATAAGAAAAGGAGTCACTTGATTTAGAAACTTAACTTTATTTCTAAGGGTGTTGTGACTTGCCTGGAAATGTAATTTGGACTTGATACTAGGATTAATAGTATCTTGGAAGTTTTCTACTAAAAAGAGTCATTTGTTTTAAAGAGTAGAAGTACGTAGTACTTGGGTTAAATTCCCGGATTTTTATAAAAGACATGTTAGTGCCATAGGTAAACTAAAATGAGAGTGTATATGAACAAGAATAGTAAGAAGTTAGGGGATTTCTTAACTTGCTTATATATTGTATGATAAGCCGGTAGTGCTTATGTTATGTGTGATAGCCGGATTTGTGCTAGTGATATATTATTCGTTGCGGGGTCATTCCCCGGGATTGTGGCATTGCATATTTCCGTGGATTTGCTACCCACGATGCGAGGAATACCTCATGCGAGTCCGTAAGGGCTTATGCGGGTGAAATAGTCCCATGCGAGCGGGTCCGACCTATGCGAGGAATACCTCATGCGAGTCGTAAGGGCTTATGCGGGTAAAATAGTCCCGTCGAGAAATACCTCACGGATCCACGTGATCTATGCGGGTGAAATAGTCCCAGGAGTGGGATTGCTTAATGACACTGCGGGCGGGTGGTCCTGCTTTGATCGTGAGCTTCCTATTTTATATTGTAAGTATACTCCTATTTACTCTCATTGTTAGTAAGGCACAGTGTACTGTTTATTGAGCTATCATACATGTCTCCAGTTTTATTATAGACTTATGATTTCATTCTGATGCTTTGATTCCACATATTTGGTACATGTTGTCTTGACCTCCTTTCGAAATTTGCGTTAAATCTGCATGGTGAGTCTGCAGGTTCTTGATCCTCGCTCTTAGGATCAACTGTTGGTGTTGAGAAGCTCCTTTATTAGGAGGCTTATCCACTGGCATTGTCGGTTGTCGTACATTCAGGTATGGCGGGGCCTGTCCATAAAGTTGTTATTCTTAAGTGCGTAGTCACATTGTGGATTGGGTTGTAAAGAAAAAAATGTACTGTTCTATTTTCTGGATTGAGTATATTTTTACGGAAGGTGGCCTTATCGGCTAGCCTGTTGTTGTTTATTGTCTAAGTTTATATATATGTTCCGCTACTATTCTCTGATGTATACCTGACAGGGGTGCCCAGGTAGGGCACCAGTCGTGGGCCCGGGGTCGGGTCGTGACAAAAGTGGTATCAGAGCAGTTAGTCCTCGGAAAGTGTCTACAGACCGTGTCTAGTAGAGTCTTGATTATCGGTGTGTTGTGCACCACATCTATAATCAGGAGGCTGCAGGGTATTTAGGATTGGTTTCCATTCTTCTCACTCTAAGATCGTGCGATAGAGCTGTATGGTTAAGTCGTCTCTCACCTTGATTATGATTGTTTGCGGCTACGAGAAAGCGTGATGACCGGGAAGGATTATGTGGATTGCGTATCTAGGTAGGTAATGTTTGTAGTATAGTTGGTATTGTGACATACAACTATACGGATTTGTGTTTAGGGTCACATATGTGTTGCCTAGGATGATTTTAGATTACGAGATTTGGTAAGGGCTAAATAAATACCGGAAGGTATGAAGCAGTTTAATGAATTCTCATCAAAGTTTTACGTGCTAATTTGAGATAATTAGGAAATGATGAGTTATCGGAAAAGGTAGTGGACCCTTAGAAGTTATTATTAAGAGACTAAGTGGAAGACTATGTTAGTAACTTAAGCTCACGTGGTATGCTTAAAGGAATTGTACTGGCGAGATCGGACGAAGAAAGTATGGTTGTTGTGGTCAAGACAACACGATTATGGTATTACGAGAAGTTTTGTACGGTTCTGAGGTGATAAGATAGGCTTGGAGCATGGAAATTGCGAGCCTAAGAATGTTGATAACCACCGAGACCTTAGATATATAAGGCCTTCTCGGGTAGTAAAGGGTTAAGACGGACCAGGGAAAGAGTTAAATACGACGCCGAGTCGGGTTGGGGATATATTAAGGGTCGCCCCATAGCTTGAAATGAAATGGGATCAGTTGGTAGTAGTCCCGCTACGTGACAGGGTCACGAGGGTGTGGGGCCCAAGTTTAGTTAACCTTTTTACGGGTTCGTGGACGTGTTCCACCGGAACCAGGTTGTGAGAGCCGGAATGGGCCTTGTATTGTTTAATCTAGTAACTCCAAAGATTGGAGACCCGGTGTTATACCCCGTAGTTCCAGGGTATGTATGCGAGGACGTACGTACGAGAATACGACAGAAAGATTGGAAAGGAAGAAAGAGGCGATTTTTCCACGGAAAAGTTTCCGGTTTTTGTGAAGGAAAAAGGTTCGTTAATAGAATTGGATTCCCAGTTTGGTATTCGGACTTCTGGAATATTAGAGAATTATGGAATTTTATTTTGGAAATGGTCACGTGGGGCCACTGGGAGAAATTTCTTTATTTTGTGGGCCCACTTTGTTTTGAGATTTTGGCCATTGTGGATATTTTGGAAGATGTTTTATTTTGGGCCAATAGGAGGGTGACACGTGTCACCCGCCTAGTGGCTTGGCCGAATGGCATTTGTGCCAACACGGTTAGAGTCGTTTTTTTCGAAGCGTTTTCATAACTGCGAAGGAAAATTAGGCTATGTCTTTTCTTATTTTTGCGGATTTTCCGAGGCGGAACATTTTGGACCAGCGAGAGGCGCACTTGGCACCCTCTCATTGGTGGGCAAGGTGGGCGCATGGGACCAATTGGGAGGTCAGTGGTAGATATTTTGGTAGATATTTGTGAGGGTTTTAAGGAGTAGGGACTAGGGGCACTTGGGCATATCTTGGCCTACACTTGTAGCACTTGGCTCAATCTTGGCCATTGGTTGGCCTTGGCTTGTCTTATAAATACCCTCTCCCTTTGATGAATTCTTCATCCTTTCCTAAATGTTTCTAAGTGTTAAATCTTCTCCCTCCCCTTAGTGTTGAGTTCGGCCGAGGCCTCCTCTCCTAGAGGCCTTGGCCGAGTACACCCCTCTAGTAGTGTGGTAGTGGGGTACCACTGCCTAGTTGTTTTCGTATAATACCCACTTGTTGTGGTATAGAAATACTCCTAGTATTGTTATAATGCCCAAAATACCTTAGCCTTGTACCTTGTAGTATTCCAAAGATACCTCTTTCGTAGAGTCAGGAAATACTACCTTTTGTCCTTTTAGTCTCAAACCAAAACCACAAGGAAATCTTCATAGTTGGTTGAAGTATTTGAGTAGAAGTTGGTTAGAACTTCTAAGGGTTGTTTGGAGTGGTTTGGAGCGCGCGGGTGAGCTAAACCTTGCTCAGGATCGACATTATAACTTGGATAATTTTGGGCTTATCGAGGTAATTATCTTGTCCCTCTATTGTAATTGGAAATTACATGTTTGTTAGCATATATAGTTGAAGTATACTATATATAGAACTACTTAGTATTCGGCAATGTCTTTTGACTTAAGCCTGAAGAATAAAGAACTGAACAGGACTGTATTGCAGTAGACTTGTGTAGAATTGTACACGTCCGGTTAGACGTATAAACCCCCCCCCCCTGGTTGGCTTGGTAGCCGGCCTCGATAGAGGAGGAGATTTACGCTGTTGCGGGGGGGGGAGGTGCTGCCGAATTTTCTTTAGAAAGATAGAAAACTTGGGTTTGGGGTTAATAGACGTTTGTGACCTGTATAGGTGAAAGTACTAAGAGTAGTGTATTACTCGAGAGTGGAAAGGGCTAGCAAGGTTGTAGTACTTGGAGCATTTTGCTTATTGTCGATAAATCGTCGCGAGGTATGTGAACCTCTTCCTATCTTTTCTAGCATGATTGTTGTGAACTATGTAGTACGGTAGACGTACATGTGCTAAGTGATTTGGTTGATTTAAAACATAGGGTGTTATAATAGCTTTATGGGAAGTTAGTTATAACGACCTTATGTAAGTGAAAATGGTTTACTGATGTTAGAAGTTAAGAGACTTGATCTTATAAGATAAGAGACTTAACTTATTTGTTTTAATGTGGATGTTTGTGTGAAACCTCATTCGTGAGTAATGAGTACTTGGTTTTAAAGGGATAATGTTTCTTGATTTGGGAATCGGAATGTGTATCGACAGGACCCTGCGGCGTTAATAAAGGAAAATGTATTGAATAATGATGTGTTGTATTAAAACCCAGTAGAAACCTCCATCTGCGTAGAAAGCTAAGATAAGACAAAATGATATTACATTTTCTAGATCATTCTTTGTAATAAGATCGTTATAAACAAGAATAAACTACTCACATATATGACATATGTTACTCAATTGCTCTAAAAGGAATCAGTGATTAAGTTTGGGAACTATGAAACCATTTGAAAATGAGAAGCTTGAGTAATTGAAACTAGGCAAAAGCGGAACTTAGGAAAAGAATGTTGTTACTTGATTTTGAAAAGAAGGTGGGTTGGTCATTCTAATACTACGGTATCGGGTGACTTTTATAACGATAATGGATCTCTTTTAAAAGAACTTAACGTATGTAGTACTTTGGGGTTAAAAACCGGACTTTGGCATAAAATGAAAGTACTTTGAGTTGTGTGAAACTTGCCTATGCTTGTTGTTGTGAAACTTGCCTATGCGTGTTGTTGTGAAACTTGCCTATGCTTGTGATGATAGCCTTTATTTTACAAGCGTTGTGTTTACGTGTTCTGCGCGTCTCGATAGAGGTCGGTTGGTAGTTGAGAACTTACTTGGATGTCTTGGCGATGGCGGAGAAATTCCGCAGATGCGTTCTGTTGATAGTATTATTGTTGTTAATCGCTTTGGACATCACGACCACGATCGTGGCGCGGGTATGCTTCCATTTTGGTTAAGGTCTTGTGGTTAATCGCTTTGGATATCTTGACCACGATCGTGGCGCGCGGGTATGTTTCCATTCGATTATCGCCTTGTGATTTCCTTTTGGACATCTTGACACGATCGTGGCGCTGCGGGTATCGTCCATTTGGAAAGTTGTCTTATTGTTTCCCTTTGGACATCTTGACACGATCGTGGCGCGCGGGTATGCTTCCATTTGGATTCTTTGTCTTATTGTTGCATCATGGACGTATACCTGCCGTCACGATGTATTAGAGCGTCACGCCCATAATGCGAACGATTGATGTTGTGGGCGTGAGACCCATAGTTATATTAGAGTGATGGTGTTTTATGTTGTGAGCTGTAGTTTGGTTATCATACATGTCTCTGCTTTATATAGACTAGTATGATTTCATTTCTGATATTATCTGATTTCACATACTTGGTACTGTTGTCTTGACCTCCTTGAGGCTGCGTTAAATCTGCGGTAAGTACATCGGTCGTGGATCCTCGCTCTTAGGATCTCGATTGACGTTTTGGGAAGCTCCGTTTCTCCGAGGCTTATCTTTTAGTATGTGTTCACTGAGTTGTAGGTGCTTGTACATTCGGGGTATGGCGGGAGCCACTGTCCGTCATAGTCGTGTAAATCTTAAGTGCATAGAAGCTGTTGTGGCGGGGTTGTAAAAGGATTAAAGCTGTTCGGGTTTTATGTATATCTTGAAGGCAAGCTGTTTTGGTTGCTTTGTTTATTTATTATATCTCTTGTTTCATGATTCATGTTTTATTTTCATTTGGTTTTCTCGATGTTGTATCACTAGGGTGCGGGGTAAGGCACGATCCACGGGCGGAATCGGTCGTGACAAAAGTGGTATCGAGCGATTAATCCTCGGAAAGTGTCTGACCGTATCAGATGAAGTCTTGATTATCGGTGTGTTGTGCACCACGCCAATAATCGAGGAGGCTATAGGATATTTAGGATTGGTTTCTATTCTTCTCACTCGAGTCGTGCCTTAGAGTGTGTTTTAAGTTGGACCCTCTAAACGTATTTCTTTCCACTGCAGTTATGCCTCGCGTGGCAACCCGGCCGGGAGGGCAAAGCGGCCAGGAGGCTGCGAGTAGAATCTGAGAGGGTTGCGAGGGCACAGCCCAATCATTACCTAGGGTAGTGCCGTTCGGGATTTCTGCGGCGTTACTAGCCCGTGAGTTTAGCGGCGGCGGTTCCTCTGCGGCCATGATATTTGAACTTTCGGTTCCACGGCCAGAGCAGAATTTAGATTGCAAAGGCGACCATTACTAGCCGTGGTTTTGGCTACGGAGATTATCCGATGTACCACGAGTCTTGATGACTACCTAAGAAAGGGTTGTGCAAGAGTAATTCTTGATTGGGCTTGAGCATGGCACGTATGCGGGCTTATGCGCAGCGGTAGAAAGCGTAGAGATCGGCCAGGTTAACCAGGGCAGCGAGAAGAGGGCGGGCGTGAGGTCCTTGGTAACTTTCAAGGTGAGTATACCTTAAGTGCTATGTTACGATAGCGGTGTGTTAGTTGTGATTAGAAATCATGGTGGGTTAGCCGGTAAGATTTTGGAGGATAGAAAGTGTGAGCCTTAGAGCTTTATACGCAAATACCTTATAGGTAAGGCCGTCTCGGGTAGACACGTATGTTTATGTTTGACCCTTATAGGAGTGCTTAGTGCCGTGGTGTGTTTGGGATAGGTCCCTAAGTAGTGTGAAATGAAGAGGGTAGTTGAGCTAAGAAGACCGCTAGGTTTTCGTAACGTGATTAGTGAGATTGTTCCGATCGGGAGCTAGTATTGTGCGCGTTGCCGGGTCGGGTTGAGGCCACGTTGCGGGTCAACCCGCGGCATGTATGGCGGTGGGGTCTGGTTGTGGTGGTCCCGCCTTGTGGTAGGGTCACGAGGGTGCTAGGCCCAAGTTTAGTTAACCAACGTACGAGTTCGTGGATGCGTTCGACCGGTGGTCGGTCGATGGGGGCAGCCCATCGTGTTCTTCGGTCGGGACCGTTCACTTGGCAGTGTTGATTTATCAGAAAGGTTGTAAGGCTGCACGGGGTGCCTACCTTCACCTTATGACAGACAGTGGAGCCCAGGTTACGGCTGTTTTTGTTTCTGGAAGTTTTACCAAGCATGTGTTAAGAACTCAGGTAAGTCTCAGAATCGCATTCGCCGCCGGGCGGTCGTGAATTTGAGGGTAGTTGTGAGGATTGTTGTCTCTGTGGAGGCGTTTGAGCTACCATTTGATGTTCGGATGTCGCCTTATGAAGCCTTGCGGGCGGAAGTGTAAGTTGCGGTCGATTGGTTCGATGTTGGCGGGGTTCGGATAGTTGGTTGATCTTGTTCCGGTGTGGATAGTGAAGCTTGTCTAGAAGAAGTTCAGCGGCTCGGAGAATCGTGCGGATAATGTCGGCGGCAGCTTGAGTTGAGTTGTGGTCGGTCTTCTTGAAAGTACCACCGGACGGTATGAGTTTTGAAAGCGAAGGAACTTAGGCAGGTTACTTTGGGCCTTTGTGAGTTCATGTGAAGAATAGGCGGGTTGCCTATATGTTAGCATTTGCCGTCCGACTTAGGAGGAAGGGCGTCCGTCTTTCGTATTGTTATGTTCGGAAAGTATCGAAGATCCATCCGAATGTTCCCGATTAATGATGACCACGTTAGAGATAGTAACCGAGTTTTGGATACTAAAGCGATGCTCGAAATATGGTAAATTCGAGTGTCACGGCGATGATCGCGTGCGGCGGTACCATTTGTTGGGTCGTTGGAGCAAGGCTCGCGACAAAGTGACAAAAGTAGTATTATTTGTGGTGATGTTAGAGGTGTTTCCTCGTGGACTTGGATGTAGGTATTTTGCGTGGGTATTTACGTGGCGGTGTGGCGAGATTGTTTCGTAAGTATAGTAGTGAAGACTATCTTGCACGTTCGTTTGAGACTTAGAAGGAACATTCGGAACGAATGTTTCTAAGGAAGAATGTTATACCCGTAGTTCCGGGGTATGTATGCGAGGGCGTGCGTGCGAGAATCGACGAAAGATTGGAAAGGAAGAAAGAGGCGATTTTTCCACGGAAAAGTTTCGGTTTTGTGAAGGAAAAAGGTTCGTTAATGGGGAATTGGATTCCCAGTTTGGTATTCGGACTTCTGGAATATTAGAGAATTATGGAATTTTATTTTTGGAAATGGTCACGTGGGGCCACGGGAGAAATTTACTGATTTTGTAGAGCCCACTTTGTTTTTGAGATTTTGGCCATTGTGGATATTTTGGAAGATGTTTTATTTTGGGCAATAGGAGGGTGACACGTGTCACCCCTTAATGGCTTGGCCGAATGGCATTTGTGCCTGGCCTTTGGTTAGAGTCGTTTTTTAAACGCGTTTTCATAACTGCGAAGGAAAATTCGGCTATGTCTTTTCTTATTTTTGCGGATTTTTAGAGAGGCGGAACATTTTGGACCAACGAGAGGCGGCGCACTTGGCACCTCTCATTGGTGGGCAAGGTGGGCGACACGTGGGACGAATTGGGGAGGTCAGTGGTAGATATTTTGGTAGATATTTGTGAGGTTTTAAGGAGTAGGGACTAGGGGCACTTGGGCATATCTTGGCCTACACTTGTAACACTTGGCTCAATCTTGGCCGTTGGTTGGCCTTGGCTTGTCTATAAATACCCTCTCCACTTTGATGAATTCTTCATCCTTTCCTAAATGTTTCTAAGTGTTAAATCTTCTCCCTCCATAGTGTTGAGTTCGGCCCGAGGCCTCCTCTCTGAGGCCTTGGCCGAAGTACACTCACAGTAGTGTGGCGTGGGTACCACTGCTAGTTGTTTCGTATAATACCCTTGTTGTGGTATAGAAATACTCCTAGTATTGTTATAATGCCCAAAATACCTTAGCCTTGTACCTTGTAGTATTCCAAAGATACCTCTTTCACGTAGAGTCAGGAAATACTACCTTTTGTCCTTTTAGTCTCAACCGAAACCCTAAGGAAATCTTCATAGTTGGTTGAAGTATTTGAGTAGAAGTTAGTTAGAACTTCTAAGGGTTGTTTGGAGTGGTTTGGGCGCTGCGGTGAGCTAAACCTTGCTCGGGATCGACATTATAACTTGGATAATTTTGGGCTTATCGAGGTAATTATCTTGTCCTCTATTGTAATTGGAAATTACATGTTTGTTAATATATAGTTGAAGTATACTATATATAGAACTACTTAGTATTCGTGATGTCTTTTGACTTAAGCTGAAGAATAAAGAACCGAATCTGATGTATTTACATGGGGGTGTATTGCGATGAACTTGTGTAGAATTGTACACGTCAGGTTAGGCGTGTAAACCCCCAGTTGGCTTGGTAGCCGGCCTCGATAGAGGAGGAGATTTCTGTTGTTGCGGGAGAGTCTTTGCGAATTTTCTTTAGAAAGATAGAAAACTTGTGTTTTGGGGTTAATAGACGTTTGTGACCTTTATAGGTGAAAGTACTAAGAGTAGCGTATTACACTCGAGGAGTGGAAAGGGCTAGCAAGGTTGTAGTACTTGGAGCATTTTGCTTATTGTCGATAAATCGTCGCGAGGTATGTGAACCTCTTCTATCTTTTCTAGCATGATTGTTGTGAACTATGTAGTACGGTAGGCGTACGTGTGCTAAGTGATTTGGTTGATTTAAAACATAGGGTGTTATAATAGCTTTATGGGAAGTTAGTTATAACGACCTTATGTAAGTGAAAATGGTTTCTTGATGTTAGAAGTTAAGAGACTTGATCTTATAAGATAAGAGACTTAACTTATTTGTTTTAATGTGGATGTTTGTGTGAAACCTCATTCGTGAGTAATGAGTACTTGGTTTTAAAGGGATAATGTTTCTTGATTTGGGAATCGAGAATGTGTATCGACAGGACCATGCGGCGTTAATAAAGGAAAATGTATTGAATAATGATGTGTTGTATTAAAACCAGTAGAAACCTCCATCTGCATAGAAGCTAAGATAAGACAAAATGATATTACATTTTCTAGATCATGGTCTTTGTAATAAGATCGTTATAAACAAGAATAAACTACTCACATATATGACATATGTTACTCAATTGCTCTAAAAGGAATCAAGTGATTAAGTTTGGGAACTATGAAACCATTTGAAAATGAGAAGCTTGAGTAATTGAAACTAGGCAAGCGGAACTTAGGAAAAGAATGTTGTTACTTGATTTTGAAAAAGAAGGTGGGTTGGTCATTCTAATACTACGGGTATCGGGTGACTTTTATAACGATAATGGATCTCTTTTAAAAGAACTTAACGTATGTAGTACTTTGGGGTTAAAACCGGACTTTGGCATAAAATGAAAGTACTTTGAGTTGTGTGAAACTTGCCTATGCTTGTTGTTGTGAAACTTGCCTATGCTTGTTGTTGTGAAACTTGCCTATGCTTGTGATGATAGCCTTTATTGTACAAGCGTTGTGTTTTACGTGTTCTGGCGTCTCTCGATAGAAGTCGGTTGGTAGTTGAGAACTTACTTGGATGTCTTGCGGCGGTGCGGAGAAATTCCGCAGATGCGTTCACGTTGATAGTATTATTGTTAATCGCTTTGGACATCGACCGACGATGCGTAAGCGCACGGGTATGCTTCCATTTTGGTTAAGGTCTTGTGGTTAATCGCTTTGGATATCTTGACACGATGCGTAGCGCGCGGGTATGTTTCCATTCGATTATCGCGCAGGATTTCCTTTTGGACATACGACACGATCGTAGCGCTGCGGGTATCGTCCATTTGGAAAGTTGTCTTATTGTTTCCCTTTGGACATCACGACCACGATCGTAAGCGCGCGGGTATGCTTCCATTTGGATTCTTTGTCTTATTGTTGCATCATGGACATATACTGCCGTCACGATGTTAGGCGGCATGCGGCCATAATCACGAACACGATTGATGTTGTGGGCGTGAGACCCGTAGTTATATTGGAGTGATATTTGTTTTATGTTGTGAACTTAGTTTGGTTATCATACATGTCTCTGCTTTATATAGACTAGTATGATTTCATTTCTGATATTATGATTTCACATGCGTACTTGGTACTGTTATGCGACCTCGCCCGAAGTGCGTTAAATCCGCGGTAGAAGTACATCGGATCGTGGATCCTCGCTCTTAGGATCTCGATTCAGCGTTTTGGGAAGCTCCGTTTCTCGGAGGCTTATCTTTTGGTATGTGTTCCACTGAGTTGTAGGTGCTTGTACATTCGGGGTATGGCGGGGAACTGTCGTCATAGTCGTTGTAAATCTTAAGTGCATAGAAGCTGTGGGCGAGGTTGTAAAAGGATTAAAGCGTTCGGGTTTTATGTATATCTTGAAGGCAAGCTGTTTTGGTTGCTTTGTTTATTTATTATATCTCTTGTTTCATGATTCATGTTTTATTTTCCGCTGGTTTTCTCTGATGTTGTATCACTAGGGTGCCCGGGGTAAGGCACCAGTCACGGGCCCGGAATCGGGTCGTGACACCCGGATCAGTATGAAGGCTATGTACGTACGCTAAAATAAGTTTGGGAGTACGGGAAGAGTACGACCAGTGAAAAAGAGAGCAACCAAGTGTAAAGAAATAAAGCCTGAATCCATGAGAACCTTTCGAGGAGACTACACAGTGGGTGTTGGGTGGTAGTGGCGGGTAGATAATAATTACCGTAACGATACGATCGTTGGACCACTAGAAGACCTAGCGGAGTATTGCGGACATTGAGGTTATTACAGTGCGGACTAGTTGGCCTCTTGTTATGCCAACGTGGACTCTGAGAGAGATTGATTCGGTACGGTTTTACAATAAGCGGTTATCGAGTGGAAAGGAAGAGAAGTGGTGGTAACGATGAATTACTCTTCCTTGCTTTGACATAATTGAATTTGAAGAAATTTATGTTAAGTGCCTAGCAGTACTTGGGGTTGGTTTGGTGTGGCGGTCGGGGCCACGACCTTGGATAATTTCGGGAAAATGTGCAAGGCTAGGATAAAATAAATGCAGTCTTTGCCGTGAAAAAAGGGCATCTTTGGTAGGTTGGAAAAATCTACACGAACTTAAGGCGGTGCGTGATGATTAGCTAATTCTTGGACATGAGGACCTGTCACGACCCGTTCGGGGCGTGGTAGTGCCTTCTAGGGCACCAAGTAGTCATACATCAGAGTAATCAGCGGAAACATAAAGCAAGACATGAAACGATTTATAAAACAAGACCGATTATGTGAGAAAACATCGCCTTTGGGCATATATATATAATCATGTTTTAGCAGTTACATCCGCCACTGTACTACATGACTACAGACCTCTAAGTAAATATACAACTATGGCGGGACAGGGCCGCCATACTACCTGTACAAAAACTATCTACAACAGGAGATCATGCAAAAGTAGAGCCTCGGAAGAGATGGAGCTCACGACACCAACGTAGAGATCCTAAGGATGCGGATCTAGCACTGTTGCCCTTACTGCGGCATGAGCGCAGCCCGAAGAGGTCGATCTGACAGTACTAAGTATGCAGCGTAAAGTACTTAAATGAAAACATATCATTTTTAAAACCGGTTTACAAATATGTGTGAAACAACCGAGAAACCGCACATAGTGCCACATCACAAACAAGAGCAACAATAGGTAAGCTATGTCGTCTTGTCTAGGCTGCGAATGATCAAAGCAGGGCCACTCGCCCACATCCTCATTCTGAGCCTAATCACGGACTCCGGTCGCGTAGGCCACTCGCGTGGGCGCGTGAGGTATAACCCGCGTCGAGGGTAGCTACTCCTCGGCGTCGTCACTGGACTCATCCGCGCATGGCCACATAGACCGCGTGAGGCATAACCCGCATACTAACACGGAACTCTCGTAGCTCGCATAGGCCCCCTGGACCCGCGTGAGGTATTCTCGAATCATGGTCCCCGGACACTGAGTCTACCGCGTCGGAGGCGGCAACCTCGGTATCATCTCAAGAGGTGAGTGATAGTACACTAACATAACGACTTATCTTTAAACAACATAAGTACAACAAGGATACTCACTTATACAAAGCGTTACAAGGTACTAACACACATAGCATGTAACATGTCATGTCTACTTATCAAACCATCTTATTATTCTTTTCACAATTTCATATAAGTCTGTTAGAAATACATAGGCAACTTGTTTCTTTTATCAATCTTAAGTGGTTATACTTAACTTCCCATAAAGCTAGTATAACTCTTAAGCCATTTGAGAAACCAATTAATTCTCTTACGTAAAAAATGGTTCATAGTCCTTTTGAAATGTTTTGATTCTTTATTATTCAGCTTAAGCGTGAGGCATTCGTGCGTATGTCGGGCTTAAGCGTGAGGCATTGCCGTCACGTATTCGAGCTTAAGCGTGAGGCATTCGTAAGTATTATTCGATTAACACATGCGTCTGGTACTATATACATATTGTAAAATATCATGCTTTAGGAAGAATCACATACCTTACCGGCGAAATCCACACGCCAAGTCGAGTAGTAGGTCGCGAAGACTCGACTATAATAGTCACGGATATCTATCAAAGTCTAGACTATTACGTAGGTCATTCTAAGCAGAGGGTCCTCGATTCTACGGAAAGTCGGGCAGACAACCCTACCGGTGAGCTATATAAGTCTCTTTGTGAAAACAGTCTATGTAAATCTGATTCGTATATTCTTCTTTTATACCCTTCTAAGGTGTTACTGATTCAATTCTATTCCTTAATAACCTTCTAAGTATTTATACTTATTCTTATTCTACAACGAAGTATTCTCTAATTCAAAAGAGGGTTAGGATTAGTTACCTCGGTAAGCCCGATAATATCCTAGAAAAGTCGCTGAGCAAGGTTTTGCTCTAAGTTGTATGCTCGAGAAACCTTAGAAGTTCTTCACAACTTCTACTAAGTACTAAGGTATTTGGGCTAGGGTATTTTGGGCATTATAACAATACAAGAAGGCAACTTTTCTACCAAGGGAGGGGGTAGGTTTCGGCTAGGCTAGGGGTGGGGTAGCCTCGGCCAAGCTTCTCGAGGAGGGGGTGTGTTGGGACGAATTGCTTACAAAGGGAGAGGAAGGATTTTTAGACTTGAAAGCTTTTGTGGATGAAGAACTCTTCATCTCAAGAGGGTATTTATAGGTCAAGACATGGCCAACCAATGGCCAAGATTTAGCCAAGTGCTAGGCAAGTGTAAGGTCAAGATTAGGGCAAGTGTACCTAGCCAACTTGCACACAAAATATCTAACCAACTTTATGACAAGGATGGTCATCCATTCGCCCTATTGCGTGACAAGTCCACCAATGAGAGGGTGGCAAGTGTCGCCTCTCGTTGGTCCAAAGTGTTACGTCTCTCGGAAAAATCCGCAAAAATTAGAAATGACATAGCGAATTTATCCTACGAAAAGTGGAAAGCGTTTAGTCGGAAAAGCTGTTCGCTTTGTGAGTTGTGCCTAAAAATCGTCAGGCCTAACTTTAAGACCAAACTTTTATGCGTATTCCTTTACGTACATACTGAAATACGGGTATAACATTCTCCTCTTAGAAACATTCGTCGAATGTTCCTTCCCAAAACAGATAACGATAAGGTTCTTCAAAACTTAAGCGGTTTGCAAAAGCCACACACCGCCATGACACTTAGGCATAAGCGATAATGAAGATTTACAAGTAGGAAAGTGAATTACGGAGGGTGGGAGCGGTGAGGATACTTACGCCTCATGTCTCCTCGGCTTCCCCGTCATCTCCTCACGAGCTCGTTCGCCACAAGACTTTGGCGGAAGCCACGTCCTTCGTCATGAGCGCTAACCTAACGATCGATTATCGCTATGGAAATCTCATCGATAACCCTCGGTCACTGGACATCGTCAATCGGATGTACCACTAGATGGATCCCGATACATCTCCTCGGCGTAAAGCGTGAAACACGGATGCATCGCCTCCGGATCGGACGGCGGATCAACTCATAGCAACCTTGCCTACCCTGCGGACAATCGAAGCGGCCCGATGTACGCCTTGGTGAGTTTCCCTTCTTCCGAATCTCATCACACCGCCGTGGGTGGCACCTTCAGAAAACCCAATCATCATGCGAACTCCGGATGTCGACGGCGATGATCTGCATCGACCATGCGACTCGGTGTCGATAGCGCTCTCGGATAAGCACCTTATCCGGCACTGCTGCACCGTCTGGTCCCATTGCATTCCTCGCCCACCTCGAACCAACCTATAGGCGTCTGCACTTCCTCCTACAAGGCCTCGTAAGGCGCCATCTGAATCTTTGGGTGGTAGCTATTATTATCTGCGAACTCAACTAGAGGCAAATGATCCTCCCAACTACCACTGAAGTCAATAACACGGGCTCGCGGCATATCCTCGAGAGTGCGGATAGTGCGCTCTGCTGTCAGATGCATGCGTGGATGAAATGCGATGCTCGGGCTCACTGCGTCCCTAAACCCCTCTGGAAGGACCTCAAGTTGGCGTAAAGCGGGCTCCTGCATGCGATATGATCGAAGTAGGGACTCCATGCGATCACGATCTCTCGGATGTAAAGTCGGCATAATCCTCGGTAGAAAGAGTCGTCTGACGGGAAGAAAGTGGGCTGATTTCGTCGACTGTCGGCGATAACCCATATAGAATCATGTCTCCTGCGAGTGCGAGGTAATCCGTGATGAAGTCCATGTTGATTACCTCCCACTTCCGGTCGGGATCTCTATCGCTGTAACAAACCACGGTCTCGGTGCTCTACCTTCACTGCGACAACACGGGCGAGCTACGAACTCTGCAAGCGTCCTCTTCAAGCCATCCCACGATACGGATCTAAGGTCGTGGTACATCTTGGTCGACCCGGATGGATGAAATGCTTGTATTGTGTGCTTCCCAGAACTCTGCTGCGAAGTCACGAAACATCTGGAACACACAGCACGCCCTCAAACCTTAGCACCCCGTGGTGCTACCTCGAGGACCGCGCCTCCCGAAGAGGCGTATCACGATATCGAATCAAAGTGGATCCTCGAGCTGTTGCCTCTTCACCTCGCCAGCGATGGAAGACTCGGCAACCTCACGAACTCTAACCCCATTTCTATCGGAATCAATCAAGCGGACACGAGGCTCGCTAAGCGGTGCAAATTACGAACCATGTCCCTTCTCTCTAGTGCACATCGATAGGCTCCCATCGACCTACGACTAAGGCATACGCCACAACATTGGCCTTGCGGTAGTACAGGATGTCCACATCGTAATCCTTAAGCAACTCTAACCACCGTCTCAGCCGTAAGTTCGGCTCCTCTGGTGAAGATATCTTTGGAGGCTCTTGTGGTGCGTAAAAATATCCACGTGAACCCCATACAAATAGTGCCTTGGATCTTCAGGCGTGAATCACGGTTGCGACTCCAAATCATGGGTGGGGTAGTTCCTCTCGTGTTTCTTGGTGTCGGGATGCATATGCTATAACTCTGCCATCTGCGTCAACACACATCCCAACCCGATGCACGACGCATCCTGATACGACATAACCATCTGGACCCTGCGGAAGTAAGAAGCGAAGTGTCGTCGATCTCTCTTCGAATGGAAACCACGCTCCTGCATCGATCGGCAAACTTGGCCTTACGAGTCACCCTAGTCAATGGTGCGAAGATAGAAGCAAACTTCTCCACGAACGCCGATAATACCTGCGAGGCCCGAGCTGCGAACCTCAGCCGGAGTAGTAGGTCTAGGCAAGTCATCGCCTCGATCTTGGCGTATCAACTCGAATGCCATCGGCCAGACAATATGCCCAAGAAAGCATCTGAAGTCACCAAAACTCACATTTGGAAAACTTGGCGTACAAGCTTGGTCTGGAGAAGCGTCGGCCACGATCGCCAAATGCTCGCGTGCTCTGCTCTGGCGAGAATAAACCAAGATATCATCGATGAACACTATCACAAATGTGTCCAAAAATGGTTTGAACACTCGGTTCATCAAATCCATGAATCTGGCGGAGCATTGGTCAACCCAAAAGACATGACCACGAACTCATAATGCGTCACGGTCGAATGCGATCCTAGGGACATCCACCTCTCGACTACTTTGATGATAGCGATCGCGGATCAATCTTGGAGAAACATCTCGCACCACTGCGGTCGAACAAATCATCAATCTAGGAAGAGGGTATACGTTCTTAATGGTCACCTTGTTGGTGCACCGTAATCAACACGCGTGCGCGTCGTCCTTCTTCTTCACGAACAATACGGCGCTCCCGGGAGAAACACTAGGCCTAATGAAGCCGCTTCTCTAGCAAATCCCTAAGGTGATCCTTCAACTCTCTCAACTCGGCGGTGCCGTTACGTATGGCGGAATGGAAATAGGCGAGTATCTCGCAACACATCTATACAAAACTCGATCTCCTCTCGGGAGGATACGGGAAGGTCATCTGAAACACGTCGGGAACTCGTGACTCTGGGCCAGCGGAAAATCTGGTACGCGGCTTGATATCAAACACCGAGCGAGATGGTAGATATACCGCCTACGCACCATCTTCCTAGCCGAGGTAGGAAATAAACCTACCACCGGCGTCTGGTGCTCCTCCACTCAACAACCAGGCTCGCCGAAGCTGGGCGTACTATTCTCTCTGCGGTCTACATTGGCGTAGCGGGAAGCTAGCCAATCCATCCCATGATCACATCAAGTCAATCATCTCCAACTCTATCAAGTCGGCGGTGCGACGGCGTAAATGGTCACAGACAAGCTCTATATACCCGCCGAGCTACCCGAATCACCCATGGCGTAGCTACCTCGAAAGAGGTCTATGGACTCGGGCTCTATCCCTATCCTACTAGCAACAAGGGAGATATATAGGGGCCAGTAGAACCGGATCTATCAAAGCATACACATCAAACCGAAGCGATAAGGTACGTGGCGACATCGGTGAGGCCTCACGATCTGTCGGTGGACAAAGCATAAATGCGGTTCGAGGACCGCTAGAAGCGGACGAGCCACGGCCTGCCGCGACCTGCGACCATGAGCACCACGCCTCGGGCGATAAGCGTAGGAGATGATGAAGCGGCAAGAACGAAGGTGAGCCTACCACAGGCCCCCGGTCGGACAGTCCCTCGCAAAGTGACCCTGCTGGCCACAACTGTAACAAGCTCCCGAAGCAGTACCACACTTCCCGTAATGGGATCTACCGCATCGGCCACACTGAGGGTGGTCGATCGGCGATCCTCTGCTACCTGGGCGTCGAAGCCACAGGGCCAGTGCGCCTCAGCGTAGGTCTTTGAGGGCGGTGCGGGAGTGCTCTGTCTTTGCCGTGGTGCGAATCTAGGCTAACTTGAGGCCGCCCGCCACGATAACCACGAGAAGACCCTCGTCTGGCCTTAACCTGCTTCTGCATCACTCGTCGACCTCTGCGCTCGCCGCGTCGAGGCGTGAGCTGCGTGCGGGTAATGTCCATACCGGTGGAAAACCCCACATGACTCGGCCATATAGTCGTCTGGCAGGTGACATAGCGGTGCACCCAATCCTCCATATCTGCTATGCAATCTTTGGGACATATCGAGCGATGAATCAAACTCGACATTGTACTCACGGCGGTCGTCCTCTGCGCCTCGATAGTAAAAATCTATCGGCCGCGCCCTCGCCATCTGTGGAGGCGAAGTGAGTGAGAAAGCCTCGAGAACTCATCCCAGTAGGCGGGGCGCGTGCTCTCCGGGATAACTCCGTGAATCAAACCAATCGATTGCGGTATCACGCGGCCTATGTGAACCAAAGATCACGGACTCGGTCTCGGCGCTACGATCACTCTCAAAATCCTCTGGCGGCGGATGAACTCCTGCGGATCATCCTCGGCCTCGATCCATAAAACTCCGTGCTCTGGCTCGAAGTCTCGTAGCCTCAAACTCTGCGCCTCGGGTGAACAGCGGGTGCGGCCGTGGCTGGGCTGGAGCTGCCGCGTCGGCCTCTCTCGTGTCGGGCCACAACTTTAGCCAAAGGCTGGGCCGTCTCCTTGTACCCTAACTCCTCCGCGGTGTGGGGCGGGAGGTGTGGGTCTTGTGGTCTCTTTGGGGCGGCGGCGTCATAGAACTCGCCGTCTGCGGTATGGCCCGGGCACGAGCCCTCGTGACTCTGGGTGTCTGCTAGCGACTCCGCCATTGCCTTGCCATACGGGCGGGTTGCCTTACGTGGAGGCATAAGCATTACGAGGAAAGGAATACGTTAGAGGTCGACCTATAACGACTCTAAAGCACGATCTCGGAATGAGAAGAGCGAACCAATCCTAATTATCCTATAGCCTCACGATTATTGGTGTGGTGCACTGACACCGATAATCAAGACTTACTAGATACGATGCGTAGACACTTTCCGAGGATTAAGCGCTCACGATACCACTTTTGTCACTTTGTCGCGAGCCTTGCTCCGGCGACCCGACAAATGGTGCAGGGCTGCTGCGATCCACGAGGCATGCCTACGACCCTTCTCGGGATGTGCCATACGGAGCCACGGTTCGGTCTGTTCGTGGTAGAGCTCGCCTCTTTATACGCTCGGCCCGAAGGAGGTCGATTACAACAGTACTAAGTATGCGAAGCGTAAAGTACTTAAATGAAAACATATCATTTTAAAACCGGTTTACAAATATGTGTGAAACAACGAGAAACCGCACATAGTGCCACATCACAAACAAGAGCAACAATAGGTAAGCATGTCGTCTTGTCTAGGCTGCGAATGATCGAAAGCAGGGCCACTCGCCCACATCCTCATTCTGAGCCTAATCACGACTCGGTCGCATGGGCCACTCGCGTGGGCGCGTGAGGTATAACCCGCGTCGAGGGTAGCTACTCCTCGGCGTCGTCACTGGACTCGCTGTCGCATGGCCACATAGACCGCGTGAGGCATAACCCGCATACTAACACGGAACTCGTAGCTCGCGTAGGCCCCCTGGACCGCGTGAGGTATTCTCGAATCATGGTCCCGGATCGCTGAGTCTACCGCGTCGGAGGCGACTTAACCTCGGTATCATCTCGAGGTGAGTGATAGTACACTAACATAACGACTTATCTTTAAACAACATAAGTACAACAAGGATACTCACTTATACAAAGCGTTACAAGGTACTAACACACATAGCAACATGTCATGTCTACTTATCAAACCATCTTATTATTCTTTTCACAATTTCATATAAGTCATAGAAATACATAGGCAACTTGTTTCTTTTATCAATCTTAAGTGGTTATACTTAACTTCCCATAAAGCTAGTATAACTCTTAAGCTTCATTTGAGAAACCAATTAATTCTCTTACGTAAAAATGGTTCATGAGTCCTTTTGAAATGTTTTGATTCTTTATTATTGAGCTTAAGCGTGAGGCATTGCAGACGTATTATTCGAGCTTAAGCGTGAGGCATTGCCGTCGTATTATTCGAGCTTAAGCGTGAGGCATTGCCGTAAGTATTATTCGATTAACACGTATGCGTCTACCGTACTATATACATATTGTAAAATATCATGCTTTAGGAAGAATCACATACCGTGAAATCCACCGCCAAGTCGAGTAGGTGTGCGAAGACTCGACTATAATAGTCACAGATATCTATCAAAGTCTAGACTATTACGTAGGTCATTCTAAGCAGAGGGTCCTCAATTCTACGGAAAGTCGGGCGCACAACCCACGGTGAGCTATATAAGTCTCTTGTGAAAACAGTCACTATGTAAATCTGATTCGTATATTCTTCTTTTATACCCTTCTAAGGTGTTACAGTTCAATTCTATTCCTTAATAACCTTCTAAGTATTTATACTTATTCTTATTCTACAACAGTAAGTATTCTCTAATTCAAAAGAGGGTTAGGATTAGTTACCTCGGTAAGCCCAATAATATCCTAGAAAAAGTCGCGCTGAGCAGGTTTTGCTCACAAGTTGTATGCTCGAGAAACCTTAGAAGTTCTTCACAACTTCTACTAAGTACTAAGGTATTTGGGCTAGGGTATTTTGGGCATTATAACAATACAAGAAGGCAACTTTTCTACCAAGGGAGGGGGGGTAGGTTTCGGCGAGGCTAGGGGTGGGGTAGCCTCGGCGAGCTTCTCGAGGAGGGGGTGTGTTGGACGAATTGCTTACAAAGGGAGAAGGAAGGATTTTTAGACTTGGAAAGTTTTTGTGGATACAGAACTCTTCATCTTAAGGGGGGTATTTATAGGTCAAGACATGGCCAACCAATGGCCAAGATTTAGCCAAGTGCAAGTGTAAGGTCAAGATTAGGGCAAGTGTACCTAGCCAACTTGCACAAAATATCTAACCAACTTTATGACAAGGATGGTCATCCATTCGCCCTATTGCGTGACAAGTCCACCAATGAGAGGGTGGCAAGTGTCGCCTCTCGTTGGTCCAAAGTGTTACGTCTCGGAAAAATCCGCAAAAATTAGAAATGACATAGCGAATTTATCCTACGAAAGTGGAAACGTTTAGTCGGAAAAGCTGTTCGCTTTGTGAGTTGTGCCTAAAAATCGTCAAGGCCTAACTTTAAGACCAAACTTTTGTGCGTATTCCTTTACGTGCATACTGCAAATACGGTATAACGGACCACGTGATTAGGGTTGTGACTCGAGAAAGTTTAAGAAAGGGAGATAAGTTCTCTTCCCACGTAAAAGGGCGATTTTGCGTATTATGGGGTTGCGTGTACCCATGTTGTTAGGCGAAGGATATAAGGAGTAAGGTCTTGATATCGTCATGCCATAGGTTCTGATTATAGATAGCAGTGGGAAAAGTGTTGTGTTGGGGTAATTAAGAGCAGCGTCTTAATTGGTGAGGAAGTATCGTAAAGATATAAATGTAGGTTGCACGAGATATGATTACCCCAGACTAGTGTAAAGACCGGTAGTAAATAATGGGAAGTAAGAACATTTCGAGGAAATGTGGTAACACCTAGCTATAGGCTCTGCAACTGGGGAAGGAAAAAAAAATCAGGTTACTACTTGACAAGATCAAGGAAATCCCCCCCCCCCCCCAAAATGTGATTGACAGTAAGTCTTAGCCGTGAGGCAAGCAAAGGAATCAAATCTAAGTTTAGTGACCAAGTTTGGTTACTGTGAGAGAAGGGAAACATGAACCATAAGTGAGATTAAGGATACCCAAATATTTCGCAGGAATGAGAAAGGCTTTCAGTTATTGAAAGATAAGTTGACCACGACTACAGTTCTAACCCCTCCTGTGAGACTAGAGGGTTAGGTTATTATGATAACACGTTGGGTGTTGGGCTAGGTTGTGTCTTGTATGACGCAAGATGAGATAGAGCCTATGTTTTCCGGTAGTTAGGGAAGCAGAAAGAAATTACGCCACTCACGATTTAGTGGCGGCAGTTAAATCATGCCTTGAAGATTTGGGGGCATGACGTATATTAGACTTCATATGGATAATTGTGCAGACCACAAAAGCCTCCGGTATATCTGCAGACTGAGGCAGTAGAATTTGCGACAGCGATGGTGGTTAGAGTTATTCAAGGATTGTGATATTGATATCCTATACCATCCGGGGAAAGCCAAGACAGTTACAGATACTCTTTGTCGTGGACCTAAGGGTAGTGCGGATAGGCGACGGATAGACAGGATATGGTCCTTGAGATCCTTCAGTTACCGAGCCTAGGGGTTCGATTATTTGTTTCCAAGGTTAACGAAGTTTAGATCCGAGAGGTTGCCGAGTCCCCCCATCGTTGGGGAGGTAAGGAGGCGACAGTATGAGGATCCAGTTATGATCTTGTATCAATCGGCTCTCAGAAGAGAAGAGCACATTAGAGTAGCAGGATGAGTCTTTGGGAGATGAGGATAGATTGTGTGTACCCAGTGCTGCAGGGCTAGTCAGCAGGTTTTAGGGGAGGCATACAGTGCTTATTGCTCAAATTGTTCGAGGTCGACTACGTCGTGTCGTGACCTCAGATGTATGAATGGGTAAGATGACCGGAAAAGGGACATAGCAGAGTTTACTGCTTAGTGTCCGAGTTAGTAGCAGGTCATGGTTGTGCACCAGAAGCCCAGTGGGCTATTGCAGGCGATTGAAATCCCAACCTAGATATGAGAGGTATTTAATATGGATCTTGTTACAGGGTGGCATCGTACCCAGAGGAAGTGCGACTCCCTGGGGGTCATGGTAAATAGGCTGACGAAACCAACCGTGTTCTTCCGGTTAGGACCACTTACTCGGCTGAGGTTCGTGCTAGCTTTTATAGCAGGGGGATTGTGAGACTGCACGGGGTTCCTACGTTTATGATGTCAGACAGATGAGCTCGATTACATATAACTTCTGGAGGTTTTTCAGAAGGGTTTTAGGGACACAGGTGGGTCTCAGTGATGCATTACACCCTCAGACCGACGGACGGGCAGAGCGTACTATCCAGGCATTTGGGGATAGGTAGCGGGCCTGTGTTATTGATTTCAGAAATAGCCGGGAGGGTTAACTGCCTCTTGTTGTGTTGCGTACGATAACAGATACCCTTCCAGTATTCAGATGGCCCCGTATGAGGCCTTGTATGTAAGAAAGTGTAGATCGCCGGTTGGATGGTTCGACATAGGCGAGGTTCAATTATTTGGTCGGACTTGATTCAGTGTGGATAAGCGAAGCTTATCAGGAAAGATTATTAGTAAGCTTAGAGTCACCAAGCTTTATTCGGATAACAAGCGTTGACACGTGGGGTTCACGACATTTTAGTATGAGTATTGTTATGTGGCCTCGTGTGGTAATATTGGTGCGTAGGGTTGTAAAAGAATAATGTCGCTATCTTTAAGTTTGACTCAGAAAGAACATTCGAGGGCGAATGTTTCTAAGGGGAAGAATGTTACACCGGAAATTCGGGATATGTTTATAAGGGCGTGCGTAAGAACTCAAAAATGTTAAGATTTGAGGCGAGTAAAAGTTTGTCGAATTTTTGGAATTGGTGGAAAGCGAAATATTGCGACGAGCGGGAGGCGACACGTGTCACCTTATGGTCATGGACGAAATTGTCATGGTTAGAATGGTCATTTGACCATAAATTAAATGACCAAGTCTTGCTAGTCTTGAAGCTTGACAAAGTTGACTAAGTCAAAGGCCACTAGACTTGATCCATGTGAAACTTATCCAAGCCACACAATTGTGCTAATCTTAACCCTCCATCATGTTATATATTGTATGCTAGTGCAAGACAAGCTCCACACTTAGCAAAATTTCAAAGAAATCTTGAAGAGCTCTTATGTAGCTCAGGCTTTGAGGTATTTTCAAGAAGGAAAATTTTCAATTTTTGTCCAATAATCTCCCACTTTAAACCAAGGTACCTAAGGGTATTGTAAGTGTTTCTCAATAGAAAGATCCGGAAATGTGGTGTTTTCGTATTAGTCATGGCGAAAACCTAAGAGGTTCTTCAACTTTGAAGTTGGAACTTGAAGATGAGTTGTTCATGAGCTTCTAAGGATTGCTTGGAGTGGATAGGAACGTCGAAAGGAGGAGCTAAGGTTGCTAAGGATCGACTTGTAGTCTTGGACCATATTTGGGCTAAATGAGGTATAATCTTCGTCTTACTTTTGTAATTGAAGATTCAATGTTATTATAAGTTAGAAATGACCATGTGATATGTATTATGAAGTTTGATAAGTGTTATGGAATCTTAGGAGCTCAAAACCGAAATGGCATGTTTAGCCCTTTGAAATTGAAATACAATTTTGGTCGTTATGTAGAATCGTCGCATGTTTACCTACTTGAGGATTGTAGTAGTTATGTCGATTGCGGCTTGATATCATGTTATACTAAACCACTTGGTTTGAAAAGGGATTGGAAACGATTTGTATTGTTGCCCCTATGTTTAGCCGAATGGAAATTGTAGTTTAGACTAGTTGTTTTATATTGTGGGGCGGAATTTTACATGTCTTGTTAAGCGTGTAATCCCCTATTGTTAACTACTTTGTTGGGCCTTAAATGCGGCGTGTTTGGTTATTGAATTCGGCCTTGAAAAAGGTGGCAAAGTGAGTAGAAACAAAGGAAGTGTTGTCCGATTTTCCGTAGAATTTAGTGACTTGCACTTGGAATATTCTACGTTTGAAACTAGAAGTTAATAGACGTACTATGGTCATTATAGGTTGGCATACTACGTACGGCGATTGGACTTAGCAAGTGGATTAAACCGAAGAGGTATGTGGAACTTTCTTATCTCTTGAGCATGATTAAGTTGTAAATGTATAGTACGGTGAGCGTCTGAGATTTTTGACAAACTAGTCTATTTGATATCCTTGGCTTATTTTAAGAATGTCCAAGTTGATTGAGTTAGGGAATTAACTCACTTGTTTAAATATTAAGGATATCTTGGTTTTCAAAAGTTAAGAGACTTTAAGTATGTTGAAAGTATTTTGATACTTGTTTTGTTGGAAAGTTTAAAGTCTCTTGGTTATAAGGATAAAATGTAAGTTGGTAATGTATAAGGCTAGTATAACGGCTTTATGGGAAGTTGGTTATAATAGCTTTATGAAAAGTTTAAAGAGTGATTTACTCTAAGTAATTTAAAGTTAAGGGACTTGAAGAGTTTTAAAGTATTTTGATACTTGTTTCGTTTTAAACGTATAAGTCCCTTGGATAGGAAATTGTACTTGACTAAGGTATAAAGTGAATATAACGACTTTATGGGGAGTTGGTTATATTGGTTTTATGGAAAGATAAATGGCTTGATTTAAATGAAGGCAATTCGATTTTAAGGCAGCAATTGCCTAAGGTTTTATAAGAAAAGGAGTCACTTGATTTAGAAACTTAACTTTATTTCTAAGGGTGTTGTGACTTGCCTGGAAATGTAATTTGGACTTGATACTAGGATTAATAATATCTTGGAAGTTTTCTACTAAAAAGAGTCATTTGTTTTAAAGAGTAGAAGTACGTAGTACTTGGGTTAAATTCCCGGATTTTTATAAAAGACATGTTAGTGCCATAGGTAAACTAAAATGAGAGTGTATATGAACAAGAATAGTAAGAAGTTAGGGGATTTCTTAACTTGCTTATATATTGTATGATAAGCCGGTAGTGCTTATGTTATGTGTGATAGCCGGATTTGTGCTAGTGATATATTATTCGTTGCGGGGTCATTCCCCGGGATTGTGGCATTGCATATTTCTGTGGATTTGCTACCCACGATGCGAGGAATACCTCATGCGAGTCCGTAAGGGCTTATGCGGGTGAAATAGTCCCATGCGGGCGGGTCCAGCCTATGCGAGGAATACCTCATGCGAGTCCGTAAGGGCTTATGCGGGTGAAATAGTCCCATGCGAGGAATACCTCACGCGGGTCCACGTGATCTATGCGGGTGAAATAGTCCCAGGAGTGGGATTGCTTAATGACACTGCGGGCGGGTGGTCCTGCTTTGATCGTGAGCTTCCTATTTTATATTGTAAGTATACTCCTATTTACTCTCATTGTTAGTAAGGCACAGTGTACTGTTTATTGAGCTATCATACATGTCTCCGGTTTTATTATAGACTTATGATTTCATTCTGATGCTTTCGTTCCACATATTTGGTACATGTTATCGACCTCCTTGAAGTGCGTTCAATCCGCAGTGAAGTACAGGTTGCTGATCCTCGCTCTTAGGATCACTGTTCAGCTGTTGAGAAGCTCCTTTATTCCGGAGGCTTATCCCTGGCATTGTCGGTTGTCGTACATTCAGGGGTATGGCGGGGCCCTGTCATCAAAGTTGTTATTCTTAAGTGCAGTAGTCACATTGTGGATTGGGTTGTAAAGAAAAAATGTACTGTTCTATTTTCTGGATTGAGTATATTTTTACGGAAGGTGGCCTTATCGGCTAGCCTGTTGTTGTTTATTGTCTAAGTTTATATATATGTTCAGCTGCTATTCTCTGATGTATACTGCGGGGTGCCGGGTAGGGCACGATCGCGAGCTTGGTCGGTCGTGACCTGATAGGTCTCTAACCCACATACATATATATATATAATGTCGCCGGGAGAATAATATAATGTCATGGGACTCTAACCCACATACATCTGCAAGTTAAATAATCTTTGACTCTCATTACAATAAAATGAACAACCATCATTTTAGACAACCAAGACAATACCATGCATTCCTTTTTAAATAACCAAGACAATTACCGTGCCTTCCATTTTAAAATAATCAATACAATACCATGTCTTCCTTTTAAAATAACCAAGACAATTACCATGCCTTCCATTTTAAAATAACCAAGACAATACCATGTCTTTCTTTTAAAATAACCAAGACAATTACCATGCCTTCCATTTTAAAATAACCAAATAGAACTATGTACGTCCACGCACACCCTTTTCATTTATAAACCCCAATACACTACCACTTGTAGCATTAAGGCACTTTCACTTTTAAATCAAGTATCTTACACTTTTTAAACCAAGTGACTTATACTTTTAAAGTCAAGACAGGTATACTTTTAAACTCAAGTAACTTACTCTTTTAAAATCAAGGCACTCACACCTTTAAAATCAAGTAACCTATTCTTTTCAAATCAAACAAACACCACAATGAAATCCAAATTCATTTAAAATCCTCATTTGAAATTCAAGACACTTATCATATCAAGTATCATTTTATAAGGTTCATGCTCAAAGAAGATAGGAAGAGTTCACATACCTCTTCGGCTAATCCACACGCTAAGTAGAATACGTCACAAGTAGTACTTCAACCTGTAATGATAATAACACTTCTATCAACTTCATGATACTAGTATACACTTATACCACTCAATGAATCTCCTTTCTTTTATAAAAATTTGGACAACACTTCCCCCGTTTATACGTAATTTTCCACCTTTCAAAAAGGTCAATTTCATCAATAACCAAGACACCAATTAAGGGCACAATAAAACAGCAACCAAGGTGATTCACACTCCTATTTCTCACGTAAAAACAATCCCTTAATTACGTAAAATAGTCCGCTAAAACAGTCCACTAATACAATCCATTAGTACAGTCCACTAATACAGTCCATTAATACAATTTTATAGTATTCTCCGTCAACTACTATAACCAAAACTGTTTTCCATAACTTCTTATAATCCACTTATATTCCAATACTTTTATATAAGTTATATCAACTTGTTAACAACAAGATTCCTTCATGTTTTAACATGTAATAAGTGATGTTAACAACCACCATAACCAATGAATCCGACCACGCCAAAGCGTCCTGATCGCTAACATGCCAAGATTGTGACATGTACTTCTTATTCTCCATTCTTTTTAATCACAAGTTCATCCATTAATTACTACAACATGTAATATCCAATTACTTCAAGAGGAGGAATAATCCTTACCTTAAATATGCCCAAAATAATCCACTTAAAGTCGATCCATAGTTTAGTCTTAGCTCCTTATTCTTCAAGTTCCAATCACACACATGAATCTACTACAAGCTTGTAACCATATTCCCTTCTTGTTTTACTTCCAAAAAGTTCATCTCCAAGCCTAGGAATTTTAAGGCAACTCTCGGCCACACCATGGTTACTACACATTGGAGAGTTAATTTGGCTTAGAACTTGGTTAGGGTGCTTAATCTAGGAGAATAATCAACTCTTGTTCTTGCACTTCTTGCTTGAAAAATCTCGAAATACAAGGCTAAGAGAATCGAGAAGAGAAAGCTTTTGGGAAGATGAGATATTTGTGAATGTATTAAGTCTTGCTATCACCTCTCTTATATAGATGAAATCTTACAAGTGGAGGGGGACCTAAGTGGTCCACTTGTCTTGATGAAAATATCTCACAAATATCTTCTACACTTGTCCACTTGGATGAAAAATATCTCCCTTTCTAGTCATTCTTGCAATACATGTACATATACATGTACATATACATATATATAATTAGAGCTTTGCTACACAAATGGGGAGGAATACATGTCACCCTCTTATTCGCTCATAATTATTTTCACAAAATAATAATCCAATACTTAGCTAAAATACTTAAAATTTTCGACCCCCCCAAATTGTGAAATTTTGACGGGCCTCATATTATCAATTCCATTACTTCATAATCTAATACTAAGCCCATAAATCCACATTAGGGAATCTAGCTCCGAGTTAATAATTTTTTTGTCTTCACATTTTTTCCGAATTTTTTTCGGAGGAAAATATAAACATACTATCCTTCCAATATTCAAATCTTAGTTCCTTGAGTATGTTCTACTATTAATGTCTTGGAATTGCGGGGTGTAACATCACCAATTAGATGATACATTCAAGTCCTAGCGTGCATCTCCGTCATTCTGAAACTCAGCACCTGCACCGTGAAGTACATGTCCCATGCAAAGAGATGTTAGTACATTTTGAATTGTACTGTATGTAAAGCCACTGAAGGAATAAACAAGTATATGAAATAATAGGACATGAACATGAACATGAACATAAGTATATATAACATGTGTAAAATCTGTAAATTATATATTTGTATATTTGTGGGGAGAGAAACAATCAAACAAACATGAACCACCACATGTGAATGTGGAGTCTGATCTCTTCCCGATCATCTAAGACATCTTGTATTTTTCTGGAGTACGAGACACGAACATGAACATGATGGATCCAATAATCCCACAATAGGTAATAAGAAGATATTGTCCTCTGGCAGAGCGACCCTTATCCTACGTTAGCATACTTAATTTCAGGCTATTTGTGCCTTCTCGGTAATCTATGCAACTCCAAAAACACGTAGTTCAAAATAGTGGCTTGAAAGCGCGTGAATTTCATGAAATAGCTTGTAAACATAACTTGTCATTTCATAAATTAATACGCAAAGAAATACATAATATAACTTGTATAAATCATGAAAACATATATGATTTCATGGAACTGAGTAAATATGATCATAACTTGCATTTACGAACTCATGGAAAGTAAGGCACGAGTTCACGAATTACGAACAGGTTCATGACAATCACAATTGACATATCATGAATATAATAACGATAATAAGATATTTATATATATATATATATATATATATATATATATATATATATATATATATATATATATATATATATATATATAATTGACCATAATAGGGTTATTATGAACGTGAGAAAAATCTTAGGTTTAAAGAATTCTTGTTTCATGGATTACATATGGCGTGGGAACGACCAATGATGTCCCCACGTGGATAGAATCTCTACATACTTTAATCGCTCCTAGTAAATTAGATATGTTGATTTATGATAAAGAACGCTCCAAACCCCTGCTTGAATCGCTTGTGAAAGATTTCATTGTTAATCATATGTGTTAGTTAGAGAATCATGTTACTAATCATGATTTAATGCTAGAATTACTAAGAACTCATTAGGAGAAAACTTACCTGGTTGTGGGAGGGTGAGAGGAGAAAAAATGCTCTTGAGAGGGTTTTCTACGAGGTTGGACGAGTGGATGAATGATTTTTCGGACTAAGTGTTATATTTAAAATATTGACATTTTGGATCCCCTGTCTCGTAAGCGAGGTTCATCGAGGTAATTTCTGCCACAGCCGTCGGGCTTCGCTCACTCGTCCACTTACACTTAAATGATTTTTTTTATAAAAATGGCATTTTAGATGTACCACCTCGCTGGACGAGGTCTATAGCAAGGTGATTTCTCGCCCTGGCTTTGCCGGGCGAGCTCCCTTGTCTATTTTACACTTCGACAAAATTTTCACATTTTTCGATAGTACTGATAGCATCTCGGTACAATGGACACAACTCCTAGCACATAGCACTGTTGGAGCTCCACCATATATGGATGGAAAGATATTTCAAAGGGCTACAACTTGCATGAACAAAACTTTCCAAAATTCCGTATATAATATTCCGAATATTTACTTGAAGTGAGGTCTTGTGCAAACTCACTTGAAAGCACGACCCGTAGAGTCTCTTCCAACTATACTTTGCCCAAAGACGCTTCTTATAACTTGATTAGTTTTCAAAACACTTCCTAAACTCCTCATCTTGGTTCCATTACTTTTCCATCATACAGGTGAAACCTTAGCCCGAAGGTACGAAGTGTTACATTATCATCATTATTGCACACAGTTGAGCGACAAGGGTCGTTAGAGGGCATGACTATAGCAAGAAATGGTCCTTCGGTTTCATTTATTTTTCACAGATGGTTCATTTATTTTTTATAATGTTGATATGGGTAGTAGTTCTTAAATTAATTCTATCTTGAAGACGTATATAAGATGCTCAGGGCAAGTGATTAATTATGAGAAATCTGCTGCTTTCTTTAGAAAGAATACTACAGAGGAGGGAAAACCGAGATTTTTCTCCTCACTTGATAATATTAGACCGTGCACTATGGGGGTTATCTAGGATTGCATACGACACTTCTGTCGTAGACAGATCTAAAAAGAAATATTGTCTTTTATGAAAGAAAGAATCTTGTCTAAAATAAAGAGTTGGAAAGGAAAGTTCTTGAGTCAGGCCGAAAAAGAGGTCCAACTAAAATATGTTCTAGCAGTTATCCTTTCTTATGTGTTATCCTATTTTCAAATGCCCGATGGATTATGTAAGAAAATCACGAGTATAATTTCAAATTTTTGGTTGGGTCAGAATTATGAGAAGAGGAAAATGCATTTTGAAAGTTGGAAAAAAAATTGTGAACCAAAATTTAGAGGTGGTTTAAAATTTCAGAACTTAAAAGCTTTTAATATGGCTCTTCTAGCCAAACTAGTTTGGAGAATTTTGGCTGAACCAAACTTGCTAGTTTCCTAAGTGTTAAACAATGTCCAAAATAATTGCCCAGCGCCGCGGCGCGAGTTCTGTAACACCTCGTAATTTCGGATAATGATTTGAGCACCTTAACATAGGCAAGTTGACACGAGTGTTGCGAAAATTTTATTATATTTACGTATGCTAATAAAGGGATTAGTATACAAGGAACGCGTTCCCGAAATAATTTTTGACGTAATAAGTGCGACGAAGGTGTGCGGAATAAATTGGTGTATGTGTAAAAAGGGTATAGACTAAAATTATGACATTAAGTATATGAAGGTTTTATGAGTTTTTAGATTTTAAATGAAGTGAAATCTAGAATTAATTATGTGTATAATTGATAAATTATACGGAGTCAGATCACTTAATTAATTAAGTGACCGTGCATGATACGTGATATGTGGCACGATTTGGGGGACTTAAATGTTGGCAGGGGACAACATCATTGTGGAATCTTTTGTTTTCATGATTAACGGGGGGATTTACATTGCAGCTTTGGGCTTTGAACGCCCATCAACTTTTTTTTAATTTGTTTTAAGTAGTCCTTTGAAGATTGGGGGCCGGAGATAATTGTGGTGCTATTTAGTTTTTCTTTTTTGTTTCTAGGTAAGGAAAGATAAGGACAAGGGTACTGTCTTTCCATTTTTACAAAATTTCAATTTTCATTTAGAAAGGAGAAACGTACGAAGATGCAGTAGCCTATTTCTATACAATCCAACTTTGGTTTCATTTTGAGTAAGAAAATCTTTCAAGAGCAGCAACAATATTTTCTTTCTACAATTAGCAAACAACGTACATCAAGCAATTCTTCATTTTCAACTAGAACCCCAATTTCAGATGCAATTCTCCATTTACCATGTGTTGTCTAAGGTGGAATCTTTGGAATTTATACATGGACCATTTCGTTGGCTTGGTTTGTCAATGAATAATTTCCTGGTTTCATTTTAAAAAAGAAGACATCGTGCAGCAACATCCAGAGAAATCAATTTCGAGTTATTGAGTTTGGATCGAGGTATGTTAAGACAAATCTCTCTTTCTTTTGGCATGATTTATATAAATGAGTGTACGGCGGACATACATAATTCTATTAAATTCTAATTCCTAGTGAAACTGATATGATAGTGCCTTTGATTTTTCAAATGATGATTTAAAATGATACATGATATGATAGTGTCTTTTATTTATTTCATTGAGAGTCAAATGATGATTTAAATTGCATATGGTTTCTCATGATACTCTTTTCGTTCTTGATGTGATTATATCCTTTCACCGAGTCTCGGGCCGGTCTATGTTCTTGCACAGCCTTGCATTGTTCTCTGAGTCCTCACTGTGGGGATCGTTATATGTATATGATGATTGATGAGCTCACCGAGTCCCCGTTATATGGACAAGTATCCATGATTATGATGATTCCACCGAGTCCATCACTGAAGGAACACGTTATATGTATATTGGCACATTTGTATTGGTATTTTAATATTACTCATGTCTCATATTATCTTTGGCTAGTTATGATCTTATTTCTGATCGCGATATTTTTTACCTGTTTACATTATTTAATCTCTTGACTCCGCTTTTCTGAAGTACGTTTCATTCCATGTTGATTTGATTAGAAGTGTGATGGTTGGTGGGATTGGACACTCTATTTGTTCGAGTTGCGATCTAGTGAGTATGATATTTTGATGTCGTTATATCTTTGAGGGCTTACCACGTTGTGTATCTATGGGTGGGAAAGTGGTTTTTTGATCAAGATCTTTCATAATCTTTTTGGCTTAGATTATACGGTGATGATGTGATTTGGGGTACCGTGGGTGAGATCCAGCGAGCGCCCGCCTCCGTTGGAGTCGTGACGAACTGAATATCGAGCTCTATCTATATCTAGGAGTGTAGGTGCCGTGTAAGTCTAAGTCTTGGTTATGTTCTATGTTGTACGTACTTATAGGATGATGCTGCTGAGATTTAGGATTGTTTTCATTTTTTTTCATCTCGTAAATCATGCAGTAGAGTTGAATTTTAAGTATTCGAGTTTAACTCGTGCCTGTTACAGTTTTGATAACCCCGATTACCAAAAAATGACTTTAGTTAGTTGATACTCGTAGCCAGTAAATGAGCGATTTATACCCAGACGATTGGTATGCCAGAAGGGCAATTTCGAAATTATGAGAAGTTATCTCACTCATATACGGAGGAGATAATGCAAGCATGGAAAGAAAAATATTTGTAAGAACTGTATACTTAATACGTGTATGGGCTCTGCTTAGGATTAGATAATAATTGGTTTGTTATGATTTAACCACATATCTAGTTGTTGAACTATGTATGGTATGTTGAAGTATTACTAGTAACTTATTAAGGTCATTGAGATGTTCAATAGAATAAATTTCTAAAATGATACCCAAAACTGGTGTTATATTACTACTTAAGGTTGTGTGATCTGCATATAATAGGGTATTGGTTAATATAAATGATGTGTAGCTCCTAGGTTTAGCATAGGTTCCTTTGTTTAGGAGGGATTAAGATACGGTCAATGGTGTACTTCATGATACTTGACTTTGTTTTGTTTGTTTATGATTATATGTGCTAAGATCCATACTTAGCTAGTATAAATATTTGTGTCAGTGTGAAATCTATGACATTGAAGAGCTTGCATGAAGTGTGTTTTTCTATAGAGATTATTATATGTAATGTCATATCATAGATGTTGTTTGCATTATGATTCTTTGCCTATTTAAACCTTTGTTAAGTAGTGATAAGAAGACTACGTGGTCCTATACAAATGAAAAAAAGGTAATATAAATTGGCTCCATGTCCTATGGTTGGAAAGTAATGTAGGAGGAGTTATATTTCCTTTTCGAACCTATTGGCATGGATCTGTATAGGAAGGACCTGAGATATATAATTTGTTCTCATCTTCATTTTGTGCTTCGCTTGTAATATCCAAATCTATTTTCTTTAGTACAAGGGTTTAGATCATGTATAAGTGATATGTCTGATTCCATGTATTACTACGTCTATCATAGCCTGAATAATTAAACCAGTATTTGTAGTCTTGCATATGTAGGATAACCCATAAAAACAGGGGTTAACTGACCATGTCATGATAAGTATTGGGTCATTGCCTGTCTATATTTCGTTTACAAGTTTGATGTTTTGCAAGTATGCACGAATGTCTTAAGTACCATATTTATTTGAGAGTTGTTGCCCAAATAAGCTATGTATATGCCTGCATATAGATTACCTATTAGGATATATGTTGCTTGCCTTAGTTATTCAAGTCATTATGCAAAAAAAAATGTATTTATTCTGCACGGGCTGTTAGGAAGGTCTGTGTGAGCATGTCTGTTTTCTTTTTCCTTTGACAATAAGAATGCATGCCTAGTCTAGCTTAGATAGTCTAATTCTGTAAAATGGTATCTCTAAAATGATTAATTTTGTGTCTACATGACTACCAACTTGACTATATGTATGCCTCACTTGCTTTATTGTCATAACATCCAGTTGTGAAGTATAAATGTTATTCTGCATATTGAACTTGGTTAAAGTATGTGGTGTATGTGATTGTTCAAGGATATACATGTCTAGACTTAAGTGTTGGTTTACTTGACTGAATTATATCTATACAAACATGAAATGTGTGGGATCCCTTTATGGTTTTCCCTATGTTAAAGTGAAGAAATGAATTTGTAGATTAATGTGTTTGGTTAACACTTTATACTTATAGGGTATATTTCAGTTTGTTTAGGTAAAAAATAGTTCACAATGAGGATATGCCTGTTTTTAGTTAACTGATAAATGTTCCATGCTGATTTAGAATAATCTGTACAGTTGAAATAGAACAAAACAGGTTAATATAAGATTTGTCTAGTCGTGTATAGGCTACTTAGTTAATTGAATGCTTAATATTGCTAATTTAATGGTGTTAATTATGTATGTAGTGTTTTGATTTAATGGATTGACATGTTGGATTGAAATTGGTTTTAGCATGTATGGGTTATTTAATTTAATGTGATGACCAATGTACTGTTTTGGAAATTGGCTTGGCTATCAGTAAGTTGTTTAGTCATATTATCTACCTAAACAGACGCCACTGATTAAGAACAAGATTAGTGGTCATATTTAACAAAATTTATCTTATATCGTCTGATATGATAATTTAAAACTAGAAGAGAATGAGTTAAGTAGGTTGATATGTTTGAGGTTATATGATGTTATTTATGATAGGAATTGATAAAGGATAGCCTATGTGATGATTGTGAGTTATGGATATTGCCTAAATGCTCCTTCTTAAAAACTATTCTGAGCCTGCTTTACTGATTCATGGGTATGTTAGAAGTTATGATTAAGCATGCCTGATTAATGTTAATATGATTTGGATATATTTGTAATTTTGGATTAGTAAGTTAAATAAGGTGTCGACTTGTAATAGATGAAGTCTTGCTAATCAATGTTAAAATAAGATATTGAGTAACCTATTTTGATTAACTTAAGTTTCTAATTTACAATCATTGTTTAAAATTACTATTAATATGGTGTATTAAGCATATGTTAGGCTCAAATAGCACGATATGGACAACATTTTTTTTATTTGAATTGTTTAGGGAGATAGTGATTAACATCTGGACAGTAAAACTTAGCTCATTTTATGCCTGTCATATGTTCACTTGTTCTTTAATATAGGTTTAATATAGTCTTTAAGACTTGTGTAGCCTTAATACATGATCATAAGCATACTTGTGTATTCATTTAGCATCTCTTGTGTTCCTAACTATATATATGTGTGGTTTGGACTGTCTAAAGTAGTTTGTATGTATTGTCACCTATTCATACCTGCCTTATGATATTTTGTTTATGGTTTAGACTGGGTAACTAATGTATATGCTATGTTGATTGTCTAGGCTATGTCTAATATATTTTTAGAGGTTCTTATGCTGGTTTAAGGTGATATGTCTATTGGTTATGTATGTGCAAAATTCTGTGATAATTACTTGATCAAACCTCTGTTCAGTTTTGTTATAAACTTAGGCCTTATCACATGTTTAGTAACTCAAAGATAGGTAAAATGAAAAGATTTGGTTTGAGTGTTGTTATCGCAAAGGTGATTGTATGAACATGTTTTAGTTTAATAACTTGGCTTGAGAATAACCATGTCTAGAAATACATATCTCACCTGATTAATGGTAAGTGTATGGGTCATTTTAAATGTTTGAATGTGTTTAAACAGAGTCTCATAGGTTGTGTCTAAGTAATTTATGTCAACTGTTTTGTGATAGGTTGAAAATCGTGCCCATGTGATTTTTCCTTACTTTTCAGTTCTGCGATGACCTGTGATGCCCTAGGGGCTAAATATTTGTGTAGTGTCTTGAGAAATGGTCTTTACGTTTGGTTTTGTGAAACTTCTACTAGTGTAGTGCCTTGTATAAAGTCTTGTTTCTGTCTCAACAGGATTAGACTCGCTAAGATATAAGAGATTGCTATTTGAAATTAATTAAGACCTTTCCATATTGCTTAATGTTGTGTGCTATGTACTTTTGAATCGTGAATCCATCACAGTATAGTTTTGGTTGATTGCATGAACTTGTTTGAAATGGTCTAAATATTTTATGATGTCCTCCTATTAGATATAAAAGCATGTGATAAAAGCTAGGAATCAGGTTGTTAAATTTGACTAAGTGCATATACATATTAGAATCAACATTCTTCTCTTCCTCTTTGAAATATGGAATGTCATATGTCCTGAAATTTATCTGGTATTAAGGACTGCTGGAACTAAATCTCCAGTTCTGTGTGAAATCATGCTAGTCTAAAGTGATCCCAATCTGGTCTACTTTTTTTTAGTATCTGTATTAATTACCTTACATCCTACATCTTTAAACAAGATTAAGTATAGCACCCCAACATTCGAGAACGAATGTTTCTAAGGTGGAGAGAATGTAACACCTCATAATTTCGGATAATGATTTGAGCACTTTAACGTAGGCAAGTAGACCCGAGGGTTGGGAAAATTTTATTATATTTACATATGCTAATTGTTACACCCCGTAAGTCCAGGACATGTATAAGAGAATAGACGCGAGAACACAAGACTTGAGAAATTGGTACGAAAGAAAGAATTGTTTTTCCGACGGTAAAATCTTCCGAACGTAGGAAAGGAAAAATGTTCGTTGATGAGAATTGAATTCTCAAAATGCATTATTTGAGGAATATAGAATGTATTATCATTATGGAAATTTATTTTTTTACGGATTTGGTCACGTGGGGCCCACGAGGGTTACGAAATTTTATGGACGAATGGGAGGGCGACACGTGGCACTCCACCCCACAATGGTCTTGGATGAATTAAGATAAGGATAGAATGGTCATTGACCATTATGGATGAACAAGTCTTGCTAGCTTGAGAAAATTGACCATGTCAACTTTCCACTTGGATAATTATTTAATGTCTTCATCCTAGCCACCCATATTTTGTTATCTTGACCCTCTATTGTGTTATATATACACACTAGTAGCAAGACCAAGTCTTCAACACTTAGAAAAAAATTAGAGATGCCTTGTTCTTCATGTTGAGCTCTCGGCTTTGCCATTTTATCCACAAGAAAATTTTGTAATTTTGGTCCATTATTCACAAGACTTTAACCCAAGGTCCCTAAGGGTATTGTAAGGATATCTCAATAGAAAGATTTCGAAAAAATGACATTTTCACGTTAGTCGCAAGGCGAAAACCTAAGTCGTTTTCACAAGTTTGGATTGGAAATGGAAGAGAAGTTGGTTGTGAACTTCTAAAGGCTTCAAATAGCGGATTGGAGCGGAAAAGAAAGGAGCTAAGAATTGCTAATGAACGACTTTGAATCTTGGAAATTATAAGGGCTTATAAAGGTAACAATCTTGTCGTTTTAGTAATTAAGATTACTTATTGTTGTAGCTATGGATATTAGCAAGCATGAGGTATATAGTATGAAGTTTGATAAGTATATTGGCTATTGGAACCCTAATCCGAAAACTAGTATGTTTAGCCCTTGAGATTACAATTCAATTTGGTTATTAGTTTAGTCGTTGCACGTTATATAAAGAAGGAATTATAGTTGTTAAAGTTGTTTATGACTATATAACATGTTAGACCTAAGAACTTGGATTGAAAAAGAATTGGAAAGGACTTTGTGTTGTACATGTTAGCCGAGAATGGCTTTGGATATTAAACTACTTCGTATGAATTGTGGGGCAGAATTTTACACGTATTGTAAGGCGTGTAATCCCCTTTGATTGGTTGTTGTATTGAGCCTTAAATGTGGCATGTTGGTTATTGATTATCGGGCCTTGAAAAAGGTGGAAAAGTATGTAGAAACAAAGGAGGTGCTTCCCAATTTTCCGTAGAATAAGAGACTGAATACTTAGTATTATTCTACGTTAGAAACTAGAAGTTGATAGTCGTGTTGTGGCCATTATAGGTTGACACTTCTACGTGCGGCGTATTCGACTTAGCTTGTGGATTAAGCCGAAAAGGTATGTGAACCATCTCCTCTTCTTCTAGCATGATTCCTTATGGTAAAGTAAGTAAGTCCTACTCCTTAAATGATCCACTCCTTGATTGTACTTGGATTGCCTAATATAGAAGTTGTTCTATATAATTCCTTGATTGTACTTTGGATGTTTAAATTGGAAGTTGTTATAATCCATTACCTTAATGAAGTTTGAATTTTCAAAAGTGAAAGTATTTTACTTGAAGTACATAGAGTCTTGAAAAGGAAGTGGTTTCCAAATCTTTTGGCTAGTGCCTTAGTTCCAAAACCTAAAGGTTGTTATAATGACTTTAGGGGAGTCAAATGAGTGATTTACTTAATTGATTTAAAATGAGGAGAAATGACATGATTTAAAGTTAAGAGACTTGAAGTACTTTGAAAGTTAAGAAACTTGATTTCTAAAGGTTAAGAGACTTGAAGTACTTTGAAAGTTAAGAAACTTGATTTCTAAAGGTTAAGAGACTTGAAGTACTTTGAAAGTTAAGAAACTTGATTTCTAAAGATTAAGAGACTTGAGGTATTTTGAAAGTTAAGAAACTTGATTTGAAAGTATGTGATACTTGGTTTTAAAAGTATAAGTCTCTTGGATATAAAAAGAATAAATTTGTCTAAAACCATAAAGGGTTATAACAGTTTTATGGGAAGTTGGTTATAACGGCTTTATGGAAGGTTAAGAGAGTTGTCTATTTTGATGGATAGGTATGAGTTTCCTAGGTTGTGTAATTAAAAAGTTACTTAGTTTCAAAGCCTTGAAATGAATTTCTAAAAGGTGTAGTAACTTATTTTGAAAAATAGACAAGCCTTGATACTACGGGTGTTAGTATCTTGGGGTTTTATATAAAGAGAAGTCTTTTGAAAAGAATGGACGTACGTAGTACTTTGGCTTGTTTAAATGAGAATTTTTCCATTTGTGCCTTGATAGTACTTTGACTTGTTTAAAAGAGAATTATTCTAATTGTGCCTTGATAGTACTTTGTCTTGTTTAAATGAGAATTATTCTATTTGTGCCTTGATAGTATTTTGGCTTGCTTAAATAAGGATTTCTCTTGGTTTATATAAAAAGAAGGCATGGTAATTGTCTTGGTTTATGTAAAAAGAAGGCATGATAATTGTCTTGGTTTATGTAAAAATAAGGTATGGTGATTGTCTTGGTTTATGTAAAAAGAAGGCATGGTAATTGTCTTGGTTTGTGTAAAGGCATGGTATTGTCTTGGTTTATGTAAAAAGGAAAGGCATGGTATTGTCTTGGTGTGTAAAGGCATGGTATTGTCTTGGTTTGCTTGCATATGAGTTGCTCATATAGACATTCGTGCAAGTGTCATATTTCCACATCTCCGCGTCCGTCCATAAAGGGCCGACAACTTGTTTCAAGGATACCATGGGGTAGCTCCCGTAGGGGTGAGTGGTACACTCGCGTGGTCGATATTTGACTCGGGCGGGTTAAATTCGGGATATATATATAAGCCATGGATTAGCTCTCCGTGATGCGAGTATCGTGTCCGATGACTCATTCATGTCCATGACTATCACGGGTGAAATAGTCCCTTGCGGGTGAAATAGTCCTATGATAGGTTGCATTATAACACAGAGGGTGGTTGACCCTGGCACTGACACGACCTTCATATGTTTGAAACGGTAGTGATTTCATTAATGAAAGAGTGCAGTGTGTGTATGACTTAAAGTGGAACAGTTGGTCTCATTGTTAAAAAGTATAACTAAAAAAAGGTAAAAAGGATTGCATTACTCTTATGATTGCAAGGTTCAGTGTGCTCATTAATGTAGATTATATCATGGACTTGCCGACAGTGAGGAAGGATTCCACGGGCATGATTGATGTTATGGGCGTGAGACTCATGGTTATATTTGAGTAATGACTTTGAGGGCATGCGTCCCAGACTTGATATGACTGCTTATGTATTGTGTATTGTAGTTTGGCTATCATACATGTCTCCTGTTTTGTATAAACTGATATGATCTCCTTTCTGATTTCATCGTTTCACATATTTGATACATTCTTCCGTCTTGACCTCGCCCGGAAGTGCGTTCATCTTATGAGTTTAGGTCTGTGATTTGGTGATCTGCAGTGTAGGACCACCTCGAGTTTTGGATAGCTCTATCTGTTCAGGAGTTTATCATTTTGGTATAGATCCTTCAGTACAGGCTTTTGTACAATTATGGGTACGGCAGGGCCTTGTCCCGTCATAGTTCAGTAAAACTCTTAGAGGTCTGTATTCATATATGGGTTTGGAATCATGTACAGTGTAGTGCCTTTTGATTATGTATATTATATGGCAGCCTTGTCGGCTTTGCTCTTGCATGTTTGTTGGTTTTAAAAAAAACGAGGTGTTATTTAGTTCCGCGATTTACTTGTGTCAGTCAGGTAGAAGGGTGCCCAGGTAGGGCACCAGTCACGGGCCCGGGGTTCGGGGCGTGACAATGGGTCTCTAACCCACATACATATATATATATAATGTCGCCGGGAGAATAATATAATGTCATGGGACTCTAACCCACATACATCTGCAACAATATTTTCTTTCTACAATTAGCAAACAACGTACATCAAGCAATTCTTCATTTTCAACTATAACCCCAATTTCAGATGCAATTCTCCATTTACCATGTGTTGTCTAAGGTGGAATCTTTGGAATTTATACATGGACCATTTCGTTGGCTTGGTCTGTCAATGAATAATTTCCTGGTTTCATTTTAAAAAAGGAGAGATCGTCCAGCAACGTTCCAGAAAAATCAATTTCGTGTTATTGAGTTTGGGTCGAGGTATGTTAAGACAAATTCTTCTTTCTTTTGGCGTGATTTATATAAATGAGTGTACGGCGTACATAATTCTATTGAACCCTAATTCCTAGAACTGATATGATAGTGCCTTTGATTTTTCAAATGACGATTTAAAATGATATGTGACATGATAATGCCTTTTATTTATTTCATTGAGAGTCAAATGATGATTTAAATTGCATATGGTTTCTCATGATACTCTATTCGTGCTTGATGTGATTATATCCTTTCACCGAGTCTCGGGCCGGTCTATGTTCGTGCACAACCTTGCATTGTTCTACCGAGTCCCTCACTAGAGGGCCGGGATACGTTATATGTATATACATGATGATTCCATGGACAGGCATCCATGATGATGATGAGCCCACCGAGTCCCTCACTAGAGGGTCGGGACACGTTATATGTATATAGACATGATGATTCTATGGACAGACAACCATGATTTTGATATGACTCTTATTTTTATAAGGTACAATTGACTCTCATTTCTATATGACACAGTTGTATTGGTATTTTGATTATTACACATGTCTTCTGTTATATTTGGCCAGTTATGATCTTATTTACAGTACTTCATGTTTTACATACTCAGTACATTATTTCGTACTGACCCCCTTTTCTCGGGGAGTTGCATTTCATGCCCGCAGGTACAGTTAGAAAGAGTGATGGTTCACGCTGGTAGGTTGCTGGTTCAGCTGATGTCAGAGCACACTATTTATTCCAGAGTTGCAGTCTAGTATTGGTATGATATGTGGTCATGTATATATGTATAAGTCAGTTTTCTGATCAAGAGCTTTCATAATATTTTTCGACTTAGTCCGTGCTTATTGTGATTATACAGTGATGATATGATTTGGGGTACCCGACGGATGAGATCCGGGTGCCCATCACGGCCCTCCTATTTGGGTGGTGACAAGTTCGATCCTTGGCTGGGGTGGGGGTATTTGTGGTGATTAATATTGCATAACTAGTGGTTTAATGATATAATAGTATAGTGTCACATTTCAGACCAGGGTTCGAATCCCAGTAGGAGCATTTAATTTTTTCTCTTTTTTGAACCATATCAAAAAAGGCGACTCTATACAGTCGCCCTTTTTGAGATCCATCAAAAAGGGCGACTTGAACCACGCCAAATAGGGCGATTTTTCAAGTTACCTCCTTTGGTCAGGACCAAATAGGGCGACTACACTTGCCCTTTTTGATTAATCTCAAAAATGGCGACTATAGTCGCCCTATTTGGTCCTTACTCAAAAAGGGCAAGTGTAGTCGCCCTATTTGGTCCTTACCAAAGGGGGAGACTTGAATATAGGGATTTATAGGATACCACGGCCCAGTTCAGACTCCAGGGTTCAGACCAGCGTATGGGCAGCAACATTAGTCCAATATACTTGGGTTGCGCCCCCATCAAGCCCACCATGCAGTGGGCCCCACTCAGACCGACATTGAAGCAGCGATGCACACATTTGTCTTGACTCAACCAGACCCTAATTGGTATATGAACACCGGCGCCACTACCCACATGACATCCGACCAAGGTACTCTCTCGTCTTATTCCAATTTAAGCATTAATCATAATATAACTGTTGGTAATGACAATTATATTCCAATTAAGGATTATGGTCATAAAATATTATCCCCTCCTCATCCACCAATTGTCATGAAACATACCCTTCATGCCCCAAAATTGATTAAAAATTTGGTGTTTGTCCGTAAATTCACCATTGATAATTGAGTTTCTATTAATTTTGATCCATTTGAGTTTTCTGTGAAGGATTTCAAGACGGGGAGTCATCTCATGAGGTTTGACAGTAGGGGGATCTTTATCCAATCACACCGAGTCTCAACATCTCGTGTCAAGCTATGCCATCCACTTTTGCAGCTCTTGCTCCTTCGTTGTGGCATGCTCTTCTAGGTCATCCGGGGTCATCTATTTTATTTTCTTTAGATAGACATAAGTTTATTTCTTGTAAGGGTACGCGTAGTACTCCACTTTGTCAATTCTGTGCTTTGGAAAAAATTATTAAGTTACTATTTGTGGCTTTGAGTTCTAATACTTCAATGTCATTTAATATTATTCATAGTGATTTATGGACATCTTCAGTTCTCAGTACTATGGGTCATCGTTATTATGTTTTATTTTTAGATGACTATTCTAAATATTTATGGACGTTTCCAATTGCGAAAAAATCTCATTTTTTTTTCTATTTTCATAAAATTTAGAGCTTTCATAAGAACGCAATCAGAAAAATGAGTTTTTATTAATTTTATGTCTTAGATTGTTAAGCCAATCTAGTATCATCAATGAGCAAGCACAATAATTTAATAATAACTCAATATAACTTGAACTCTACAACAATGAATTCAGTAAATTAGAAACATATACTAACTTGGTGTAGATATAGGCCTGTTGTCGTAGTGTCCGAAGACAGAAATTCGTCCCCACCTGTCTTGTATTTCTTCAGACGTCTATCTAGAGGATACAACTATCTAGGTGAGAGTTCTAGCACAAGAGTTTCACCCCTGACGAATTTACTATATGTGTTCTTCAAAAATTTGTTTTCAAGAGAAGAAGAAGCAAGTAACAATCTTAAATGATTTTGATTCTCAATCATAAGATTAATTTTGTTAATTGTATTCTCAAACAAGTGATCAATATTCTATATTTATAGCATTAATTTCGTCCATGGCAGCCTTCCACTCCAAAAGTTATGTCTCTTGTGAAAAGATACAACTTTTGGACATTTTGGAAATTTTACTGTTGCCCAAGCGCCGCGGCTCTTGCCCCAAAGCGCCGCGACCCTAATTCATTTTCGGATTCTAGTAGCTCACTATCAATCATGTGTCGCGGCCCTTTCGACGGTATATTATTTTTGCTCACTGGACGAGAGGCGTCGCGACCCTAGTCAAAGGCGCCGCGGATCTTCGGCAACAAATCTGAAGCCAAGTTTTGATCACTTGTTTCTTCTTATTTCTTCTTATCCCATACAAGTTCCAACAATTATATTAAACCATCTAGGGCTTACGACAAGGGGATTTGTGCATCCTGTTTGTTTCTTATTTGTGCGGAAGGGCTATCTTTCATGTCCCGAATCATGGCCTGGGCGAAACATGACACTCAGTGTTTGACTGTATGAGACCAAGAGAACCACATGGCTTGCTTGTCAACATGGGCATCAAAATATACACTAAATATGATAATGAAAACATGTAAATCATAATACTGAAAATATATTGCGGAAATAGTTTGAAAATATCATAAGTCCGAATAACTTAAAATCTGACATGACATGATAACTAGACTAGTATATGAAACCTCTGACATGAGTCTGAAAACTGTCTACCAGGATAAGGCTCTGGCATACCTCTATCCTAATATATATATATATAATCACGAAATAACATAATGACACCCTGAAAGAAATAGGGCTCACCAATTAGATGATACAGTCAAGTCCTAGCGTACAGCTTCGTCGTTCTGAAACTCAACACCTGCACCGTGAAGTACATGTCCCATGCAAAGATATGTTATTACATTTTGAATTGTACTGTATTGTTACACCCCATAATTCCAGGACATGTTTTTAAGAACATACGCAAGAATCCAAATGTTAAGATTTGAGACTAGTAAAAATTTATCGAAATTTTGGAATTGTCGGAAAACGAAATATTGTGACGAATGGGAGGGAGACACGTGTCACCCCACCTTAAGTTGGTATTGGACGAATTTTCATGGGTAAAAGGGTCATTTGACCTTAAGTTAGATGACCAAGTCTTGCTAAGTCTTGAAGCTTGATATTGTTGACTTGTTAAAGGGCCACTTGGGCTTGATCCTAGTGAAATGTATCTAACCCACACATATGTACTAATCTTGGCCCTCCATTATGCTATATATGTATACTAGTAGCAAGACAAGCTCCACACTTAGCTAAATTTTCAAGAAAATTTGAAGAACACACATAGAGGCTCTCGGGTTCAAGGTTCCAAAACAAGAAAAAAATTTATTTGTTGTCCAATAATCTCCCCACTTTAAACCAAGGTTCCTAAGTGTATTGTAAGTGTATCTCAATAGAAAAATCCCGGAAAAGTATCGTTTTCGTATTAGTCGCAAGGTGAAAACCTAGTTGCTTTCATAGGTTTGGATTGGAAGATTAAATGAAAGTTGTTTGTAATCTTCTAAGGGCTTCAAGTGGCGGATTGAAGTGTCAAGGAGAGGCTCTAAGTTGCTAGGGAGCGACTTCGGATCTTGAAGTTGGATTAAGGCTCGTTGAAGTAACAATCTTGTTCTCTTTAAGTGTTATAAGATTTCATATTATTGTAGCCTTAATTTTTAACTAGCATGAAGTATATTGTGTTGAAGATTTATAAGTGATATGGATAGTTGAAGCCTAGAATCCGAAATGACATTCTAGCCATTTGAAGTTGAAATACAATTTAGTCGTTAATTAGAATCGTCGCATGTTACCTACTTGAAGATTGTAGTAGTTATAATCAATTGCGGCTTGATACCATGTTATACTAAACAACTTGGATTGAAAAGGAATTGGATAAGAATTTGTGTTGTTATACCTCAAGTTGCCGAATTGACCTTGTAGTTTGTACTAGTTTGATATCAATTGTGGGGAGGAATTTTACACGTCTTGTAGATGTGTAATCCCCTATTGTTAACTACATTGTTGAGCCTTAAATGTGGCGTGTTTGGTTATTAAATTCGGGCCTTGAAAAGGGTGGAAAAGTATGTAGAAACAAAGGAAGTGCTGTCCGATTTTCCGTAGAATTTAGTGGCTTTGCACTTAAAATATTCTACGTTTGAAGTAAGAAGTTAATAGACGTATTATGGTCATTATAGGTTGACATACTACGTGCGGTATATTGGACTTAGCAAGTGGATTGACCCGAAGAGGTATGTGGAACTTTCCTATCTCTTGAGCATGAGTAGTTGTACCTATATAGTACGGTAGACGTACGAGATTTTGATATCCTTTACTTGTTTTAAGAATGTCCAAGTTGGGTGAGTTAGGAGATTAACTCACTTGTTTAAAAGTATTAAGGATGTCTTAGTTTTCAAAGTTAAGAGACTTGAAGTATTTTTGAAAGTATATGAAACTTGTCTTGTTTGAAAGTATAAGTCCCTTGGATATATGGAAGAATGTAATTGTCTAAAGTATAAAGTTAATATAACAACTTTATGGGAAGTTGGTTATAATAGCTTTATGAAGAGTTAAAAAGAGTGGTTTACTCTAAGTAATGTAAGTATGATAAATGACTTGAAATAATGAAAGACAAATTGATTTGAAGGCATCACTTGCTTAAGGTTTTAAAAGAAAGAGGTCACTTGATTTAGAAGCCTATATACGTATTTCTAAAAGGTATTGTGACTTGTCTTGAAAAGTAGATAGGACTTGATATTATGGTTATTAGTATCTTGGAAGTTTTATATGAAAAAGAGTCATTTTAAAAGGATAGAAGTACGTAGTACTTTGGGTTAAATTCCCGGATTTTTAAAATGATATATTAGTGCCTTAAGTAAACTAAAATGAGAGAATATAATAATAATGTTAATAAGAAGTTAGGGGATTTCTTAACTTGCTTATATTATGATAAGCCGGTAGCGCTTATGTTATGTATGATAGCCGGTTGTGCTAGTTTAAGATATTCTTACGGGGTAAAGCCCCGGGTTACTACTAATTTCATGGATTTGCTACCCATGATGCGAGTGCAGCGTTTGTAATCATTGCGGGCCCACCGGGTGAAATAGTCCTGTGCGGGTGAAATAGTCCCATGCGGAGCGCATCGCTCCATTGCGGGTCCGTAGGACCTATGCGGGTGAAATAGTCCCAGGAGTAGGATTGCTTAATGACACTACGGGCGGATGAACCTACTTTGATCATGAGCCTCTTATTTTTATGCACTAAAGTATATACTTGTTACTCTCATTGTTAGTAAGGCACAATGTACTGTAATTCGATTATCATACATGTCTCCAGCTTTATTTTAGACTTATGATGTATTTCTGATATTTTCGATTTACATACTTGGTACATGTGTGTCTTGATCCCGCTCCTCGGGGATGCGTTAAATGCGCGGTAGGGGTAGCGGTGGTGGATCCTCATTCTTAGGAACACGATCAGTGTCGGAGCTCCATTTCTCGGAGGCTTGTCTTTTAGTGCAGTTCTCACGATGTTGTAGATATTATGTACATTCGAGGGCATGGCGGGGCCTGTCATCCACGATTGTTATTCTAGAAGTGCAGTAGTCACATTTGTGGTTTGGGTTTTAAAGGGCGAGAATTGTCTTGGCGTATTTTGGTTTATGTACATTTTACGGAAGGTGTCATATCGGCTAACTTTGTTGATGTTTATTTTCTAAGTTTTGATATGTGTCATGTATGTTCATTGCTATTCTCGATATATACAGGCAGGGTGCCCGTGTAGGGCACGATCAGCGCCGAGGTGGTCGTGACAAAATGGTATCGAGCGATTAATCCTCGGAAAGTGTCTGAGGCCGTGTCTAGTAGAGTATTGATTATCGGTGTGTTGTGCACCACATCTATAATCGAGGAGGTGCGAGACATTTAGGATTGATTTCCATTCTTATCTCTCTAAGATCGTGCAATAGAGCTGTCTTATTAGGTTGAATCCTCTCGACCTATTCTTATGTATCGATTATGCCTCGCGGAAGGCGGCAGGCCCGAGAAGGGCAAGGAAAGGCGAGAGAGCTGCTAGTAGAGACACGAGAGGGCCACGAGGCACAGCCCGATCCTTACAGAGGTGGTGCTACAGACGGCGAGTTCCACGCGCCACGGCCCAGCGAGTTTAGGCCGTGCGAGGCTCACGAGACCCACGATACTGCGCCTCGATCCACGGCAGGCGAGAGGAGATGGTTCTGAGGAGATGGCGATTACTAGCGGGATCGTTGCGGACATGAGGATAAATTTGGATCTGGCGATTCGATTCGATAGTACGTGGTTCACCCGAGGTCGGATAGTTTGAGACTATGGGATTTCTGAGTTGCGGCCGTCGGAGTTACATGGGTGAGGCACGAGGATGATCGCGGGAGTTCATTCGGCGATTCTGACGGATTATGAGAGTGATCGAGCTTGGAGACCGAGTCGGTGGTCTTAGGTTCGCGTCATTGCGTGATACGCGATCGGTTTGATTCGTGGGAGCTGTCGGGAGAGCATGCGCCTCGGTGTATGGGGCGAGTTCTACGAGGCATTCTTTGGCCATTTCTTGCCGCCACGGATGAGAGAAACGCGGACGACAGATTTTTGATCTTGAGCAGAAGGCGCCGCATTGGGAGTACAACGTTGAGTTCGACTCGTTGGCTCGATATGTCCCTGCGTTAATGCGAGATATGGAGGGCGAGTGCACCGCTACGTCACCGGCTCGATGATTATTTGGCGAAGTCTTGCTCGGGTGTAGCTCTTCACCGGGCATGGACATTGCCGCATGCGAGCTTCGTGCACTTATGTGTGAGGCGTAGAGGCGGCAGGTTGTGAATATCGGCGAAGAAGGCGGGGATGGGAGGTCTTTTGGTAGCTCTCGGGGTGGGCGGCCTCGGCGGCGAACTAGATTTGCACCACCGCCGGCTCGAGCACTCTACACCGTCTTGAGCGGCGAGGTATTTGGGGCGGTCGGGGCCCGGGGCTTGGACTTCGGGTAGCGAGAGGTGCTAACCGATCGAGACCACCCCTACCGGTGTGGCGTCTTGTAGATCCCATTCACGGGAGTTGTGGTACTACTCGGGAGCTTATTACACTGCGGCCAGCGAGGTCACTTTGCGGCGTCAGAGCGAGCGGCGCGGATGGTAGAGTCGGCTACGGTCTTTCTTGGGTCATCTCCTCTGATTACTCGCCGGGCGGTGGTACTCGTGGACCAGCGAGTCGCGGTAAGTCGTGGCACGGGTCCCGATTCGGCCGGTCCTCGAACCGCATTTATGCCTGTCGGCCGCGGGACGGGAGGCATCACCGGATGTCTTCACTGGTACCTTATCAGTTTCTTGTTGTGACGTGTATGCCTTGATAGATCCGGGTTCTACTTTGTCATATATATCTCCCCTTATTGCTAGTAGGATAGGGATAGAGCACGAGTCCATGGACCGCTTGAGGTAGCTACGCGATGGGTGATTCGGTGGTAGGCGGCGGGTATATAGGGATTGCCCAGTGACTATATGCAGTCGTCAGACCCTAGCCAACTTGATAGAGTTGAATATGACAGACTTCGATGTGATTATGGGTATGGATTGGTTAGCTTCTTGCTACGCCAATGTAGAATGTAGGGAGAGAGTGAGTGCGGTTCGGTTTCTGAGGCCGGTTATTGAGTGGGAGGAACAACGTGTCGGCGGGTAGGTTTATTTCTTACCTCAAGGCCGGGAAGATGGTGCGAGAAGGGTATATCTACCATCTCATTCGGTATTTGATCTGAGGCGAGATACGGACCTTCATTCAGTTCTAGTTGTCAGAGAGTTCCCAGATGTGTTCCCAGACGACCTCCCGGGTATCCCTCCTGAGAGGGAGATAGAGTTTTTGCATTGATATTACGCACGATGCTCGGACTATATCCATTCGCCATACGAGGATGGCACGCCGAGTTGAGAGAGTTTAAGGACCGGTGAGAGATTTCTTTGGAGAAGGGCTTCATTAGGCCTAGTGTTTCTCACAGGAAGCGCCGGTATTGTTCGTGAAGAAGAAGGATGGGGCCTGCGTATGTGTGTTGATTACGACGGCGAACAAGGTGACTATTAAACGAATACCCCCTTCCTAGGATTGACGATTTGTTCGACCGATTGCGAGTGCGAGATGTTTCTCAGATAGACTGCGATCCGTTACCATCAGTGCGAGTTAGGGAGGCGGATGTCCCTAGATCGCATTCGGACGTCACGGGCACTATGAGTTCGAGTCATGTCTTTCGGCTTGACGATGCTCGTGATATTTACGGATTTGATGAACCGAGTGTTCAAGCCATTTTTGGATAAGTTTGTGATAGTATTCATTGATGACATCTTGGTTTATTCTCGCTCGGGCGGGAGCGTGCGGAGCATTTGAGGGCGGTCTTGAGAGTTCTCGGGACCGTGATTTGTATGCCAAGTTTTGAAGTGTGAGTTTTGGTTGACTTGATGGCGTTCTTATGGCACGTTAGCCGGGCGATGGTATTGGTGGATACGGCAAAGATCGAAGCGATCAAGACTTGGCCTGACCTCTACTGCAAGCAGTGCGCAACTTTACGGGCTTTGCGAGTATTATCGGAGGTTCATAGAAGTTTGCTTCTATTTCACCTTTGACTAAGGCGACTCGAAAGCGGCTAAGTTTGATGGGCGGATGCTTGTGAGGAGGGCTTCCGATTCTTGAAGGAAAGGTTGGCAGCCCGATTCTTACTCTTCCGCAGGTCGAGCGGCTATGTGGTTTATTGCGTCGTCGGGCATCGGGCTTGGATGTGTGTTGATGCGGCGAGGAAAGGTCATAGCTTACGCATCTCGGCGGCTCGAAGCATGAGAAGAACTACCACACGCTGACTTAGAGTTGGCGGCGGTGATTCGCGCCGAAGATCTGAAGACATTATTTGTATGGAGTTCGTGTGGATATTTACGGACCACAAGAGCCTCAGGTATATCTTCGCCGGAGGAGTTGAACTTACGGCGAGAGATGGTGGTTAGAGCTACTCAAGGATTATGATGTCGATATCTATACCACCCGGGGAAGGCGATGTAGTGGTAGATGCCGCAGTCGTAGGTCGATGGGTAGTCTATCGAGGTGCGACGGAGAGGAGGGCATGGTGCGAGTTACATCATTAGCGAGCCTTGGAGTCGATTGATTGGTTACGATAGTAGTGGGGTTGGGTTCGAGAGGTTGCGAGTCTTCCATCGTCGAGGAGGTGAAGAGGCGGCGATATGAGGATCCATTTTGACACGGTATCGTGATCGGCTCTTCGTGAGGAAGGGTCCATTTGGTAGCACCTTTGATGGGGTGCTAAGGTTTGAGGCGGGTTGTGTGTTCCGGATGTTGCGGGACTTGACGGCGGAGTTCTAGGGAGGCACTGCGGCGCGCGTTACTCTATCCATCCGGTCGACAAAGATGTACCACGACCTCGGATCGTGTATTGGTGGGATGGCACGAAGAGGGGCGTTGCGAGTTTGTTGCTCGGTGCGAGTTGTCGGTCAGTCAGTGGAGCACGGAGGCACAGTGGGTTGTTGCGAGCTATAGAGATTCGGCGTGGAAGTGGGAGGTGATCAATATGGACTTTATTACGGGGTTACCTCGCACTCAGGAAGCGTGATTCTATCTGGGTTATCGTCGGCCAGTGGCGAAATCCGCCCACTTTCTTCCGTCGGGGACGACTTTTTAGTGAGGATTATGCTAGACTTTACATTCGAGAGATCGTGAGGCGCATGGGGTCCCTATTTCTATCATATCGGACGAAGGAGCCCGGTTTACGGCTAACTGGAGGTCTTTCCGGAAGGGATTAGGGGGCGAGTGAGCCTCGATCGCATTCCATCCTCGAGACAGACGAGCGAGCGTACTATCCGAACAACGAGGATATCTGCGAGCTGTGTTATTGATTTCGAGGTATTTGGGAGGATCATTTGCGCTAGTAGAATTTGCGTATAATAACTACCATTCCGGTATCGGATGGCGCCTTATGAGGCCTTATATGGGAGGAAGTGCGGTCGCGATAATTTGGTTTGATGTGGCGAGGTTGATTGGTTGGGCGGACTTGATACAAGAGCGGTGGATAAGGTGAAGCTTATCCGGGAGGCGGTTGTTGACTGAGTCGGCGTAAGTATGAAGATCATCGTCGTCGGCATCTGGAGTTTGAGGTTGATGATTGGGTTTTCCTGAAGGTGTCACCCATGAAGGGTGTGATGAGGTTTGGAAAGAAAAACTCGGCCCAGTACATTGGGCCTTATCAGTTGTCGTAGGGTAGGCGAGGTTGCCTATGAGTTGGATCTGCCGTCCGATCTGGAGGCAGTGCCTCCGGTTTTTCATGTTTCTATGCTGAGGAGATGTATCGGGGATCCATCTAGAGTGCACCCGATTGATGATGTCCAGGTGACGGAGGGGTTATCGTATGAGGAGAGTCCCATAGCGATACTCGATCGTCAGGTTAGGCGACTGCGGACAAAGGATGTGGCTTCCATCAAGGTCTTATGGCGGAACGAGAACAGAGAGGAGATGACGTGGGAAGCAGAGGAGGACATGAGGCAGAAGTATCCTCACTTATTCCCCACACCTCCAGGTAACTCACTTTCCTACTTGATTTTAATTATCATATGTACTTAAGTGTTGTATTGTGGCCATGTGTGGCATTTGCAAACTGTTTAAGTTATGAGGAACTATGTTGTTTCTGTTTTAATTGAATCTAGAAGGAACATTCGGGACGAATGTTTCTAAGGGGGGGAGAATGTTATACCCCGTAGTTCCAGAGTATGTATGTGAGGACGTACGTACAAATGTATAAGCCCTAATTAGGTTAAGGATGAAATTGTGAACTTCCAATGGAAAAGATTCCGAACCTTGTGAAGGAAATTTTACGTTTTTAATATTTTAACCAATTACGGATTTTTCCGAGAGATGAAATATTTTGGACCAATAGGAGGGCGACATGTGTCACCCCTAGGTGGCACATGTTGGACGAAAATTAATGGCCAAGTGGCCAAGTCTAGTAGTCAAAGTCTTGCAAGATATTTTGTGGGGCAAGTGGGAAGGGGCCTTGGACGTTTTTTGGAGACATGTGGCTAGCCACATGTCTCATTTTTGTGGTGGACATATGTCCCAAAGTTATGGTGGACATATGTCCTAAAGTTGTGGTGGACACTTGGTTGGAAGACTCCACTCACACATGGACCAAATCTTCACCATACACATGCTTGAATCTTGGCCATTGAATGTCCTATAAATACCCCTTTAAATTGCAAGACTTCTTCATCCACTTAAACAATTTCCAAGTCACAAAATCCTTCCCCCTTTGTTGTAGTCTCGTCCGAAACCCCCCCTCCCCTTTGTAGAAAAAATTTCTTCAAGTATTGTTACTATCCCAAATACTTTAGCTTAAATCCCTTATAGTATTCCAAAGTTACCTCTATACTAAGAGCCCGAAAATACTACTTTATTTCCTTTAGTCGCAAAACGAAACCCTAGGAAGATCTTCATAGTTAGATGAAGTATTAGGAGAAGTTGTTTAGAAACTTCTAAGGATTTCTTGGAGCGGATTGGAGCGTACAGAATAAGAGCTAAACGTTGCTCAGGATCGACTTATAATCTTGGGTAATTTTGGGCTTATCGAGGTAATAATCTTTGTCCTTCTATTGTAATTGGAGATTACATATTGTAGTAGTTTAGAATTGAGTATAAGATATATAGAAGGATGTTAAAGAAGAGAATTGAACTGTATTTACATTGAATTTGTGTTCTGATGGAGCACATGTAGTATTACGGGGAGGAGGTCTTTGCCAATTTTCCGTAAAATAAAGAACCTTACATTTAGAATATTCTCTGAAGTAGTCTAGGCGTTGATAGACGTATTTGACTATTATAGGTTGATACTCTGCGCGCGACATATTCGACTTGACAGGTGGATTTAGCCGAGGAGGTATGTGATTCTTCCTATCCTCTTGAGCATGATATTTGTAAAATATATATAGTACGGTAGACGTACGTGTGTTAAACTAATTTGGTTTCACTTTGATGATTTTGGACTTGTGTTCTAAATAATAAGAATCATGAATATTTCAAAAAGAGTTATGAATCATTTTTGGAAGAAAAGAAATACTTGGTTTTAAAAAGCTTAAGTGTTATACTAGCTTTATGGGAAGTTAGGTATAACGACTTAAGAAAGATAAAAGGAACGGTTTACTTATTTATTTATAAAAGCCTTGTAATGATTTCTATAGGTGTGGTAAGTTGGTTTGATAAGTAAACAGGTTATGATGCTACGTGTGTTAGTGTCTTGTGACATTTGTGTAAGGGGGTCTCTTGTTATGCTTATGTTGTTTAACGATAAGCAGTTGTGCTGGTATTATATCACTTACCCCCCTGACTTGTTATGCCGAGGGTTAGCCGCCCCCAATGCGAGGAATACCTCATGCGGGTCCATGTGACCTATGCGGAGCTGCGGGAGTTCCAGGATGATCACTCCGGGTGTGTTCTGGCCGTCAAGAGAATACCTCATGCGGTCCATGTGACTATGCGGACTGCGAGTCGAGTTGATCTGAGGGTTAGCTACCCCGTCACGAGAATACCTCATGCGGACCTAGGTGGTCTATGCGGTGCGAAGTTCGAGATTAGGCTCGCATAATGATACTATGGGCGATTGGCCTTGCTTCGATCATTAGCGGCCTAGAAAAGACCAGTTACGTTATATCTATTTTGCTCTTGTTTATGCTGTGGCACTTTGTGCGGTTAAATTGGTTGTTCGTACGTATTAGTAATTGGTTTTAAAATGTTATGATTTCATTTCAGTACTTTACAATTTCACATACTTGGTACATGTTGTACTGACCCCCTTGAGTGTGTTCATCTGCAGTAGAAGTACTCTGTTGTTGGTCCCGCTCCTAGGATCACCGTTTACGCTTTTGGGAAAGCCCGTTTCTCGGAGGCTTATCTTTTGGGTATGATCTCACTGTCATTGTAGTTTTATGTACATTCGGGGTATGGCGGCCCTGTCCGCCATAGTTGTTACTTCTTAGAAGTGCAGTAGTCCTGTTGTAAATTTTGGGATGTAACTGTCAGACTTGGTATATATATACATGCCGAAAGGAAACTTTTTCTTGGATAGACTGTTTCTTATTTTACTCTTTATCTCATGTCGTTGTTTTTATATTCCGTTGGTTACTCTGATGTATATCTACTTGGGTTCCCGGGTAAGGCACCAGTCATGGGCCCGGGATCGGGTCGTGACAGGGCTAGGGTGCGTACTGATGCAGCACGGCAAGGTTATAGCCTATGCTTCCCGATAGTTACGGAAGCATGAGAGGAATTACCCTACCCACGACTTAGAGTTGGCCGCAGTTATTCATGCCTTGAAGATTTGGAGACATTATTTATATGGGGTTCATGTGGATATTTATACGGACCACAAGAGCCTCGATACATCTTCGAGCGAGAGGAGTGAACTTGCGGCGAGCGGTGGTTAGAGTTGTTGAAGGATTATGATGTTGACATCCTATACCATCCGGAAAAGCCAGCGTGGTTGCGGATGCTTTGAGTCGTAGATCGATGGGGAGTGCATGGAGTGCGGCGGAGAGCGGGACATGGTCCGTCGGATCTATCGACTAGCGAGCCTTGGGGTTCGATTGGTCGATACCGATGATAGTGGTGCGGGTTCGTGAGATTGTCGAGTCTTCCATCGTTGATGAGGTGAAGAGGCGTGATGAGGACCCGGTTATGATCTGATATCGGGATCGGCTCTTGAGAGGAGAAAAGCCTATTTTAGGTAGCGCTGATGGGGTGCTAAAGTTTGAGGCGGTGTGTGTTCCGATGTTGCGAGGACTTCGTCGTGATTCGGGAGGCATACAAGCGCGTTATTCTGTTCATCCGGTCTACTAAGATGTATCATGACCTCAAATGTATGTATTGGTGGGATGGCACGAAGAGGGCGTGGCGAGTTTTGTTGTGCGATGTCTAATTGTCGAGTCAAGTTGAACACCAGAAGCCCGGTGGGCTATTGCAGGCAATTGATATTCCGACATGGAAGTGGGAGGTGGTCAACATGGACTTTGTTACAGGATTACCTCGTACTCAGAGGAAGTATGACTACATCTGGGTTATTGTTGTGGTGTGAAATCAGCCCACTTTCTTCTAGTCAGGACTACGTTTTCGGCCGAGGATTATGCCAGATTGTATATCAGGGAGATTGTGAGACTGCACGGAGTCCCTATATCGATTATATCAGACAGAGGAGCCCAGTTTACGACTAACTTCTGGAGGCCTTTCCAGAAGAGACTAGGGACACATGTGAGTCTCAGTACTACGTTTCATCCTCGGTGTGGGCGGCGGGCGTCTTATCCGCACAACGAGGATATGCTGCAAGCCTGTGTGATTGATTTCAGGGGTAGCTGGGAGGATCATTTGCCTCTTGTGGAGTTTGCTTATAACAACAACTACCATTCTAGTATACAGATGGTGCCATATGAGGCTTTGTATGGGCGGAAGTGTAGGTCGCCGATTGGTTGGTTCGAAGTGGGCGAGGCATAGTTAGTTGGCCCGGACTTGATTCAGCAGGCTGTGGATAAGGTGAAGCTTATTCAAGAGAGACTGTTAGCAGCTCAGAGTCGGCAAAAGTCTTATGTAAATAATCGGCGTCGACATTTGGAGTTTCAGGTAGACGATTGGGTCTTTTTGAAGCTATCGCCCATGAAGGGTGTGATGAGATTCGGAAGGAAGGGGAAACTTAGCCCAAGTTACATTGGGCCCTACCAGATCATCCGTAGAGTAGGCAAGGTTGCCTATGAGTTGGATCTGCCATCAGAGTTAGAGGCGGTACATCCGGTCTTCCATGTTTCTATGTTGCAGAAGTGTATCGGAGATCCATCGAGAGTTTTCTAGCTAGTGGGGTCAAGGTGACTGTGGGGTGCTCGTATGAGGAGAGTCCCATAGCGATACTCGATCGCCAGGTCAGGCGACTGCGGACCAAGGATGTGGCTTCCGTCAAAGTCTTGTGGCGGAATGATAACAGGGAGGAGATGACTTGGGAAGCGGAGGAGGACATGTTGAAGAAGTATCCTTACTTATTCCCTACACCTTCAGGTAATTCATTTTCCCTTACTTGTCAAGTTTTAGTTAAAGTATTTTTGCTTAAATGCTATTATGTGGCCATGTGTGGCATTATTGGTATGTCGGGGTGGTAAAAGGAAACTATGTCGCCAGTTATAAGTTTGACTCCGAAAGAACATTCGGGGACGAATATTTCTAAGGGGGGAGGAATGTTACACCAGTAATTCGAGACATGTTTTTAGAACGTCGTAAGAATCCAAATGTTAAGATTTGAGACTAGTAAAAATTTATCGAATTTTGGAATTGTCGGAAAGCGAAATATTGTGACGTATGGGAGAGACACGTGTCACCCCCAAGTTGGTCTTGAGCAATTGGCATGGGTAAAAGGGTCATTTGACATTAAGTTAGATGACCAAGTCTTGCTAAGTCTTGAAGCTTGATATTGTTGACTTGTCAAAGGGCCACTTGGGCTTGATCCTAGTGAAATGTATCTAAGCCACACATATGTACTAATCTTGGCCCTCCATTATGCTATATATGTATACTAGTAGCAAGACAAGCTCCACACTTAGCTAAATTTTCAAGAAAATTTGAAGAACACACATAGAGGCTCTCGGGTTCAAGGTTCCAAAACAAGAAAAAAAAATTTGTTGTCCAATAATCTCCCCACTTTAAACCAAGGTTCCTAAGTGTATTGTAAGGGTATCTCAATAGAAAAATCCCGGAAAAGTATCGTTTTCGTATTAGTCAAGAGTAAAAACCTAGTTGCTTTCATAGGTATGGATTGGAAGATTAAAGGAAAGTTGTTTGTAATCTTCTAAGGGCTTCAAGTGACGGATTGAAGTGTCAAGGAGAGGCTCTAAGTTGCTAGGGAGCGACTTCGGATCTTGAAGTTGGATTAAGGCTTGTTGAGGTAACAATCTTGTTCTCTTTAAATGTTATAAGATTTCATATTGTTGTAGCCTTACTTTTTAACTAGCATGAAGTATATTGTGTTGAAGATTTATAAGTGATATGGATAGTTGAATCCTAGAATCCGAAATGACATTCTAGACATTTGAAGTTGAAATACAATTTGGTCGAATTAATTAGAATCGTCGCATGTTACCTACTTGAAGATTGTAGTAGTTATAATCAATTGCGACGATACCATGTTATACTAAACAACTTGGATTGAAAAGGAATTGGATAAGAATTTGTGTTGTTATACCTCAAGTTGCCGAATTGACCTTGTAGTTTGATATCAATTGTGGGACGGAATTTTACACGTCTTGTAGACGTGTAATCCCCTATTGTTAACTACATTGTTGAGCCTTAAATGTGGCGTGTTTGGTTATTGAATTCGGGCCTTGAAAAGGTGGAAAAGTATGTAGAAACAAAGGAAGTGTTGTCCGATTTTTCGTAGAATTTAGTGGCTTTGCACTTAAAATATTCTACGTTTGAAGTAAGAAGTTAATAGACGTATTATGGTCATTATAGGTTGAAATACTACGTGCGGTATATTGGACATAGCAAGTAGATTGACCTGAAGAGGTATGTGGAACTTTCCTAACTCTTGAGCATGAGTAGTTGTACCTATATAGTACGGTAGACGTACGAGATTTTGATATCCTTTACTTGTTTTAAGAATGTCCAAGTTGGGTGAGTTAGGAGATTAACTCACTTGTTTAAAAGTATTAAGGATGTCTTAGTTTTCAAAGTTAAGGGACTTGAAGTATTTTTGAAAGTATATGAAACTTGTCTTGTTTGAAAGTATAAGTCCCTTAGATATATGGAAGAATGTAATTGCCTAAAGTATAAAGTTAATATAACAACTTTATGGAAAGTTGGTTATAATAGCTTTATGAAGAGTTAAAAAGAGTGGTTTACTCTAAGCAATGTAAGTATGATAAATGACTTGAAATAATGAAAGGCAAATTAATTTGAAGGCATCACTTGCTTAAGGTTTTAAAAGAAAGAGGTCACTTGATTTAGAAGCATATATACGTATTTCTAAAAGGTATTGTGACTTGTATTGAAAAGTAGATAGGACTTGATACTATGGTTATTAGTATCTTGGAAGTTTTATATGAAAAAGAGTCATTTTAAAAGGATAGAAGTACGTAGTACTTTGGGTTAAATTCCCGGATTTTTAAAATGACATGTTAGTGCCTTAAGTAAACTAAAATGAGAGGGTATAATAATAATGTTAATAAGAAGTTAGGGGATTTCTTAACTTGCTTATATTATGATAAGCCGGTAGCGCTTATGTTATGTATGATAGCCGGTTGTGCTAGTTTAAGAAATTCTTACGGGGTAAAGCCCCGGGTTACTACTAATTCCATGAATTTGCTACCCATGATGCGAGTGCGGCGTTTGTACTCATTGCGGGCCCACCGGGCCCAAGCGGGTGAAATAGTCCTATGCGGGTGAAATAGTCTCATGCAGAGCGCATCGCTCCATTGCGGGTCCGTAGGACCTATGCGGGTGAAATAGTCCCAGAAGTAGGATTGCTTAATGACACTACGGGCGGATGACCCTACTTTGATCATGAGCCTCCTATTTTTATGCAGTAAAGTATATACTTGTTACTCTCATTGTTAGTAAGGCACAGTGTACTGTAATTCGATTATCATACATGTCTCCAGCTTTATTTTAGACTTATGATGTATTTACAATATTTTCCAGTTTTACATACTTGGTACATATTGTGTACTGACCCCCTTTCCTCGGGGGCTGCGTTAAATCTGCGGTAGGGAGTAGCGGTGGTGGATCCTCATTCTTAGGATCACCGATCAGTGTCGGAAGCTCCATTTCTCGGAGGCTTGTCTTTTAGTACGATTCTCACGATGTTGTAGATATTATGTACATTCGTGGTATGGCGGGGCCACTGTCCGCCACGCTTGTTATTCTAGAAGTGCAGTAGTCACATTTGTGGTTTGGGTTTTAAAGGACAGAATTGTGCGGCGTATTTTGGTTTATGTACATTTACGGAAGGTGGCACTTGCTAGCTTTGTTGATGTTTATTTTCTAAGTTTTGATATGTGTCATGTATGTTCCGCTGCTATTCTCTGATGTATACCTGAATGGGTTTCCCATGTAGGGCACCAGTCGCGGCCCCGGGGTCGGGTCGTGACATGCATGTAAATCCACAGAAGGAATAAGCAAGCATATGAAATAATAGGACATGAACATGAACATAAGTATATATAACATGTGTAAAATCTGTAAATTGTATATCTGTATATATATTTGTATATTTGTGGGGAGAGAAACAATCAAACAGACATGAACCACCATATGTGATGTGGAGTCTGATCTCTTCCCGATCATCTAAGACATCTTGTATTTTTCCGGAGTACGAGACACGAACGTGAACATGATGGATCCAATAATCCCACAATATGTAATAAGAAGGTATTGTCCTCTGGCAGAGCGACCCTTATCCTACGTTGGCATACTTAGTTTCAGGCTATTTGTGCCTTCTAGGTAATCTATGCAACTCTAAAAACACGTAGTTCAAAATAGTGGCTTGAAAGCCCGTGAATTTCATGAAATAGCTTGTAAACATAACTTGTAATTTCATAAATTTAACATGTAAAGAAATACATAATATAACTTGTATAAATCATGGAAACATATATGATTTCATGGAACTGAGTAAATATGATCATAACTTGCATTTACGAACTCATGGAAAGTAAGGCACGAGTTCACGAATTACGAACAAGTTCATGACAATCACAATTGACATATCATGAATATAATAACGATAAAATGATATATATATATATATATATATATATATATAATTGACCATAATAGGGTTATTATGAACTTGAGAAAAATCTTTGATTTGAAGAATTCTTGTTTCATGGATTACATGTGGCGTGGGAACGACCAATGATGTCCCCACGTGGATAGAATCTCTACATACTTTAATCTCTCCTAGTAATTTAGCTATGTTGATTTATGATGAAGAACGCTCCAAACCCTAGCTTGAATCGCTTGTGAATGATTTCATTGTTAATCATATATGTTAGTTAGAGAATCATGTTACTAATCATGATTTAATGCTAGAATTACTAAGAACTCATTAGGAGAAAACTTACCTTGTTGTAGGGGTGAGAGGAGAAAAAACGTTCTTGAGAGGCTTTTCTACGAGGTTGGACGAGTGGATGAATGATTTTTCGGACTAAGTGTTATATTTAAAATATTGACATTTTGGACCCCCTGTCTCGCCGGGCGAGGTTCATAGCGAGGTAATTTCACGCCCTGGGCTTCGTCGGGCTTCACTCACTCGTCCACTTACACTTAGATGATTTTTTTATAAAAATGGCATTTTAGATGTACCACCTCGCTGGACGAGGTCTATAGCAAGGTGATGTCTCGCCCTGGCTTTGTCGGGCGAGCTCCCTTGTCCATTTTACACTTAGACAAAATTTTCACATTTTTCGACAGTACTAATAGCATCTAGGTACAATAGACACAACTCCTAGCACAGAGCACTGTTGGAGCTCCACCATATATGGATGGAAAGATATTTCAAAGGGCTACAACTTTCATGAACAAACGTTTCCAAAATACCGTATATAATATTCTGAATATTTACTTGAAGTGAGGTATTGTGCAAACTCACTTGAAAACATGACCGTAGAGTCTCTTCCAACTATACTTTACCCAAAGACTCTTCTTATAACTTGATTAGTTTTCAAAACACTACCTAAACTCCTCATCTTGGTTCCATTATTTTTCCATCATACAGGTGAAACCTTAGCCCGAAGTTATGGGGTGTTACATTATCATCATTATTGCACTCAGTTGAGCGACAAGAGTCGTTAGAGGGCATGACGATATCAAGAAATGGTCCTTCAGTTTCATTTATTTTTCACGGATGGTTCATTTATTTTTTGTAATGTTGATATGGGTAGTAGTTCTTAAATTAATTCTATCTTGAAGACGTATATAAGATGCTCAGGGTAAGTGATTAATTATGAGAAATTTGTTGCTTTCTTTAGAAAAAACACTACAGAGGAGGGAAAATCGAGATTTTTCTCCTCACTTGATAATATTAGACCGTGTACTATGGGGGTTATCTAGGATTGCATACGACACTTCTGTCGTAGAAAGATCTAAAAAGAAATATTGTCTTTTATGAAAGAGGAAATCTTGTCTAAAAGAAAGAGTTGGAAAGGAAAGTTCTTGAGTCAGGCCGAAAAGGAGGTCCAACTAAAATCTGTTCTAGGAGTTATCCTTTCTTATGTGTTATCCTGTTTTCAAATGCCCGATGGATTATGTAAGAAATCACGAGTATAATTTCAAATTTTTGGTTGGGTCAGAATTATGAGAAGAGGAAAATGCATTTTGAATGACGGAAAAAAAATTGTGAACCAAAATTTAGAGGTGGATTAAAATTTCGAAACTTAAAATCTTTTAATATGGCTCTTCTTATCAAACTAGTTTGGAGAATTTTGACTGAACCAAACTTGCTAGTTGCCTAAGTGTTAAACAGTGTCCAAAATAATTGCCCAGCGTCGCGGCGCTAGTTCGATCCTTGGCTGGAGGTATTTGTGGTGATTAATATTGCATAACTAGTGATTTAGTGGTAGAATAGTACAGTGTCACAGTTTATACCGGGGTTCGAATCCCAGTAGGAGCATCTAATTTTTTCTCTTTTTTGAACCATATAAAAAAAGGTGACACTATACAGTCGCCCTTTTTGAGATCCATAAAAAAAAGACGACTTGAACCACGCCAAATAGGGTATATTCCAATTTGATCACTAATCGTGGTATAACTGTTGGTAATGGAAATTCTATTCCAATTAAGGGTTATGGTCATAAAACTTTATCTCCTCCTCATCCACCATTTGTCCTGAAACATACCCTTCATGCCCCAAAAATGATTACAAATTTGGTGTACGTTCGTAAATTCACCATTGATAATTGGGTTTCTATTAATTTTTATCCATTTGGGTTTTTTGTGAAGGATTTCAAGACGGGGAGTCATCTCATGAGGTGTGACAGTAGGGGGGGATCTTTATCCAATCACACCGAGTCTCAGCATCTCGCGTCAAGCTATGCCATCCACTTTTGTAGCTCTTGCTCCTTCCTTGTGGCATGCTCTTCTAGGTCATCCAGGTCGTCTATTTTATCTTCTTTAGATAGACATACATTTATTTCTTGTAAGGGTACGCGTAATACTCCACTTTGTCAATCCCGTGCTTTGGGAAAAAATATTAAGTTACCATTTGTAGCTTCGAATTCTAATACTTCAGTGCCATTTGATATTATTCATAGTGATTTATGGACATCTCCGGTTCTTAGTTCCATGGGTCATCGTTATTATGTTTTATTCTTAGATGACTATTCTAAATATTTATGGATGTTTTCAATTGCGAAAAATTCTCAATTTATTTCTATTTTCATAAAATTTAGAGCTTACATAAGAACGCAATTCGAACGGAAATAAAAAACATTCAATGTAATAATGACAAAGAGTATAAAAATGGGAAATTTATGGAGTTTTGTTCTCAAAATGGGATAAATTTTTGTTTTTCGTGTCCTCATACATTTTCACAAAATGGAAAAGCTGAGCGAAAAATTCGTACCATTAATAATATTGTCCGCACTTTATTGGTTCATTCTTCCGTTCCTCCATTATTTTGGCATTATGCGCTACAAATGACTACCGATATACTAAATATTCTTTCCTCTAAAGGTTTGACATATTCATTCCCTCTCAAAGTGTTATACAATAAACACTCCGTCATATTCTCATCTTAGGGTCTTCGGATGCTTATGTTATCCACTATTTCCATCCACTACGATCAATAAACTTCAGACACGTTCTACTCCTTGTGTGTTTTTGGGTTTTCCGTCAAATCACCGTGATTATAAATGCTTTGATTTGTCCTCTAAATGAATCATCATTAGTCGTCATATTCTCTTTGATGAATCCCAATTTCCCTTTTCTAAAGTAGAAAAATTCGTGCCTAGTTCTTATGATTTTTTGGATGATGATGTCCCCCCTATGTTCTCCGTAATTTTTCAGATTCTTTAGAAAAAATGACGTCGGCACCTGCCAGCCAGTGTCTAAACAGTTTCAATCTCATCATTAGCGTCGCGGCCCTCTGGGGAAGCGTCGATGCCAAACCTTTAGAGAGCTCTGCAGTTCTTTCGACCGACCTGCGCCCAAGAAGCGCTTCAATGATAATTTCAACACGAGAAAATTCCCAAAATTCGCGATCCGGCCCAAAGTCAAGGTCCATCTCTTTGCGATCAGCTGGTATTTTTAAACCAAAGAGATATTTTAATTTGAATTCTAATGTTCTTAAATCACCTTTATCCCGTAATCTTGTGTCTGCCTTAAATGACCCTAATTGGAAAATTTCCATGACCAAGTAATATAATGCTCTTATTGATAATAAGACGTGAGAGTTGGTACCCTGTCTATCTGGTGTTAATATTATTCAGTCTATGTGGATTTTTGTTCATAAGGAAAATTCTGATGGTTCATTTGCAAGGCATAAGGCTAAACTTGTAGGTGATGGTAAGACTCAGCAGGTTAGTGTGGATTGTGGTGAGACATTTTGTCACGACCCGACCGAACTGCGGTGCCCTACTACAGGCACCCCACTGTGTATACATCAGAGAATAGCAGCGGAACATACATAAAACTCATAAAGTACAAGTCATGAAATAACAATAGGCTTGCCGATAAGGCCACCTTCCAGAAAATATACAAAACCCAAAAAGTAGTTACATCCTTTTTTTATGTACAACCCAACCCACAAGATATGACTACAAACCTCTAAGAATTTTAACATAACAACTGTGACGGGACAGGGCCCCACCATACCCCTGAATGTACATAAGTCTACAACATCAGGGAAACCGTACCAAAAGACAAGCCTCCGGAGAAATGGAGCTTTCTGACAACTGATCAATGATCCTAAGAGTGAGGATCCATGACACCTTTACCCCACTGCGGCGTGAATGCAACCTCGAGGAAGGGGTCGATCGCCACGACCGACTACGGGCGCATGGTGCCCTACAGGCACCCTACATGTATACATCAGAGAAAATCAGCGGAACATACATACAACTCTTAATAAATAAAAAATCAATAAGGAATAACCAGGTTAGGCGATAAGGCTACCTCACTGGATATATAAATACATAACCGAAAGCAGTTGCCTCCTTTCCTTTACAAACTGACCCACAAGATATGACTACATACCTCTAAGAGTTTTAACATAACAACTGTGACGGGACAGGGCCCCGCCATACCCCTGAATATACATAAATCTACAACCTCAGGGAAACCGTACCAAAAGATAAGCCTCCGGAGTAAATGGAGCCTTTTCTCAAAAACTGAACAGAGATCCTAAGAGTAAGGATCATCAACCTGTGTACCTAATACTTGCGGGCATGAACGCAGCCCCCCGAAGGGGGTCAGTACAACAAGTACCAAATATGGCACGGAAATAAGGTACAGTAAACAAATCATAATTATACAAAAGAATGACAGAGGTAAGTATAATAAAAAAGTAAATACCAGATCCTACCGTGTTATTACAACTCATGAACTTAATCGCACTTTATTATCTTTTCCCATTTTTCAATAAGAGTTATAGTCAAATTCTTACGTACATACTTAGGAAAAATCATCAAGTTCATAAGCATATAACTTACGTATCTTGCATAGCATAATACGACCCTTTATGGAGGGACACCTCATTTTGGAGTTCACTTTGATTATCCATACGTGATAATGTAACCCGGCCCATTTGTGGGACACCGCGAATTCATAAAAATCTTCCCACGAAGGTATACTGCCCGACCCATTCTGGGACGCGATAAAGTCATGTAAGTCTGCCCATAAAGGTATATTGCCCGGCCCATTCCTGGGATGCAATAATGTCATATAAGTCTGCCCATAAAGGTATACTGCCCGACTCATTTCTGGGACGCGATAGAGTCATATAAGTCTGCCCATAAAGGTATACTGCCCGGCCCATTTACGGGGGCGATAGTCATATAAGTCTGCCCATAAAAGTATACTGCCCGGCCCATTCCTGGGACGCGATAAAGTCATATAAGTCTGCCCATAAAGGTATACTGCCCAACCCATTCCTGGGACGCGATAGAGTCATATAAGTGCACTTGATAAAGGTATCTTGCTGGTCCATTTCTGGGACGCAATAAAGTCTCTTTACATAAAATTTTAAACCATCTTTTCACTACTTCTTAAGTCTTTATAACAACTTCTCATAAAGCTATTATAACAACCTTTCACTTTAGAGAACTTAAGGCACTTTTATTTCTTATTACTTTAGGGAAAATTAAACCCAAAAGTACTACGTACATACATACTTAAAAAGAATCATAAAACTCCTTCTCTTTTAAATCAATAAACTTCTTCTTTTGAAAACTCAAGTTACATTCTCTTTTGAAATCAAGCTTAACTTTTGAAATAATTCATGGCAACCAAACTTTTTAAATCAAGTCATTCCTTTCTTTAAGAATCAAGTCCCATAACTTGAAAAATAAAGTCTCATAACCTTTTTAGAAATCAAGGTTCATAGTCTTAAAACTTCATAACATAAACTCTTTTAATTTAAGTAACATATACTTTTATGAGTTGTGAATAGGTTATACTCGTTTATAACGATCTTATTAAAGCAACCATGATCTAGAAAATGTAATACAATTTTGTCTTATCTTAGTTTCTATGCAGATGGAGAATTCTACTCATTTTAATATAATTGATTGTCGATACATTTTCTTTTATTAACGCTGCAATGGCTTGTTCGATACTTATTCTCATTCGTGTAGTAAATTAGCAAAGTCAACTCGACTCCAAATACTTCTTAACGACTCTTACCAACATCCCCCATAAGACTTGGTAAGAACCTAAGATAACTTAGACATACCTTTTACATAGAGTAAATCAACATACGTACCTCTTAACTTCTAAGAGTAGAAGGAATCATGAAATAACACCACATGTATATTTCACACATGGAACATGCCAAAAGAGGGAAGAGGTTCACATACATCGCGACGATTATCGACAAGTAGCAAAATGCTCCAAAGTACTTCAACATTGATAGCTATTCCATCCTTCAAGTAGAATACGCTATACGTAGTACTTCAACCTATAGTAACCATAATATGTCTATCAACTCCTAGCTTATTAACGTGGAATAATACTAAGTGCTAAGTCTCTTATTCTACAGAAATTTGGGCAGCACTTCCTTTGTTTCTACGTACTTTTCCACCTTTTTGCAAGGCCCGAATTTAACAACCAAATATGCCACATTTAAGGCCCAACAATCTAGCTATCCAAAGGGGATTACACACCTTACAAGACGTGTAAAATTCTGCCCCACAATTTATATAAAACAGTCCAATATTAAATATCCTTCTCGTCCACAAAGTACAACCACATATAGTCCTTTTCTCATCCTTTCAATCCATATTGTCGTTCTAACATGTTATATAGTCGCAAACAACTTTAACAACTATAATCCCTTCTTTATATAACATGCGACGACTAAAACTAATAACTAAATTGAATTACAATCTTAAGGCTAATCATGCAACTTTCGGATTAGTGGTTCCAATATCCATAACACTTATCAATTTTCAATATATATTTCACATGATCATTTCTAACTACTACAACATGAAATCTTGAATTACAATAGCAAGACGAAGATTATTACCTCTTTAAGTCCAAAACAATCCAAAACCTAAAGTCGATCCTTAGAAACTTCAACTCCTCTTCTTGACGTTCCAATCCTCTATTTTCAACCCTTAGAAGCTTGTGAAGAACCCCTATTCTATTTCCAACTTCAAAGTTGAAGAACACCTTAGGGTTTCACCTTGCGACTAACGTAAAAACGTAGTTTTTCCGGAATCTTTCTATTGAGATATCCTTACAATACCCTTAGGAACCTTGGTTTAAAGTATTGGGATTATTGAACCACAAACGAAAAAAATTTCTTCTTTAAATGGAGCTTAGCCGAGAGCTATTAAAGAGACACTAGTTTCTTGAAAGTTTTCTAAGTGTTAGAACTAGTCTTGCTACAAGGGTGTATATATAATTAAATATAGGGTCAAGATTAAAACACTTGTGTGGTCTTGGATGAAGAAATTAAAATATCAAGGGTCAATCTTGACTAGTTGACTTGGTCAATTTTCTCAAGCTTTGTTCATCCACATTAGACTACTAACCTTGGTCACTTAGACCACTTAACCTCGGTCTATAATTTCGACCAAGCCTATGTAGGGGGGATGACACGTGTCTCCCTCCCATTCGTCCTGATATTTCATTTCCGACATTTCCATAATTAGATAAATTCTACAAGTCTCGATTCTTAACGTCTTGATTTCTTACGTGCGTTCTTATATACATGTCACGAAATTACTGGTGTAACAAGTACAACAGATGTACCAAGTATGCAAAACTCAAAGTACTGAAATGAAATCATATAGTCTAAAATAAAACTGGAGACATGTATGATCACCAAAATAACAGTACAATGTGCCTTACTAATAATGAGAGTAAACAAGAGTATACTTTACTGCTTAAAAATAGGAAGCTCATGATCAAATTAGGGTCACCCGCCCGTAGTATCATTAAGCAATCTTACTCCTGGGACTATTTCACCCGCATAGGTCATGTGGACCCGCAATGGAGCAATTTGCTCGCGTGGGACTATTTCACCGCATGTGCGGTGGACTGCAATGAGTACAAACGCCACTCGCGTCGTGGGAGCAAATCCACGGAATATGTAGTAACCGGGGTTTACCCCATGAGAATAACATAACACTAGCACAACCGGCTATCATACATAACATAAAAAAGTTAAGAAATCCCTTAACTTCTTATTAGACTTAATTAGCATGCACTCTCATTTTATTTAACTTAAGGCACTAACATGTCATGAAAAATCCGGGAATTTAACCCAAAGTACTACGTACTTCTATTCTTTTCAAAAGACTCATTTTTAAATAAAACCCCAAGATACTAATGCCCTTAGTATCAAGGCATGCTTGCTTTCTCAAAACAAGTCACTGCATCTTTAGAAACTCAAATCAAAGCTTTTCAAAAAAATCAAGCATTTTTACTTTCACAATCTAGGCAACTCATGCCTATAAATCAAGTAGACCACTCTCTTAACCTTCCATAAAGCCGTTATAACTAACTTCCCATAAAGCCGTTATAGCCCTTTATGTTTTAGACAAACCAAAACAATTACGTTCCTCTTTAAAAAGCAAGAGACTTATACTTTTGAAAACCAAGTATCATATACTTTCAAATCAAGTTTCATAACTTCCAGAATACTTCAAGTTCCCTGACTTTAGAAATCAAGTCTCTTAACTTTAAAATAGTTCAAGTAACCCAATACTTTTCCAAATCAAGTATTCTATTATTTTCAAGTCAAGTAATATTTACATGTAACCTCAAGTAACATATACTTTTAAAAGCCGAGTTACTTCACTTTTCGAAATCAAGGCAAGGATACCAAACTGAAACCAAGTTCACTTAAAATACGTACGTCTACCGTACTATACCTTTGTAAATACTCATGCTCAAGAGATAGGGAAGAGTTCACATACCTCTTCGGTTCGATCCACTTGCTAAGTTCAATATGCCGCACGTAGTATGTCAACCTATAATGACCATAATACGTCTATCAACTTCTAGCTTTCTAACGTAGAATATTCTAAGTGTAAAGTCACTTATTCTACGGAAAATTGGACAGCACTTCCTTTGTTTCTACGTACTTTTCCACCTTTTTCAAGGCCCGGATTTAACAATCAAACATGCCACATTTAAGGCTCAACAATTCAGCTATCCAAAGGGGATTACACGTCTTTACAAGAGGCGTGTAAAATTCTACAATTTATACAAAAGAGTCCACTCTTCACTATCAGCCTCGGCGACCAAGTACAACCACATATAATCCTTTCCAATTCCTTTCAATCCATATTGTCGTTCTAACATGTTATATAGTCGCAAACAACTTTAACAACTATAATCCCTTCTTTATATAACATGCGACGACTAAAACTAATAACTAAATTGAATTACAATCTTAAAGGCTAAACATGCTAGTTTCGGATTTAGTGGTTCCAATATCCATAACACTTATCAATCTCCATTACATATATCTCATGTTTGTTTATCTATATAACTACAATAATATGAAATCTTTAATCACTAAGACGACAAGATTGTTACCTTGATAAGCCCTAACATAACTTCAAGATTCAAAGTCGCTCCTTAGAAACTTAGCTCCTTTCCTTCACGCTCCAATCCGCTATTTGAAGCCCTTAGAAGTTCATAAACAACTTCCCTTCAATTTCCAATCAAAACTTATGAAAACAACTTAGGTTTTCATCTTGCGACTAACGTAGAAATGTAGTTTTTCCGAGATTTTTGTATTGAGATATCCTTGTAATACCTCTAGGAACCTTGGGTTTTAAGTATTGGGAATTACGCTCAACAAACAAAAATATTTTGTGTGGATAGGGGGCTATTGCCGAGAGCTTCAAGAACAAGAATAAGATCTTGAAAATTTTCTAAGTGTCCAATTAGTCTTGCACTAGTAATGGATATATAAAGAGATCAAGGGGTAAGATTAAAACACTTGTGTGGCTTGGATTTGGATGACTTAAATATCAGGAGTCAACTTGTCCACTTGTCTTGGTCATTCTCGCCCAACATGGGAATGTGGAGGGTGACACGTGTCGCCCTCCGGTTGGTCCAAAATATTTCATCTCCCGGAATTCCAATAAATTCTATAAGTCTCAAATATCAAATTCGGGAACTCAATTCCCTTTACTAACATTTTTCCTTCACGAGGCTCGGAATAATTTTCCATAGGAACACAATAATATTTCTATCGTTTCAATCAAAAAAAAGAAAATCAAAATTTCTCACGTACGTTTTCTTACATGTGTCCTGGAACTACGGGGTGTAACACATTTAGCTCGGTGGTCAAGCCGGCTACCATTCACACTATACTCAGCTTGACTATTTCAAAATCATGGTCCATTCATCAGCTACATGTGAAGAATGTTTTCCTACATGGTGATCTTCATGAGACATTGTATATGCACCAGCCTTTGGGATTTAAGGATACTAGATATCCTAATCATGTCTGTTTATTGAAGAAGTCCTTGTATGGAATTAAGCAGTCTCCACGGGCTTGGTATAAGAGGTTTGCTGATTTTGTTTCGACTATGGGATTTCCTCACAGCAGGTCTGATAATTCATTATTCATATATTGTAGGGGTTCTTCCATGACATACATTCTATTATATGTTGATGATATTATCTTAAATGCCTCTTCTGATGCTTTGCGAAAGTCCATTTATGACAATGCTCAGTTCTGAGTTTGCCATGAAGGACTTGGGCCCATTGAGTTACTTTTTGGAGATTGTTGTAACTCGTCATGTAGGTGGATTGTTCTTATCACAGAGGAAGTATGCATCAGAGATCATTGAGAGGGCTGTGATGTCATCATGTAAGTCCACTTCTACTCCAGTTGATACTAAACCCAAGTTGGGTGTTGCAGCTGTGTCACGACCGAACCGGGCGTGGTAGTGCCTTACCGGCACCCAGTAGTCATACATCGAGAAAATCAGCGGAACATAAAAACAAGACATGAAGCAAGAGATATTATATATATAAGCAGGCCAAGCGATTTGCCTTACGTATATAAATACATAAAAACCGGAACAGGTTAATCCTTTTTACAACCACACTTGCAGCTACTCTGCACCTCTAAGATTTACAACCATGACGGACGGGGCCGCCATACCACGAATGTACAAGAACCTACAACTCGGGGAACATACCAAGAATAAGCCTCGGAGAAAGCGGAGCTTCCAATCTGTTGATGATCCATGGCGAGGATCAACTAGGTGTACTCTACTGCGGCATGAACGCAGCCCCGAAGGAGGTCGATGCAACAAGTACAGTATGGCGAAAATCTGCGGTTAAATCATACGATCTATATAAAGCGGGAGACATGTATGATAACCAAAATACAAGACGCAACATAAAAGCGATCAAAGTCGGGACTCACGCCTCAAAGTCATCACTCAATATATAACTATGGGTCTCACGCCCAACATCAATCATGTTCGCATGGCCGCGTGCCCCGGAATTCTGCCGGTGCGAGCGTGTCCATGATGCAATAATAACAATGCCGCGGCCACATGCCCGAGTGCGCCAGTGCGAGCGTATCCATGTAACATCAACAACAATATCTTTGGTGGTCAACCTGCCGCGTACGCATGCCCGAGTGCGCCGGTGCGAACGCGCCCATGTAACAATAATAACCATATATCGGGTAATCAACCTGCCGCGTAGCCACATGCCCCGGACTGCGCCGGTGTAGACATGCCCATGTAACAATAATAATGGAAGCATACCCGTGGAATCTTCCGTCACTGCCGGTACGTCCAAGTAAGCTCTCAATAAGTCAACCGGCCCTCCATCGAGAGACGCGGTAGTATAGAAACACAATTCTTGCACAACAAAGGCTATCACAACAAGCATAGGCGAGTTACACAACAACAAACATAGGCAAGTTATATAACAACAAGCATAGGCAAATTATACACAACTCAAGGTACTTCCATTTTATATCAAAGTCCGGGTTTTAACCCTAAAGTACTACATACGTTAAATTCCCTTTAAAGAGATCTATTCCTTTTATAAAGGTCACCCGATACCCGTAGTATAAAAATAGAGTGACTCACATTTTTAGGTAAACCAAAACACTTTCCTTTTCAACAACATTCTTTCCCCTAAAGTTCCAGTTTGCCTAATTTCAATTACTCAGGTCTCTTTATTTTAGAAAAGTTTCATAGTTCATAGTCTTAATCATTTAAGAATATAATTCTCTTTTAAACAATCTGAGAAACATATGCCTTATATGAGTGTAGGTTATTCTTGTTCATAATCAATCTTATTAAGCAGCCATGATCTAGGAAATGTAATATCATTTTGTCTCATCTTAGCTTCTATGCAGATGGAGGTTTCTACTGATTTTAATAATACTTTATTATTCAATACATTTTCCTTTATTAACGCTGCAGTGGTTTGTCAATACTCATTCTGATTTCCGAAATCAGTAATAAATTATTCCCTTAAAAACCAAGTACTCATTACTCACGAATGAGGTTTCACACAAACATCCATATTAAGTCAAGTCTCTTATCTTTTAAGATTAAGTCTCTTAACTTCTAAAAATCAGTAAACCATTCTCTTTATCTCTCTTAAGACGTTATACCTAACTTCCCATAAAGCTAGTATAACTCTTATGTTTTCAAAACCAAGTATTACTCTTCTTTCCAAAAAAGGTTTCTTAATTCTTTTAAAATACATTCAAGGTTCTTATTATTCAGGCTTAAGTCAAAAGACATTGCCGTGCATACGTTCTGTTAACACACGTCTGCGTACTATATATATATTCCTTTAAAATATCATGCTCAAGAGTATAGGAAGAATCACATACCTCGCGACGATTATCGACTATAAGCAAAAGCGCTCACGGTATAACGCTAGCCTTGTCCACCTTCCAGTAGCACATGCTACTCGCAGAACATTCAACCAATAAAGGTTATCGATCTACATAAATCTGATCTATGTAAGTGATTTAATCTTCTACTTAATTCTTCTGATGTGATTTCAGTTCAAGTCTATTCTGTAATATCCTTCTATTACAGTTCAAAATCTCTTCTATGAATCTTATATTCGTTACTATACTACTACAGTATGTATTCCAATTACAATAGAAGGACAGTAGTATTTACCTCGATGAGCCCAAAATTATCCAAGTTTAATGTCGCTCCTGAGCAACGTTAAGCTCCTACTCCGTGGGCTCCAACCCGCTCCGAACAACCCTTAGAAGTTCTACGCAACTTCTACTTAACACTTCAACCGACTATGAAAGTTTTCCTTAGGGTTTCGTTTAGTAGCTAAAGGAAAGTATAATAGTATTTCCGGGCTCTACGTATAGAGGTAACTTTGGAAAGTACTACAAGGTATATGGGCTAAGGTATTTGGGCATTATAACAATACTTGGAGAATATTTCTACCAAGAGGGGGGGGGTATTGTTCTCGCTAGGGCTCATGAGGGGAGGGGGTGTGGCGGATGACTCAAGAGGGAGGGAGTAGTTTGAGACTTAGAGAAATGCTCAAGTGAGGATGAAGAAAGTCTTCATCTTAGAGGGGTATTTATAGGTCAAGCAATGGCCAACCAATGGCCAAGATCAATCCAAGCCTAACTGAAGGATTACTCTTGCACAACCTTCTCTTAGGTAGTCATCAAGACTCGCGATACATCGGTATACTCTCTGGTAGCCAAATCCATAGCTAGTAACAAGGTTGTCTCTTGGCAATCTATATTCTCTTCGCGTGGGCGAAGGTTCAAATATTATGGTCATCAGAGTAGCGCTGCTTGCTAAACTCGGGGCTAGTGACGCCGCAAAACTTCCCGAACGAAGCACTACCTAGGTAATGATTGGGCCTGTGCCTCGCCACCCTCGAACTCTACTCGCGACTCTGCCGCCTTGCCTCTGGGCGGGTTGCCTACGCGGAGGCATAACGATAAGGAAAGAATTTCGAGGGTCCAACTTACAACACGACTCTAAGGCACGATCTCAGAGTGAGAAGAATAGAAACCAATCTAAATATCCTATAGCCTCACGATTATTGGTGTGGTGCACAACACACCGATAATCAAGACTTCATCGATACGGTGCGTAGACACTTTCCGAGGATTAATCGCTCGATACCACTTTTGTCACGACCGGCGGGCGTGGGTGCCTTACCCTGCACCCTAGTGACACAACATCAGTAATCGAACATAAAACAACAACATGAGATAACGAAATATAAAACAATAATCAGAAACTTGCCTTTCGCATATATATAACCATCAACTCTTTTACAAATGAGCAGCTTAATCCTTTTTACCAACTCTGGACCTCGAAGAATGATACGACAGGGGGCCTGCCAAACCCCGAATGTAAACACTTACTACGACGGGGACTATACCACTCGATAAGCCTCGAGAAACGGAGCTTCCCAAACGCCGCCGAATCAGACGAGCTAGGATCAACGATCGATATACCTCAACTGCGGCATGAACGCGAGGTCGAGTATGTGAAACTAAAAATAAATCGTAAATGAAATCATAGTAGTCTATACAAAGCGGGAGACATGTATGATAACAAACTACGATTCACCATAAATAGCGATGTTGTCGGTCGGGACTCACGCCTCAAGTCATCACTTAATTTAACAATGGGTCTCACGCCCAACATCAATCGTGCGTGGAATACCTTCCTCAGCTTTTATGATATACAAGCACCAAGGAATACATGAACACGTGTCCCACTGTGTCCTAATAAAACTGCAGTGGTAAGTACGAAGGCATAGCCGACTACTAACACCAGTACCAACAAGGTCATAAATCAGATCATAAGATCTGTCTAGACATGATCAAAGCCGCCACTTGCCGCAGTATCTAATGTGCGCGTCTAGTCCCGGGAATCTCCCGCAGCCCAAGGCCAATCTCATCGCCCGCACGTAGGTATTCCCGCGTCGGTAGCTACTCCCGGACCGCGTGCCCATAAGGACGTCTCACCCGAACTCTCGTAGCTCCGCATAGGCCCCGGGACCGCGTGAGGTATTCTCGAATCATGGTCCTGCATCGCTGAGTCTACCCCGGAGGAGGCGGCTTAACCCGGAATCATCTCAAGAGATGAATGCCACAATACTATCATAACGACGATAGTTAATAAGCACAATCAAGGAAACCCGCACAAACATCACAAGATACTAACACACGTAGCATCCTAACACGTTTACTTATCAAGGCAACAAGAAAGTATTACAAGGCTATCACAAACCAATACAATCAAGTTATTCACACGGTACTTCTACTAACAAGTTCGTATCTATCCCCAAAGTACTTCACACATTAAAATCTTAAAAAGATCTGTTTCTTTCACATAAGTCACACAATACCCGAGTATAAAATAGATCTTTTAAGAAACTAAACTCTTACCTTTGTAAAATCAAGTAACAACATTATTTTCCAAGCGTCAAGTTTGCCTAATTTCAAATGTTCACGTTTCTTATTTTAGAAAGGTTCGTAGTTCATAGTCTTATTCATTTAAGAATATAATTCTCTTTTAAACAATCGAAACATAAGCCTTATGTGTGAGTAGGATATTCTTGTTTATAACAATCTTATTACAAAGAACATGATCTAGGAAATATCATTTTGTCTCATCTTAGCTTATGCAGATGGAAGTTTCTCTGTTTTCATAATACTTAATTATTCAAAACATTTCCTTATTAACGCTGCAGTTGGTTTGTCGATACACATTCGATTTCCAAATCAAGAAAGATTCTTAAGCCGTTATACCTAACTTCCCATAAAGCTAGTATAACTCTTAAGTTTTCAAACACCAAGTATTACTTCTCCTTTCAAAATGATTCAAAAATCTTTTGAAAAATACTTCAAGTTCTTTCTTACCATATAACAAGCCAGTTATAGTTCAAATCGATTACTTTTAAAAACCACATGTATTTTCTTACTAACATAAAATTATAACCAACTTCCCGTAAAGCCGTTATAACACTTTATGTTTTAAACCACTCAAACACATTTAGCACATGTACGCACCGTACTACATAGTTTACACATATCATGCTAGAGATAGGAAGAGGTTCACATACCTCGCGACGAGTATCGACTCATGCAAAACGCCCAAGTACTTCCAAACGTCGGCTACCCAAGCCACGTGGATCGCGCCACACGTAGTACATCCACCTATAAGGCCACAAGGCGCTTATTAACATTTAGGTCTCATCGCAGAACTTCTACGTAAAATTCATTTCCCCATGACAGCGTAAATCTCCTCTCTCTATCGAGGCCGCTACCAAGCCAACCGGTTATACATCTAACCCGGGTACAATTCTACTCCACTGCTTACTACACAAGTCTATCTATGTAATTACAGCTCGATTCTTGAGCTTAAGTCAAAAGACATTGCGATAGATTAAGCTTAGTTCTATATATAGTATACTTCAACTATATAATCTAACAACATGTAATTTCCAATTACAATGGACAAGATATTTACCTCGATAAGCCCATAATTATCCAAGTATAAAGTCGATCCCGGCAATCGTTTAGCTCTAACTCGGCGCTCTAAACCACCCTTAGAAGTTCTAACCAACTTACACAATACTATGGAGATTTTCCTAGGGTTTGGTTTGACGGGAAGTATAATAGTATAACTGGCTTTTTGTAAAGGTATAACCTTAGAATACAACAAGGTATAAGGCTAAGGTAATTTGGGCATTATAACAATACTTGGAGAGTATTTCTATACCACAGTGGGTATTATCTGAAAGCAACTAGCAGTGGGTACCCCACTAGCACCTCAAAGAGTGGTGTCTACCTCGGCCTACCCACTGTGGGGACTCGCCAGGGAGGGAGGGGCTCTCGCCAAGACACCACACAAGGAAGGAAGAAGCTTTCAAGACTTAGGCAATTTGGAATGAATTAGTCTTCCGGAGGGTATTTATAGTCAAGTGAAAGCCAACCAATGGCCAAGATTACACCAAGTGTTAGGCAAGTGTAGGGCGAGATTCACCCATGTGTACCTAGCCAACTTGCACACAAAATATCTACCAAAAATATCTCCCACTTGCCTTCCCAAAATCGTCCATGTGCGCGCCCACTTTGCCCACCAATGAGCAGGTGCCAGTGCGCCGCCTCTCGTTGGTCCAAAATGTTCCGTCTCTAAAAATCCGCAAAAATACTAAATGACATAGCGGAAATTCCCTACGAAAGTCAGAAAACGTTTAAAAACGACTTAACCGGGTGTTGTGCCAAACATATTTACGACAAAGGTGCCACGTGGGGTGACACGTGTCGCCTCGATTATCGAATATTTCGTCTTCCAAAATATCCAAAACGCCAAAATCTCAAAATCAAAGCGGGCCCCACAAACAGAATTTCTCCCGTGGCCCCACGTGACCATTTTCAAAATAAAATTCCATAATTCTCTAATATTCCGGAAGTCATACCAAATCGGGAATCCAATTCCATAAACGAACCTTTTTCCTTCACAAAACCGAAACTTTTCCGTGGAAAAATCGCCTCTTTCTTCCTTTCCAATCTTTCTGCGTATTCTCAGACGTGCGCCCTCGCATACATACCCTGGAACTACGGTATAACATTCTTCCCCCCTTAGAAACATTCGTACCGAATGTTCCTTCTAAGTCTCAAAACGAACACGTGACAGTATAGTCTTCACTACTATACTTACGAAACAATCCTTGCCACACCGCGCGGAAACACTGCGCAAAACTTACATCTAAGTCCACGAAACACCTCTACATCACCACAAATAATGCTACTTTGCCACTTTGCACGAGATACCACTTTGTCACTTTGCGCGAGCCTTGCTCCAACGACCCAACAAATGGTACCGGTCGTCGATCATTGACACTCGAATTCTTACCACATTTCTCGATCGCTTAGTATCCAAAACTCGGGTTACTATCTCTAACGTGGTCATCATTAATCGGGAACATTCGATGGATCTTCGATACTTTCCGAACATAACAATACGAAGACGGACGCCCTTCTTCCTAAGTCGGACAATGCTAACATATAGGCAAGGCTATTCTTCACATGAACTCACAAAGGCCCAAAGTAACTCGCTAAGTTCCTTCGCTTTCCAAAACTCGTCACACCCTAACCGGTGGTACTTTCAGAAGACCGACTCAACTCGAACTCTGCGTCGCCGATTATCCGCACAATTCCTCGGAGTAACTTCTTCTAGACAAGCTCACTATCCATCTGCTGGAACAAGCTGAACCAACTATCCAACCCCGCCAACATCGAACCAATCGACCGCAACTTGCATTTCGCCTACAAGGCGCTACAAGGCGACATCCGAACACCGAATGGTAGCTTAAACACTTCAACCGAGACAACGATCTCGCACTACCGGAAATCAAAACATCGCCCGAGGCGAACGCGTCAGGAGACTCACCAGTTCCTAGCCCCGCACGTACAAACTCCCAGAAGAGAAACAGCCGCACTGGCTCCACTGTCATAAGGTGAAGGTAGGCACCGCAACCTCACAACCTTTTCGGATAACATCAACACCGCCGAGGAACGACTTCGAAGAACACGATAGTCGCCCCATCGCCCGACCACGGTCGAACGCATCCACGAACTTGCACGGGCTAACTAAACATGGGCCTAACACCCTCATGACCCTACCACAAGGCGACCACCACAACCGACCCCACCACCATACCGCCGCGGGTTGACCCGCAACATGGCCTCAACTCCCCATTGCGCCAAACACTAGCTCCCCAAGGAATAATTTCACAAATCATATTACGAAACCTAGCGGTCTTCCTAGCTCAACTACCTTCTTTCAAATCACGCTACTCGGGACTTATCCCACGAACATAGCTCACGTGCACTATGCACTCCTATAAGGGTCAAACATAACACTACACCTTTCTCGAGATGGCCTTACCTCTAAGGTCTTTACGTATAACACTCTAAGGCTCACACCTTCTCTATCCCCAAAATCTTACTCGGTTAACCCACCATGATTCTAATCACAACTAACACACCGCTATCGAACATAGCACTTAAGGTATACTCACCTTGAAAGTTACCAAAGGACCTTGGCCTGCTTCTCATTGTCCTTCGTTAACCCGTCGATCTCTACGCTTTCTACCGCATAAGCCCGCATGTACGCCATGCTCAAGCCTAATCGAAGGATTACTCTTGCACAACCTTCTCTTAGGTAGTCAAGACTCGCGATACATCGGTATACTCCGTAGCCAAATCCATAGCTAGTAACAAGGTTGTCTCTCGCAATCTATATTCTCTGTTCGTGGAACCGGGGTTCAAATATTATGGTCATCAGAGGCACCGCTGCTAAACTCTGTGGGGCTAGTGACGCCGCAAAACTTCCCGAACGAAGCACTACCCTAGGTAATGATTGGGCCCGCCCTCGCCACCCTCTGAACTCTACTCGCAGCCTCTCTGGCCGCCTTGCCCTCCCGGGTAACGCGAGGCATAACGATAAGGAAAGAATTTCGCCGAGGGTCCAACTTACAACACATTTCTAAGGCACGATCTCAGAGTGAGAAGAATAGAAACCAATCCTAAATATCCTATAGCCTCGACATTGTGTGGTGCACAACACACCGATAATCAAGACTTCATCGATACTGGTAGACACTTTCCGAGGATTAATCGCTCGATACCACTTTTGTCACGACCAATCCGTGGATCGTGCCTTACCGGGCACCCTAGTGACACAACATCGAGTAATCGAACATAAACAACAACATGAGATAACAAATATAAAACAATAATCAGGAAAACTTGCCTTTCGCATATATATAACCATCAACTCTTTTACAAATGAACAGCTTAATCCTTTTACCAACCCCGCCACAACAGGCACGCACTCAAGAATGATACGACCACAATGGGCGGACAGGGTTCCGCCAAACCCCCGAATGTAAACACTTACTACGACAGGACTATACCACCGATAAGCCTCCGAGAAACGGAGCTTCCCAACGCCGTGACCGAGAGCTAGGATCAACGATCGATATACCTCAACTCGCGGCATGAACGCACTTCTTCAAGGAGGCCGCAGATATAAGGTATGTGAAACTAAAAATAAATATCAGAATGAAATCATAGTAGTCTATACAAAGCAGAGACATGTATGATAACCAAACTACGCTTCACCATAAATAGCATGTCAAGTCGTGACTCACGCCTCAAGTCATCACTTAATTTAACAATGGGTCTCACGCCCACAACATCAATCGTGCGTGGAATACCTTCCTCACCGCCAGCTTTATGATATACAAGCACCAAGGAATACACATGAACACCGTGTCCCACTCAGGTCCTAATAAATCGTGACAGTGGTGAACGAAGGCATAGCCGACTACTAACACCTACGCATCAACAAGGTCATAAATCGTATCATAAGATCTGCCTGCACCGCCACATGATCAAAGCCGCCACTTGCCCGCAGATCTAATGCGCGCTAGTCTCCGAACTTCCCGCAGCTCCGCATAGGCCAATCTCATCGCCCGCATGAGGTATTCCCGCATCGAGGGTAGCTACTCCGGCGTCGCCCCGACTTCGCAGCGCGCATGCCCATAAAGGACGTCACTAACCTGGAACTCTCGTGAGCTCGCATAGGCCCCGGGACCCGCAGAGGTATTCTCGAATCACGGTCCTGCATCACCGAAATTACGGAGGGCACTTTAACCCCGGAATCATCTCAAGAGATGAATGCCACAATACTATCATAACGATCGATAGTTAATAAGCACAATCAGAAACCCCACACAAACATCACAAGATACTAACACACGTAGCATCCTAACACGCTTTATCAAGGCAACAAGAAAGTATTACAAGGCTATCACAAACCAATACAATCAAGTTATTCACACAAGGTACTTTCTACTAACAAGTTCTGTATCTATCCCCAAAGTACTTCACACATTAAAATCTTAAAAAGATCTGCTTTTCACATAAGTCACACAATACCCGTAGTATAAAATGTGGTTGAGAGTAGACCTTTTAAGAAACCTAAAACTCTTACCTTTGTAAAATCAAGTAACAACATTATTTTCCAAACGCCCAAGTTTGCCTAATTTCAAATGTTCACGTTTCTTATTTTAGAAAGGTTCCGTAGTTCATAGTCTTATTCATTTAAGAATATAATTCTCTTTTAAACAATCGAGAAACATAAGCCTTATGTGTAGTAGGATATTCTTGTTTATAACAATCTTATTACAAATGATCTAGGAAATATCATTTTGTCTCATCTTAGCTTCTATGCAGATGGAAGTTTCTCTTAGTTTTCATAATACTTAATTATTCAAAACATTTCCTTTTTATTAACGCCATGGTTTGTCGATACACATTCGATTTCAAATCAAGAAAGCATTCTTAAGCCGTTATACCTAACTTCCCATAAAGCTAGTATAACTCTTAAGTTTTCAAACACCAAGTATTACTTCCTTTCAAAATGATTCAAAATCTTTTGAAAATACTTCAAGTTCTTTCTTACCATATAACAAGCCGCTTATAGTTCAAATCGCTTACCTTTAAAACCACATGTATTTTCTTACTAACATAAAGTCGTTATAACTAACTTCCCGTAAAGCCGTTATAACACTTTATGTTTTAAACCACTCAAACACATTTAGCACGTACGTATCGCTACATAGTTTACACATATCATGCTAGAGAGATAGAAGAGGTTCACATACCTCGCGACGAGTATCGACTATAGCAAAACGCCCAAGTACTTCCAAACGCCGGCTACCCCTTAAGCCACGTAGATCGCGCCACACGTAGTACATCCACCTATAAGGCCACAAGCGCTTATTAACATTTAGGTCTCATCGCAGAACTTCTACGTAAAATTCGGCAGATTTCCCAAAACAGCGTAAATCTCCTCCTCTATCGAGGCCGCTACCAAGCCAACCAGGGGTTATACATCTAACCCTAACGGTACAATTCTACTCCACGGTACTACACAAGTCTACTGTAATACAGTCCTATGTAATTACAGTTCAGTTCAGTTCTTCAGGCTTAAGTCAAAAGACATTGCCGCAGTACTAAGCTTAGTTCTATATATAGTATACTTCAACTATATAATCTCACAACATGTAATTTCCAATTACAATAGAGGGACAAGATATTTACCTCGATAAGCCCATAATTATCCAAGTATAAAAGTCGATCCCGGCAATCGCTTAGCTCCAACTCCGAGCGCCCAACCCGCTCTAAACCACCCTTAGAAGTTCTAACCAACTTCTACACAATACTCCAACTGACTATGGAGATTTTCCTGTGGTTTCGGTTTTGGACAGAGGAAGTATAATAGTATAACTGGCTTTTTGTAAAGGTATAACCTTAGAATACAACAAGGTATAAGGCTAAGGTAATTTGGGCATTATAACAATACTTGGAGAGTATTTCTATACCACAGCGGGTATTATCAAAGCAACTAGCAGTGGGTACCCAGCACTACACCTCAAAGGAGTGGTGTCTACCCTCGGCCTACCCCACTAGGGGACTCTCGCGGGAGGAGGGGCTCGCCAAGACACCACACAAGGGGAAGGAAGAAGCTTTCAAGACTTAGGCAATTTGTGAATGAATTAGTCTTCCAGGAGGTATTTATAGGTCAAGTGAAAGCCAACCAATGGCCAAGATTACACCAAGTGTTAGGCAAGTGTAGGGCCAAGATTCACCCATGTGTACCTAGCCAACTTGCACACAAAATATCTACCAAAAATATCTCCCACTTGCCTTCCCAAAATCGTCCACGTACGCCCACTTTGCCCACCAATGAGGTGTGCCACGCCTCTCGTTGGTCCAAAATGTTCCGCCTCTCGGAAAAATCCGCAAAAATACTAAATGACATAGCCGGAAATTCCCTACGAAAGTCGTGGAAAACGTTTAGTCGAAAACGACTCTAACCGTGTCAGACAAACATATTTCTACCAAAGGTGCCATGGGGGTGACACGTGTCGCCCCGATTCGCCCGAATATTTCGCCTTCCAAAATATCCAAAACGCCAAAATCTCAAAATCAAAGCGGGCCCACAAAAGTAGAATTTCTCCGGCCCCACGTGACCATTTTCGAAAATAAAATTCCATAATTCTCTAATATTCCGTGAAGTCCGAATACAAATTGGGAATCCATTCCATAAACGAACCTTTTTCCTTCACAAAACCTAAACTTTTCCGTGGAAAAATCGCTTCTTCTTCCTTTCCAATCTTTCTGTCAGATTCTCAGACGACGCCCTCGCATACATACCTCGGAACTACGGTATAACACGCATATACTGAAATACGGTATAACAAAGTCGGCTCTCCTATAAAGATCTGACCCGCTATCATAGTCTTACAGGCGCTGTTCAATATCTGACATTCACGCGATCTGATATTACATATGTCATACAACATGTGTGTTTGTTTATGCATGATCCCAGAATTGAACATATGAATACACTCAATCGCATTCTTAGGTACATTCAGGGAACATTTGAGTATGACTTGCATTTGTATCCATCGTCGATGTCTACACTAGTTGTTACACTCCGTAAGTCCAGGACATGTATAAGAGAAGGTACTTAAGGAACACAAGACTTGAAATTGGTACGAAAGGAAGAATTGTTTTTCCGACGGTAAATCTTCCGAACGTCGGAAAGGAAAAATGTTCGTTGATGAGAATTGAATTCTCAAAATGCATTATTTGAAGAGTATGGAACTTATTAACATTATGGAAATTTATTTTTACGGATTTGGTCACGTGGGGCCCACCTGAGGAATTTTACGTTTTGCGGGGCCCACGAGGGTTACGGAATTTTATGGACGAATGAGAGGGAGACACGTGGAACCTCCCCCACATGGACTTGGATGAAATTATGCAAGGGTATAATGGTCATTGACCATGGTAGAAGATCAAGTCTTGCTAGCTTGAGATTGTTGACTTGTCAACTTGTCCACTTGGCTTAACATTAATTATTCTTCATCCTAGCCCACAAGTGTTTTAATCTAAGCCCTACATTGTGTTATAAATACTACACTAGTGCAAGACAAGCTCTTGAACACTTAGAAAAAAAATAGAGAGGCCTTGTTCTTGAGAAAGTGCTCTCGGGTTTGAGGTCCATTCCACATAAATGTTTTGTATTTTTGATCCATTATTCACAAGACTTAAACCCAAGGTCCCTAAGGGTATTGTAAGGATATCTCAATAGAAAGATTTCGGAAAAACGACGTTTTCACGTTAGTCGCAAGGCGAAAACCTAAGTCGTTTTGACAAGTTTGGATTGGAAATGGAAGAGAAGTTGGTTGTGAACTTCTAAAGGCTTCAAATAGCGTATTGGAGCGTAAAGGAAAGGAGCTAATAATTGCTAAGGAGCGACTTTGAATCTTGGAAATTTTAAGGGCTTGTAAAGGTATAATTCTTGTCGTTTTAGTAATTAAGATTGCTTATTGTTGTAGCTATGGATATTAGCAAGAATAATATGTTTATATTATGAAGTTTGATAACTATATTGGCTATTGGAACCCTAATCTGAAAACTAGCATGTTTAGCCTTAAGATTACAATTCAAGTTGATTAATAGTTTAAGTCGTCACATGTTATATAAAGAAGGAATATTAGTTTTTAAGTTGTCTATGACTATATAACATGTTAGACCTAAGAACTTGGATTGAAAAAGAATTGGAAAGGACTTGTGTTGTTGTATATGTTGGCCGAGAATGGCTTGTGAGTATTAAACTACTTCGTATGAATTGTGGGGCGGAATTTTACACGTATGGTAAGGCGTGTAATCCCCTTTGATTGGTTGGTATGTTGAGCCTTAAATGTGGCGTGTTGGTTATTGAATTCGGCCTTGAAAAAGGTGGCAAAGTATGTAGAAACAAAGGAGGTGCTGCCCAATTTTTCGTAGAATAAGAGACCGTATAGTTAGTATTATTCTACGTTAGAAACTAGAAGTTGATAGTCATGTTGTGGCCATTATAGGTTGACACTTCTACGTGCGGCGTATTCAACTTAGCTTGTGGATTAAGCCGAAAAGGTATGTGAACTATCTCCTCTTCTAGCATGATTCCTTAAGATAAAGAAAGTATGTCCTACTCCTTAAATGATCCATTCCTTGGTTGTACTTGGATTGCCTAATATAGAAATTGTTCTATATACTTCCTTGATTGTACTTTGATGTTTTAATTGTAAGTTGTTATAATCCATTTCCTTAGTGAAGTTTGGATTCTCAAAAGTGAAAGTATTTTACTTAAAGTACATAGAGTCTTGAAAAGGAGGTGGTTTCCAAATCTTTTGGCTAGTGCCTTAGTTCCAAAACCTAAAGGTCGTTATAATGACTTTAGGGGAGTCAAAGGAGTGATTTATTTAATTGTTTTAAAAGAGGAGAAATGACATGATTTAAGAGAAGTAATTTGTTTTAAAGGTGTGAGTTACTTGAGGTTTAAAAGTAGAAGAAACTTGATTTCTAAATATTAAGAGACTTGAAGTATTTTGAAAGTTAAGAAACTTGATTTGTAAGTATGTGATACTTGGTTTTCAAAGTGTAAGTCTCTTGGACATAAAAATGAATGAATTGGTCTAAAACCATAAAGGGTTATAACGGCTTTATGGGAAGTTGGTTATAACGTCTTTATGGAAGGTTAAGAAAGTTGTCTATTTTGATTAACAGGCATAAGTTGCCTAGATTGTGAAAATTTGAAGTTACTTGGTTTCAAGATTTGAAATGAGTTTCTAAAAGTATAGTAAATTACTTTGAAAAATAGACACGCCTTGATACTACGAGTGTTAGTATCTTGGGATTTTACATAAAAAGGAGTCTTTTGAAAAGAATGTACGTACGTAGTTGTTACACCCAGTATTTATAGGACAGTTTTAAGAACGTACGTAAGATCTCAGAAATGTTAAGATTAGATACTTGTAAAAATTTATCGAAATTATGAAATTGTCGGAAAATGAAATATTGTGACGAATGGGAGGGCGAAACGTGTCACCCCCCCCCATAAGTGAGCTTGGACGAAAATCAACATGGGTATAAGGGTCATTTGACCATTTTTAAGATGACAAGTCTTGCAAGTAGTAGAGCTTGATAATATTGACTTAGTCAATGGGGCCACATGACTTGATATTTAAAAGAAACTCATCCAAGCCACACATTTGTACACATCTTGACCCTCCATGTTACTATATAGTAGTACTAGTAGTGAGACAAGCTCCACACTTAGCTAAATTTCAAGAAAAATTGGATGAACAACAATAGGTGCTCTCGGGTTTGAGGGGGGTTTCAAAGAGGAAATTTTTGTTTGTTGTCCAATAAGCTCCACACTTTAAACCAAGGTTCATGAGGGTATTGTAAGGGTATCTCAATAGAAATATCTCGGAAAAATAGCATTTTCGTATTAGTCGCAAGGTGAAAACCTAGTTGCTTTTCTAGGTTTTGTTTGGAAGATTAAAGGAAAGTTGTTTGTGATATTCTAAGGGTCTCAAGTGGAGGATTGAAGTGTCAAGAAGAGGCTCTAAGTTGCTAGGGAGCGACTTCAGATTTGAAGTTGGACTAAGGCTCGTTGAGGTAACAATCTTGTTCTCTTAAAGAGTTACAAGATTATTTATTCTTGTTAGCCTTACATTTTACTAGCATGAAGTATATGTGTTGAAGATTTATAAGTGTTATGGATTGTTGTAGCCTAAAATCCTAAATGCCATATAAGCCATTTGAAGTTGGATTACAATTTGGTCGTTAATTAGAATTGTCGCATGTTACTTACTTGAAGATTGTAGTGGTTATAATCGATTGCGACTTGATATCATGTTATGCTAACAACTTGGATTGAAAAGGAAATTGGATAAGAATTGGTGTTGATATCAATTGTGGGGCGGAATTTTACACGTCTAGTAGGCGTGTAATCCCCTATTGTTAATTACATTGTTGGGCCTTAAATGTGGCGTGTTTGGTTATTGAATTCGGCCTTGAAAAAGGTGGCAAAGTATGTAGAAACAAAGGAAGTGCTGTCCGATTTTCCGTAGAATTTAGTGACTTTGCACTTATAATATTCTACGTTTGAAGTAAGACGTTAATAGACGTATTGTGGACATTATAGGTTGACATACTACGGGCGGGATATTGTACTTAGCAAGTGGATTGACCCGAAGAGGTATGTAGAACTTTCCTATCTTTTGAGCATGAATAGTTGCACTTATATAGTACGGTAGACGTACAAGACTTTGATATCCTTTACTTGTTTTAAGAATGGCCAAGTGGGGTGAGTTAGGGGATTAACTCACTTCCTTAAAGTATTAAGGATGTCTTAAGTTTTCAAAGTTAAGGGACTTGTAGTGTTTTAAGTATATGATACTTGTTTCGTTTTAAAAGTATAAGTCCCTTGGATATAGGAAAAATGTATTTGACTAATGTATAAAGTTAATGTAACGGCTTTATGGGAAGTTTGGTTACATTAGCTTTATGGAAAAATTGAAAGAGAGATTTACTCTAAGTAAAATAAGTACGGATAAATGACTTGAATTAATGAAAGACAAATTGATTTTAAGGCATCAATTGTCTAAGGTTTTAAGAGAAAAGAAGTCACTTGGTTTAGGAACCTAATTATATTTCTAAAGGTATTGTGACTTGTCTTGAAAAGTAATTGTGCATTGATACCACAGTTATTAGTATCTTGGAAGTTTTATATGAAAAATAGTCATTTTTAAAAGAGTAGAAGTATGTAGTACTTTGGGTTAAATTCCCGGATTTTTATAAAGACATGTTAGTGCCTTAAGTAAGCTAAAATGGGAGTGTATATGAACAAGACTTGTTATACCCCGTATTTCCGAAGTGTGAGTTCTGGTTGACTTCGGTAGATTTTCTTGGGCATATAGTAGGGGCCGATGGTATTCAGGTAGATACGGCCAAGATCGAGGCAGTCAGGAGTTGGCCTAGACCTACTACTCCGACAGAGGTTCGCAGTTTTTTGGGCCTCGCAGGTTATTATCGGCGGTTCGTGGAGAAGTTTGCTTCTATCTCTGCACCATTGACTAGGCTGACTCGAGCGGCTAAGTTTCATGGACTGATGCTTGTGGAGCGGGGTTTCCGATTCTTGAAGGAGAGATCGACGACCGCCTCGTTCTTACTCTTCCGCAGGTCCGACGGCTATGTCGTGTATTGTGATGCGTCAGGCATCGGGTTGGGATGTGTGTTGATGCAGCAGGGCAAGGTTATAGCGTACGCATCCCGACAGCTTAAGGAGCATGAGAGGAACTACCCCACCCATGATTTGGAGTTGGCAGCGGTGATTCACGCCTTGAAGATTTGGAGGCACTATTTGTATGGAGTTCATGTGGATATTTACACAGACCACAAGAGCCTCCAGTATATCTTCAGCCAGAGGGAGCTGAACTTACGACAGAGACGGTGGTTAGAGTTGCTTAAGGATTATGATGTTGATATCCTGTACCACCCGGGGAAGGCCAATGTTGTGGCAGATGCTCTTAGTCGTAGGTCGATGGGGAGTCTATCAGATGTGCAGCCAGAGAGGAGGGGCATGGTTCGCGATTTACATCAGTTAGCGAGCCTTGGAGTCCGATTGATTGATTCTGATAGCAGTGGGGTTCGAGTATGAGAGGTTGCCGAGTCTTCCATCGTCGAGGAGGTGAAGAGGCAACAGTTTGAGGATCCGGTTTTGACGCGGTATCGTGATACGGCTCTTCGTGAGGGGAATGGTCCTTTTGAGGTAGCACCTGATGGGGTGCTAAGGTTTGAGGGCAGGTTGTGTGTTCCAGATATTGCAGGACTTCGGCAGCAGGTTCTAGGGGAAGCACACAGCGCGCGTTACTCTATCCATCCGGGGTCGACAAAGATGTACCACGACCTCAGATCAGTGTATTGGTGGGATGGCTTGAAGAGGGACGTTGCAGAGTTTGTGGCTTAGTGCCCGTGTTGTCAGCAGGTGAAGGTAGAGCACCAGAGGCCTAATGGTTTGTTGCAGACGATAGAGATCCCGACCTGGAAGTGGGAGGTGATCAACATGGACTTTATCACAGGGTTACCTCGCACTCCGAGGAAACATGATTCTATTTGGGTTATCGTCGACAGGCTGACGAAATCAGCCCACTTTCTTCCCGTCAGGACGACTTTTTCGGCTGAGGATTATGCCAGACTTTACATCCGAGAGATCGTCAGACTGCATGGGGTCCCTATTTCTATCATATCGCAGAGGAGCCCGCCACGGCTAACTTCTGGAGGTCCTTCCAGAAGGGATTAGGGACGCAGGTGAGCCTGAGTACTGCATTCCATCCTCAGACAGACGGACAGGCAGATCGTACTATCCAGACTCTTGAGGATATGCTGCGAGCCTGTGTTATTGACTTCAGGGGTAGCTGGGAGGATCATTTGCCTCCTATTTTTATGCACTAAAGTATATACTTGTTACTCTCATTGTTAGTAAGGCACAATGTACTGTAATTCGATTATCATACATGTCTCCAGCTTTATTTTAGACTTATGATGTATTTACAGTATTTTCCAGTTTTACATACTTGGTACATATTGTGTACTGATCCTCTTTCCTCGGGGGATGCGTTCATGCCGCAGGTAGGGGTAAGCAGGTGGTGGATCCTCATTCTTAGGATCACTGATCAGGTGTCGGAAGCTCCATTTCTCCGGAGGCTTGTCTTTTGGTACGGTTCTCCCTGATGTTGTAGATATTATATACATTTAGGGGCATGGCGGGGCCCTGTCCCGCCACAGTTGTTATTCCTAGAAGTCTGTAGTCACATTTGTGGTTTGGGTTTTAAAGGACAGAATTGTACTGACGTATTTTGGTTTATGTACATTTTACGGAAGGTGGCCTTATCGGCTAGCCTGTTGATGTTTATTTTCTAAGTTTTGATATGTGTCATGTATGTTCCGCTGCTATTCTCTGATATATACCTGAACGGGGTGCCCATGTAGGGCACCAGTCGCGGCCCCGGGGTCGGGTCGTGACAAAATGGTATCAGAGCAGTTAATCCTCGGAAAGTGTCTACAGACCGTGTCTAGTAGAGTATTGATTATCGGTGTGTTGTGCACCACATCTATAATCAGGAGGCTGCAGGACATTTAGGATTGATTTCCATTCTTATCTCTCTAAGATCGTGCAATAGAGCTGTCTTATTAGGTTGAATCCTCTCTGACCTATTCTTATGTATCAGTTATGCCTCCACGGAAGGCGACCAGGGCCCAGAAGGGCAAGGAAGCTGAGAGAGCTGCTAGTAGGACACAGAGGGCCACGAGGGCACGTGCCCGCCCTTACGAGTGGTGCTGACGGCGAGTTCCACGACGCCACCCAAAGCAGAGTTTAGAGTCAGTGCAGAGGCTATCGAGACCACGCACTGCGCCTCGATCCACACCGGGCGAGAGGAGATGGGTTACAGGGAGATGGCCCAGTTACTAGCCAGGATCGTGGCCAGACATGAGGATAGACCGATGCGCAGCCTGGCCCAGAGAGTACCCGTGGTTCACCCGAGGTCGGATAGTTTGAGACTATGGGGTTTCCTGAGTTGCAGCCCGTCAGAGTTCTATGGGTCGAGGCCTGAGGATGATCCGCAGGAGTTCATCCTACAATTACAGCGGATCATGAGAGTGATCAAGGCTTCGGAGACCGAGTCAGTGGTCTTAGGTTCGCAGACTCGCGTGATACCGCAATGATCCGGTTTGATTCGTGGGAGCTGTCCCAGGGAGAGCATGCGCCTCCAGCTGTATGGGACGAGTTCTCTGAGGCATTCCTTGGCCATTTCTTGCCGCCACAGATGAGGAGAGCACGGACAGACAGATTTTTGATGCTGAGACAGAGAGGGCGCACAGTTCGGGAGTACAACGTTGAGTTCGACTCGTTGGCTCGATATGTCCCTGCGTTAGTAGCAGATATGGAGGACAGAGTGCACCGCTACGTCACCGGGCTCGATGATTATTTGGCAGAGTCTTGCTCGGGTATAGCTCTTCAGCCGGGCATGGACATTGCCTGCATGCAGGCTCATGCACTTAGGTGTGAGGAGCGTAGAGGCCGACGGGTCGATGTGAATATCGCGAAGAAGGCCAGGACGGGAGGGTCTTTTGGTAGCTCTCAGGGTGGACGGCCTCAGCAGCAGACTAGATTTGCACCACCGCCAGCTCAGAGCACTCCTACACCGTCTTCAGGGCAGCCAGGGTATTCGGGCGTGTCGAGGCCCTGTGGCTTGGACTTCGGTAGCAGAGTGCTAACCGATCGAGACCACCCCTCTCGGTGTGGCCGACGTCAGATCCCATTACGGGAGTTGTGGTACTACTCCGGAACTTGTTACACTTGCGGCCAGCAGGGTCACTATGCGAGAGCCTGTCCGACCAGAGGCAGCGCAGATGGTAGGGGTCAGCCTACAGGGTCTTTTGCCGGGTCTTCATCTCCTACAGTTACTCGCCCCGGAGGGCAGGGTACTCATGGACCAGCAGGTCGCGGCAGAGGTCGTGGCACGGGTCCCAGCCTGGCGTCCTCGAATCGCATTTATGCCCTGTCCACCGGCCAGACTGTGAGGCATCACCGGATGTCTTCACAGTACCTTATCGGCTTGTTGTGACGTGTATGCCTTGATAGATCCGGTTCTACCTTTGTCATATATATCTCCCTTATTGCTAGTAGGATAGGATAGACCCACGAGTCCATAGACCCTTTGGAGGTAGCTACGCCGATGGTGATTCGGTGGTGAGCCGGGTATATAGGGATTGCCCGGACTATATGCGATGTCGCACCCTAGCCAACTTGATAGAGTTGAATATGACAGACTTCGATGTGATTATGGGTATGGATTGGTTAGCTTCTTGCTACGCCAATGTAGAATGTAGGGAGAGAGTGGTACGGTTCCAGTTTCCTGGGGAGCCGGTTATTGAGTGGGAGGGGAACACTGTGTCGCCGAGGGGTAGGTTTATTTCTTACCTCAAGGCCAGGAAGATGGTGCAGAAGGGGTATATCTACCATCTCATTCGGGTATTTGATACTGAGGCCGAGATACCAGACCTTCATTCAGTTCTAGTTGTCAGAGAGTTCCCAGATGTGTTCCCAGACGACCTCCCGGGTATCCCTCCTGAGAGGGAGATAGAGTTTTGCATTGATATTCTGCCTGATACTCGACCTATATCCATTCCGCCATACAGGATGGCACCTGCCGAGTTGAGAGAGTTTAAGGACCAGCTGAGAGATTTGCTGGAGAAGGGCTTCATTAGGCCTAGTGTTTCTCCCTGGGGAGCGCCGGTATTGTTCGTGAAGAAGAAGGATGGGACGCTGCGTATGTGTGTTGATTACAGGCAACTGAACAAGGTGACTATTAAGAACAGATACCCCCTTCCTAGGATTGACGATTTGTTCGACCAGTTGCAGGGTGCGAGATGTTTCTCCAAGATAGACCTGCGATCTGGTTACCATCAGGTGCGAGTTAGGGAGACGGATGTCCCTAGGACTGCATTCCGGACCCGGTACGGGCACTATGAGTTCAGGGTCATGTCTTTCGGCTTGACCAATGCTCCGGCAGTATTTCTGGATTTGATGAACCGAGTGTTCAAGCCATTTTTGGATATGTTTGTGATAGTATTCATTGATGACATCTTGGTTTATTCTCGCCGAGCGCGAGCACGCGGAGCATTTCGGCGACTTGAGAGTTCTCCAGGACCAGCGGTTGTATGCCAAGTTTTCGAAGTGTGAGTTTTGGTTGACTTCGATGGCGTTCTTAGGGCACATTGTCGGGGCCGATGGTATTCGGGTGGATACGGCAAAGATCGAGGCAGTCAAGACTTGGCCTAGACCTACTACACCGACAGAAGTGCGCAACTTTCTGGGCTTTGCAGGGTATTATCGGAGGTTCATAGAGAAGTTTGCTTCTATTTCAGCACCTTTGACTAAGCTGACTCAGAAGGCAGCTAAGTTTCAGTGGACGGATGCTTGTGAGGAGGGCTTCCGCATCGAAGGAGAGGTTGACGACCGCCCGATTCTTACTCTTCCGCAGGTCCAGACGGCTATGGTTTTATTGCGTCGTCGGGCATCGGGCTTGGATGTGTGTTGATGCAGCGAGGAAAGGTCATAGCTTACGATCTCGACACCAAGAAGCATGAGAAGAACTACCCCACACATGACTTAGAGTTGGCAGCGGTGATTCACGCCTTGAAGATCTGGAGACATTATTTGTATGGAGTTCATGTGGATATTTACACAGACCACAAGAGCCTCCAGTATATCTTCAGCCAGAGGGAGCTGAACTTACGACAGAGACGGTGGTTAGAGCTACTCAAGGATTATGATGTCGATATCCTATACCACCCAGGGAAGGCCAATGTAGTGGCAGATGCCCTTAGTCGTAGGTCGATGGGTAGTCTATCAGAGGTGCAGCCAGAGAGGAGGGGCATGGTCCGCGAGTTACATCAGCTAGCGAGCCTTGGAGTCCGATTGATTGGTTCTGATAGTAGTGGGGTTCGGGTTCGAGAGGTTGCCGAGTCTTCCATCGTCGAGGAGGTGAAGAGGCGACAGTATGAGGATCCGATTTTGACACGGTATCGTGATACGACTCTTCGTGAGGGGAAGGGTCCATTTGAGGTAGCACCTGATGGGGTGCTAAGGTTTGAGGGCAGGTTGTGTGTTCCAGATGTTGCAGGACTTCGACAGCAGGTTCTAGGGGAGGCACACAGCGCACGTTACTCTATCCATCCGGGGTCGACAAAGATGTACCACGACCTCAGATCTGTGTATTGGTGGGATGGCCTGAAGAGGGACGTTGCAGAGTTTGTTGCTCAGTGCCCGAGTTGTCAGCAGGTCAAGGTGGAGCACCAGAGGCCTGGTGGGTTGTTGCAGGCTATAGAGATTCCGGCGTGGAAGTGGGAGGTGATCAATATGGACTTTATTACAGGGTTACCTCGCACTCCGAGGAAGCATGATTCTATCTGGGTTATCGTCGACAGGCTGACGAAATCCGCCCACTTTCTTCCCGTCAGGACGACTTTTTCGGCTGAGGATTATGCTAGACTTTACATCCGAGAGATCGTGAGACTGCATGGGGTCCCTATTTCTATCATATCGGACAGAGGAGCCCGATTACGCTAACTTCGAGGTCTTTCCGAAGGATTAGGGGACGCAGTGAGCCTCGCGATCGCATTCCATCCTCGCATGCACGACAGCAGAGCGTACTATCATCCGCATACACGAGGATATCTGCGAGCCCGTGTTATTGATTTGAGGTAGCCGGAGGATCATTTGCCGCTAGTAGAATTTGCGTATAATAACGCCTACAATTCCAAAGATCCAGATGGCGCCTTATGAGGCCTTAGATGGGAGGAAGTGCAGGTCGCCGATAAGCTGGTTTGATGTGGGCGAGGTTCAGTTGGTTGGGCCGGACTTGATACAGCAGGCACTGGATAAGGTGAAGCTTATCCAGGAGCGGTTGTTGGCAATACCGAGTCGGCAAGTCGATGAAGATCATCGCCGTCGGATCCGGAGTTTGAGGTTGATGATTGGGTTTTCTGAAGGTGTCACCCATGAAGCGGTGTGATGAGGTTTGGAAAGAGGGAAACTCAGCCCAAGGTACATTGGGCCTTATCAGATTGTCCGTAGGGTAGGCAAGGTTGCCTATGAGTTGGATCTGCCGTCCGATCTGGAGGCAGTGCATCCGGTTTTTCATGTTTCTATGCTGAGGAGATGTATCGGGGATCCATCTAGAGTGCACCCGATTGATGATGTCCAGGTGACGGAGGGGTTATCGTATGAGGAGAGTCCCATAGCGATACTCGATCGTCGGTTAAGCGATCATGACAAAGGATGTGGCTTCCGTCAAGGTCTTATGGCGGAACGAGAACAGAGAGGAGATGACGTGGGAAGCAGAGGAGGACATGAGGCAGAAGTATCCTCACTTATTCCCCACACCTCCAGGTAACTCACTTTCCTACTTGATTTTAATTATCATATGTACTTAAGTGTTGTATTGTGGCCATGTGTGGCATTTGCAAACTGTTTAAGTTATGAGGAACTATGTTGTTTCTGTTTTAATTGAATCTAGAAGGAACATTCGGGACGAATGTTTCTAAGGGGGGGAGAATGTTATACCCCGTAGTTCCAGAGTATGTATGTGAGGATGTACGTACAAATGTATAAGCCCTAATTAGGTTAATGATGAAATTGTGAACTTCCAATGGAAAAGATTCCGAACCTTGTGAAGGAAATTTTACGTTTTTAATATTTTAACCAATTACGGATTTTTCCGAGAGATGAAATATTTTGGACCAATAGGAGGGCGACATGTGTCACCCCTAGGTGGCACATGTTGGACGAAAATTAGTGGCCAAGTGGCCAAGTCTAGTAGTCAAAGTCTTGCAAGATATTTTGTGGGGCAAGTGGGAAGGGGCCTTGGACGTTTTTTGGAGACATGTGGCTAGCCACATGTCTCATTTTTGTGGTGGACATATGTCCCAAAGTTGTGGTGGACATATGTCTCAAAGTTGTGGTGGACACTTGGTTGGAAGACTCCACTCACACATGGACCAAATCTTCACCATACACATGCTTGAATCTTGGCCATTGAATGTCCTATAAATACCCCTTTAAATTGCAAGACTTCTTCATCCACTTAAACAATTTCCAAGTCACAAAATCCTTCCCCCTTTGTTGTAGTCTCGTCCGAAACCCCCCCTCCCCTTTGTAGAAAAAATTTCTTCAAGTATTGTTACTATCCCAAATACTTTAGCTTAAATACCTTATAGTATTCCAAAGTTACCTCTATACTAAGAGCCCGAAAATACTACTTTATTTCCTTTAGTCGCAAAACGAAACCCTAGGAAGATCTTCATAGTTAGATGAAGTATTAGGAGAAGTTGTTTAGAAACTTCTAAGGGTTTCTTGGAGCGGATTGGAGCGTACAGAATAGGAGCTAAATGTTGCTCAGGATCGACTTATAATCTTGGATAATTTTGGGCTTATCGAGGTAATAATCTTTGTCCTTCTATTGTAATTGGAGATTACATATTGTAGTAGTTTAGAATTGAGTATAAGATATATAGAAGGATGTTAAAGAAGAGAATTGAACTGTATTTACATTGGACTGTGTTTACAGTAGACCTGTGTAGTATTACGGGGAGGGAGGTGCTGCCCAATTTTCCGTAAAATAAAGAACCTTCTGTTTAGAATATTCTACGAAGTAGTCTAGACGTTGATAGACGTATTTGACTATTATAGGTTGATACTCTGCGCGCGACATATTCGACTTGACAGGTGGATTTAGCCGAGGAGGTATGTGATTCTTCCTATCCTCTTGAGCATGATATTTGTAAAATATATATAGTACGGTAGACGTACGTGTGTTAAACTAATTTGGTTTCACTTTGATGATTTTGGACTTGTGTTCTAAATAATAAGAATCATGAATATTTCAAAAAGAGTTATGAATCATTTTTGGAAGAAAAGAAATACTTGGTTTTAAAAAGCTTAAGTGTTATACTAGCTTTATGGGAAGTTAGGTATAACGACTTAAGAAAGATAAAAGGAACGGTTTACTTATTTGTTTATAAAAGCCTTGTAATGATTTCTATAGGTGTGATAAGTTGGTTTGATAAGTAAACAGGTTATGATGCTACGTGTGTTAGTGTCTTGTGACGTTTGTGTAAGGGGGTCTCTTGTTATGCTTATGTTGTTTAACGATAAACAGTTGTGCTGGTATTATATCACTTACCCCCCTGACTTGTTATGCCGAGGGTTAGCCGCCCCCGATGCGAGGAATACCTCATGCGGGTCCATGTGACCTATGCGGAGCTGCGGGAGTTCCAGGATGATCACTCCGGGTGTGTTACGCCGATGCGAGGAATACCTCACGCGTCCACGTGACTACGCGACCGCGCGGAGTCCAGTTGATGCCGAGGTTAGCTACCCCGATGCGAGAATACCTCATGCGACCTAGCGTCATGCGCGATCGCGAAGTTCCAGGATTAGGCTCGCATAATGATACTATGGGCGATTGGCCTTGCTTCGATCATTAGCGGCCTAGAAAAGACCAGTTACGTTATATCTATTTTGCTCTTGTTTATGCTGTGGCACTTTGTGCGGTTAAATTGGTTGTTCGTACGTATTTGTAATTGGTTTTAAAATGTTATGATTTCATTTCAGTACTTTACAATTTCACATACTTGGTACTGCAGATCGACTTTCTGGCTGCGTTCATGCCGCAGGTAGAGGTACTCCTGTTGTTGGTCCCCGCTCCTAGGATCACCGTTTCTGCTTTTGGGAAAGCCCCGTTTCTCCGGAGGCTTATCTTTTGGGTATGATCTCCCTGTCATTGTAGTTTTATGTATATTCAGGGTATGGCGGGGCCCTGTCCCGCCATAGTTGTTTACTTCTTAGAGGTCTGTAGTCCTGTTGTAAATTTTGGGATGTAACTGTCAGACTTGGTATATATATACATGCCGAAAGGAAACTTTTTCTTGGATAGACTGTTTCTTATTTTACTCTTTATCTCATGTCGTTGTTTTTATATTCCGTTGGTTACTCTGATGTATATCTACTTGGGTTCCCGGGTAAGGCACCATGGGGCCCGGATCGGTCGCGAGGCTAGGTGCGCATCGATGCAGACGGCAAGGTTATAGCCTATGCTTCCGACGATTCTAAGCATGAGAGGAATTACCCTACCCACGACTTAGAGTTGGCCGCAGTTATTCATGCCTTGAAGATTTGGAGACATTATTTATATGGGGTTCATGTGGATATTTATACAGACCACAAGAGCCTCCAGTACATCTTCAGGCAGAGGGAGCTGAACTTGCGGCAGAGACGGTGGTTAGAGTTGTTGAAGGATTATGATGTTGACATCCTATACCATCCGGGAAAAGCCAACGTGGTTGCAGATGCTTTGAGTCGTAGATCGATGGGGAGTCTGTCAGAGGTACAGCCAGAGAGACAGGACATGGTCCGTCAGATCCATCAGCTAGCGAGCCTTGGGGTTCGATTGGTCGATACCGATGATAGTGGGGTACGGGTTCGTGAGATTGTCGAGTCTTCCATCGTTGATGAGGTGAAGAGGCGACAGTATGAGGACCCAGTTATGATACGGTATCGGGATACGGCTCTTCGAGAGGAGAAAAGCCTATTTTAGGTAGCGCCTGATGGGGTGCTAAAGTTTGAGGGCAGATTGTGTGTTCCCGATGTTGCAGGACTTCGTCAGCAGATTCTGGGGGAGGCATACAACGCCCGTTATTCTGTTCATCCGGGGTCTACTAAGATGTATCATGACCTCAAATGTATGTATTGGTGGGATGGCCTGAAGAGGGACGTGGCAGGTTTTGTTGTGCAGTGTCCTAATTGTCAGCAGGTCAAGGTTGAACACCAGAAGCCCGGTGGGCTATTGCAGGCAATTGATATTCCGACATGGAAGTGGGAGGTGGTCAACATGGACTTTGTTACAGGATTACCTCGTACTCAGAGGAAGTATGACTACATCTGGGTTATTGTTGACAGGCTGACGAAATCAGCCCACTTTCTTCTAGTCAGGACTACGTTTTCGGCCGAGGATTATGCCAGATTGTATATCAGGGAGATTGTGAGACTGCACGGAGTCCCTATATCGATTATATCGCATGAGGAGCCCGCCATTTACTAACTTCTGGAGGCCTTTCCAGAAGAGACTAGGGACACATGTGAGTCTCAGTACTACGTTTCATCCTCAGACTGACGGGCAGGCAGAGCGTACTATCCAGACACTTGAGGATATGCTGCAAGCCTGTGTGATTGATTTCAGGGGTAGCTGGGAGGATCATTTGCCTCTTGTGGAGTTTGCTTATAACAACAACTACCATTCTAGTATACAGATGGCGCCATATGAGGCTTTGTATGGACGGAAGTGTAGGTCGCCGATTGGTTGGTTCGAAGTGGGCGAGGCACAGTTAGTTGGCCCGGACTTGATTCAGCAGGCTGTGGATAAGGTGAAGCTTATTCAAGAGAGACTGTTAGCAGCTCAGAGTCGGCATAAGTCTTATGTAGATAATCGGCGTCGACATTTGGAGTTTCAGGTAGACGATTGGGTCTTCTTGAAGCTATCGCCCATGAAGGGTGTGATGAGATTCGGAAGGAAGGGGAAACTTAGCCCAAGTTACGTTGGGCCCTACCAGATCATCCGTAGAGTAGGCAAGGTTGCCTATGAGTTGGATCTGCCATCAGAGTTAGAGGCGGTACATCCGGTCTTCCATGTTTCTATGTTGCGGAAGTGTATCGGAGATCCATCGAGAGTTTTCTAGCTAGAGGGGTCCAGGTGACAGAGGGGTTATCGTATGAGGAGAGTCCCATAGCGATACTCGATCGCCAGGTCAGGCGACTGCGGACCAAAGATGTGGCTTCCGTCAAAGTCTTGTGGCGGAATGATAACAGGGAGGATATGACTTGGGAAGCGGAGGAGGACATGTTGAAGAAGTATCCTTACTTATTCCCTACACCTTCAGGTAATTCATTTTCCCTTACTTGTCAAGTTTTAGTTAAAGTATTTTTGCTTAAATGCTATTATGTGGCCATGTGTGGCATTATTGGTATGTCGGGGTGGTAAAAGGAAACTATGTCGCCAGTTATAAGTTTGACTCCGAAAGAACATTCGGGGACGAATATTTCTAAGGGGGGAGGAATGTTACACCCCGTAATTCCAGGACATGTTTTTAAGAACGTACGTAAGAATCCAAATGTTAAGATTTGAGACTAGTAAAAATTTATCGAAATTTTGGAATTGTCGGAAAACGAAATATTGTGACGTATGGGAGGGCGACACGTGTCACCCCCTTAAGTTGGTCTTGAACGAATTGGCATGGGTAAAAGGGTCATTTGACATTAAGTTAGATGACCAAGTCTTGCTAAGTCTTGAAGCTTGATATTGTTGACTTGTCAAAGGGCCACTTGGGCTTGATCCTAGTGAAATGTATCTAAGCCACACATATGTACTAATCTTGGCCCTCCATTATGCTATATATGTATACTAGTAGCAAGACAAGCTCCACACTTAGCTAAATTTTCAAGAAAATTTGAAGAACACACATAGAGGCTCTCGGGTTCAAGGTTCCAAAACAAGAAAAAAAAATTTGTTGTCCAATAATCTCCCCACTTTAAACCAAGGTTCCTAAGTGTATTGTAAGGGTATCTCAATAGAAAAATCCCGGAAAAGTATCGTTTTCGTATTAGTCGCAAGGTAAAAACCTAGTTGCTTTCATAGGTATGGATTGGAAGATTAAAGGAAAGTTGTTTGTAATCTTCTAAGGGCTTCAAGTGACGGATTGAAGTGTCAAGTAGAGGCTCTAAGTTGCTAGGGAGCGACTTCGGATCTTGAAGTTGGATTAAGGCTTGTTGAGGTAACAATCTTGTTCTCTTTAAATGTTATAAGATTTCATATTGTTGTAGCCTTACTTTTTAACTAGCATGAAGTATATTGTGTTGAAGATTTATAAGTGATATGGATAGTTGAATCCTAGAATCCGAAATGACATTCTAGACATTTGAAGTTGAAATACAATTTGGTCGTTAATTAGAATCGTCGCATGTTACCTACTTGAAGATTGTAGTAGTTATAATCAATTGCGGCTTGATACCATGTTATACTAAACAACTTGGATTGAAAAGGAATTGGATAAGAATTTGTGTTGTTATACCTCAAGTTGCCGAATTGACCTTGTAGTTTGATATCAATTGTGGGACGGAATTTTACACGTCTTGTAGACGTGTAATCCCCTATTGTTAACTACATTGTTGAGCCTTAAATGTGGCGTGTTTGGTTATTGAATTCGGGCCTTGAAAAGGTGGAAAAGTATGTAGAAACAAAGGAAGTGTTGTCCGATTTTTCGTAGAATTTAGTGGCTTTGCACTTAAAATATTCTACGTTTGAAGTAAGAAGTTAATAGACGTATTATGGTCATTATAGGTTGAAATACTACGTGCGGTATATAGGACATAGCAAGTAGATTGACCTGAAGAGGTATGTGGAACTTTCCTAACTCTTGAGCATGAGTAGTTGTACCTATATAGTACGGTAGACGTACGAGATTTTGATATCCTTTACTTGTTTTAAGAATGTCCAAGTTGGGTGAGTTAGGAGATTAACTCACTTGTTTAAAAGTATTAAGGATGTCTTAGTTTTCAAAGTTAAGGGACTTGAAGTATTTTTGAAAGTATAAGTCCCTTGGATATATGGAAGAATGTAATTGCCTAAAGTATAAAGTTAATATAACAACTTTATGGGAAGTTGGTTATAATAGCTTTATGAAGAGTTAAAAAGAGTGGTTTACTCTAAGCAATGTAAGTATGATAAATGACTTGAAATAATGAAAGGCAAATTAATTTGAAGGCATCACTTGCTTAAGGTTTTAAAAGAAAGAGGTCACTTGATTTAGAAGCATATATACGTATTTCTAAAAGGTATTGTGACTTGTATTGAAAAGTAGATAGGACTTGATACTATGGTTATTAGTATCTTGGAAGTTTTATATGAAAAAGAGTCATTTTAAAAGGATAGAAGTACGTAGTACTTTGGGTTAAATTCCCGGATTTTTAAAATGACATGTTAGTGCCTTAAGTAAACTAAAATGAGAGGGTATAATAATAATGTTAATAAGAAGTTAGGGGATTTCTTAACTTGCTTATATTATGATAAGCCGGTAGCGCTTATGTTATGTATGATAGCCATTGTGCTAGTTTAAGAAATTCTTACTGGTAAAGCCCTGTTACTACTAATTCCATGAATTTGCTACCCATGCGAAAGTCGACGTTTGTACTCATGGCCCACCGGGCCCAAGCGGGTGAAATAGTCCTATGCGGGTGAAATAGTCTCATGCAGAGCGCATCGCTCCATTGCGGGTCCGTAGGACCTATGCGGGTGAAATAGTCCCAGAAGTAGGATTGCTTAATGACACTACGGGCGGATGACCCTACTTTGATCATGAGCCTCCTATTTTTATGCAGTAAAGTATATACTTGTTACTCTCATTGTTAGTAAGGCACAGTGTACTGTAATTCGATTATCATACATGTCTCCAGCTTTATTTTAGACTTATGATGTATTTACAATATTTTCCAGTTTTACATACTTGGTACATATCAGGTAATCGACCCTTTCCTGGCCGCATTCATGCCGCAGTAGGTAAGGTGGTGGATCCTCATTCTTAGGATCACTGATCAGGTGTCGGAAGCTCCATTTCTCCGGAGGCTTGTCTTTTGGTACGGTTCTCCCTGATGTTGTAGATATTATGTACATTCAGGGGTATGGCGGGGCCCTGTCCCGCCACAGTTGTTATTCCTAGAGGTCTGTAGTCACATTTGTGGTTTGGGTTTTAAAGAACAGAATTGTACTGACGTATTTTGGTTTATGTACATTTTACGGAAGGTGGCCTTATCGGCTAGCCTGTTGATGTTTATTTTCTAAGTTTTGATATGTGTCATGTATGTTCCGCTGCTATTCTCTGATGTATACCTGAATGGGTTGCCCATGTAGGGCACCAGTCGCGGCCCCGGGGTCGGGTCGTGACATGCATGTAAATCCACAGAAGGAATAAGCAAGCATATGAAATAATAGGACATGAACATGAACATAAGTATATATAACATGTGTAAAATCTGTAAATTGTATATCTGTATATATATTTGTATATTTGTGGGGAGAGAAACAATCAAACAGACATGAACCACCACATGTGATGTGGAGTCTGATCTCTTCCCGATCATCTAAGACATCTTGTATTTTTCCGGAGTACGAGACACGAACGTGAACATGATGGATCCAATAATCCCACAATATGTAATAAGAAGGTATTGTCCTCTGGCAGAGCGACCCTTATCCTACGTTGGCATACTTAGTTTCAGGCTATTTGTGCCTTCTAGGTAATCTATGCAACTCTAAAAACACGTAGTTCAAAATAGTGGCTTGAAAGCCCGTGAATTTCATGAAATAGCTTGTAAACATAACTTGTAATTTCATAAATTTAACATGTAAAGAAATACATAATATAACTTGTATAAATCATGGAAACATATATGATTTCATGGAACTGAGTAAATATGATCATAACTTGCATTTACGAACTCATGGAAAGTAAGGCACGAGTTCACGAATTACGAACAGGTTCATGACAATCACAATTGACATATCATGAATATAATAACGATAAAATGATATATATATATATATATATATATATATATATATATATATATATATATATATATATATATATAATTGACCATAATAGGGTTATTATGAACTTGAGAAAAATCTTTGATTTGAAGAATTCTTGTTTCATGGATTACATGTGGCGTGGGAACGACCAATGATGTCCCCACGTGGATAGAATCTCTACATACTTTAATCTCTCCTAGTAATTTAGCTATGTTGATTTATGATGAAGAACGCTCCAAACCCTAGCTTGAATCGCTTGTGAATGATTTCATTGTTAATCATATATGTTAGTTAGAGAATCATGTTACTAATCATGATTTAATGCTAGAATTACTAAGAACTCATTAGGAGAAAACTTACCTTGTTGTAGGGGGTGAGAGGAGAAAAAACGCTCTTGAGAGGCTTTTCTACGAGGTTGGACGAGTGGATGAATGATTTTTCGGACTAAGTGTTATATTTAAAATATTGACATTTTGGACTTCGTCTCACAAGCGAGGTTCATAGCGAGGTAATTTCACGCCCTGGGCTTCGTCGGGCTTCACTCACTCGTCCACTTACACTTAGATGATTTTTTTATAAAAATGACATTTTAGATGTACCACCTCGCTGGACGAGGTCTATAGCAAGGTGATGTCTCGCCCTGGCTTTGTCGGGCGAGCTCCCTTGTCCATTTTACACTTAGACAAAATTTTCACATTTTTCGACAGTACTAATAGCATCTAGGTACAATAGACACAACTCCTAGCACAGAGCACTGTTGGAGCTCCACCATATATGGATGGAAAGATATTTCAAAGGGCTACAACTTTCATGAACAAACGTTTCCAAAATACCGTATATAATATTCTGAATATTTACTTGAAGTGAGGTATTGTGCAAACTCACTTGAAAACATGACCCGTAGAGTCTCTTCCAACTATACTTTACCCAAAGACTCTTCTTATAACTTGATTAGTTTTCAAAACACTACCTAAACTCCTCATCTTGGTTCCATTATTTTTCCATCATACAGGTGAAACCTTAGCCCGAAGTTATGGGGTGTTACATTATCATCATTATTGCACTCAGTTGAGCGACAAGAGTCGTTAGAGGGCATGACGATATCAAGAAATGGTCCTTCAGTTTCATTTATTTTTCACGGATGGTTCATTTATTTTTTGTAATGTTGATATGGGTAGTAGTTCTTAAATTAATTCTATCTTGAAGACGTATATAAGATGCTCAGGGTAAGTGATTAATTATGAGAAATTTGTTGCTTTCTTTAGAAAAAACACTACAGAGGAGGGAAAATCGAGATTTTTCTCCTCACTTGATAATATTAGACCGTGTACTATGGGGGTTATCTAGGATTGCATACGACACTTCTGTCGTAGAAAGATCTAAAAAGAAATATTGTCTTTTATGAAAGAGGAAATCTTGTCTAAAAGAAAGAGTTGGAAAGGAAAGTTCTTGAGTCAGGCCGAAAAGGAGGTCCAACTAAAATCTGTTCTAGGAGTTATCCTTTCTTATGTGTTATCCTGTTTTCAAATGCCCGATGGATTATGTAAGAAATCACGAGTATAATTTCAAATTTTTATCCAATCACACCGAGTCTCAGCATCTCGCGTCAAGCTATGCCATCCACTTTTGTAGCTCTTGCTCCTTCCTTGTGGCATGCTCTTCTAGGTCATCCGGGGTCATCTATTTTATTTTCTTTAGATAGACATAAGTTTATTTCTTGTAAGTGTACGCGTAGTACTCCACTTTGTCAATCCTGTGCTTTGGGAAAAAATATTAAGTTACCATTTGTAGCTTCGAATTCTAATACTTCAGTGCCATTTGATATTATTCATAGTGATTTATGGACATCTCCGGTTCTTAGTTCCATGGGTCATCGTTATTATGTTTTATTCTTAGATGACTATTCTAAATATTTATGGATGTTTTCAATTGCGAAAAATTCTCAATTTATTTCTATTTTCATAAAATTTAGAGCTTACATAAGAACGCAATTCGAACGGAAATAAAAAACATTCAATGTAATAATGACAAAGAGTATAAAAATGGGAAATTTATGGAGTTTTGTTCTCAAAATGGGATAAATTTTTGTTTTTCGTGTCCTCATACATTTTCACAAAATGGAAAAGCTGAGCGAAAAATTCGTACCATTAATAATATTGTCCGCACTTTATTGGTTCATTCTTCCGTTCCTCCATTATTTTGGCATTATGCGCTACAAATGACTACCGATATACTAAATATTCTTTCCTCTAAAGGTTTGACATATTCATTCCCTCTCAAAGTGTTATACAATAAACACTCCGTCATATTCTCATCTTAGGGTCTTCGGATGCTTATGTTATCCACTATTTCCATCCACTACGATCAATAAACTTCAGACACGTTCTACTCCTTGTGTGTTTTTGGGTTTTCCGTCAAATCATTGTGATTAAAAATTGTTATACCCCGTAGTTCCTGGGTATGTATGCGAGGGCGTACGTACGAGAATACGACAGAAAGATTGGAAAGGAAGAAAGAGGTAATTTTTCCACGGAAAAGTTTCCGGTTTTTGTGAAGGAAAAAGGTTCGTTAACGGAATTGGATTCCCGATTTGGTATTCGGACTTCCGGAATATTAGAAAAATATGGAATTTTATTTTCGAATGGTCACGTGGGCCCACTGAGAAATTTACTGGTTTTGTGGGCCCACTTTGTTTTCGAGATTTTGGCCATTGTGGATATTTTCTAAGATGTTTTATTTTGGGCCAATAGGAGGTGACACGTGTCACCCCGCCAGTGGCTCGCCGAATGGCATTTGTGCACAACACCTTGTTAGAGTCGTTTTCGACTAAACGCTTTTCATAACTTGCGAGGAAAATTCCGCTATGTCTTTTCTTATTTTTGCGGATTTTTCCGAGAGACTAACATTTTGGACCAACGAGAGCGACACTTGGCACCCTCTCATCAGCGGGCAAGGGGGCGGCTTGGACGACTTTGGGGTGTCAAGTGGTAGATATTTTGTGTAGATATTTGTGAGGTTTTGGGCGAGTAGGGTCTAGGGGCACTTGGGTGAATCTTGGCCTTACACTTGCTATACACTTGGCTAGATCTCGCCATTGGTCGCCTTGGCTTGTGCTATAAATCCCCCTCTCTTTTGATTAACTTCTTCATCCTAAATATTTCCTAAGTGTTAGAATCCTCCCCCTCCCTTCCTTATGGTTCTCGTCCCTCCCCCTTGTGGCCGAGAGCACCCCCCCCCCTCTAGGGGTGTGGCCGTGGGGTACCCCCCCCCTAGCCTAGTTGCTTTCGGATAATACCCCCCGTGGTGGTGTAGAAATACTCTCAAAAGTAGGGTTCTCAGGCCCAAATTACCTTAGCCGGATACCTTGTTGTATTCTAAGGTTATACCTATCTGAAAAGCCCGTAAATACTATTATACTTCCGTCACTACAAAACCGAAACCCTAGGAAAATCTCCATAGTCCGTTGGAGTATTGTGTGAAGTTGGTTAGAACTTCTAAGGGTGGTTTAGAGCGGTTGAGCGCTCGGAGTCGAGCTAAACGATTGCCCAGATCGACTTTATACTTGGATAATTATGGGCTTATCGAGGTAAATATCTTGTCCCCTATTGTAATTGGATATTACATGTTGTAGGAAATTATAGTGAAGTATACTATGTATATAATCAACATAGCTTGTGGCAATGTCTTTGGACTTAAGCTGAAGAATCGAATCAACTGTTTTACATAGGGATCAGACATGAGACTTGTGTAGTAGATCGTGGAGTAGAATTGTACCCGTCGGGTTAGATGTATAACCCCCGTTGGCTTCGTAGCCGCCCGTTAGAGAGGAGATTTACGCCATGCGGGAGTCGCCACAATTTTCTGTAGAATGTTCGCGATAAGGTCTAAATGTTAATAAGTCACTTGTGGCCTTATAGGTTGAAGTACTACGTGTGGCGCTCTACTTGGCTTAAGGAGTAGCCGGTTGGGAGTACTTGAGCGTTTTGCTATTAGTCGATACTCGTCGAGGTATGTGAACCTCTTCCTATCTCTTCTAGCATGATATGTGTGAACTATGTAGTGCGGTAGACGTAATGTACTAAATGTATTTGATTGGTGTAAAACATAAAGTGTTATAACGCTTTATGGGAAGTTGGTTATAACGGCTTTATGTTGGTAAGAAAATACATGTGGTTTTTAAAAGGTAAATCGATTTGAACTATAATCGCTTGTTATGTGTTAATAAAGAACTTGAAGTATTTCAAAAGAGTTTTGAATCATTTTGAGAGGAGAAGTAATACTTGATTTGTTTTGAAAACTTAAGAGTTATACTAGCTTTATGGAAAGTTAGGTATAACGTCTTAAGAATGTTTTCTTGATTTTGGAAATCGAATGTGTATCGACAAACCACTGCAGCGTTAATAAAAGGAAATGTTTTGACAGATTAAGTATTATTAAAACCAAGAGAAACTTCCATCCGCATGTAGAAGCTAAGATGAGACAAAATGATATTTCCTAGATCATGGTCAGTAATAAGATTGTTGTAAACAAGAATATCCTACTCACATATAAGACTTATGTTTCTCGATAGTTTAAAAGAGAATTATATTCTTAAATGAATAAGACTATGAACTACTAAACCTTTCTAAATAAGAAACATGAACATTTGAAATTAGGCAAACTTGGACGCTTGGAAAATAATGTTGTTACTTGAGTTTTACAAAGAGAAGTGTTTTGATTTACTTCAAAAGATAATCACTATATTTTCATATACTACGTATTGTGTGACTTTTGTGAAAGTAACGTATCTTTTAAAGAGTTAATGTATGAAGTACTTTGGGGATAAAACCCGAACTTGTTAGCATATAGTAGAAAGTACCTTGTGTGTATAACTTGATTGTGTTGGTTTGTGATAGCCCAGTAATACTTTCTTGTTGATTTGATAAGTAAACATGCTAGGATGCTACGTGTGTTAGTATCTTGTGATGTTTGTGTAAAGGGTTTTTCCTTTGTTGTGCTTATGTTGTTTAACGATAAGTCGTTATGATAGTATTATACATCACTCATCTCTTGAGATGATTCCGGGTTAAGCCGCCTCCACGCGGTAGACTCAGCGGGTCGATGGACCTATGATTCGAGACTACCTCATGCGGGTCCAGGGGGCTATGCGGAATCGCGGAGTTCCGTTAGGACGCGCCTTGTGGTCACGCGTCCTTGTGGCTACGCGGACGGCGAGTCCGGGACGCCGCCGGAGTAGCTACCCTCGATGCGGGTTATACCTCATGCGGGCCGATCCGATTGGCCTATGCGAGTCTGCGGAAAGTTCCGTGGCTAGACGCGCACATTAGATATCGCGCAAGTGGTCGGCTTTGATCATGTGACGGTCAGACAGATCTTATGATACGCTTCATGACCTTGTTGGTACCGTGGGTGTTAGTATTCGGCTATGCCTTCGCATTTACCCTCATGCGTGTTATTATGGCACGTGGGACTCGTGTTCATGTGTGTTCCTTGGTGCTTTTATATCATAAATCACGGCAGTGAGGCGAAGGTATTCCACGCATGATTGATGTTGTGGCGTGAGACCCATTGTTATATTTGAGTGATGACTTGAGGCGTGAGTCCCCGACTTGACATGATCGCTATTATCGTGGAATCGTAGTTTGGTTATCATACATGTCTCTGCTTTATAGACTATTATGATTTCATTTACGTATTTTTAGTTTCACATACTCTTGCACTGTTAGATCGACCTCCTGGCCGCGTCATGCCGCAGTAAGGTACACCGCCATCGATCCTCGCCTTAGGGTCACAGTCACGTGTGGAAAGCTCCGTTTCTCCGAGGCTTATCAGTGGTATAGTCCCTGTTGTTGTAGGTGTTTACATTCGTGGTATGGCGGCCCCTGTCCGCCATTGTTGTCGATCATTTCTTAGAGGTCCAGAGTAATCTTTGTGGGCGGGGTTTGTAAAAAGGATTAAAGCTGCTCATGTTGAAAAAGTTGTTGTTTAAATATATGCCGAAAGGCAAGTTTTTCAGTTATTGTTTCATATTTTATAATATGTCTTGTATCGCTTTATGTTCCGATTACTCGATGTTGTATCACTAGGGTGCCCGGTAAGGCACTAGTCACGCCCGGAATCGGTCGTGACAAAAGTGGTATCGAGCGATTAATCCTCGGAAAGTGTCTACGCATCGATCCAGAGTCTTGATTATCGGTGTGTTGTGCACCACACCAATAATCGTGAGGCTATAGGTATTTAGGATTGGTTTCTATTCTTCTCACTCGAGATCGTGCCTTAGAGCCGTGTTGTAAGTTGGACCTCCGACGAAATTATTTCCTTATCGTTATGCCTCCGCGTAGGCAACCCGCCCAGAGAGGCAAGGCAAGGCGGAGCCGCGAGTAGAGTTCGAGGGTTACGTGGCACAGCCCAATTATCACCTTGGATGGTGCTTCATTCGGGATTTCGCGACGTCACTAGCCCCAGAAAGTTTAGCACGGCGGCGGTTCCATCGCGCCATGATATTTGAACCTTCGCCCACGAACAGAGAATATGGACTGCAAAGAGGCGACCCTGTTACTAGCTATGGATTTGGCTACCAGAGAGTATACCGATGTATCGCGAGTCTTGATGACTACCTAAGAGAGGGTTGTGCAAGAGTAATTCTTCAGTTGGGCTTGAGCATGGCCTGTGTACGGGCTTATGTACAGCAGGCCGAAAAACGTAGAGATCGACGGTTTAACCAAGGACAGCAGAGAGAGGGCGGAGCAGGGTCCTTCGGTAACTTTCAAGGTGAGTATACCTTAAGTGCTATGTTCTGATAGCAGTGTGGTAGTTGTGATTAGAAATCATGGTGGGTTAACCGAGTAAGATTTTGGGGGATAGAGAAGGTGTGAGCCTTAGAGTGTTATACGTACAGACCTTAGAGGTAAGGCCATCTCGAGTAAAGGTGTAGTGTTATGTTTGATCCTTATCGGAGTGCATAGTGCCCGTGAGCTATGTTTGGGATAGGTCCCTAAGTGGTATGAAATGAAAGAGGGTAGTTGAGCTAAGAAGACCGCTAGGTTTTCGTAACATGTTTAGTAAAATTGTTCATTCGGGGAGATAGTATTTTGCGCCTTGCCGGTCGGGTTGAGGCCACGCTGGGTCAACCCGCGGCATGTTTGGTGGGGTCCGGTTGTGGTGGTCCCGCCTTGTGGAAGGGTCACGAGGGTGTTAGGCCCAAGTTTAGTTAACCAACAGACGAGTTCGTGGATGCGTCGACCGATGGTCGGTCGATGGGCAGCCCATCGTGTTCTTCTCGGGACCGTTCACTCGGCGATGTTGATTTATCGAAAGGTTGTAAGGCTGCACGGGTGCCTACCTTCACCTTATGGCGCAGTGGAGCCCGTGTTACGCTGTTTTTGTTTCGGAAGTTTTACCAGCAGGTTAAGGACTCGGTGAGTCTCGACCGCGTTCGCCGGGCGGTGTGGATTTCGCGGTAGTTGTGAGGATTGTTGTCTCTGTGGAGGAGCGTTAAGCTACCATTCCAGGTGTTCGGATGTCGCCTACGAAGCTTGTAGGGCGAAGTGTAAGTTGCCGGCCGATTGGTTCGATGTTGGCAAGGTTCAGATAGTTGGATCAGCTTGTTCCAGATCGCTGGATAGGTAAAGCTCATCTAGAAGAAGTTACGCACTCGGAGGAATCGTGCGGATAATCGGCGACGCCAGAGTTCGAGTTGGTCGGTCTTCTTGAAAGTACCACCGGACGGTGTGACGAGTTGTGGAAGCGAAGGAACTTAGCCCGAGTTACTTTGGGCCTTTTGAGTTCATGTGAAGAATAGGCGGTTTATATGTTAGCAATTGCCGTCCGACTTAGGAGGCAGTACGTCCGGTCTTTCGTATTGTTATGTTCGGAAAGTATCGAAGATCCATCCAGAATGTTCCCAGTTAATGATGCCCACGTAAAGAGATAGTAACCCGAGTTTTGGAAACTAAAGCGATCGTAAATGTGGTAAGGGTTCGAGTGTCTGACGCCTTCATGAATCGCCGGTACCATTTGTTGGGTCGTCGGAGCTAGGCTCGCGCAAAGTGACAAAAGTGTATTTGTGGTGATGTTAGAGGTGTTTCCTCGTAGACTTGGATATAAGTATGTTGCGCAGTATTTTCGTGGCCGTATGGCGGATTGTTTCGTAAGTATAGAAGTGAAGACTATCTTCGGGCGCACGATGTTTTGAGACTTAGAATGAACATTCGGACGAATGTTTCTAGGGAAGAATGTTATACCCCGTAGTTCCCGGTATGTATGCGAGGCGTGCGAGAATACGCTGTAAAGATTGGAAAGGAAGAAAGAGGTAATTTTTCCACGGAAAAGTTTCCGTTTTGTGAAGGAAAAGGTTCGTTAACGGGAATTGATTCCCGTTTGGTATTCGGACTTCCTGGAATATTAGAAAAATATGGAATTTTATTTTCTGAAATGGTCACGTGGGCCCACGGAGAAATTTACGGTTTTGTGGCCCACTTTGTTTTCGAGATTTTGGCCATTGTGGATATTTTCTAAGATGTTTTATTTTGGGCCAATAGGAGGGTGACACGTGTCACCCCGCCAGTGGCTCGGGCCGAATGGCATTTGTGCACAACACCCTAGAGTCGTTTTCGACTAAACGTTTTCATAACTTGCGAGGAAAATTCCGGCTATGTCTTTTCTTATTTTTGCGGATTTTTCCGAGAGACGAACATTTTGGACCAACGAGAGGCGGCACTTGGCACCTCTCATCAGCGGGCAAGCGGCTTGGACGACTTTGGGGTGTCAAGTGGTAGATATTTTGTGTAGATATTTGTGAGGGTTTTAGGCGAGTAGGGTCTAGGGGCACTTGGGTGAATCTTGGCCTTACACTTGCTATACACTTGGCTAGATCTCGCCATTGGTTGGCCTTGGCTTGTGCTATAAATACCCTCTCTTTGATTAACTTCTTCATCCTAAATATTTCCTAAGTGTTAGAATCCTCCTCCCTTCCTTATGGTTCGTCCCTCCCCCTTGTGGCGAGAGCACCCCCTCTAGGGGTGTGGCGTGTACCCCACTGCCTAGTTGCTTTCGTATAATACCCCTTTGTGGTGTAGAAATACTCTCAAAAGTATTGTTATAATGCCCAAATTACCTTAGCAGTATACCTTGTTGTATTCTAAGGTTATACCTATCTGAAAAGCCGTAAATACTATTATACTTCCGTCGGTCCACAAAACCGAAACCACAGGAAAATCTCCATAGTCAGTTTGGAGTATTGTGTAGAAGTTGGTTAGAACTTCTAAGGGTGGTTTAGAGCGGGTTGGAGCGCTCGGAGTTGGAGCTAAACGATTGCCGGGATCGACTTTATACTTGGATAATTATGGGCTTATCGAGGTAAATATCTTGTCCCTATTGTAATTGGATATTACATGTTGTAGAAATTATAGTTGAAGTATACTATGTATATAATCAACATAGCTTGTGGCAATGTCTTTGGACTTAAGCTGAAGAATCAATCAAGCTGTTTTACATAGGGTGTATTCTGATGAACTTGTGTAGTAATCTTGTGGAGTAGAATTGTACCCGCTCGGGTTAGATGTATAACCCCCTGGTTGGCTTGGTAGCGGCCAGATTAGAGGAGGAGATTTACGCTGTTGCGGGAGAGTCTTTGCCAATTTTCGTAGAATGTTCTGCGATAAGGTCTAAATGTTAATAAGCGCCTTGTGGCCTTATAGGTTGAAGTACTACGTGTGGCGCGTTCTACTTGGCTTAGGAGTAGCCGCGGTTGGGAGTACTTGGGCGTTTTGCTATTAGTCGATACTGCGTCGCGAGGTATGTGAACCTCTTCCTATCTCTTCTAGCATGATATGTGTGAACTATGTAGTACGGTAGACGTCCATGTACTAAATGTATTTGAGTGGTGTAAAACATACAGTGTTATAACGGGTGTATGGGAAGTGGGTTATAACGGCTTTATGTTGGTAAGAAAATACATGTGGTTTTTAAAAGGTAATCGATTTGAACTATAAGCGGCTTGTTATGTGTTAATAAAGAACTTGAAGTATTTCAAAAGAGTTTTGAATCATTTTGAGAGAAGTAATACTTGATTTGTTTTGAAAACTTAAGAGTTATACTAGCTTTATGGAAAGTTAGGTATAACGTCTTAAGAATGTTTCTTGATTTTGGAAATCGAATGTGTATCGACAAACCAACTGCGGCGTTAATAAAAGGAAATGTTTTGTGATTAAGTATTATTAAAACCAGTAGAAACTTCCATCTGCATAGAAGCTAAGATGAGACAAAATGATATTTCCTAGATCATGGCTGTTGTAATAAGATTGTTGTAAACAAGAATATCCTACTCACATATAAGACTTATGTTTCTCAGATAGTTTAAAAGAGAATTATATTCTTAAATGAATAAGACTATGAACTACGAAACCTTTCTAAATAAGAAACATGAACATTTGAAATTAGGCAAACTTGGACGTTTGGAAAATAATGTTGTTACTTGAGTTTTACAAAGAGAAGTGTTTTGATTTACTTCAAAAGATAATCACTATATTTTCATATACTACGGGTATTGTGTGACTTTTGTGAAAGTAACGTATCTTTTAAAGAGTTAATGTATGAAGTACTTTGGGGATAAAACCCCGAACTTGTTAGCATATAGTAGAAAGTACCTGGTGTATAACTTGATCTTGTTGATTTGATAAGTAAACATGCTAGGATGCTACGTGTGTTAGTATCTTGTGATGTTTGTGTAAAGGGGTTTTTCCTTTGTTGTGCTTATGTTGTTTAACGATAAGCTGTTATGATAGTATTATACATCACTCATCTCTTGAGATGATTAGGGGTTAAGCCGCCTCCGTCACGGGGTAGACTCGGGCGGGTCGATGGACCTATGATTCGAGACTACCTCATGCGGGTCGAGGGCTATGCGGAACTGCGGGAGTTCGTGTTAGGATCACGGCCGCTTGTGGTCACGCGGTCCTTGTGGCTACGCGGACGGGCGAGTCGGGACGCTGCCGGAGTAGCTACCCTCGATGCGGGGTTATACCTCATGCGGGCCGATCTGATTGGCCTATGCGGGCTGCGGAAAGTTCGTGGCTAGACGCGCGCATTAGATACATCGCGGGCAAGTGGTCGGCTTTGATCATGTGACGGCCAGATGCATCTTATGATACGATTCATGACCTTGTTGATGCGTAGGTGTTAGTAGTCGGCTATGCCTTCGTACTTACCTCATGCGTGTTATTATGGCACGTGGGACACGGTGTTCATGTGTGTTCCTTGGTGCTTTTATATCATAAAGCTGGCGGTGAGGAAGGTATTCCACGCATGATTGATGTTGTGGGCGTGAGACCCATTGTTATATTTGAGTGATGACTTGAGGCGTGAGTCCACGACTTGACATATCGCTATTATCGTGAATCGTAGTTTGGTTATCATACATGTCTCTGCTTTATAGACTATTATGATTTCATTTACGATATTTTTAGTTTCACATACTTTTTGTTGTCTCGACCTCCTTCGGGCTGCGTTCATGCCGCAGTAAAATACACGATCATTGATCCTCGCTCTTAGGGTCACGATTCGGCGTGTGGGAAAGCTCCGTTTCTCGGAGGCTTATCGATGGTATAGTCCCTGTTGTTGTAGGTGTTTACATTCGTGGTATGGCGGGGCCCTGTCGCCATTGTTGTCGTATCATTTCTTAGAGTGCAGTAAATCTGTTGTGGCGGGGTTTGTAAAAAGGATTAAAGCTGTTCATGTTGAAAAAGTTGTTGTTTAAATATATGCCGAAAGGCAAGTTTTTCTCAGATTATTGTTTCATATTTTATAATATGTCTTGTATCGTTTTATGTTCCGCTGATTACTCTGATGTTGTATCACTAGGGTGCCCGGGGTAAGGCACTAGTCACGGGCCCGGAATCGGGTCGTGACAAAAATGCTTTGATTTGTCCTCTAAATGAATCATCATTAGTCGTCATATTCTCTTTGATGAATCCCAATTTCCCTTTTCTAAAGTAGAAAAATTCGTGCCTAGTTCTTATGATTTTTTGGATGATGATGTCCCCCCTATGTTCTCCGTAATTTTTCAGATTCTTTAGAAAAAATGACGTCGGCACCTGCCAGCCAGTGCCTAAACAGTTTCAATCTCATCATTAGCGTCGCGGCCCTCTGGGGAAGCGTCGATGCCAAAACTTTAGAGAGCTCTGCAGTTCTTTGTAGCGTGACCTGCACCAATGGCAGAAGCGCTCCCGTAATTTCCAACACTTTAAAATTCCCAAAATTACGATCTTCAAAGTCAAGGTCCAATCTCTTGCAGTCAACGGGGTATTTTTAAACCAAAGAGATATTTTAATTTGAATTCTAATGTTCTTAAATCACCTTTATCCCGTAATCTTGTGTCTGCCTTAAATGACCCTAATTGGAAAATTTCCATGACCAAGTAATATAATGCTCTTATTGATAATAAGACGTGAGAGTTGGTACCCTGTCTATCTGGTGTTAATATTATTCAGTCTATGTGGATTTTTGTTCATAAAGAAAATTCTGATGGTTCATTTGCAAGGCATAAGGCTAAACTTGTAGGTGATGGTAAGACTCAGCAGGTTAGTGTGGATTGTGGTGAGACATTTTGTCACGACCCGACCCGAACTGCGGCGGTGCCCTACAGGCACCCCTACAGTATACATCAGAGAATAGCAGCGGAACATACATAAAACTCATAAAGTACAAGTCATGAAATATCAATAGACTTGCCGATAAGGCCACCTTCCAGAAAATATACAAAACCCAAAAAGTAGTTACATCCTTTTTTTATGTACAACCCAACCCACAAGATATGACTACAAACCTCTAAGAATTTTAACATAACAACTGTGACGGGACAGGGCCCCACCATACCCCTGAATGTACATAAGTCTACAACATCAGGGAAACCGTACCAAAAGACAAGCCTCCGGAGAAATGGAGCTTTCTGACAACTGATCAATGATCCTAAGAGTGAGGATCCGCAACCTGCTTACCCCTACCTGCGGCATGAATGCAACCCTCGAGGAAGAGGTCGATCGCCACGACCCGACTACGGGCTCGATCGTGCCCTACCACAGGCACCTTACATGTATACATCAGAGAAAATCAACGGAACATACATACAACTCTTAATAAATAAAAAAATCAATAAGGAATAACCAACAGGTTAGCCGATAAGGCTACCTCCCTGGATATATAAATACATAACCGAAAGCAGTTGCCTCCTTTCCTTTACAAACTGACCCACAAGATATGACTACAGACCTCTAAGAGTTTTAACATAACAACTGTGGCGGGACAGGGCCCCGCCATACCCCTGAATATACATAAATCTACAACCTCAGGGAAACCGTACCAAAAGATAAGCCTCCGGAGTAAATGGAGCCTTTTCTCAAAAACTGAACAGAGATCCTAAGAGCAAGGATCATCAACCTGTGTACCTAATACCTGCGGGCATGAACGCAGCCCCCCGAAGGGGGTCAGTACAACAAGTACCGAATATGCACGGAAATAAGGTACAGTAAACAAATCATAATTATACAAAAGAATGACAGAGGTAAGTATAATAAAAAAGTAAATACCAGATCCTACCGTGTCATTACAACTCATGAACTTAATCGCACTTTATTATCTTTTCCCATTTTTCAATAAGAGTTATAGTCAAATTCTTACGTACATACTTAGGAAAAATCATCAAGTTCATAAGCATATAACTTACGTATCTTGCATAGCATAATACGACCCTTTATGGAGGGACGCCTCATTTTGGAGTTCACTTTGATTATCCATACGTGATAATGTAACCCGGCCCATTTGTGGGACACCGCGAATTCATAAAAATCTTCCCACGAAGGTATACTGCCCGACCCATTCTGGGACGCGATAAAGTCATGTAAGTCTGCCCATAAAGGTATATTGCCCGGCCCATTCCTGGGATGCAATAATGTCATATAAGTCTGCCCATAAAGGTATACTGCCCGGCTCATTTCTGGGACGCGATAGAGTCATATAAGTCTGCCCATAAAGGTATACTGCCCGGCCCATTTCTGGGACGCGATAGAGTCATATAAGTCTGCCCATAAAAGTATACTGCCCGGCCCATTCCTGGGACGCGATAAAGTCATATAAGTCTGCCCATAAAGGTATACTGCCCGACCCATTCCTGGGACGCGATAGAGTCATATAAGTCTGCCAATAAAGGTATACTGCCTGGCCCATTTCTGGGACGCAATAAAGTCTCTTTACATAAAATTTTAAACCATCTTTTCACTACTTCTTAAGTCTTTATAACAACTTCTCATAAAGCTATTATAACAACCTTTCACTTTAGAGAACTTAAGGCACTTTTATTTCTTATTACTTTAGGGAAAATTAAACCCAAAAGTACTACGTACATACATACTTAAAAAGAATCATAAAACTCCTTCTCTTTTAAATCAATAAACTTCTTCTTTTGAAAACTCAAGTTACATTCTCTTTTGAAATCAAGCCGCTTAACTTTTGAAATAATTCATGGCAACCAAACTTTTTAAATCAAGTCATTCCTTTCTTTAAGAATCAAGTCCCATAACTTGAAAAATAAAGTCTCATAACCTTTTTAGAAATCAAGGTTCATAGTCTTAAAACTTCATAACATAAACTCTTTTAATTTAAGTAACATATACTTTTATGAGTTGTGAATAGGTTATACTCGTTTATAACGATCTTATTAAAGCAACCATGATCTAGAAAATGTAATACAATTTTGTCTTATCTTAGTTTCTATGCAGATGGAGAATTCTACTCATTTTAATATAATTGATTGTCGATACATTTTCTTTTATTAACGCTGCAATGGCTTGTTCGATACTTATTCTCATTCGTGTAGTAAATTAGCAAAGTCAACTCGACTCCAAATACTTCTTAACGACTCTTACCAACATCCCCCATAAGACTTGGTAAGAACCTAAGATAACTTAGACATACCTTTTACATAGAGTAAATCAACATACGTACCTCTTAACTTCTAAGAGTAGAAGGAATCATGAAATAACACCACATGTATATTTCACACATGGAACATGCCAAAAGAGGGAAGAGGTTCACATACATCGCGACGATTATCGACAAGTAGCAAAATGCTCCAAAGTACTTCAACCTTGATAGCTATTCCATCCTTCAAGTAGAATACGCTATACGTAGTACTTCAACCTATAGTAACCATAATATGTCTATCAACTCCTAGCTTATTAACGTGGAATAATACTAAGTGCTAAGTCTCTTATTCTACAGAAATTTGGGCAGCACTTCCTTTGTTTCTACGTGCTTTTCCACCTTTTTGCAAGGCCCGAATTTAACAACCAAATATGCCACATTTAAGGCCCAACAATCTAGCTATCCAAAGGGGATTACACACCTTACAAGACGTGTAAAATTCTGCCCCACAATTTATATAAAACAGTCCAATATTAAATATCCTTCTCGTCCACAAAGTACAACCACATATAATCCTTTTCTCATCCTTTCAATCCATATTGTCGTTCTAACATGTTATATAGTCGCAAACAACTTTAACAACTATAATCCCTTCTTTATATAACATGCGACGACTAAAACTAATAACTAAATTGAATTACAATCTTAAGGCTAATCATGCAACTTTCGGATTAGTGGTTCCAATATCCATAACACTTATCAATTTTCAATATATATTTCACATGATCATTTCTAACTACTACAACATGAAATCTTGAATTACAATAGCAAGACGAAGATTATTACCTCTTTAAGTCCAAAACAATCCAAAACCTAAAGTCGATCCTTAGAAACTTCAACTCCTCTTCTTGACGTTCCAATCAGCTATTTTCAACCCTTAGAAGCTTGTGAAGAACCCCTATTCTATTTCCAACTTCAAAGTTGGAGAACACCTTAGGGTTTCACCTTGCGACTAACGTAAAAACATAGTTTTTCCGGAATCTTTCTATTGAGATATCCATACAATACCCTTAGGAACCTTGGTTTAAAGTATTGGGATTATTGAACCACAAACGAAAAAAATTTCTTCTTTAAATGGAGCTTAGCCGAGAGCTATTAAAGAGACACTAGTTTCTTGAAAGTTTTCTAAGTGTTAGAACTAGTCTTGCTACAAGGGTGTATATATAATTAAATATAGGGTCAAGATTAAAACACTTGTGTGGTCTTGGATGAAGAAATTAAAATATCAAGGGTCAATCTTGACTAGTTGACTTGGTCAATTTTCTCAAGCTTTGTTCATCCACATTAGACTACTAACCTTGGTCACTTAGACCACTTAACCTCGGTCTATAATTTCGACCAAGCCTATGTAGGGGGGATGACACGTGTCTCCCTCCCATTCGTCACAATATTTCATTTCCCGACATTTCCATAATTCCGATAAATTCTACAAGTCTCAATTCTTAACGTCTTGATTTCTTACGTACGTTCTTATATACATGTCCTGAAATTACGGGGTGTAACAAGTACAACAGATGTACCAAGTATGCAAAACTCAAAGTACTGAAATGAAATCATATAGTCTAAAATAAAACTGGAGACATGTATGATCACCAAAATAACAGTACAATGTGCCTTACTAATAATGAGAGTAAACAAGAGTATACTTTACTGCTTAAAAATAGGAAGCTCATGATCAAATTAGGGTCACCCGCCCGTAGTATCATTAAGCAATCTTACTCCTGGGACTATTTCACCCGCATAGGTCATGTGGACCCGCAATGGAGCAATTTGCTCCGCATGGGACTATTTCACCCGCATGTGCCCGGTGGACCTGCAATGAGTACAAACGCCGCACTCGCATCGTGGGGAGCAAATCCACGGAATATGTAGTAACCCGGGGGTTTACCCCGCAAGAATAACATAACACTAGCACAACCGGCTATCATACATAACATAAAAAAGTTAAGAAATCCCTTAACTTCTTATTAGACTTAATTAGCATGCACTCTCATTTTATTTAACTTAAGGCACTAACATGTCATGAAAAATCCGGGAATTTAACCCAAAGTACTACGTACTTCTATTCTTTTCAAAAGACTCATTTTTAAATAAAACCCCAAGATACTAATGCCCTTAGTATCAAGGCATGCTTGCTTTCTCAAAACAAGTCACTGCATCTTTAGAAACTCAAATCAAAGCTTTTCAAAAAAATCAAGCATTTTTACTTTCACAATCTAGGAAACTCATGCCTATAAATCAAGTAGACCACTCTCTTAACCTTCCATAAAGCCGTTATAACTAACTTCCCATAAAGCCGTTATAGCCCTTTATGTTTTAGACAAACCAAAACAATTACGTTCCTCTTTAAAAAGCAAGAGACTTATACTTTTGAAAACCAAGTATCATATACTTTCAAATCAAGTTTCATAACTTCCAGAATACTTCAAGTTCCCTGACTTTAGAAATCAAGTCTCTTAACTTTAAAATAGTTCAAGTAACCCAATACTTTTCCAAATCAAGTATTCTATTATTTTCAAGTCAAGTAATATTTACATGTAACCTCAAGTAACATATACTTTTAAAAGCCGAGTTACTTCACTTTTCGAAATCAAGGCAAGGATACCAAACTGAAACCAAGTTCACTTAAAATACGTACGTCTACCGTACTATACCTTTGTAAATACTCATGCTCAAGAGATAGGGAAGAGTTCACATACCTCTTCGGTTCGATCCACTTGCTAAGTTCAATATGCCGCACGTAGTATGTCAACCTATAATGACCATAATACGTCTATCAACTTCTAGCTTTCTAACGTAGAATATTCTAAGTGTAAAGTCACTTATTCTACGGAAAATTGGACAGCACTTCCTTTGTTTCTACGTACTTTTCCACCTTTTTCAAGGCCCGGATTTAACAATCAAACATGCCACATTTAAGGCTCAACAATTCAGCTATCCAAAGGGGATTACACGTCTTACAAGACGTGTAAAATTCTGCCCCACAATTTATACAAAAGAGTCCAATATTAAATATCATCCTCGGCTACAAAGTACAACCACATATAATCCTTTCCAATTCCTTTCAATCCATATTGTCGTTCTAACATGTTATATAGTCGCAAACAACTTTAACAACTATAATCCCTTCTTTATATAACATGCGACGACTAAAACTAATAACTAAATTGAATTACAATCTTAAAGGCTAAACATGCTAGTTTCGGATTTAGTGGTTCCAATATCCATAACACTTATCAATCTCCATTACATATATCTCATGTTTGTTTATCTATATAACTACAATAATATGAAATCTTTAATCACTAAGACGACAAGATTGTTACCTTGATAAGCCCTAACATAACTTCAAGATTCAAAGTCGCTCCTTAGAAACTTAGCTCCTTTCCTTCACGCTCCAATCCGCTATTTGAAGCCCTTAGAAGTTCATAAACAACTTCCCTTCAATTTCCAATCAAAACTTATGAAAATAACTTAGGTTTTCATCTTGCGACTAACGTAGAAATGTAGTTTTTCCGAGATTTTTGTATTGAGATATCCTTGTAATACCTCTAGGAAACTTGGGTTTTAAGTATTGGGAATTACGCTCAACAAACAAAAATATTTTGTGTGGATAGGGGGCTATTGCCGAGAGCCTCAAGAACAAGAATAAGATCTTGAAAATTTTCTAAGTGTCCAATTAGTCTTGCACTAGTAATGGATATATAAAGAGATCAAGGGCTAAGATTAAAACACTTGTGTGGCTTGGATTTGGATGACTTAAATATCAAGAGTCAACTTGTCCACTTGTCTTGGTCATTCTCGCCCAACATGGGAATGTGGAGGGTGACACGTGTCGCCCTCCGGTTGGTCCAAAATATTTCATCTCCCGGAATTCCAATAAATTCTATAAGTCTCAAATATCAAATTCGGGAACTCAATTCCCTTTACTAACATTTTTCCTTCACGAGGCTCGGAATAATTTTCCATAGGAACACAATAATATTTCTATCGTTTCAATCAAAAAGAAGAAAATCAAAATTTCTCACGTACGTTTTCTTACACGTGTCCTGGAACTACGGGGTGTAACACATTTAGCTCGGTGGTCAAGCCGGCTACCATTCACACTATACTCAGCTTGACTATTTCAAAATCATGGTCCATTCATCAGCTACATGTGAAGAATGTTTTCCTACATGGTGATCTTCATGAGACATTGTATATGCACCAGCCTTTGGGATTTAAGGATACTAGATATCCTAATCATGTCTGTCTATTGAAGAAGTCCTTGTATGGAATTAAGCAGTCTCCACGGGCTTGGTATAAGAGGTTTGCTGATTTTGTTTCGACTATGGGATTTCCTCACAGCAGGTCTGATAATTCATTATTCATATATTGTAGGGGTTCTTCCATGACATACATTCTATTATATGTTGATGATATTATCTTAAATGCCTCTTCTGATGCTTTGCGAAAGTCCATTTATGACAATGCTCAGTTCTGAGTTTGCCATGAAGGACTTGGGCCCGTTGAGTTACTTTTTGGAGATGTTGTAACTCGTCATGTAGGTGGATTGTTCTTATCACAGAGGAAGTATGCATTAGAGATCATTGAGAGGGCTGTGATGTCATCATGTAAGTCCACTTCTACTCCAGTTGATACTAAACCCAAGTTGGGTGTTGCGGTACTGTCACGACCAACCTGCCCGTGGATCGTGCCTTACCCGCACCCAAGTAGTCATACATCGTAGAAAATCAGGAACATAAAAACAAGACATGAAGCAAGAGATATTATATATAAACAAAGCAACCAAAAAAATATTGCCTTTCAGATATAAATACATAAAAACCCAATGCTTTAATCTTTTTACAACCCCGCCTACAACAAGCATTACTGCACTTCTAAGATTTACAACAACCATGACGGACAGGCCCCGCCATACTCAATGTACAAGAACCTACAACTCAGGAACACATACCAAGAATAAGCCTCCGAGAAACGGAGCTTCCCAATACGCCAATCGTGATCCTATGAGCGAGAATCAACTACCGTGTACTCCTACCGCGACATTTAACGCAGCCCCGGCGAGGTCGACAACAGTACCAAGTATGTGAAATCGAAAATATCAGCTTAAATCATAACGATCTATATAAAGCAGAGACATGTATGATAACCAAAATACAAGACGCAACATAAAAGCGGCCAAGTCGTGGACTCACGCCTCAAAGTCATCACTCAATATATAACTATGGGTCTCACGCCCACAACATCAATCATGTTCGCATCACGGCCGCATGCCCCGGACTCGTGACGGCGCATACGTCCATGATGCAACAATAATAACAATGCCGCACGGCCACATGCCCCCGACCGTGACGGTGCGCATATGTCCATGTAACATCAACAACAATATACGGGTGTTCAACCTGCCGCACGCCACATGCCCCCGAATTCGTGACGGCAGACACGCCTATGTAACAATAATAACCATATATCGTAATCAACCCCGCCGCACGCCACATGCCCCTAATGCGTCGGTGTAGACATGCCCATGTAACAATAATAATGGAAGCATACCCGTGGAATCTTCCGTCACTGCCGGTACGTCCAAGTAAGCTCTCAATAAGTCAATCGGCCCTCCATCGAGAGACGCGGTAGTATAGAAACACAATTCTTGCACAACAAAGGCTATCACAACAAGCATAGACGAGTTACACAACAACAAACATAGGCAAGTTATACAACAACAAGCATAGGCAAATTATACACAACTCAAGGTACTTCCATTTTATATCAAAGTCCGGATTTTAACCCTAAAGTACTACGTACGTTAAATTCCCTTTAAAGAGATCCATTCCTTTTATAAAGGTCACCCGATACCCGTAGTATAAAAATAGAGTGACTCACATTTTTAGGTAAACCAAAACACTTTCCTTTTCAACAACATTCTTTCCCCTAAAGTTCCAGTTTGCCTAATTTCAATTACTCAGGTCTCTTTATTTTAGAAAAGTTTCATAGTTCATAGTCTTAATCATTTAAGAATATAATTCTCTTTTAAACAATCTGAGAAACATATGCCTTATATGAGTGTAGGTTATTCTTGTTCATAATCAATCTTATTAAGCAGCCATGATCTAGGAAATGTAATATCATTTTGTCTCATCTTAGCTTCTATGCATTGGAGGTTTCTACCGATTTTAATAATACTTTATTATTCAATACATTTTCCTTTATTAACGCCGCAGTTGGTTTGTCAATACTCATTCGATTTCAAATCAAGAAAATTATTCCTTTAAAAACCAAGTACTCATTACTCACGAATGAGGTTTCACACAAACATCCATATTAAGTCAAGTCTCTTATCTTTTAAGATTAAGTCTCTTAACTTCTAAAAATCAAGAAACCATTCTCTTTATCTCTTAAGACGTTATACCTAACTTCCCATAAAGCTAGTATAACTCTTATGTTTTCAAAACCAAGTATTACTCTTCTTTCCAAAAAGGTTTCTTAATTCTTTTAAAATACATTCAAGGTTCTTATTATTCAGCTTAAGTCAAAGACATTGCCGCATACCTACGTTTTAACACACGACGCCTACCGCTATATATATATTCCTTTAAAATATCATGCTCAAGAGTATAGGAAGAATCACATACCTCGCGACGATTATCGACTATAAGCAAAACGCCCACTCGCTATAACCCGCTTAGCCTTGTCCACCTTCCAAGTAGCACATGCTACTCGCAGAACATTCAACCAATAAAGGTTATCACCATCAGAATACAAATTCTATGTAAGTACGCTTAATCTTCTACTTAATTCTTCCGATGTGATTTCGATTCAAGTCTATTCTCAGAATATCCTTCTATTACAGTTCAAAATCTCTTCTATGAATCTTATATTCGTTACTATACTACTACAGTATGTAATGTCCAATTACAATAGAAGGACAGTAGTATTTACCTCGATGAGCCCAAAATTATCCAAGTTTAATGTCGCTCCTGAGCAACGTTAAGCTCCTACTCCGTGCGCTCCAACCCGCTCCGAACAACCCTTAGAAGTTCTACGCAACTTCTACTTAACACTTCAACCGACTATGAAAGTTTTCCTTAGGGTTTCGTTTAGTGGCTAAAGGAAAGTATAATAGTATTTCCGGGCTCTACGTATAGAGGTAACTTTGGAAAGTACTACAAGGTATATGGGCTAAGGTATTTGGGCATTATAACAATACTTGGAGAGTATTTCTACCAAGAGGGGGGGGGTATTGTTCTCGGCTAGGGCTCACAAAGGGGGGAGGGGGGGTGTGGCGGACGAAACTCAAGAGGGAGGGAGTAGTTTGAGACTTAGAGAAATGCTCAAGTGAGGATGAAGAAAGTCTTCAACTTAGAGGGGTATTTATAGGTCAAGCAATGGCCAACCAATGGCCAAGATCAATCCAAGTGTACGGCAAGTGTAGGGCTAGATTTAAACCATGTGGACCTTATCCATCTACCACAACAACTTGCACAAAATATCCTACCAACCTCCCTTGACCCCAATCGTCCATCTTGCCGCCCCAATTGCTTCCAATGTGAGGGTGACACATGTCACCCTCCCGTTGGTCCAAAATGTTTCGTCTCTCGGAAAAATCCGCAAAAATTAAAAATGACATAGCCGTATTTTTCCCTTCGCAAGTCTAGTAAAACGTTTCGTCGAAAAACGACTCTTTTCAGCACTTGTGTACAAATTTCGATTCTTGCCAATCCTTAAGGCTTAAATTTTCTATGTACGTCCTCACGTATATACTCTGGAAATACGGGGTATAACAAGCTGGCTCTCCTATAAAGATCTGACCCGCTATCATAGTCTTACAGGCGCTGTTCAATATCTGACATTCACGCGATCTGATATTACATATGTCATACAACATGTGTGTTTGTTTATGCATGATCCCAGAATTGAACATATGAATACACTCAATCGCATTCTTAGGTACATTCAGGGAACATTTGAGTATGACTTGCATTTGTATCCATCTTCGATGTCTACACTAGTTGTTACACTCCGTAAGTCCAGGACATGTATAAGAGAAGGTACTTAAGGAACACAAGACTTGAAATTGGTACGAAAGGAAGAATTGTTTTTCCGACGGTAAATCTTCCGAACGTCGGAAAGGAAAAATGTTCGTTGATGAGAATTGAATTCTCAAAATGCATTATTTGAAGAGTATGAAACTTATTAACATTATGGAAATTTATTTTTACGGATTTGGTCACGTGGGGCCCACCTGAGGAATTTTACGTTTTGCGGGGCCCACGAGGGTTACGGAATTTTATGGACGAATGAGAGGGAGACACGTGGAACCTCCCCCACATGGACTTGGACGAAATTATGCAAGGGTATAATGGTCATTGACCATGGTAGAAGATCAAGTCTTGCTAGCTTGAGATTGTTGACTTGTCAACTTGTCCACTTGGCTTAACATTAATTATTCTTCATCCTAGCCCACAAGTGTTTTAATCTAAGCCCTACATTGTGTTATAAATACTACACTAGTGCAAGACAAGCTCTTGAACACTTAGAAAAAAAATAGAGAGGCCTTGTTCTTGAGAAAGTGCTCTCGGGTTTGAGGTCCATTCCACATAAATGTTTTGTATTTTTGATCCATTATTCACAAGACTTAAACCCAAGGTCCCTAAGGGTATTGTAAGGATATCTCAATAGAAAGATTTCGGAAAAACGACGTTTTCACGTTAGTCGCAAGGCGAAAACCTAAGTCGTTTTGACAAGTTTGATGGAAATGGAAGAGAAGTTGGTTGTGAACTTCTAAAGGCTTCAAATAGCGTATTGGAGCGTAAAGGAAAGGAGCTAATAATTGCTAAGGAGCGACTTTGAATCTTGGAAATTTTAAGGGCTTGTAAAGGTATAATTCTTGTCGCTTTAGTAATTAAGATTGCTTATTGTTGTAGCTATGGATATTAGCAAGAATAATATGTTTATATTATGAAGTTTGATAACTATATTGGCTATTGGAACCCTAATCTGAAAACTAGCATGTTTAGCCTTAAGATTACAATTCAAGTTGATTAATAGTTTAAGTCGTCACATGTTATATAAAGAAGGAATATTAGTTTTTAAGTTGTCTATGACTATATAACATGTTAGACCTAAGAACTTGGATTGAAAAAGAATTGGAAAGGACTTGTGTTGTTGTATATGTTGGCCGAGAATGGCTTGTGAGTATTAAACTACTGTATGAATTGTGGGCGGAATTTTACACGTATGGTAAGGCGTGTAATCCCCTTTGATTGGTTGGTATGTTGAGCCTTAAATGTGGCGTGTTGGTTATTGAATTCGCCTTGAAAAAGGTGGCAAAGTATGTAGAAACAAAGGAGGTGTCGCCCAATTTTTCGTAGAATAAGACCGTATAGTTAGTATTATTCTACGTTAGAAACTAGAAGTTGATAGTCATGTGTGGCCATTATAGGTTGACACTTCTACGTGCGGCGATTCAACTTAGCTTGTGGATTAAGCCGAAAGGTATGTGAACTATCTCCTTCTAGCATGATTCCTTAAGATAAAGAAAGTATGTCCTACTCCTTAAATGATCCATTCCTTGGTTGTACTTGGATTGCCTAATAAAGAAATTGTTCTATATACTTCCTTGATTGTACTTTGATGTTTTAATTGTAAGTTGTTATAATCCATTTCCTTAGTGAAGTTTGGATTCTCAAAAGTGAAAGTATTTTACTTAAAGTACATAGAGTCTTGAAAAGGAAGTGGTTTCCAAATCTTTTGGCTAGTGCCTTAGTTCCAAAACCTAAAGGTCGTTATAATGACTTTAGGGGAGTCAAAGGAGTGATTTATTTAATTGTTTTAAAAGAGGAGAAATGACATGATTTAAGAGAAGTAATTTGTTTTAAAGGTGTGAGTTACTTGAGGTTTAAAAGTAGAAGAAACTTGATTTCTAAATATTAAGAGACTTGAAGTATTTTGAAAGTTAAGAAACTTGATTTGTAAGTATGTGATACTTGGTTTTCAAAGTGTAAGTCTCTTGGACATAAAAATGAATGAATTGGTCTAAAACCATAAAGGGTTATAACGGCTTTATGGGAAGTTGGTTATAACGTCTTTATGGAAGGTTAAGAAAGTTGTCTATTTTGATTAACGGGCATAAGTTGCCTAGATTGTGAAAATTTGAAGTTACTTGGTTTCAAGATTTGAAATGAGTTTCTAAAAGTATAGTAAATTACTTTGAAAAATAGACACGCCTTGATACTACGAGTGTTAGTATCTTGGGATTTTACATAAAAAGGAGTCTTTTGAAAAGAATGTACGTACGTAGTTGTTACACCCAGTATTTATAGGACAGTTTTAAGAACGTACGTAAGATCTCAGAAATGTTAAGATTAGATACTTGTAAAAATTTATCGAAATTATGAAATTGTCGGAAAATGAAATATTGTGACGAATGGGAGGGCGAAACGTGTCACCCCCCCCATAAGTGAGCTTGGACGAAAATCAACATGGGTATAAGGGTCATTTGACCATTTTTAAGATGACAAGTCTTGCAAGTAGTAGAGCTTGATAATATTGACTTAGTCAATGGGGCCACATGACTTGATATTTAAAAGAAACTCATCCAAGCCACACATTTGTACACATCTTGACCCTCCATGTTACTATATAGTAGTACTAGTAGTGAGACAAGCTCCACACTTAGCTAAATTTCAAGAAAAATTGGATGAACAACAATAGGTGCTCCTGCCTGGTGGGGTTTCAAAGAGGAAATTTTTGTTTGTTGTCCAATAAGCTCCACACTTTAAACCAAGGTTCATGAGGGTATTGTAAGGGTATATCAATAGAAATATCTCGGAAAAATAGCATTTTCGTATTAGTCGCAAGGTGAAAACCTAGTTGCTTTTCTAGGTTTTGTTTGGAAGATTAAAGGAAAGTTGTTTGTGATATTCTAAGGGTCTCAAGTGGAGGATTGAAGTGTCAAGAAGAGGCTCTAAGTTGCTAGGGAGCGACTTCAGATTTGAAGTTGGACTAAGGCTCGTTGAGGTAACAATCTTGTTCTCTTAAAGTGTTACAAGATTATTTATTCTTGTTAGCCTTACATTTTACTAGCATGAAGTATATGTGTTGAAGATTTATAAGTGTTATGGATTGTTGTAGCCTAAAATCCTAAATGCCATATAAGCCATTTGAAGTTGGATTACAATTTGGTCGTTAATTAGAATTGTCGCATGTTACTTACTTGAAGATTGTAGTGGTTATAATCGATTGCGACTTGATATCATGTTATGCTAACAACTTGGATTGAAAAGGAAATTGGATAAGAATTGGTGTTGATATCAATTGTGGGGCGGAATTTTACACGTCTAGTAGGCGTGTAATCCCCTATTGTTAATTACATTGTTGGGCCTTAAATGTGGCGTGTTTGGTTATTGAATTCGGCCTTGAAAAAGGTGGCAAAGTATGTAGAAACAAAGGAAGTGCTGTCCGATTTTCCGTAGAATTTAGTGACTTTGCACTTATAATATTCTACGTTTGAAGTAAGACGTTAATAGACGTATTGTGGACATTATAGGTTGACATACTACGGGCGGGATATTGTACTTAGCAAGTGGATTGACCCGAAGAGGTATGTAGAACTTTCCTATCTTTTGAGCATGAATAGTTGCACTTATATAGTACGGTAGACGTACAAGACTTTGATATCCTTTACTTGTTTTAAGAATGGCCAAGTGGGGTGAGTTAGGGGATTAACTCACTTCCTTAAAGTATTAAGGATGTCTTAAGTTTTCAAAGTTAAGGGACTTGTAGTGTTTTAAGTATATGATACTTGTTTCGTTTTAAAAGTATAAGTCCCTTGGATATAGGAAAATGTATTTGACTAATGTATAAAGTTAATGTAACGACTTTATGGGAAGTTTGGTTACATTAGCTTTATGGAAAAATTGAAAGAGAGATTTACTCTAAGTAAAATAAGTACGGATAAATGACTTGAATTAATGAAAGACAAATTGATTTTAAGGCATCAATTGTCTAAGGTTTTAAGAGAAAAGAAGTCACTTGGTTTAGGAACCTAATTATATTTCTAAAGGTATTGTGACTTGTCTTGAAAAGTAATTGTGCATTGATACCACAGTTATTAGTATCTTGGAAGTTTTATATGAAAAATAGTCATTTTTAAAAGAGTAGAAGTATGTAGTACTTTGGGTTAAATTCCCGGATTTTTATAAAGACATGTTAGTGCCTTAAGTAAGCTAAAATGGGAGTGTATATGAACAAGACTCATATACCCGTATTCCGAAGTGTGAGTTCGTTGACTTGTGAGATTTTCTGGGCATATAGTAGGGGCCATGGTATTCGTAGATACGCCAAGATCGAGGCGATGAGTTGGCCTAGACCTACTACTCCGGCAGAGGTTCGCAGCTCGGGCCTCGCAGTTATTATCGGTTCGTGGAGAAGTTTGCTTCTATCTCTCGCACCATTGACTAGCCGACTCGTAAGGCGGCTAAGTTTGATGGACTGATGCTTGTGATCGTGGTTTCCATTCTGGCGAGAGATCGACGACCGCCCCGCTTTACTCTTCCGCAGGTCCAGACGGCTATGTCGTGTATTATGACGTGTCGTGCATCGGGTTGGGATGTGTGTTGATGCAGCAGGCAAGGTTATAGCGCACGATCCCGACAAATAAGCGAGCATGAGAGAACTACCCCACCCATGATTTGAGTCGCGGTGATTCACGCCTTGAAGATTTGGAGGCACTATTTGTATGGAGTTCATGTGATATTTACACGCACCACAAGAGCCTCCAGATATCTTCACCGCAGGAGCCGAACTTACGGCGAGACGTGGTTAGAGTTGCTTAAGGATTATGATGTTGATATCCCGTACCACCCGGAAGGCCAATGTTGTGGCGTATGCCTTAGTCGTAGGTCGACGGGAGTCTATCGATGCGCAGCAGAGAGGGTACATGGTTCGCGATTTACATCGCTTAGCGAGCCTGAGTCCGATTGATTGATTCTCGATAGCAGCTGGGTTCGAGTGAGAGGTTGTCGAGTCTTCCATCGCCGGCGAGGTGAAGAGGCAACGCTGAGGATCCCGCTGACGCAGTATCGTGATACGGCCTTCGTGAGGAAGGGTCCTTTTGAGGTAGCACCGATGGGTTGCTAAGGTTTGAGGGCGTTGTGTGTTCCGGATATTGCAGGACTTCGCGCAGGTTCTAGGAAGCACACAGCGCGCGTTACTCTATCCATCCGGGGTCGACAAAGATGTACCACGACCTCAGATCAGTGTATTGGTGGGATGACTTGAAGAGGGACGTTGCAGAGTTTGTGGCTTAGTGCCCGTGTTGTCAGCAGGTGAAGGTAGAGCACCGCAGGCCCGTGGTTTGTTGCGCATTTAGAGATCCCGACCGGAAGTGGGAGGTGATCAACATGGACTTTATCACGTGGTTACCTCGCACCGAGGAAACATGATTCTATTTGGGTTATCGTCGACAGTCGACAAATCAGCCCACTTTCTTCCCGTCAGACGACTTTTTCTACCGAGGATTATGCCGACTTTACATCCGAGAGATCGCCGATCGCATGGGTCCCTATTTCTATCATATCGCATGAGGATCCCGCTTACGCTAACTTCCGGAGGTCCTTCCGTAGGGATTAGGACGCAGTGAGCTCGAGTATCGCATTCCATCCTCGCATGCACGGACAGCAGAGCGCACTATCCGCACTTCGAGGATATGTCGCGAGCCCGTGTTATTGACTTCGTGGGTAGCCGGGAGGATCATTTGCCTCTAGTTGAGTTTGCTTATAATAATAGCTACCACCCAAGATTCGATGGTGCCTTATGAGGCCTTGTATGAGAGGAAGTGCAGATCGCCGATAGGCTGGTTAGATGTGGGAGAGGTGCAGTTAGTGTGACCAGACATGGTTCAGCAGTCAGTGCATAAGGTGAAGCTTATCCGTGGGCGCTATCGACACCGTAGTCGATGTAAGTCGATGCAGATCATCGTCGTCGGATCCGAGTTTGAGGTTGATGATTGGGTTTTCTGAAGGTGTCACCCATGGCGGTGTGATGAGATTTGGCAGAAAGGGAAGCTCACCAAGGTACATCGGGCCTTATCGATTGTCCGCAGGTGGCAAGGTCGCCACGAGTTGGATCTGCCGTCCGATCCGGAGGCGATCATCGTTTTCCATGTTTCTACGCCGAGGAGATGTATCGGGATCCATCTGTAGTACACCCAATGGACGATGTCCAGTGACCGAGGTTATCGTATGGGAGAGTCCCATAGCGATACTCGATCGCCGAGTTGTGAGGTCATGGACGAAGGATGTGGCTTCCGCTGGCGTCCTATGGCGGAACGAGAACAGAGAGGAGATGACGTGGGAAGCAGAGGAGGACATGAGGCAGAGGTACCCTCACTTATTCCCCACACCTCCAGGTAACTCACTTTCCTACTTGTTGGTTTTAATTTTCATATGTACTTAAGTGTTGTATTGTGGCCATGTGTGGCATTTGCAAATTGTTTAAGTTGTGAGGACCTTTATCGTTATCTGTCTTGAGAAGGAACATTCGGGACGAATGTTTCTAAGCGAGGAGAATGTTATACCTCGTATTCAAGTATGTACGTGAGGACGACGACGCTTGTACAAACCCTAATTAGGTTAAGAATGAAATTGTAAGCTTCGACTAAAAGATTCCAACCTTGTGAAGGAAATTCTACGATTTAAAATTTTAACCGATTATGGATTTTTCCGAGAGACGAAATATTTTGGGCCAATGGGAGGCGACGTGTCACCCTTAGTTGGCTTAGGTTGACGAATTGGGTGAGGCTAGTGGACAAGTCAATTGGTCAAGTCTTGCAAGTTGATTTTGTGAGTGGGAGTAGGTGAGGCTGGACGGTTTGGTGTGATAGTGGAGTCCACATGGCTCATTGTTGTGGTGGGCATGTGTTCCAATATTGTGGTGGACATATTTCCAAATGTTGTGGGAGACACTTGGTTGGAAGACCTCATCTTTCACTTGGATCATAATCCCAACCCTCTATTTGTTTTAATCTTGGCCTTTGAGGGCTCTATAAATACCCCCCCTTGAGTGAAGACTTCTTCATCCACTCCACACTTCTCTAAGTCTCAAAAAAATCCCTCCCCCTTAGTTGCTTTCTCGTCCCAACTCCCTCCCCCCTTCCTAGTAGGCTTCGGCCGAGAAACCCCCCCCCCCCACTTTTGTAGAAAGTTGCCTTCTAGTATAGTTACTATTCCAAAATACCCTAGCCCCAAATCCCTTATAGTATTTGAGTAGAAGTTGTGTAGAACTTCTAAGGGTTTCTTGGAGCTATCGGAGCGTGCAAATTAGGAGCTAAACCTTGCTCAGGATCGACATTTAACTTGGATAATTTTGGGCTTGTCGAGGTAAACACTTTTGTCCTTCTATTGTAATTGGAGATTACATATAAGAATAGATAAGAGTTGAGTATAAAATATAGAAGGATATTAAAGAATAGAATTTAACTGTAATCACAGTAGAAGGGTATAAAAGAAGAAGAATTGAACTGTACTTACATAGGACTGTATCTACAGTAGACTTGAGTAGTTTGATGGGTAGGGAAATGCTGCCCAATTTTCCGTAGAATAGAGAACCCTCTGCTTAGAACATTCTTCAGAGTAGTCTAGACGTTGATAGACGTACTTTCCTATTATAGGTTGATACTCTGCGCGCGACATATTCGACTTGGCAGGTGGATTTCGCCGAGGAGGTATGTGATTCTTCCTATCCTCTTAAGCATGATATTTTAAAGTATATATATAGTACGGTAGACGTACGTGTGTTAACTAAACATGGTTTTACTTGACGTCTTTTGACTTGAGTCTAAATAATAAGAATCTTGAAGTATTTCAAAAGAATTATGAATCATTTTTAACAGAAGAGTAATACTTGGTTTTTAAACAAAAAGCTTAAGAGTTATACTAGCTTTATGGGAAGTTAGGTATAACAACTTAAGAAAGATAAAAGGAACTGTTTACTTATTTGTTTATAAAAGCCTTGTATTGATTTCTGTAAAGTGTAGTAAGATTGTTGATAAGTAGACATATTATGATGCTACGTGTGTTAGTGTCTTGTAACGTTTGTGTAGCCGGGTTCCTTGTTGTGCTTACGTTGTTAAACGTTAAGACCGTTATCTTGTTATTATATCACATACCCTCGACTTGTTATACCGAGGGTTTGCCACCCTTGACGCGGTCTATACGCCTATGCGGTCTATGTGACTACGCGAGTCGCGGGAGTTCCGTGATTGATCATTCCGGTGTATTATCCCGACGCGAGGATGCCTCATGCGATGCCGTGTGACTATGCGGTCTATGTGACTATGCGGATCGCGAGTCCGGAGGTACCGGGGTTAGCTACCCCCGATGCGAGGAATACCTCATGCGGGTCTATATGTGACCTATACGGGTTGCGGGAAGTCCAGGATTAGGCACGCATAATGATACTATGGGCGTGTTATACCCCGTAGTTCCAGGGTATGTATGCGAGGGCGACGCATTTGAGAATCTGTAAAGATTGGAAAGGAAGAAAGAGTTGATTTTTCCACGGAAAAGTTTCCGGTTTTGTGAAGGAAAAAGGTTCGTTAATGGAATTGGATTCCCGATTTGGTATTCGGACTTGAATATTAGAGAATTATGGAATTTTATTTTCTAAATGGTCACGTGGGACCCACGGAGAAATTTACGCTTTGTGGGGCCCGCTTTGATTTTGAGATTTTGGCCGTTTTGGATATTTTCAAGACGAAATATTTTGATTTAATCGGGGCGACACGTGTCACCCCATGTGGCACCTTTGATTATGTTTGTGCATAGTCGCCGCTAAACGCTTTCACTTTCGTAGGGAATTTCCGCTATGTCATTTAGTATTTTTGCGGATTTTTCCGAGAGACTAACATTTTGGACCAACGAGAGGGCACTGGCACCCTCTCATCAGTGGGCTTAGTGGGCGGAAGTGGGTGTCAAGTGGTAGATATTTTGGTAGATATTTTGTGTGCAAGTTGGCTAGGTACACACGGGTGAATCTTGCCCTACACTTGCCTAACACTTGTGTGATCTTGGCCATTGGCTTGTGCTATAAATACCCTCCCTTGAAGACTAATTCATTCACAAAATTGCCTAAGTCTTGAGCCTTCCTCCCTTTCGTGAGGCCCTCGCCGAGAGTCCCCAGTGGGGTAGGCCGAGGTAGACACCCCCTCCTTTGGTGTGGCCGTGGGTACCCCCAGCCTAGTTGCTTGTATAATACCCCCTGTGGTATAGAAATACTCTCCAAGTATTGTTATAATGCCCAAATACCTTAGCCAGATACCTTGTAGTATTCTAAGGTTATACTATCTAAAAGCCCGTAAATACTATTATACTTCCCGTCCACAAAACCGAAACCCTAGGAAAATCTCCATAGTCCGTTGAGTATTGTGTAGAAGTTGGTTAGAACTTCTAAGGTGGTTTAGCGGGTTGAGCGCCTGAGTCGAGCTAAACGATTGCCCAGATCGACTTTATGCTTGGATAATTATGGGCTTATCGAGGTAATTATCTTGTCCCCTATTGTAATTGGATATTACATGTTGTAGAGTATATAGTTGAAGTATACTATATATAGTCGACATGAGACTTGTGTAGTAGTACCGTGGAGTAGAATTGTGCAGTGGTTAGGCGATAACCCCGGTTGGCTTGATAGCCCCGATAGAGGAGATTTACGCCGGGGAGGTCTTGCCAAATTTTCTGTAGAATGTTCTACGATGTTAATAAGCGCCTTGTGGCCTTATAGGTTGAAGTACTACGTGTGACGCGTTCTACGTGGCTTAAGGAGTAGCCGACGGCAGAGGTACTCGAGCATTTTGCTATTAGTCGATAATCGCCGCGAGGTATGTGAACCTCTTCCTATCTCTTCTAGCATGATATGTGTGAACTATGTAGTACGGTAGACGCATACGTGCTAAATGTATTCGATTGGTTTAAAACATAAAGTGTTATAACGGCTTTATGGGAAGTTGGTTATAACTTTATGTAGATAAGAAAACACTTTGTGGTTTTTAAAAGGTAAATGATTTGTTTATAACTGGCTTGATGTGTGATCATAAAGAACTTGAAGTATTTCAAAAGATTTCTGAAATCGTTTTGAAAGAGAAGTAATACTTGGTTTTTGAGAACTTAAGAGTTATACTAGCTTTATGGGAAGTTAGGTATAACGGCTTAAGAACGCTTTCTTGATTTTGGAAATCGGGACGTATCGACAAACCATCTGCGGCGTTAAAAGGAAATGTTTTGAATAATTAAGTATTATTAAACCAGAGAAACTTCCATCCGCATGAAGCTAAGATGAGACAAAATGATATTTCCTAGATCATGGCTGCTGTAATAAGATTGTTATAAACAAGAATATTCTACTCACATATAAGGCTTATGTTTCTCCGATTGTTTAAAAGAGAATTATATTCTTAAATGAATAAAGCTATGAACTACGAAACCTTTCTAAAATAAGAAACGTGAACATTTGAAATTAGGCAAACTTGGACGTTTGGAAAATAATGTTGTTACTTGATTTTACAAAGGTAAGAGTTTTGGTTTTCTTAAAAGGATAGTCACTCTATTTTTATACTACGTATCAGGTGACTTATGTGAAAGAAACAGATCTTTTAAAGATTTAATGTGTGAAGTACTTTGGGGTTAGATACCCAAACTTGTTAGTAGAAAGTACCTTGTGTGAATACTTTATTGTATTGGTTGTGTTGGTTGGTGATAGCCTTGTAAGACTTTCTTGTTGCTTTGATAAGTAAACGTGTTAGGATGCTACGTGTGTTAGTATCTTGTGATGTTTGTGTAAAGGGTTTCCTTGATTGTGCTTATTAACTATCACCGTTATGATAGTATGGTGGCATTCATCTTTTGAGATGATTCCGGGTTAAGTCCTCCGACGCGGTAGACTCAGCGGTCGATGGACCTATGATTCGAGAATACCTCACGCAGTCCCGGCCTATGCGAACTACGAGTTCCGTGTTAGTGTACGCCTTTATGGGCATGCGGTCCTTGTGGCGATCGCGAAGTCCGGGGCGATGCCGGGAGTAGCTACCCTCGATGCGGGATGCCATGCGGGCCGATGAGATTGGCCTGCGCGAGTCGCGGAAGTTCCAGGACTAGACGCGCGACATTAGATACGCGCAAGTGGCCGGCTTTGATCATGCATAATGATGCAAGCGGATCTTATGATACGCTTCATGACCTTGTTGGTAGGTGTTAGTAGTCGGCTATGCCTTCGCATTACCCCGGTGTTATTATGGCACGGTGGGACACGTGTTCATGTGTGTTCCTTGGAACTTTTATATCATAAAGAATGTGTCCCACGCACGATTGATGTTGGGCGTGAGACCCATCACTATGTTCTTTGGTGATGACTTGAGAGTGAGTCCACGACTTGATATGATCGCTAGTTATTGTAAAGCGTAGTTTGGTTATCATACATGTCTCCCGCTTTATAGACTATTATGATTTCATTTGCAGTTTTTAGTTTCACATACTAAATTTTTGTGATCTTGACCTCCTTGAGCTGCGTCATGCCGCAGTAAAGGTACACCGTCATTGATCCTCGCTCTTGAGGCAAAGATTCGGCGTTGGGAAAGCTCCGTTTCTCCGAGGCTTATCACGTATAGTCCCTGTTGTTGTAGGTGTTTACATTCGAGTATGGCGGCCCCGCCATTGTTGTCATATCATTTCTTAGAGGTCAGTAATCTTTGTGTTTGTAAAAGGATTAAACTGTTCTTTTGTAAAAGAGGTTATTTATATATGCCGGAAGGCAAGTTTTCAGATTATTGTTTTATCTTTCTGTTATCTCATGTTGTTGTTTTATGTTCCGCTGATTACTCTGATGTTGTGTCACTAGGGTGCCCGGTAAGGCACGATCACGGCCCGCTGGTCGTGACAAAAGTGGTATCAGAGCGATTAATCCTGAAAGTGTCTAGTCTTGATTATCGGTGTGTTGTGCACCACATCAATAATCAGGAGGCTATAGGATATTTAGGATTGGTTTCTATTCTTCTCACTCTGAGATCGTGCCTTAGAGCTGTGTTGTAAGTTGAAACCTCTGACGAAATCCTTTCCCTTATCGTTATGCCTCCGCGTAGGCAACCCGCCCAGAGGCAAGGCGGAGCCGCGAGTAGAGTTCAGAGGGTGGCGAGGGCACAGCCCAATCATTACCTAGGTAGTGCTTCATTCGGGATTTCTGCGGCGTCACTAGGAGTTTAAGCACGGCGACGGCAGTTCCTACTGCGGCCATGATATGTGAACCTTCAGTTCCACGACCGGGAACCGAGAGTATAGATTGCAAGAGACAACCTTGTTACTAGCTATGGATTTGGCTACCAGAGAGTACCGATGTACCGCGGGTCTTGATGACTACCTAAGAGAAGGTTGTGCAAGAGTAATTCTTGATTGGGCTTGAGCATGGCCTGTATGCGCGGCTTATCGCGCAGCGAGAAACGTAGAGATCGACGGGTTAACGGGGGGCGGAAGAGGGCGAGGCGAGGTCCTTCGGTAACTTTCAAGGTGAGTATACCTTAAGTGCTATGTTCTGATAGCAGTGTGTTAGTTGTGATTAGAAATCATGGTGGGTTAACCGAGTAAGATTTTGGAGGATAGAGAAAGTGTGAGCCTTAGAGCTTTATACGCAAAGACCTTAGAGGTAAGGCCATCTCGAGAAAGGTGTAGTGTTATGTTTGACCGCATAGGAGTGCATAGTGCACGTGAGCTATGTTCGTGGGATAAGTCCCCGAGTAGCGTGATTTGAAAGAAGGTAGTCGAACTAGGAAGACCGCCAGGTTTTCGTAATATGATTTGAGAAATTATTCTTCGGGAGCTAGTGTTTTGCGCAATGCCGGTCGGGTTGAGGCCGTTGCGGGTCAACCCGCGGTAGGTTTGGTGGGGTCGGTTTGTGGTGGTCCCTCTTTGTGTTAGGGTCAGGGTGTTAGGCCCATGTTTAGTTAGCGTGCAAGTTCGTGGATGCGTTCGACCGATGGTCGGGCCGATGGGGCGACCTATCGTGTTCTTGGTCGTGGTCGTTCCCTCGGCGGTGTTGATGTTATCCAAAAGGTTGTGAGGTTGCACGGTGCCTACCTTCACCTTATGACGACAGTGGAGCCAGTGCACTGTTTCTCTTCTGAGTTTGTACCAGCGGCTAGAACTCAAAGTGAGTCTCGAATCGCATTCGCCCGGGCGGTGTTTTGATTTCGGGGGTGAGCCGCAGGATCGTTGTCTCCGGGGAGTGTTTAAGCTACCATTTCGTGTTCGGATGTCGCCTTGTGACGCCTTGGCGTAAATGCAAGTTGCGGTCGATTGGTTCGATGTTGGCGGGGTTCGATAGTTGGTTGAGCTTGTTCGTGGATAGTGTGAAGCTTGTCTAGAAGAAGTTCCGACAGGAATCGCGGCGGATAATCGGCGACGACGCCAGAGTTGATTGTCGGTCTTCTTGAAAGTACCACCCCGGACAGGGTGTGACGAGTTTTGGAAACAGAAGGAACTTAGCCCGAGTTACTTTGGGCCTTTGTGAGTTCATGTGAAGAATAGGCCAGATTGCCTATATGTTAGCATTTGCCGTCCGACTTAGGAGGAAGGACGTCCGGTCTTTCGTATTGTTATGTTCGGGAAAGTATCGAAGATCCATCCAGAATGTTCCCAGTTAATGATGACCACGTTAGAGATAGTAACCCCGAGTTTTGGATACTAAGCGATCGTAAATGTGGTAAGAATTCGAGTGTCACGGCGATCGTGATAGCGCAGTACCATTTGTTGGGTCGTCGGAGCAAGGCTCGCGACAAAGTGACAAAGTAGTACTATTTGTGGTGAAGTTAGAGGTGTTTCCTCGTGGACTTAGATGTAAGTTTTGCGCAGGTGTTTCCATGGCCAGGTATGGCAGGATTGTTTCGTAAGTATAGTAGTGAAGACTATACTGGCTCACGTTTGTTTTGAGACTTAGAAGGAACATTCGGGACGAATGTTTCTAAGGGGGGAAGAATGTTATACCCCGTAGTTCCAGGGTATGTATGCGAGGACGTACGTACGAGAATACGACAGAAAGATTGGAAAGGAAGAAAGAGTTGATTTTTCCACGGAAACGTGTCCGGTGTTTGTGAAGGAAAAAGGTTCGTTAATGGGAATTGGATTCGCTGCTTTGGTATTCGGACTTCCTGGAATATTAGAGAATTATGGAATTTTATTTTCGGAAATGGTCACGTGGGACCCACGGGAGAAATTTACGGTTTTGTGGGGCCCGCTTTGATTTTGAGATTTTGGCCGTTTTGGATATTTTCGGAAGACGAAATATTTTGATTTAATCGGGGCGACACGTGTCACCCCACGTGGCACCTTTCGGGCCGAATTATGTTTGTGCATGCGGTTAGAAGTCGTTTTCACAAACGCTTTCCTGACTTTCGTAGGGAATTTCCGCTATGTCATTTAGTATTTTATGGATTTTTCCGAGAGACGGAACATTTTGGACCAACGAGAGGGCGGCACTTGGCACCCTCTCATTGGTGGGCTTAGTGGGCGGTTCTTGGACGAAAAGTGGGTGTCAAGTGGTAGATATTTTGGTAGATATTTTGTGTGCAAGTTGGCTAGGTACACATGGGTGAATCTTGGCCCTACACTTGCCTAACACTTGGTGTGATCTTGGCCATTGGTTGGCCTTGGCTTGTGCTATAAATACCCCTCCCTTTGAAGACTAATTCATTCACAAAATTGCCTAAGTCTTGAGAGCCTTCCCCCTCCCCTTTTCGTGAGGCCCCGAGAGTCCCCAGCTGGGGGTGGCCGAGAGGGAGACACCCCTCCTGTGGTGTGGCACCCCCTAGCCTAGTTGCTTATAATACCCTTTGTGGTATAGAAATACTCTCCAAGTATTGTTATAATGCCCAAATACCTTAGCCAGTATACCTTGTAGTATTCTAAGGTTATACCTATCTAAAAGCCCGAATACTATTATACTTCCCGTCCGTGAAACCGAAACCCTAGGAAAATCTCCATAGTCCGTTGAGTATTGTGTGTTTGGTTAGAACTTCTAAGGGTGGTTTAGAGCGGTTGAGCGCTGGAGTTGAGCTAAACGATTGCCCAGATCGACTTTATGCTTGGATAATTATGGGCTTATCGAGGTAATTATCTTGTCCCCTATTGTAATTGGATATTACATGTTGTAGGAGTATATAGTTGAAGTATACTATATATGCTGGAGTATGGACTTGTGTAGTAGTACCGTGGAGTAGAATTGTACCGGGTTAGGCGTATAACCCCTGGTTGGCTTGATGGCCCCGATAGAGAGGAGATTTACATTGCTGTTTGGAGGTGAATTTTACGTAGAATGTTCTACGATGTTAATAAGCGCGCGTGGCCTTATAGGTTGAAGTACTACGTGTGACGCGTTCTACTTGGCTTAAGGAGTAGCGGCTTGAGGTACTCGGAGCATTTTGCTATTAGTCGATAATCGTCGCGAGGTATGTGAACCTCTTCCTATCTCTTCTAGCATGATATGTGTGAACTATGTAGTGCGGTAGACGCATGTGCTAAATGTATTCGATTGGTTTAAAACATAAAGTGTTATAACGGCTTTATGGGAAGTTGGTTATAACGACTTTATGTAGATAAGAAAACACTTTGTGGTTTTTAAAAGGTAAATGATTTGTTTATAAGCGGCTTGATGTGTGATCATAAAGAACTTGAAGTATTTCAAAAGATTTCTGAAATCGTTTTGAAAGAGAAGTAATACTTGGTTTGTGAGAACTTAAGAGTTATACTAGCTTTATGGGAAGTTAGGTATAACGCTTAAGAACGCTTTTCTTGATTTTGGAAATCGGGATGTGTATCGACAAACCATCTGCGTTATTAAAAGGAAATGTTTTGAATAATTAAGTATTATTAAAACCAGAGAAACTTCCATCTGCATAGAAGCTAAGATGAGACAAAATGATATTTCCTAGATCATGGCTGCTGTAATAAGATTGTTATAAACAAGAATATTCTACTCACATATAAGGCTTATGTTTCTCCGATTGTTTAAAAGAGAATTATATTCTTAAATGAATAAAGCTATGAACTCCGAAACCTTTCTAAAATAAGAAACGTGAACATTTGAAATTAGGCAAACTTGGACGTTTGGAAAATAATGTTGTTACTTGATTTTACAAAGGTAAGAGTTTTGGTTTTCTTAAAAGGATAGTCACTCTATTTTTATACTACGGGTATTGTGTGACTTATGTGAAAGAAACAGATCTTTTAAAGATTTAATGTGTGAAGTACTTTGGGGTTAGATACCCAAACTTGTTAGTAGAAAGTACCTTGTGTGAATACTTTATTGTATTGGTTGTGTTGGTTGGTGATAGCCTTGTAAGACTTTCTTGTTGCTTTGATAAGTAAACGTGTTAGGATGCTACGTGTGTTAGTATCTTGTGATGTTTGTGTAAAGGGTTTCCTTGATTGTGCTTATTAACTATCGCGTTATGATAGTATGGTGGCATTCATCTTTTGAGATGATTCCGGGGGTTAAGCTGCCCTCCGATGCGGGGTAGACTCAGGAGGTCGATGGACCTATGATTCGAGAATACCTCATGCAGTCCCGGCGCGAACTACGAGAGTTCCGTGTTAGTGTGCGTCGGGCATGCGGTCGCTTGTGGCTTGTAGCGAAGTCGGGGCGATGCCGGAGTAGCTACCCTCGACGGGATGCGCCATGCGGGCGATGAGATTGGCCTATGCGGAGTCGCGGGAAGTTCGACTAGACGCGCGCATTAGATACTGCGGGCAAGTGGCCGCCTTTGATCATGTGGCCGGTGAAGCAGATCTTATAATCTGATTCATGACCTTGTTGGTGGTGTTAGTAGTCGGCTATGCCTTCGTACCCCGTCCGGTGTTATTATGGCACGTGGGACACGGTGTTCATGTGTGTTCCTTGGAACTTTTATATCATAAAGCTAGTGAGGAATGTGTCCCACGCACGATTGATGTTGGGCGTGAGACCCATTTATGTTCTTTGGTGATGACTTGAGGGAGTGAGTCCCTGACTTGATATGACTGCTTAGTTATTGTAAAACTGTAGTTTGGTTATCATACATGTCTCCTGCTTTATAGACTATTATGATTTCATTTGCAGTGTTTTTAGTTTCACATACTTTGTTATCGACCTCCTTCGGGCCGTTCATGCCGCAGTAAAGGTACACATTGATCCTCGCTCTTGGGGCAAAGATTGGGAAAGCTCCGCTTTCCGAGGCTTATCGGTATAGTCCTTGTTGTAGGTGTTTACATTCGGTATGGGCCCTGTCCGCCATTGTTGTCATATCATTTCTTAGAGTCTGTGTTGTGGCGGGGTTTGTAAAAGGATTAAACTGCTTTTGTAAAAGAGGTTATTTATATACGAGGCAAGTTTTCCTGATTATTGTTTTATATTTCATATCTCATGTTGTTGTTTTATGTTCGATTACTGATGTTGTGTCACTAGGGTGCGGGTAAGGCACGATCACGCCCGATCTGGTCGTGACAGGCGATTGGCCTTGCTTCGATCATTAGCGGCCTAGAAAAGACCGCTACATTATATCTATTTTGCTCTTGTTTATGTTGTGGCACTATGTGCGCTTTAACCGTTGTAATTACAAATGGTTTTAAACACTTGATTTCATTTCCGCATTTACGATTTCACATACTTGGTACTGTTATCGACCTCCTTCGGGGGGCTGCGTTCATGCCGCAGGTAAGGGAAAGCAGGTGCTAGATCCGCATTCTTAGGATCTCTACTTTGGTGTCAGGAGCTCCATCTTCTCCGGAGGCTCGACTTTTGGTATGGTTCTCCCTGGTGTCGTAGATATATGTACATTCAGGGTATGGCGGGGCCCTGTCCCGCCATAGTTGTTTACTTCCTGAGGTGCAGAGTCCTATTATACTGGGATGTAACTGCCAAACTTTGGATATATATATATGCCGAAAGGCAACTTTTTCTCAGATATACTGTTTCTCATTTTCATATTGTTTCCTGTCTTGTTTTTATATTCACGATTACTGATGTATGACTACTTGGGTGCGGGTAAACTACCACGGCCCGGAACGGGTCGTGACAAGACTAATAAGAAGTTAGGGGATTTCTTAACTTGCTTATATATTGTATGATAAGCCGGTAGTGCTTATGTTATGTATGATAGACGGTTGAGCTAGGGTAAGAGTATAAATGTGGGGTAAACCCCCAAGACGTTATACCACCTTCTCTAGGGTAATAGTATAAATGCGGGTTAAACCCCCAAGACGTTATACAACCTTCTGAGTATGATTGAGGGGTAAACCCCCAAGACATTATACCACTCCGTGGATTTGCTACCCATGATGCGAGGAATACCTCATGCGGGTCCATACGACCTATGCGGGTGTATACAGTCTATGCGAGGAATACCTCATGCGGGTTCACACGACCCTTGCGGGTGAAATAGTCCCAGGAGTAGGATTGCTTAATGATACATGCGCGGTTGTCCCGCTTTGATCGAGAGCCTCCTATTTTTACGCAGAAGTATACTCTTATTTACTCTCATTGTTAGTAAGGCATGTCATCGTAATTTGATTATCACACATGTCTCCGCTTTGTTTTAAACTTATGATGTAATTACAGATTTTCCGCTTACATACTTTGTACATAGTGTGATCGACTTTCCTGGGGCTGCGTTCATGTCGCAGGTAGGGGTAAGGAGGTGGTGGATCCTCATTCTTAGGATCACTAATCAGGTGTCAGAAGCTCCATTTCTCCGGAGGCTTGTCTTTTGGTACGATTTTCCCTGATGTTGTAGATATTAAGTACATTCAGGGGTATGGCGGGGCCCTGTCCCGCCACAGTTGTTATTCCTAGAGGTCTGTAGTCACATTTTGTGGTTTGGGCTATAAGAACAAAGTTGTACTGTTTTACTCTTGATTATGTATATTTTATGGAAGACGGCACTTACTTCGCCAGCTTTGTGATCTTTACTGTCTAAACATGTTTATGTGTTGTGTATGTTCCGCTGCTATTCTCTGATGTATACCGAACGGGTTCCCGTGTAGGGCACCGCCGCGCCCGGGTCGGTCGTGAAAAAATGGTATCGAGCGCTTAGTCCTCTGAAAGTGTCTACGCATCGTGTATAGTAGTAGTCTTGATTATCGTGTGTTGTGCACCACATCTATAATCGTGAGGTCAGCAGGACATTTAAGATTGGTTTCCATTCTTCTCTCTCCGAGATCGCAAGAGAGTCGCCTTATTAGGTTGAATCCTCTCGACCTATTCTTATGTATCGCTTATGCCTCCACCTGGCGCACTGTGGCCCGTGGCGGCAAGGCAAGAGCGTGAGCTGCTAGCGGTACTCAGAGGGTTACTAGGACTCAGGCACGGACTATGCCTGAGGTTTCAGGCGGGTCGGCGAGTTCAGCCACGCTGGCAGTATTAGAGGAGCCGAGAGCGGCAATAGCTCCAGAGGTTCCGGTACCTGAGCCTCCAGTTCCACAGCTAGGGGCTGAGTATAGAGATTACGGAGAGCAGATCCGGTTATTGACCAAAGATAGTAGCGAGTGGCACGAAAGCGCGTAGCTAACCCTGAGCCGACAGCCATGGATTCGGGATTTTCTGGGTTGTCATCCACCCGAGTTCTATGGTTCGAGGTCTGAGGAGGATCCGCAGGAGTTTATTCAGCAGTTACAAAGGACTATGCAGGTGCTTAGGGCCTCGGAGACAGAGTCGGTTATGCTAGCCTCTTACCGGTTACGCGATATTGCGTTGAACTGGTTTGAGTCATGGGAGCTGTCGAGAGGTGAGGATGCTCTTCCAGCTGTTTGGGAGGAGTTCACAGAGGCCTTCCTGGATCACGTTTTGCCTCCTGAGATGAGGAGAGCCCGCGTGGATAGATTCTTGACCTTGAGGCAGAATGGGAGGACTATCAGAGAGTACAGCCTGGAGTTTGACTCATTGGCCAGGTATGCGCACACCATTGTAGTTGACATGGCGGGCAGAGTTCATCGTTATGTGATGGGGCTAGACCGTCATATGATTACTGCATGCTTGGGGGTGGCCCTTTAGCCAGGTATGGATATTGCCAGGATACAGACGTATGCGCAGGGGATAGAGGATAGACAGAGGGAGGATCAGGAGGCTTCCCCTGACGTCGTCACAGGTACATTATTGATTTCATGCTGTGACGTATATGCTTTGATAGATCCAGGTTCTACCTTGTCCTATGTGTCCCCTCTTATTACTGGTAGAATCGGGATAGAGCCGGTGTCGATAGAGCCTTTTGAGGTAGCTACGCCAGTGGGTGATTCGGTGTTAGCTGAGCGGGTGTACAAAGATTGTCCGGTGTTTATTTATACCGCCGACTAGCAGACTTGATAGAGTTGGAGATGACAAATTTTGACGTCATTATGGGTATGGACTGGTTGGCTTCTTGTTATGCCAACGTTGACTGTAGAGACAGGTTGGTTCGGTTCCAGTTTCCTGGCGAGCCAGTTATCGAGTGGAAGGGCAACACAAAGGCGCCGGCGGTAGGTTTATTTTTACCTCAAGGCCGGAAGATGGTGCGAGCGGTACATTTATCATCCGTTCGTATTCACGCAGAGGCCGAGTGCCGCTTCTTGATCGATGCCGATGGTTAGGAGTTTCGGATGTGTTTCCGACGATCTTTCCGTATCCTCCTGAGAGGGAGATTGAGTTTTGTATTGATACGTTTCCAGACACTCGACCTATATCTATTCCGCCATGCAGGATGGAACCTGCTGAGTTGAGGGAGCTGAATGACCAGCTGAAAGATTTGCTGGAAAAATGCTTTATCAGGCCTAGTGTTTCTCCCTGGGGAGCGCCGGTTTTGTTTGTGAAGAAGAAGGATGGGACGCCAGATGTGTGTTGATTACTGACGGTGAATAATGTAACCATCAAGAATAGATACCACCTCCCCAGGATTGATGATGTGTTTGACCACTTGCAGGGTGCGAGGTGTTTTTTCCAAGATAGACTGCGTCCGTTATCATCAAGTGCGAGTTCGAGAGGCGATATCCCAAAGATCGCATTCGTGACCCTATGGGCACTATGAGTTCAGGGATATGTCTTTCGGTTTGACCAACGCTCCAGCGGTATTTATGGATCTAATGAACCGGGTGTTCAAGCCATTTTTGGATACATTTGTTATAGTATTCATTGATGACATCCTGGTTTATTCGCGTCTGCAGTAGAGCATGCAGATCACTTCGAGGACCCGATTGGGTCCTCCGAGCCGCAGCTTGTTCGCCAAGTTCTCCAAGTGAGTTTTGGCCTCGATGGCATTCCCCGGGCACATTATCAATGATGGTGTTCGGTGGATACAACAAAGATCGAGGCGAAGTCTTGCCGAGACCTACGACTCGACCGAGGCGCAGCTTTAGAGTTGGCGTTATTATCGTAGGTTTGTGAGCGGTTGCTTCGATATCGCGACCGCTGACTAGCCGACTCGTAAGGCATCTAAGTTCCGGTGGGCGAGGTCTTGCGAAAGGTTTCCGATTCGGAAGGAAAGGTTGACGACGACTCAGTTCTTACTCTTCCCGGAGGTTAGACGCACGTGATTTATTGTGATGCCTCGAGTATCGGGCTAGGGTGTGTTTTGATGCAAAGACGGCAGGTTATAGCCTATGCTTCCGGTAGTTACTAAGCATGAGGAATTACCCTACCCACGACTTAGAGTCACGCGATTATTCATGCCTCAAGATTTGGAGACATTATTTATATGGGGTTCATGTGGATATTTATACGCACCACAAGAGCCTCCAAAGATATCTTCGTGCAGGAGGTGAACTGCATGGCGAGACGGTGGTTAGAGTTGTTGAAAGATTATGATGTTGATATTCTATACCATCCGGGGAAAGCCAACGTGGTTGCTGATGCCTTGAGTCGTAGATCGATGGGGAGTCTGTCAGAGGTACAGCCAGAGAGACAGGACATGGTCCGTCAGATCCATCAGCTAGCGAGCCTTGGGGTTCGATTGATCGATACCGATGATAGTGGGGTACGGGTTCGTGAGGTTGCCGAGTCTTCCATCGTTGATGAGGTGAAGAGGCGACAGTATGAGGACCCAGTGTTGGTACGGTATCGAGATGCAGCTCTTCGGGAGGAGAAGAGTCTATTCGAGGTAGCGCCTGATGGGGTGCTAAGATTTGAGGGCCGGTTGTGTGTTCCCGATGTGACAGGACTTCGTCAGCAGATTCTGGGGGAGGCACACAGTGCTCGTTATTCTATTCATCCGGGGTCGACCAAGATGTACCATGACCTCAGATGTATGTATTGGTGGGATGGCCTGAAGAGGGACGTGGCAGGTTTTGTTGCACAGTGTCCTAATTGCCAGCAGGTCAAGGTCGAGCACCAGAGGCCTAGTGGGCTATTGCAGGCTATTGAGATTCCGACATGGAAGTGGGAGGTGATCAACATGGACTTTGTTATAGGGTTACCTCGTACTCAGAGGAAGTACGACTCCATTTGGGTTATTGTTGACAGGCTGACGAAATCAGCCCACTTCCTTCCAGTCAGGACGACGTTTTCGGCTGAGGACTATGCCAGATTGTACATCAGAGAGATTGTGAGACTGCACGGAGTCCCTGTGTCGATTATATCAGATAGAGGAGCCCAGTTTACGGCTAACTTCTGGAGGTCTTTCCAGAAGGGATTAGGGACACAGGTGAGTCTCAGTACATCGTTTCATCCTCAGACTGACGGGCAGGCAGAGCGTACTATCCAGACACTTGAGGATATGCTGCGAGCCTGCGTGATTGATTTCAGGGGTAGCTGGGAGGATCCGCGAGCTTATGATCCTTGTTCAGCAAATTGTATAGTTGGATCATGTGAGTACATCCATGATTATGACATAAATCTTGTTGTGAAAATTGTATAGTTGGATCATCTGAGAACGTCCATGATTACGACATAAATCTTATTGTGAAAACGGTATAGTTGAAATCATGTGAGTATGTCCATGATTAGGACTTGAACATTATATAAATCCATGGACAAGATCCATCATGCGAGTACAAATACTCTTTGCGGTTGATCTAACTCTTAAAAGACATAACTTAAAAGGTAAACTTGACTCTCATTACTCTCATATTTGTAAGGCACATTGTACTGTTATTTTGAATTATCATACTTGCCTCATGTTATATTTGGACTGTATGATCTCCTTTACAGTACTTATTGTTTCACATACTTGGTACATTTTCCGTACTGACCCCCTTTCTCCGGGGGGCTGCGTTCATGCCGCAGGTTTAGGTACGCAGTTTGGTGATCTGCAAGTGTAGGATCCTTGCTCAGAGTTTTGGGATAGCTCCATTGTTCTGGAGTTTATCATTTTGGTAATGATCTTTTATTACAGGTTTTTGTACAATTATGGGTACGGCGGGGCCTTGTCCCGTCATAGTATATTGTCCAAACTATTAGAGGTATGTATTCATATGTGGGATTGGACTCGTGTAAAGTGTAGTTTCGTTTTGGCTTATATATATATAGTGGCGGCCTTGTCGGCTTTGCCTTTGCTTGTTTTAAAAAAAATGATGAGTATCTTTATATTCCGCGGGTTACTTGGGATGAATGGGTAGAAGGGTGCCCAGGTAGGGTACCAGTCGCGGGCCCGGAGTTCGGGTCGTGACACTCCCTCTGTTCTAATTTATATGACATACAATGCCAAAAAGAATGATATATTTTTCTATTTGGCAATAATTTAGTTTTAACTTTTACCCTTTACGCTTAACAAGATGATCTATAACCACACAAATAACTTAGACTTGTTTTAGACGACAAGATTCAAAAGTCTTCCTTCATTTCCTAAACTTCGTGCCCAGTCAAACTACATCATGTAAATTAGGACGGAGGAAGTATCTTGTAAAAGCCCTCTAAAATCACCTCCAACTGAGCTCCCAAGTCCAAAATATAAAGAATGAAATGTCTTAGATTTAATTGGTTTCTTAATGTTCGGATACAACAATCGCAGGTTCGAGCTTCGCACCGGTGGCCCATTGATCACAGATGCGAATTCCATTCGACTCATCCTCGCATGTGCGACATCACCCCTACGTCCACGACCTCACATGTGCAAGCCGCTCGAAGTCACCATTTCTTGCACCTACGACCTACCTTGCGTAGGTGCGGCCTTGCAGGTGCGACGAACCAGACAACAACAACTTAAGATTATCCTCAAACTTCAAATAAATCCCTGAAACTCATTTGAAGCCTCTCATATATAAACTAAATATGCAAACCACTACTAAAACATGCAATGGACTTGCTCACACACTCAAAATACTCGTACAATGTCATTTTGACCTGCTGTTTGCTCTCAAGTTAACTCCAATTTCATTCAATTACTAAAATCTTGTTACACCCCGTAATACCAGGGCTACTAATTGAGAACGTGATGAAGGATTAAGATTTGAATTTGGAAGGAAAGAATTATTACATTTTCTTAAGGAAAATTTTAGATGAAAAGTGACGACGAAAACTTATTGAAGGGTAAATTCATCGTTTTCAAGGGCTAGAAGGTCTTATAATAATATTGAGGAGTCATGGGGCTAATAATATAGGGTCCGAGAAAGATTTCACAATTTTGTGGGGGGCCTTCCGAAAATATTATATCTAGATATTTTGGCCAAGTGGGATATTTTTGAGAAAATGATAATGTGACCAATGGGAGGGTGACATATGTCCCTCCCAAGTCTTGCAAGACAAATATCCATATATGGATATGTTAGAGACTTAGAGACATTTTCATTTTATTTTCTTCAACCAAAGTTCTCTCTTTCTCTCCCTAATCTCGAACCAAACCAAGAAATTTCCAAGATCAAGAGTAGATTATTATCCAAGACTAAGCTCCCTAATGGAGTGCTAAGCCAAGATAAACCCTTAAACCCCAAGAACATGGTGTTGGCCGAGAAGAGGGTTGAAACCCTAGGGTGTTCCGTCGACTTTTTTGTGTCGAAATGCAAAGTGAAGTTGTGTATAATCTCATAGGGGTCACATATATGTTATTGTAACTTGAAGAAGTGGAGCGAAACGAAAAATGCGGACCATTGTAGCCCGGACTATTTTGGGGCGTTTTTGGGCACAAAATGAGGTAAAAGTTCTTCTTCTTTTAAAGTAATTGGATATTACTTATTGTTGTTATGTATGGATGAACATGTACTTAAAGGAATGAAGATTAAAATGTGTTTGGACCATTTTTGGCAAGTTGGCCGAGACTAGACAATGTTTGTCGTCGTTGGATTCGTTGGCTATTGTCGTTGTTATCGACACTTGTTGCATGCTAAAATGAAGTAATCTTGTTATTTATATGTGATATGGAATATATATAAGTGTTGAAATGGGAATTTGATTATATAGAATCATGGAAAAGGACTTTGGATTGTTGTAGTTGTTGTTGGCCGAAAACTGCCCAAAACTGTTAGACGTCGTTGTGTCATTTTGTGGACTGTTTTGGGGTGTTGTTATGCTGGAAAATCAGCCCCTAATATTCATGTTTAAGTGTAGTAGTTTCTAATGGAAGTCCAACGGGAATTGGGGTGTGGAAAGGTGTTGAAACACCTCACATTTTACCCTCATTATTGTTGGATTACAGACTGTTTTTATGGGCTGATTAGTGGACTGTTTTGTATAATTGTGGGGCAGAATTTCACACGTCTAGTAGGCGTGTAATCCCCTTTGGTTATTGCTTTGGTTGTGAACTGTTTTATTTAAGCTAAGGGGCCGAATTTTGCACGTAAGGTATGCGTGTGATCCCCTTTGGTTAAATGTTGGTTGTGCCTTAAATGAGGCTTAATTTATGGTTGGATTCGAGCCTTGGAAAAGGTGGAAAAGTACGTAGAAGCAAAGGAAGTGCTGCCTAAATTTCCGTAGAATAAGAGGACAATTATTCGGTATAAGTCTTACACTTGATAGCTTGAGTTGATAGAAGTGTTATTGTCATTTTAGGTTGAAGTACTACGTATAGCATATTCTAATTGGCTTGTGGAATAGCTAATAAGGTTGAAGTACATTGGGGCGTATGCTACTTGTCGTGTTGGTTAGTCGTCAAGAGGTATGTGAACTTCTTCCTTCTATCGGCATGACTTATTCTTGAAGTATACTTTCCTTGTTATTTGGAGTATACGTTACTTGTTTCTTGAGGTATACTTGCCTTGATTTTAGAAGTATACTTGACTTGATCTTTATAGAGTTCTATTGGAACCTAATCCTTAGTGATATACTTCTTGGATAGTACTTTGGATTTCCTAAACTAGAAGTTGGTCTATATACTTCTTTGATAGTACTTTGGATTTCCTAAACTAGAAGTTGTTCTATATACTTCATTCAAAGTACTTTGGATTTCGAAAATGGAAGTTCTTTTTTATGGTTTGAAAAGAACAAGTAACTTGGTTCGAAAAGTATAGATTACTTGATTTGAAAAGTATAGATTACTTGATTTGAAAAGTACAAGCTTACTTGATTTTAAAATATAGTAGTAATGTTATTGGAAAAGAATGAGTTACTTGATTTAAAGAAATAATTTCCTTAATGTTGAAAGTAGAAGTTACTTGATTTTAAAGCCTTGAGTGGATTTAAAAAGGTGTAGTAACTTAATTTGAAAAGTAAATGTGCCTTCATACTACGAGTGTTAGTATCGTGGGGATTCTTGCATGAAATGATTCTTTTTATAAAGAATAGATGTACGTAGTATTTTTGGGTTCAACTCCCTAATGTTTCATGAAACGATTCTTTTCATGAAGAATAGATGTACAAAGTACTTTGGGTTCATTTCCCTAATGTTACATGACATGATAATGCCTTTGTTGTATTAAAAGGAAATATGTGGTAGTTCTTTAGTTTTCTAAAATGAAGGTTGTTATAACGGCTTTATGGGAAGTTTGTTATAACAGTTTTATGGATGGTCAAGAAGATGTTTTAAAGTAATATGTGATGTCTAGTTCCTTAATTTGCCAAACCATGTCTTAGAAAGATACTTGATATGATAAGTGTCTTGATTTTCTAAATGATGGTTTCAAAATGATACATGTATTGGATCCTACTTCCTAGTGATACATGTAGTACTTGGGCATTTCTAAAATGGAAATTTAGTTTATAAAGTGAATGTACGGCGGACGTACATTGTTGTAATGAACTTTAATCCTTAGTGATGCAAGGTGTAATAGTGCCTTGGTGTTTATAAAATGGAAGACTTGATAGTGTCTTGGTTTATCTAAAATGAAAGTTCATTTGAAAGATAATGTTGTTGAGAGTCAAAAGGTGATTTAAATTGCACGAGGTTGCCATGATAGTTATATGTAGGGCTAGCCAGTGGGACGGGCCGGCCCGGGCCCGACCCGGTCCCGTCCCCGCCCCGATTAAATTTGAAAAAAAACAATTAGCGTGTCCGGGGCTCGAACCGGGACGGGACATGGTATGGTACCGCCCGACCCGGTCCCGCTAGGACCCGACCCGTACCGGTCCCGCCCCAGTCCCGACCCAGTCCCACTCAAAAACAACCACTTGCCAAAAATAGTCGTTGCAATAACGACCATTTTACATTTTGGCCGTTAGACAACGGCCATTTTTGGCTTCCCCCACTCCCCCAACCCTCCTACCCCCTTTATATTTATTTTTAACCCCTAAGTTATTATATTTATACTTTAACCCAATTTTCCAACTATAAATACCTCATTTTCTCTTCTTATTTCTCACAAATCTTCCTACAATCTCTAATCTCTCAAATCTCAATCAATCAATCTCTATACAACATTGTCTACTACATATTCACTCTATTTATTAATTTGAGAATTGGAGATGGCGGTACTATTCAAAGATTGAATACGAGCGGAGTGAAGAAGGTACAGTCACCCAGAGATTAACGAAGAAGAAGACGAAAACTACAACGACATCTTATCTGAAGGCATGAGTAGCGATGTGGAACAATTTGACCAAGATATACAATTATAAAGAAACTAGAAAAAGTATTTTCAAATTGGTAATATATTTCATTGTAATTTTAGTATTTTTTTGTCACGACCCGAACCCGGGCCCGTGACTGGTGCCTTACCCCGGGCACCCTAGTGATACAACATCAGAGAAAACCAGCGGAAATAAAAAACTTTAAACATATAAAAGGATATGGATTAAGATGAAAGAAAACAGGCCAACCAAAACGGTTGCCTTTCAGCATATATATATATAGAGACATTTGAACAGTTACAATCCTTACAACCACGCCATTACTCTGCACCTCTAAGATTTATCTGACAACTATGACGGGACGGGGCCCGCCATACCTGAATGTACAAGAACCTACTGGACTCGGGTAACATACCAAAGATAAGCCTCCAGGAACAGAGCTTCCCAAGACGAAGGTGATCCTAAAGCGGGGATCGACGGCCGATGTACCTCTACTGCGGCATGAGCGGCCCCGAAGGAGGCGATACAACAGTACCAAGTATGTGAATCGAAAAATCAGTAAATGAAATCATAATAGTCTATATAAAGCGGGAGACATGTATGATAACCAAACTACGATGACACATATAATTATGGGTCTCACGCCCACAACATCAATCATGCGTGGAATACCTTCCCATGCCGTGATCATGATATGATAACACGAAGAACACACGGACACCAAGTCCTACACGATGCCAAAGCCGTACTAACAATCCAAAATGGAAGCATACGTGCGCTACGCATCGTGTCGGTATGTCCAAAAGGAAACAACAAGACAAAGAATCAAAATGGAAGCATACGTGCGCTACGCATCGTGTCGGTATGTCAAAAGGAAACAATAAGACAAAGAATCCAAAATGGAAACAATAAGACAACAATCCAAAATGGAAACATACCCGCTGCGCTACGCGTCGTGATATGTCCAAAAGGAACAACGACATCAATCAAAATGGAAGCATACGTGCGCTACGCATCGTGTCAGTATGTCCAAAGCGATTAGCAAAAATAACACTATCAAGAGGAGCGTACCCGTGGAATTTCTCCGTCACTGCCGGCACGTCCCAATAAGTTCTCAACAAGTCAACCGGCCCTCCATCGAGAGACGCGGTAGTATAGAAACACAATTCTAGCACAACTAAGGCTATCACAACAAGCATAGGCAAGTTTCACAACAACAAGCATAGGCAAGTTATACATAACTCAAGGTACTTTCATTTTAAGTTAAAGTCCGGGTTTTAACCCTAAAGTACTACGTACGTTAAATTCCTTTTAAAGAGATCCCTTCCTTTTATAAAAGTCACCCGGTACCCGTAGTATAAAAATAGAGTGACTTACATCTTTTAAGTAAAGCAAAACAACTTCCATACTTTCCTTTTTAAAACCAAATCAAGGCAATACCATGCCTTCTTTTTAGACCAAAACACTTCTCTTTTTAAAGTCAAGTTACCACATTAAAACCAATGATAAAACCCTTTTTCATAAAGTCGTTATAACTCACTTCCCATAAAGCTGTTATAACACTTTATGTTTTAAACCAATTTAAGACAAAACGATGCCTTTCTTTTCCTAAAGTTCCGGTTGCCTAATTTCAATTGCTCAAGTCTCTTTTTAGAAAAGTTTCATAGTTCAATGTCTTAATCTCTTTTAAAACAATTGAGTAACATAGGCCATATGTGTGGCGGTTTATTCTTGTTTATAACCATTTATTAAAGCGACCATGATCTAGAAAAATGTAATATCATTTTGTCTCATCTTAGCTTCTATGCAGATGGAGGTTTCTCTGGTTTTAATAATACTTCATTATTCATTACATTTTCCTTTATTAACGCTGCGGTGGTTTGTCGATACTCATTCGATTTCCAAATCGGTAAACGTTATTCCTTTTAAAACCAAGTACTCATTACTCACGAATGAGGTTTCACACAAAATTCATATTAATTCAATTAAGTTCGTCTCTTATCTTTTAAGATCAAGTCTCTTAACTTCTAAAATCGAAACCATTTTCTTTACCTCTTTTAAGACGTTATACCTAACTCCCATAAAGCTAGTATAACTTTTTTTAAAACCAAGTACTCTTCTTTCAAAAGGTTTATTAATTCTTTTGAAATACTTCAAGATTCTTATTATTAGGGCTTAAGTCAAAGACATTGCCGCATAACTACGTTTGTTAACACACGTCGTCTACCGTACTATATATATATATTTTATTCAAAGCTTAAGTCAAAAGACATTGCCGTACAATTACGTTCGATCGACACACGTCGTCTGCGTACTATATATATATATATCTTTAAAATATCATGCTCGAAGTATAGGAAGAATCACATACCTCGCGACGATTATCGACTATAAGCAAAAGCGCTCACGGCTATAACGGCTAGCCTTGTCCACCTTCCAAGTAGTTCATGCTACTCGCAGAACATTCAACCAATAAGGTTATCGATCTCAGTAAATACAATCTATGTAAATACGATTTAATCTTCTACTATATTATTCTTCGATGTGATTTTAGTTCAAGTCTATTACGTAATATCCTTCATTACAGTTCAATTCTCTTATGAATCTTATATTCATTTCTATACTACTACGATGTAATTTCCAATTACACTAGAAGGACGATAGTATTTACCTCGATGAGCCCAAAATTATCCAAGTATAAAGTCGCTCCCGAGCAACGTTAAGCTCCTACTCAAGTGCTCAATCCGCTCCAAACAACCCTTAGAAGTTCTACGCCTTCTACTTAACACTTCAACCGACTATGAAGGTTTTCCTTAGGGTTTCGTTTTTGTGACTTAAGGAAATATAGTAGTATTTCCTGCTCTACGATAGAGGTAACTTTGGAAAGTACTACAAGGTATTTGGGCTAAAGTATTTGGGCATTATAACAATACTTGGAGAGTATTTCTATACCACAAAGGGGTATTATACGAAACAACTAGGCTAGGGGTAGGCTCGTGAGGGCCTCAAAGGGGAGGGGTGTGGCGGGTGAAACTCAAGAGGGAGGGAGTAGTGTGAGACTTAGAGAAATGCTCAAGTTTGGATGAAGAAAGTCTTCAACTTAGAGGGGTATTTATAGGTCAAGCAATGGCCAACCAATGGCCAAGATCAAGCCAAGTGCCATGCAAGTGTAGGGTCAAGATTTGACCATGTGGACCTTATCCATCTACCACACCAACTTGCACAAAATATCCTACCAACTACACCCCACCCTTTCGTCCATTACCGCCCAAGACGTGCTCCAATTAGAGGGTGACAAGTGTCGCCCTCTCGTTGGTCCAAAATGTTTCGTCTCTCGGAAAAATCCGCAAAAATTAGAAATGACATAGCCGGAATTTTCCCTTCGCAAGTCTTGTAAAACGTTTCGTCGAAAAACGACTCTTTTCGGCACTTGTGTACAATTTTCGAAACTTGCCAAATCTTTAAGGCTCAAATTTTTATACGTACGCCCTCACGTACATACTCTGGAAATACGGGGTATAACATTCTCCCCTCCTTAGAAACATTCGTCCCGAATGTTCCTTCTTAAGACGGATAACGATGAAGTTCTTCTAACAAGTTGCCAACGCCACGCCTGGCCACGAAATAACACACGTTCTCTTCCTTCCTTACTCGTAGTACCGCTTCGAACACTTGAACTCTTCCAAGATAATCACGTGCGCACTTCATCATCGCTTTAGTTCCCAAAACTTTGGAGTCACCACCTCGAACCTGGTCATCTTACTAGCCTCAATCTCCGCCAGGCCATTCCTCGGCCTTCACGAACCGATTCAGTCGAACGCATCCACGAACTCATACGATGGTCATCTAAACTTGGGCCTAACACCCTCGTGCCCCTACCATCTGGAGGGACCACCCAGAGCTGACCCAACCCCAAAACAGGCCGCGGGTTGGCCCACAACATGGCCCCAACCCGACCCACTTAACGCATCAAGCTCTTGTTTCCCGATCCGGAACAATCTTACCTCTACAGGTCATGAAAGCCACCACTCCCATTTCACACTACCCAGGGACTTATCACACAATACATTCTAGGCATAAAATGCACTCCGACAAGGATCACTTGCAAAAACTTGTACTCAAGACGGCCTTACATCTAAGGTCTCAACTGTAATATTCTAAGGTTCATCATTTTCTCACCCCAGCTTACCCTTTTTCACTAACGTGTTTCTAAATCACATTTTAGCACAAAGCTATCCGAACATAACACTTAACACATTATCATAACATTAATACATACAAGTCTTTAGAGGGGTAAGGATATACCTGTATCTACCGCTTTACTCTAATCACGATCACCTTACCGCAGGAAGCGCATGGTATGAAGGTGATGAACCGACCATAGATCCGTAGTCTGTCTTTGCCCGCGATCTTACCTCGGTCGGACAGTTTCGCAAAATGGCCTGCTGTGCATGTAAAACAAACTCCGTACTAGCACAACACTCCCACTATGGAGTCTACCGCATGGCACAACGAGGTAGGGGTGGCTTCATGGCTAACACCCGCTCTCCGAAAATCTGAACCTCGAGCCACGACCGCTCCCGAATACTCTGGGTGCCACAAGATTGTGGAGGACCACTCTGTACTGGCGGAGACGCATAACTAGTCTGCTGCTGCGGCGGTCCGCCTCGAAAGTTACCAAAGGACCTGCATTACGGCCTCTTCACGATCTTGGTTATTCCGTCGATTTCTCCGCTCACATCCAAGTGCATAAGCTGCGCACGGGCAATGTCCATGCCCGGCTGAAGAGCTACACCCGAACAACTCTCTGCTAGGCAATCATCGAGCCCTGTAACATATCGGTGCACTCGATCCTCCATACTAGCTACTAATGCGGGGACGTACCGGGCCAATGAGTCGAACTCCAAATTGTACTCCCGAACCGTGCGCGGCTTACGCGCCACCAAAAATCTGTCGGCCCGAGCCCTCCTCATCTGTGGAGGCAAGAAATGTGCAAGAAATGCCTTTGAGAACTCGTCCCAAATAGCTGGAAGTGCATTCTCTCCCCGGGACAGCTCCCACGAATCAAACCAGTCGACTGCGGTATCACGCAGCCGATGCGAACCTAGGACCACCGACTCGGTCTCCGATGCCTTGATCACTCTCATGATCCGCTGTAACTGCCGGATGAACTCCTGCGGATCATCCTCAGGCCTCGACCCATAAAACTCTGGCGGGTTACATCTCAGAAAATCTCGTAGCCTCCAACTATCTGATCTAGGGTGAACCACTGGTGCTACTTTGGGCTGCTGCGTCGGCTATCCTCAAATGCCGCCTGACCACGGCCATTAATCGCGGGCCACTCCTTGTAACCCATCTCTTACGCTCCCGGTGCGGGATGGAGGCTCAGTCTTGTGGTCTCTGTAGAGGCTGCCGCTCTACTCGCGACTCCTCTGTGCCTTGCCGCCACGGGCGGGTTGCCTTGCGCGGAGGCATAACTGGTAAAAACGAAGTACGTCAGAGGGGTCCAACTTATAACACAGCTCTAAGGCACGATCTCAGAATGAGAAGAAGGGAAACCAACCCTAAATGTCCTATAGCCTCCTGATTATAGATGTGGTGCACAACACATCGATAATCAAGACTCTACTAGACACGATGCAGTAGACACTTTCCGAGGACTAATCGCTCGATACCACTTTTGTCACGACCGAACCGGGCGTGATCGTGCCTACCCGGGCACCCTAGTGATACAACATCAGAGAAAACCAGCGGAAATAAAAAACTTTAAACATATAAAAGGATATGGATCAAGATGAAAGAAAACAGGCCAACCAAAACGGTTGCCTTTCAGCATATATATATATAGAGACATTTGAACAGTTACAATCCTTACGCCCACAGCGATTACTCTGGACCTCTAAGATTTATCTGACAACTATGACGGGACGGGGCCCGCCATACCCCAATGTACAAGAACCTACGGACTCGGGGTAACATACCAAAGATAAGCCTCAGAAGGCGGAGCTTCCAGGCGAAAGGTGATCCTAAGCGGGGATCGGCGGCCGATGTACCTCTACTGCGGCGTGAGCGCAGAAGGAGGTCGATCTGGCCAGTACCAAGTATGTGGCCGAAAAATCGTAAATGAAATCATAATAGTCTATATAAAGCGGAGACATGTATGATAGCAAACTACGATACACACATATAATTATGGGTCTCACGCCCACAACATCAATCATGCGTGGAATACCTTCCATTCTGCGCGATCATGATATGATAACACGAAGTACACACGGACACCAAGTCCTACACGATGCCAAAGCCGTACTAACAATCAAAATGGAAGCATACCCGTGCGCTACGCATCGTGTCAGTATGTCCAAAAGGAAACAACAAGACAGCAATCAAAATGGAAGCATACCCGTGCGCTACGCATCGTGTCAGTATGTCCAAAAGGAAACAATAAGACAGCAATCCAAAATGGAAACAATAAGACAGCAATCCAAAATGGAAACATACCCGTGCGCTACGCATCGTGTCAGTATGTCCAAAAAGGAACAACCAGACAGCAATCAAAATGGAAGCATACCCGTGCGCTACGCATCGTGTCAGTATGTCCAAAGCGATTAGCAAAAATAACACTATCAAGAGGAGCGTACCCGTGGAATTTCTCCGTCACTGCCGGCATGTCCCAATAAGTTCTCAACAAGTCAACCGGCCCTCCATCGAGAGACGCGGTAGTATAGAAACACAATTCTTGCACAACAAAGGCTATCACAACAAGCATAGGCAAGTTTCACAACAACAAGCATAGGCAAGTTATACATAACTCAAGGTACTTTCATTTTAAGTTAAAGTCCGGGTTTTAACCCTAAAGTACTACGTACGTTAAATTCCTTTTAAAGAGATCCCTTCCTTTTATAAAAGTCACGGTGCACTGTAGTATAAAAATAGAGTGACTTACATCTTTTAAGTAAAGAAAAACAACTTCCATACTTTCCTTTTTAAAACCAAATCAAGGCAATACCATGCCTTCTTTTTAGACCAAAACACTTCTCTTTTTAAAGTCAAGTTACCACATTAAAACCAATGATAAAACCCTTTTTCATAAAGTCGTTATAACTCACTTCCCATAAAGCTGTTATAACACTTTATGTTTTAAACCAATTTAAGACAAAACAATGCCTTTCTTTTCCCTAAAGTTCCAGTTTTCCTAATTTCAATTGCTCAAGTCTCTTTTTAGAAAAGTTTCATAGTTCAATGTCTTAATCTCTTTTAAAACAATTGAGTAACATAGGCCATATGTGTGAGCAGTTTATTCTTGTTTATAACCATTTATTAAAGCAGCCATGATCTAGAAAAATGTAATATCATTTTGTCTCATCTTAGCTTCTATGCAGATAGAGGTTTCTACTGGTTTTAATAATACTTCATTATTCATTACATTTTCCTTTATTAACGCTGCAGTGGTTTGTCGATACTCATTCTGATTTCCGAAATCAGTAAAACGTTATTCCTTTTAAAAACCAAGTACTCATTACTCACGAATGAGGTTTCACACAAAATTCATATTAATTCAATTAAGTTACGTCTCTTATCTTTTAAGATCAAGTCTCTTAACTTCTAAAATCAGTAAACCATTTTCTTTACCTCTTTTAAGACGTTATACCTAACTCCCCATAAAGCTAGTATAACTCTTTTTTTAAAACCAAGTACTCTTCTTTCAAAAAGGTTTATTAATTCTTTTGAAATACTTCAAGATTCTTATTATTCAGGCTTAAGTCAAAAGACATTGCCGTACAACTACGTTCTGTTAACACACGTACGTCTACCGTACTATATATATATATATTTTATTCAGGCTTAAGTCAAAAGACATTGCCGTACAATTACGTTCAGTCAACACACGTACGTCTACCGTACTATATATATATATATATCTTTAAAATATCATGCTCAAGAGTATAGGAAGAATCACATACCTCGCGACGATTATCGACTATAAGCAAAACGCTCCACGGCTATAACCCGGCTAGCCTTGTCCACCTTCCAAGTAGTTCATGCTACTCGCAGAACATTCAACCAATAAGGTTATCAGTCTACTGTAAATACAGTCCTATGTAAATACAGTTTAATCTTCTACTATATTATTCTTCTGATGTGATTTCAGTTCAAGTCTATTCTGTAATATCCTTCTATTACAGTTCAATTCTCTTCTATGAATCTTATATTCATTTCTATACTACTACAGTATGTAATTTCCAATTACACTAGAAGGACAGTAGTATTTACCTCGATGAGCCCAAAATTATCCAAGTATAAAGTCGCTCCTGAGCAACGTTAAGCTCACTCAGAGTGCTCCAATCGCTCCAAACAACCCTTAGAAGTTCTACGACTTCTACTTAACACTTCAACCGACTATGAAGGTTTTCCTTGGGGTTTCGTTTTTGTGACTTAAGGAAATATAGTAGTATTTAGGGCTCTACGATAGAGGTAACTTTGGAAAGTACTACAAGGTATTTGGGCTAAAGTATTTGGGCATTATAACAATACTTGGAGAGTATTTCTATACCACAAAGGGGGTATTATCTGAAAACAACTAGGCTAGGGGGTAGGCTCGTGAGGCCTCTCAAGGGGAGGGTGTGGCGGGCCAACTTCAAGAGGAGGAGTAGTGTGAGACTTAGAGAAATGCTCAAGTTTGGATGAAGAAAGTCTTCAACTTAGAGGGGTATTTATAGGTCAAGCAATGGCCAACCAATGGCCAAGATCAAGCCAAGTGCCATGCAAGTGTAGGGTCAAGATTTGACCATGTGGACCTTATCCATCTACCACACCAACTTGCACAAAATATCCTACCAACTACACCCCACCCTTTCGTCCATTACCGCCCAAGACGTGCTCCAATTAGAGGGTGACAAGTGTCGCCCTCTCGTTGGTCCAAAATGTTTCGTCTCTCGGAAAAATCCGCAAAAATTAGAAATGACATAGCCGGAATTTTCCCTTCGCAAGTCTTGTAAAACGTTTCGTCGAAAAATGACTCTTTTCGGCACTTGTGTACAATTTTCGAAACTTGCCAAATCTTTAAGGCTCAAATTTTTATACGTACGCCCTCACGTACATACTCTGGAAATACGGGGTATAACATTTTTTCTATGTCTTTTGCAATTTTTTTCAACAACAGTACACTATAATGTTGTAATTCTGAATCTTGTATATTTCAATGAAATAATTAATAATATAAGAGGCACAAAAACAACCTTGGATGTTTTTTTTACACTCTTCTTGTCTTTGTTTAATTATTTAGTTTATAAATATATATGAGTATAATACTATAATATGAGTATATGACTATCACTATATGACTATATGTTACTTTGTTAGTATTTTTAATTTTGTGGATTTTTTTTTTTTTTTTTAAAATGTCCCGTCAGGCAGGCCGTCCGCTTCCCGACCAATCGCCGCGGGGCCGGTGCAGGGGCGAAAGCAGTATCATCCTGCTAGTACCGGTCCCTTTGGCCTCGGCCCAAGCCCGCCTTCTCCGTCCCGAGCCGGTCCGAGCCACTTTATCCCTATCCCAGTGGGCCCGGCCCGACCCACTGGCCAGCCCTAGTTATATGTATAATTATTGGGATGGATTGCATGATCCGCAACACTTGTATACATATATTGGGACGGGTTGCACGATCCGCAACACTTATATAATTATTTGGACGGGTTGCACGATCCGCAACACTTTTATATATATATTGGGACGGGTTGCACGATCCGCAACATTAGCATATCTGGGGACGGTAACACTGATATATATACATTTGATGAGTAAATGGGCCGGCGTCCCATGATGTTGAACACGACTCTCGGTTAAAAGAAAAGAATGGTACATTTGGTTTATTTAAAAAGGAAGGCATGGTATTGTCTTGGGTTATTTAAAAAGGAAGGCATGGTATTGTCTTGAGTTATTTAAAAATGAAGGCATGGTATTGACTTGGTTATTTCTAAAAAGGAAGGTATGGTATTGTCTTGGTTATTTCTAAAAAGGAAGGTATGGTATTGTCTTGGTATTTCTAGCAAGGCAGGCATGGTATTGCCTTGGGTTTTCTAAAAAAAAAATAGTACATTCTATTTATTCTAATGAGAGTCAGAGATTGTTTTAACTTGCATATGTTTACTCATATAGCTATTCGTGCATGGGTACTGTCTGTGAACTTATATTCACGATGCGAGATAGATTTCCCATGAGATGTGTATAGAGTATAGGATTTCATGACTAGATATACATGGTTTTAAAATAACTCTCTTTTGAAAAAGGCACAGTTGGCTCTTATTGTATATGACATGGTAGGATCTGGTATTTGGTTTTCATACTTTCCCATGTCATTCTTTTGTACAGTTATTATCTGATTTACTGTACTTATTGTTTACATACATGGTACCTGTTATACTGACCCCCTTCGGGGGGCTGCGTTCATGCTCGCAGGTCTAGGTACTCAGTTGTGAATCCGCGAGCTTAGGATCCTTGTTCAATATTTTGGGATAGCTCCAATGTTCTGGAGCTTGTCATTATGGCTAGGTATATTCAGAGTGCAGCGGGGCCTTGTCCGTCATGGAGTTCTTGTCCAAACTCTTAGAGGTTTGTATTCATATGTGGGCTGGACTGGCGTGAGTTGTATTTACATTGTTGTGCGGTTGTAGACCCATTCAGGTGTTATATATATTATGGCATCCTTGTCGGCTTTGCCTTTGTTTAAAGAAAAAAAATGAGTGTTAATTATCTTCCGCAGTTTGTTTCTGTTGTATGAATAGAAGGGTGCCCAGGTAGGGCACCAGTCGCGGGATCGGGGTTCGGGGCGTGACAGAGTGTTATCATAGCAGTTAGTCCTCGGAGTGTCTACAGACCGTGTATAGTAGAGTTTTGTTTATCGGTGTGTTGTGCACCACATCTATAAACAGGAGGCTATAGTACATTTAGGATTGGTTTCCCTTCTACTCACTCTGAGATCGTGCGATAGAGATGTGTTGTTAGGGTAGTCTCTCCCTAACGTATTATTGTGGTTGTAGCTATGAGAAAAGAAATAGTGGCCCAGAAATGATTATATGGACCTCGTATCCAGGTTGGTAAAACTATTGTATAGTTGGTATAATGATGATGTGTATATGTACGAGCGTATTTATTTGGGGCCCTGTGTGTTGCCTGAAATGATTATGAATTACCATGAGTTTGTTAAGCCTTAATAATTACTTGAAAGGTGTGAAACAGTTTATTGAATCCACACCTAGGCATAATATATGTGATAATTTGGAATAGTCAGGAGGTAATGAATTGTCTAAGATTGTGATAGACTCTTAAAGGATCAGGTTCAATTGACTTAAGGACATACCATGTTGTTAGATTAAGATGTGATGTACGCTTAAGTGATTGTGTGAATAATATTGGTATGGAGTAAATAAAGTTGTTGTGATTAAGACAGCAGGATTTTGAGAAGCTACATTACTCGTATGTGGGGACTGATAATGTAAGCTTCGGACATAGAACGAATATGAACCTTAGAATATTGATAACCGCTGAGACCTTAGATGTACAAGGCCTTCTCGGGTAGTAAGATTTATTTCAGACCAAGAGTGAGAGTTAAGTGCGACGATGGGTCGGTTTGTGGGCCAATTTCGGGTCTACCCGTATCATGGAATGGAGTGGGGTCAGTTGGAGTTGGTCCCTCTATGTGATAGGGTCACGAGGATGCAAGGCCCAAGTCTAGTTAATCGTTGTACGAGTTCGTGGACGCGTTCCACCAGAACCGGGTCGTGGGAGCCGAAAATGGCCTTAAATTGTTGGGTGTATTAACTCAAAGGATTTGAAAACAGAAGCAATAATTGAAATTATGTACATATACTATAATAGGTTCGAAAGTACGAGAAGAGTACGACAAGTAAGAAAAGGAGCGAACAAGTGTTAAAAGAATTGAAGTGTTTACAGTTATGAATAATGAAGGTACGAAAAGATAATCCTTTTTGGGCCATGAATGGGAGTTAATAGTGATGATACACACTTTAGATTTGATTTCTCGTTTGGCTAGTGATTAATGTATATGCATGTGCGATATATTGTGGCATCATTGGTTTTGTGGAGTATAGGTGTGTAGGTATAGTTAAAAGAGACTATGTCGAAAGTTGAATAGCTTGAGACCCTAGATGAACATTCAAGGACGAATGTTTCTAAGGGGGGAAGGATGTTACACCCCGTAATACCAGGGTTACTAATTGAGAACGTGATGAAGAATTTAAGATTTGAGTTTTGGAAGGAAAGAATTATTACAATTTCTTAAGGAAAATTTTGGATGAAAAGTGACGACGAAATTCATCGTTTTCAAGGGCTAGAAGGTCTTATAATAATATTGAGGTGTCTTGGGGCTAATAATATAGGGTCCGAGAAAAATTTCACAATTTTGCAGGGGACCTTTCGGAAATATTATATCTAGATATTTTGGCCAAGTGGGATATTTTTGAGAAAAAGATAATGTGACCAATGGTAGGGTGACATGTGTCCCTCCCAAGTCTTGCAAGACAAATATCCATATATGGATATGTTAGAGACTTAGAGACATTTTCATTTCACTTTTTCTTCAACCAAAGTTCTCTCTTTCTCTCCCTAATCTCGAACCAAACCAAGAAATTTCCAAGATCAAGAGTGGATTTGTCACGACCCAACCCCGGGCCCGCGACTGGTGCCCTACCTGGGCACCCCTTTCGGTATACATCAGAGAATAGCAGCGGAACATACACAACTGATAACATGCTTAAACATAAAATAACAACAAAGCTGGCGATAAGGCCACCTTCCGTAAACTATACAAATAAAGCGAGACATTTTTTCTTTACAACCCAATCACAATGTGACTCTGGACCTAAGAATAACAACCGTGGACGGGACGGGGCCGCCATACCCCGAATAAACAACAACCAACCATACGAGGATAGGCCTCGGAGTAATGGAGATTCCCAACGGTGAGCTGATCCTAAAGTGAGGATCAACTACCGTATACTCTACTGCGGCATGAGCGGCCGAGGAGGTCGATAACATGTACCAAATATGTGGCCCGAAATCTGTAATGAAATCATAAGTCTATAATAAAACTGGAGACATGTATGATAACTCAATTAACAGTACACTGTGCCTTACTAACAATGAGAGTAATCAAGAGTATACTTACAACATAAAAATAGGAAGCTCACGATCAGCGGGACCACCGCGCGGTATCGCTCGCAATCCTACTCCTGGGACTATTTCACCCGCATAGGTCGTGTGGACCCGCATGAGGTATTCCTCGCATAGGATGTACCCGCCCGCATGGGACTATTTCACCCACATAAGCCCATAAGGACTCGCATGAGGTATTCCTCGCATCATGGGTAGCAAATCCACGGAACAAGTGGTATAACGTCTTGGGGGTTTACCCCTCATTTATACTCTTACCCTGAAGCAGGTGGTATAACGTCTTGGGGGTTTACCCCTTATTTATACTCTTACCCTAGCTCAACCGGCCATCATACATAACATAAGCCCTACCGGCTTATTATACATAACATAAGCACTACCGGCTTATCATACAATAAATAAGAAAGTTAAGAAATCCCCCTAACTTCTTATTAGTCTTATTCATATACACTCTCATTTTAGTTTACTTAAGGCACTAACATGTCATTATAAATCCGGGAATTTAACACAAAGTACTACGTACTTCTATTCTTTTAAAATGACTCATTTTCATATAAAACTTCCAAGATACTAATAACCGTAGTATCAAGTCATAACTACATTTTAAGACAAGTCACAATACTTTTTTTAGAAAATACATTTTCAGGCTTCTAAATCAAGTGACTTCTTTCTTTTAAAACCTTAAGCAATTGATACCTTTAAATCAATTTGCCTTTCGTTATTTCAAGTCATTTAACATACTTAAATTACTTAGAGTAAACCACTCTTTTTAACTTTCCATAAAGCTATTATAACCAACTTCCCATAAAGTCGTTATACTAGCTTTATACTTTAGAAACTTACATACTTCTTTATAACCAAGAGACTTAAACTTTCCAACAAAACAAGTATCAAAATACTTTCAACATACTTAAAGTCTCTTAACTTTTGAAAACCAAGATATCCTTAATATTTAAACAAGTGAGTTAACTCCCTAACTCAACCAACTTGGACATTCTTAAAATAAGCCAAGGATATCAAACGGACTAGATTGTCAAAATCTTGTACGTCTACCGTACTATACATTTACAACTTATTCATGCTCAAGAGATAAGAAAGTTCCACATACCTCTTCGGTTTAATCCACTTGCTAAGTCCGATTAAGCGTGCGTAGTATGTCAACCTATAATGACCATAATACGTCTATTAACTTCTTACTTCAAACGTAGAATATTCCAAGTGCAAAGTCACTAAATTCTACGGAAAATCGGACAACACTTCCTTTGTTTCTACATACTTTGCCACCTTTTTCAAGGCCGAATTCAATAACCAAACACGCCACATTTAAGGCTCAACAAAGTAGTTAACAATAGGGGATTACACGCTTAATCAAGACATGTAAAATTCCGCCCCACAATAACTATCAAACTAGTCCAACATATAATGTCCATTCGGCAAAATAGGGACAACAATACAAATTCGTTTCCAATCCCTTTTCAATCCAAGTGGTTTAATATAACATGTTATCTAGCCACAATGGATTATAACTACTACAATCCTCAAGTTGGTAAACATGCGACGATTCTAATTATCGACCAAATTGTATTTCAATTTCAAATGGCTTAACATGTCATTTTCGGATTTGAGCTTCCAAATTTCCATAACACTTAACAATCTTCATAACACATATCACATGATCATTTCTAACTTATAATAACATGGAATCTTCAATTACAAAAGTAAGACGAAGATTATTACCTCAATTAGCCCAAATATGATCCAAGATTACAAGTCGATCCTTAACAACTTTAGCTCCTCCTTTCGACATTCCAATCCACTCCAAGAAACCTTTAGAAGCCTATGAAGAACTTATCTTCAAGTTCCAACTTCAAAGTTGAAGAACTCCTTAACTTTCCGCCTTGCGACTAATACAAAAACGCCACTTTTCCGGGATCTTTCTATTGAGATACCCTTACAATACTCTTAGGAACCTTGGTTTAAAGTATGAGAATTATTGGACAAAAATTGAAAAAATTTCTCTCTTGAAACCCTCTAAAGCCGAGAGCCCTCTAGTGTTCTTCAAATATTTTCTTGAAATATGACTAAGTGTGGGAACTAGTCTTGCTACTAGTAAGCTTATATAACACAAGGAAGGGTTAAGATTAAAACAAATGGGTGGCTTGGATGCATTTCACAAGGATCAAGCCAAGTGGCCCTTTGACAAGTCAACAATGTCAAGCTCTTTGTCTTAGCAAGACTTGGTCATTTAAATTATGGTCAAATGACCATCCTATCCATGTATTTTCGTCCAAGACCAATTAAGGGGGGTGACACGTGTCGCCCTCCCGTTCGTCGCAATATTTCGTTTTTCGACAATTCCATAATTCCGATAAATTCATACTCGTCTCAAATCTTAACATTTTTGAGTTCTTATAAACCTATCCTGGAAATTTCCGGGGTGTAACATTCTTCCCCCCTTAGAAACATTCGTCCCCGAATGTTCTTCTGGTAGTCAAACTTAAAGATAGCGACATAGTCTCCTTACAACCCCTACATACCAATAATACCACACAAGGCCACATAACAATACTCATACTAAAATGTCAACATGAACCCCATGTGTCAACGTCAGTTATCTGCATAAAGCTTTTATCGACTCTGAGCTTACAATAATCTTTCCTGGATAAGCTTCGCCTTATCCACCGCCTGCTGAACAAGTCTGGACCAAATAACTGAACCTCGCCTATGTCGAACCAACCAACCGGCGATCTATACTTTCTTACATACAAGGCCTCATACAGGGCCATCCGAATACTGGAAGGGTATCTGTTATCGTACGTAACTCAATAAGAGGCAAATAATTCTTTCAACTAACTCTGAAATCAATAACACAGGCCCGCCACCTATCCCCAAGTGCCTGGATAGTATGCTCTGCCTGCCCGTCGGTCTGAGGGTGTAATGCAAAACTGAGACTCACCTGTGTTCCTAATCCTTTCTGAAAAACCTCCAGAAGTTATCCGTAACCGAGCTCATCTGTCTGACATCATAAACGTAGGAACCCCGTGCAGTCTCACAATCTCCCTGCTATAAAAGCTGGCATAAAACTCAGCCGAACAAGTGGTCATACCCGGAAGAACACGGTTGGTTTCGTCAGCATGTTTACCATGACCCCCAGGGGGTCGCACTTCCTCTGAGTACGATGCCACCCTGTAACAAGATCCACATTAATCACCTCCCATATCTAAGTCGGGATCTAAATCTCCTGTAATAGCCCACTGGGCCTCTGGTGTTCAACCTTGACCTGCTACAAGTTCGGACACTAAGCAGTAAACTCCGCTATGTCCCTTTTCCGGTCATCTTACCCATACATACATCTGAGGTCACGACACAACTTAGTCGACCCCGAACAATTTGAGCAATAAGCACTGCGTGCCTCCCCTAAAACCTGCTGACTAGTCCTGCAGCACCGGGTACACACTATCTATCCTCATATCACAGCACCTCATCCGGTGCTACTCAAACGGGCTCTTCTCTTCTCGGAGAGTCGTATCTCGATACCGTATCATAACTGGATCCTCATACTGTCGCCTCTTTACCTCCTCAACGATGGAAGACTCGGCAACCTCTCGGATCTAAACTTCATTAACCTTGGAAACAAATAATCGAACCCCTCGGCTCGTTAGCTAACGAATCTCACGGACCACGTCCCGCACAGTTGCCCATCCGATGGACTACCCATGTAGACCCACGACTAAGAGTATACAGAATCGTCTTGGCTTTCCCCGGATGGTATAGGATATCGATATCACAATCCTTGAATAACTCTAACCACCGTCGCCATGCAAATTCTACTACCTGCATGCGAAGGTATACTTGGAGGCTTTTGTGGTCTGCACAAATATCCACATGAAGTCTATATATACGTCATGCCCCCAAATCTTCAAGGCATAATTTAACTGCCGCCAGCTCTAAATCATGAGTGGCGTAATTCCTCTCATGCTTCCCTAACTGCCGGGAAACATAGGCTCTAACATTATCGTGTTGCATCAGCACACAACCTAGCCAAACACCCAACGTGTTACAATAATAACCTAACCCTCTAGTCTCACATGAGGGGTTAGAACTGTAGTCGTGGTCAACTTATCTTCCAATAACTGAAAGCCTTTCTGATTCCTGCGAAATATTCGGGTATCCTTAATCTCACTTATGGTTCCTGTTTCCCTTTCTCTGTTGCAACCAAAATTGGTCACTAAACTTAGACTTAATTCCTTTGCTTGCCTCATGGCTAAGACTTACTGTCAATCACAATTTAGGGGAGAGGTTTCCTTGATCTCATCAAGTAACAATCCTATTATTCTCTCCCAGCTCGTAGAGATAATAGCCAGGTGTTACCACATTTCCTCGAAACGTTCTTACTTCCCATTATTTACTAATGGTCTTTACACTAGTCTGGGGTAATCATATCTCGTGCAACTTACATAACCATAGCCGTATTCTCCTTTATCATTCTGGTCATATCCTTACCTTAGGCTTATTATTAGCAAAAGTATTTCTATCTTGATTCATAATCGTACAGTTTCATACATGCTTACAACCTGCATTTATATCTTTACGATACTTCCTCGACCAATTAAATGCGTCGTTCTTAATTACCCAACACAACACTTTTCCACGGTTATCTACAACTGTAACCTGGCATGGCGATACGAAGACCTTACGGTCATATCCTGCGTCTAACAACATGGGTACACGCAACCCCATAATACGTAAAACTGTCCTTTTACGTGGGGGAGAGAACTTATCTCCCTTTCTTAAACTTTCCTTGGAGTCACAACCCTAATCACAGGGTCCTCTTGCGGTCCAGTAAATATCTAATCATCACGCACCGCCTTTAAGTTCGTGTAGATTTTCCAACCTACCAAAGATGCCCTCAGCTTTCCGCCGGCAGCACTCGTACTTATTTTATTCTTGCCTTGCACATTTTCCTGAAATTATCCGGAAGGTCGTGGCCCTGACCGCCACACCAAACCAACTCCAAGTACCTCCAAGGGCACTTAACATAAATTCCTTCAAATTCAATTATTACTTACTTTCTGCGTCAATTTACCTCAAATGAACAAGTCACACAGACTTATAAAAAAAACAATGATGTCAAAGAAGGAAGGATAATTCACTGGTTACCACCACTCCTCTTCCTTTCCACTCGATGGCAAACTGCAGGAAAAGCGTGCCGAATCAATCTCTCTCTGTAGTCCACGTTGGCATAACAAGAGGCCAACTAGCATGTACTCATAGTGACCTCAATGTCTGTCATAACAGCTCTGCTAGGTCTGCTAGGGTCCAACGACTGTATCGTTACCGACAACTATTATCTACCCACTCAGCTACCACCCAACACTCACGGGTGTAGTCACCTCGAAAGGTCCTCATGGATTCAGGCTCCATTTCTTTACACTTGGTTGCTCTCTTTCTTACTGGTCGTACTCTTCCCGTAATTCCAAACTTATCCTAGCGTACGTACATAGCCTTCATACTGATTTGGGCCTCTAATATTTGGAGTTACTATTCTGAACAACATACGGCCATTTCCGGCTCTCACAACCTGGTTCCGGTGGAATGCGTCCACGAACCCGTAAAATGATTAACTATACTTGGGCCTTGCACCCTCGTGACCCTGTCACGTGGCGGGACTACTATCAACTGATCCCATTCCATTTCAGGCTATGGGGCGACCCTTAATAGGTCCTCAACTCGACTCGGCGTCATACTTAACTCTTATCCTTGGCCTGACTTAACTTTTTACTACCCGAGAAGGCCTTATATACCTAAGGTCTCGGTGGTTATCAACATTCTTAGGCTCGCAATTTCCATGCTCTACGCCTACCTTATCAGTCCCCCCATAAACGGGTACAAAAACTTCTCGTAATACCATAATCGTGTTGTCTTGACCACAACAACCATACTTACTCCATACAGATCTCACCCGTACCATTCCCTTAATCATACCACGTAGCTTAACCTATTAACATAGTCTTCCATTAAGTCCCTTAATTATAACCTCTTAAGGGTCCATTACATTCTCACACAACTCATCATCACCTAATTATCTCAAATTAGCACGTAAAACCTTGACGAGAGTTCCTTAACTATTCATACCTTCCCGGTATTTATTTAGTCCTTACCAAATCCTGGTAATCTAAAATCATTCTAGACAACACGCGTCTGACCCTCATACATAAATCCTTATAGTTGTATGTCACAATACCAACTATACTACAAACATTACCAACCTGGATACGCAATCCACATAATCTTTCCTGGGTCACTTCTGCCTTTCTCGTAGCTGCAATCAACATAACTCGTTAGGGAGACGACCTAACCATACGACTCATCGCACGATCTCGAGTGAGAAGAATGAAACAAATCCTAAATGTCCTGCGACCTCCTGATTAAAGATGTGGTGCACAACACACCGATAATCAAGACTCTACTAGACACGGTCTGTAGACACTTTCCGAGGACTAACTGCTCTGATACCACTTTTGTCACGACCCGACCCGGGCGCGGTGCCCTACACAGGCACCCGCTTTCGATATACATCGAGAATAGCGGTGGAACATACACAACCGATAAAATGCTTAAACATAAAATAACAACAAAGCTGATAAGGCCACCTTCCGTAAACTATACAAATAAAAGACATTTTTTCTTTTCCAACCCACTCCACAATGTGACTACAGAACTCTAAGAATAACAACTGTGACGGGACAGGGCCCGCCATACCCACGAATAAAAACAACCAACCATACCAGGATAGGCCTCGAGTAATGGAGATTCCCAACGGTGAGCAGTGATCCTAAAAGTGAGGATCAGCTACTGTATACTCTACTGCGGCATGAACGCAGCCCGAAGAGTCGGTACAACATGTACCAAATATGTGGCCCGAAATGCGGTAATGAAATCATAAGTCTTTAATAAAACTGGAGACAGGTATGATAACTCAATTAACAGTACACTGTGCCTTACTAACAATGAGAGTAATCAAGAGTATACTTACAACATAAAAATAAGAAGCTCACGATCAAAGCAGGACCACCCGCCTGCAGTATCATTAAGCAATCCTACTCCTGGGACTATTTCACCCGCATAGGTCGTGTGGACCCGCATGAGGTATTCCTCTCATAGGCTGTACCCGCCCGCATGAGACTATTTCACCCGCATAAGCCCATAAGGACTCGCATGAGGTATTCCTCGCATCATTGGTAGCAAATCCACGGAACATGTGGTATAACGTCTTGGGGGTTTACCCCTCATTTATACTCTTACCCTGAAGCAGATGGTATAACGTCTTGGGGGTTTACCCCTTATTTATACTCTTACCCTAGCTCAACCGGCCATCATACATAACATAAGCCCTCCCGGCTTATTATACATAACATAAGCACTACCGGCTTATCATACAATAAATAAGCAAGTTAAGAAATCCCCCTAACTTCTTATTAGTCTTATTCATATACACTCTCATTTTAGTTTACTTAAGGCACTAACATGTCATTATAAATCCGGGAATTTAACCCAAAGTACTACGTACTTCTATTCTTTTAAAATGACTCCTTTTCATATAAAACTTCCAAGATACTAATAACCGTAGTATCAAGTCATAACTACATTTTAAGACAAGTCACAATACTTTTTTTAGAAAATACATTTTCAGGCTTCTAAATCAAGTGACTTCTTTCTTTTAAAACCTTAAGCAATTGATGCCTTTAAATCAATTTGCCTTTCGTTATTTCAAGTCATTTAACATACTTAAATTACTTAGAGTAAACCACTCTTTTTAACTTTCCATAAAGCTATTATAACCAACTTCCCATAAAGTCGTTATACTAGCTTTATACTTTAGAAACTTACATACTTCTTTATAACCAAGAGACTTAAACTTTCCAACAAAACAAGTATCAAAATACTTTCAACATACTTAAAGTCTCTTAACTTTTGAAAACCAATATATCCTTAATATTTAAACAAGTGAGTTAATTCCCTAACTCAACCAACTTGGACATTCTTAAAATAAGCCAAGGATATCAAATGGACTAGATTGTCAAAATCTTGTACGTCTACCGTACTATACATTTACAACTTATTCATGCTCAAGAGATAAGAAAGTTCCACATACCTCTTGGTTTAATCCACTTGCTAAGTCCATTAAGCGTACGTAGTATGTCAACCTATAATGACCATAATACGTCTATTAACTTCTTACTTCAAACGTAGAATATTCCAAGTGCAAAGTCACTAAATTCTACGGAAAATCGGACAGCACTTCCTTTGTTTCTACATACTTTGCCACCTTTTTCAAGGCCGAATTCAATAACCAAACACGCCACATTTAAGGCTCAACAAAGTAGTTAACAATAGGGGATTACACGCTTAATCAAGACATGTAAAATTCCGCCCCACAATAACTATCAAACTAGTCCAACATATAATGTCCATTCGGCAAAATAGGGACAACAATACAAATTCATTTCCAATCCCTTTTCAATCCAAGTGGTTTAATATAACATGTTATCTAGCCACAATTGATTATAACTACTACAATCCTCAAGTAGGTAAACATGCGACGATTCTAATTATCGACCAAATTGTATTTCAATTTCAAATGGCTTAACATGTCATTTTCAGATTTGAGCTTCCAAATTTCCATAACACTTAACAATCTTCATAACACATATCACATGATCATTTCTAACTTATAATAACATGGAATCTTCAATTACAAAAGTAAGACGAAGATTATTACCTCAATTAGCCCAAATATGATCCAAGATTACAAGTCGATCCTTAGCAACTTTAGCTCCTCCTTTCGACATTCCAATCCACTCCAAGCAACCTTTAGAAGCCTATGAAGAACTTATCTTCAAGTTCCAACTTCAAAGTTGAAGAACTCCTTAACTTTCCGCCTTGCGACTAATACGAAAACGCCACTTTTCTGGGATCTTTCTATTGAGATACCCTTACAATACTCTTAGGAACCTTGGTTTAAAGTATGAGAATTATTGGACAAAAATTGAAAAAATTTCTCTCTTGAAACCCTCTAAAGCCGAGAGCCTTCTAGTGTTATTCAAATATTTTCTTGAAATATGACTAAGTGTGGGAACTAGTCTTGCTACTAGTAAGCTTATATAACACAATGAAGGGTTAAGATTAAAACAAATGGGTGTCTTGGATGCATTTCACAAGGATCAAGCCAAGTGGCCCTTTGACAAGTGAACAATGTCAAGCTCTTTGTCTTAGCAAGACTTGGTCATTTAAATTATGGTCAAATGACCATCCTATCCATGTATTTTCGTCCAAGACCAAGTAAGGGGGTGACACGTGTCGCCCTCTCATTCGTCGCAATATTTCGTTTTCCGACAATTCCATAATTCCGATAAATTCATACTCGTCTCAAATCGTAACATTTTTGAGTTCTTATAAACCTATCCTGGAAATTTCCGGGGTGTAACAGGATTATTATCCAAGACTAAGCTCCCTGATGGTGCTAAGCCAAGATAAACCCTTAGACCCCAAGAACATGGTGTTGGCCGAGAAGAGGGTTGAAACCCTAGGGTCTTCCGTCGACTTTTTTGTGTCTAAATACAAAGTGAAGTTGTGTATAAGCTCATAGGGGTCACATATATGTGATTTGAACTTGAAGAAGTGGAGCGAAACGAAAACTGCGGACCATTGTAGCCCGGACTGTTTTGGGGCATTTTTGGGCACAAAATGAGGTAAAAGTTCTTCTTATTTTAAAGTAATTGGATATTACTTATTGTTGTTATGTATGTATGAGCATGTACTAAAAATAATGAATATTAAAACGTGTTTGGACCAGTTTTGGCAAGTTGGCCGAGACTAGGCAATGTTTGTCGTCGTTGGATTCGTTGGTTATTGTCGTTGTTATCGACACTTGTTGCATGCTAAAATGAAGTATCTTGTTATTTATATGTGATATGGAATATATATAAGTGTTGAAATGAGAATTTGATTATATAGAATCAAGGAAAAGGACTTTGGATTGTTGTAGTTGTTGTTGGCCAAAAACTGCCCAAAACTGTTAGACGTCGTTGTGTCATTTTATGGACTGTTTTGGGGTATTGTTATGCTGGAAAATCAGCCTCTAATATGCATGTTTAAGTGTAGTAGTTGCTAATGGAAGTCCTACGGGAATAGGGGTGTGGAAAGGTGTTGAACGCCTCACATTTTACCCTCGTTATTGTTGGATTATAGACTGTTTTTATGGGCTGATTAATGGACTGTTTTTTATAATTGTGGGGCAGAATTTTACACGTCTAGTAGGCTCGTAATACCCTTTGGTTATTGCTTTGGTTGTGAACTATTTTATTTAAGCTAAGGGGCCGAATTTTGTACGTAAGGTATGTGTGTGATCCCCTTTGGTTAACTGTTGGTTGTGCCTTAAATGGGGCTTGATTTGTGGTTGGATTCGGGCCTTGGAAAAGGTGGAAAAGTACGTAGAAACAAAGGAAGTGTTGCCCAAATTTCCGTAGAATAAGAGGACAATTATTCGGTATAAGTCTTACACTTGATAGCTTGAAGTTGATAGAAGTGCTATTGTCATTTTAGGTTGAAGTACTACGTGTAGCATATTCTACTTGTCTTGTGGAATAGCCAATAAGGTTGAAGTACATTAGGGCGTATGCTACTTGTCGTGTTGGTTAGTCGTCAACGAGGTATGTGAACTTCTTCCTTCTATCGGCATGACTTATTCTTGAAGTATACTTGCCTTGTTATTTGGAGTATACGTTACTTGTTTCTTGAGGTATACTTGTATTGATTTTAGAAGTATACTTGACTTGATCTTTATAGAGTTCTATTGGAACCTAATCCTTAGTGATATACTTCTTGGATAGTACTTTGGATTTCCTAAACTAGAAGTTGGTCTATATACTTCTTTGATAGTACTTTGGATTTCCTAAACTAGAAGTTGTTCTATATACTTCATTGAAAGTACTTTTGATTTCGAAAATGGAAGTTCCCTTGTATGGTTTGAAAAGAACAAGTAACTTGGTTCGAAAAGTATAGATTACTTGATTTGAAAAGTATAGATTACTTGATTTGAAAAGTACAAGCTTACTTGATTTTAAAATATAGTAGTAACGTTATTGGAAAAGAATGAGTTACTTGATTTAAAGAAATAATTGCCTTAATGTTGAAAGTGGAAGTTACTTGATTTTAAAGCCTTGAGTGGAATTTAAAAAGGTGTAGTAACTTGATTAGGGAAGTTAAAGCAGGACGTCTGGTGTGACGTCGTCCTTATGGGCGTATTACATATGATTAGAAGAAAATGCTAATGCTGCAGTACTTCGCTTTGAAAAGTAGACGTGCCTTCATACTACGAGTGTTAGTATCGTGGGGCTTATTGCATGAAATGATTCTTTTTATAAAGAATACATGTACGTAGTATTTTTGGGTTCAACTCCCTAATGTTGCATGAAACGATTCCTTTCATGAAGAAAAAATGTACAAAGTACTTTGGGTTCATTTCTCTAATGTTACATGACATGATAATGCCTTTGTTGTATTAAAAGGAAATATGTGGCAGTGCTTTAGTTTTCTAAAATGAAGGTGTTATAACGGCTTTATGGAAAGTTTGTTATAACAATTTTATGGAAGGTCAAGAAGATGTTTTAAAGTAATATGTGATGTCTAGTGCCTTGATTTGCCAAACCATGTCTTAGAAAGATACTTGATATGATAAGTGTCTTGATTTTCTAAATGATGGTTTCAAAATGATACATGTATTGGATCCTACTTCCTAGTAATACATGTAGTACTTGGGCATTTCTAAAATGGAAATTTAGTTTATAAAGTGAATGTACGGCGGACGTACATTGTTGTAATGAACTTTAATCCTTAGTGATGCAAGGTGTGATAGTGCCTTGGTGTTTATAAAATGGAAGACTTGATAGTGTCTTGGTTTATCTAAAATGAATGTTCATTTGAAAGATAATGTTGTTAAGAGTCAAAAGGTGATTTAAATTGCACGAGGTTGCCATGATAGTTATATGTATAATTATTGGGACGGATTGCACGATCCGCAACACTTGTATACATATATTGGGACGGGTTGCACGATCCGCATCACTTATATATTTATTGGAACGGGTTGCACGATCTGCAACACTTTTATATATATATTGGGACGGGTTGCACGATCCGCAACACTAGCATATCTGGGGACGGGTTGCATGATCTGCAAAACTGATATATATATATATACATTTGATGAGTAAATGGGCCGGCGTCCCATGATGTTGAACACGACTCTCGGTTAAAAGAAGAGAATGGTACATTTGGTTTATTTAAAAAGGAAGACATGGTATTGTCTTGGGATATTTAAAAAGGAAGGTATGGTATTATCTTGGGTTATTTCTAAAAAGGAAGGCATGGTATTGTCTTGGTATTTCTAGCAAGGCAGGCATGAAAATTGTCTTGGGTTTTCTAAAAAAAAAGAGTACATTCTATTTATTCTAATGAGAGTCAAAGATTGTTTTAACTTGCATATGTTTACTCATATAGCTATTCGTGCATGGGTATTGTCCCTGAACTTGTATTCACGATGCGGGATAGATTTCCCATGAGATGTGTATAGGGTATATGATTTCATGACTAGATATACATGGTTGTAAAATAACTCTCTTTTGAAAAAGGCACAGTTGGCTCTTATTGTATATGACATGGTAGGATCTGGTATTTGGTTTTCATACTTGCCCCTGTCATTCCTTTGTACATTTATGATCTGATTTACTGTACTTCTTGTTAACATACTTGATACATGTTGTACTGACCCCCTTCGGGGGGCTGCGTTCATGCCCGCAGGTCTAGGTACTCAGTTGTGGATCCGCGAGCTTATGATCCTTGTTCAGCATTTTGGGATAGCTCCAATGTTCCGGAGCTTATCAATATGGCTAGGTATATTCAGAGGTACGGCGGGGCCTTGTCCCGTCATAGGTTACTGTCCAAACTCTTAGAGGTCTGTATTCATATGTGAGCTGGACTGGCGTGAGTTGTATTTACATTGTTGTACGGTTGTAGACCCATTCAGGTGTTATATATATTATGGCATCCTTGTCGGCTTTGCCTTTGTTTAAAGAAAAAAAATGAGTGTTAATTATCTTCCGCAGTTTGTTTCTGTTGTATGAATAGAAGGGTGCCCAGGTAGGGCACCAGTCGCGGGACCGGGGTTCGGGGCGTGACAGAGTGTTATCATAGCAGTTAGTCCTCGGAGTGTCTACAGACCGTGTATAGTAGAGTCTTGTTTATCGGTGTGTTGTGCACCACATCTATAAACAGGAGGCTATAGTACATTTAGGATTGGTTTCCCTTCTACTCACTCTGAGATCGTGAGATAGAGCTGTGTTGTTAGGGTAGTCTCTCCCTAACGTATTATTATGGTTGTAGCTATGAGAAAAGAAATAGTGGCCCAGAAATGATTATATGGACCTCGTATCCAGGTTGGTAAAACTATTGTATAGTTGGTATAATGATGATGTGTATGCATGCAGCGTATTTATTTGGGGCCCTGTGTGTTGCCTGAAATGATTATGAATTACCATGAGTTTGTTAAGCCTTAATAATTACTTGAAAGGTGTGAAACAGTTTATTGAATCCACACCTAGGCATAATATATGTGATAATTTGGAATAGTCAGGAGGTAATGAATTGTCTAAGATTGTGATAGACTCTTAAAGGATCAGGTTCAATTGACTTAAGGACATACCATGTTGTTAGATTAAGCTGTGATGTACGCTTAAGTGATTGTGTGAATAATATTGGTATGGAGTAAATAGAGTTGTTGTTATTAAGACAACAAGATTTTGAGATTTTGAGAAGCTACCTTACCCGTATGTGGGGACTGATAATGTATGCTTGGGACATAAAACGAATGTGAACCTTAGAATATTGATAACCGCTGAGACCTTAGATGTACAAGGCCTTTTCGGGTAGTAATATTTATTTCAGACCAAGAATGAGAGTTAAGTGCGAAGATGGGTTCTACCTGTTTATACCAGTACGTTAGTTATACTTAGACCAATACAAAAAATGGCCCGATTTAACGCCTGTCGCCTACGCCTAACCTCGGCTTAACGATATGTCGGCAGATGAGGGCACTCTGTACGGCAAGACGTATAACCTACCCAGGTATAAACATAATAGGACCTACAGTGATATGAACTGTTAAATCTGGATTTACTATCTTCGTTACAAATTCATATTATCTCAGAGCATCCTAGATAGTATAGGGTTTTAGCCTATCATTAGGCTTCAAACATGCATAAGCAAAATATAAAATAATTTAATGGAAGAGAGGTATACCGAACTTGTAGCCAAGAGAGAGAGAGATGTTGAGCAAACTCCAATGTTATTGATTCAAAGGAAAATTTACAAGTGCTCGATTTTCTGGTGATTTTCTAAATGAATGAGAATCCTCTTTTATAGACGAAGGCAGACTCCAAAACATTTTACAATCTGTAAAATGAATAGTAAAGGGCATCTTTATTTTTACAAAATGCCAAAATACTTTGCGGAAAGTAAATTACAATAGTACGAAAAGTAAACTACTTTAACAAAAGAAGATAGCGACATGAGCATCTTCTGAAAAACAAAAAATAAAATAAATATGTCGGTCGAATATGACCGTGGGGTCTGAATGTGACCTTTTTTGTCTTCTTTCATCCATTATTGATGTTAATGGGAACCTTCACTCTATCATTTTCTCTTTTCCACGTGAAGCTTTGTCTTTTTGTCGGGCTTTGGCCTCTTCTGTTTTTGCTCTGACGGACTCAATTAATCCGTCGAATAGATCCTTGGTGGATGGCTGGTAGGAATAGTCTTCCAGTGGTTGCGAGTCTTGGAATAGACTGCCGTCTTGGGCTTCTCTCATGGATGTCGTTGATGTCTCTGAATAGGGACTTTCGTCGATCTTTGTGGAAAAGTTTTTCACAAAGTCTGCCTTTATTTTTTCAAGATAGGCAGTCATTATTTCCTCTTCTGAAATATGAGGATCTTTTAATTTAATATCATTTTTAAATTTTTAAAAGAATGAGGAATTGTCCTATTTTTTGATATGGGAAATGGTTCTCAAACTTTTTAGTAAAGAAGAGCAATTTTCTTCTATTTCCCAATCATAGGTTTGGGCTGGATTTTCCGGATTTTTATCTAATAATTTAGACCAGAATTTGCAAAGAACTTTTCTTTTAAGACATAATATGCCTTGTGAATTCCTCCCTGCTTCGGGAATCCATTTCCAGTTCCATGGGGTTCCGGTTTGCATAAAGAACATCATTGACGCAGAGCCCTCGACATAGTCGGAAGGGTTTTCGGGAGTGATACATGGAGATAATTGTATCCATTCCTTGTAATAATTCATATAAAGGGCTGACAATATCTGAATTTCAGGGCCAATAATATTCCACCATGGGAAAATCCATCCTGGTAGTAATCTACCATTCTGACTGTTCTTAAAAATCTCTGGATTTATTTTAACCCACCATGTATGACCATGCTTCTTGTTTTCATAATAAAAAACATGGGTGAATGCATCAATATAATCATAATAGTAAAATGCAAACTTGACATCAGTTCTTGGAATGATAAGTTCCTTTGATCTGAATGGGCTAATTCCCCATTCGTAGGGAGAAATGATTTTCTTCAGGTAGAACTTTGAATAGCTCTCTTCTACTCATGACTTATGGTCAGGGTATGAAGTAATATCATCAGTGGATGCTCGTTAAGGATTTTTACACCCCGTAAGTCCAGGACATGTTTAATAGAATGTACGTAAGGAACTCAAGACTTGAAATTGGTACGAAAGAAAGAATTGTTTTTCCGATGGAAAATCTTCCGAACGTCGGAAAGGAAAAATGTTCGTTGGTGAGAATTAGATTCTCAAAATGCATTATTTGAAGAGTATGGAACTTATTATCATTATGGAAATTTATTTTTACGGATTTGGTCATGTGGGGCCCACCCGAGGAATTTTACGTTTTGTGGGGCCCACGAGGGTTACAGAATTTTATGGAAGAATGGGAGGGTGACACGTGGCACCCCCACACGGCTTGGTCGAATTAATGCAAGGGAAAAATGGTCATTTGACCATTGAAGATGAACAAGTCTTGCTAGCTTGAGATTGTTGACTTGTCAACTTGTCCACTTGGCTAATTAATTAATGTTCTCCATCCAAACCACACATGTGTTGTTATCTAAGCCCTCCATTGTGTTTTATATACCACACTAGTAGAAAGACAAGGTCTTCCACACTTAGAAAAAATTAGAGAACATTTGTTCTTCACTAGAGGCTCTCGGCTTTAGTGCATTTTCCACAAGAAAATTTTGTAGTTTTGATCAATTCACAAGACTTTAACCCAAGGTCCCTAAGGGTATTTTAAGGATATCTCAATAGAAAGATTTCGGAAAACGACGTTTTTACGTTAGTCGCAAGGCGAAAACCTAAGATGTTCTTCAACTTTGAAGATGGAACTTGAAGAGGAGTTCTTCATGAGCTTCTAAGGAGTGCTTGGAGTGGATTGGAACATAAGAAAATGAGCTAAGAATTTCTAAGGAGCGACTTTGAATCTTGGAAATTTTAAGGGCTTGTAAAGGTATAAATCTTGTCGTTTTAGCAATTAAAGATTACTTATCATTGTAGTTATGGATATTAGCAAGCATGAGGTATTTAGTATGAAGTTTGATAAGTGTATTGGCTATTGGAACCCTAATCCGAAAACTAGCATGTTTAACCCTTAAGATTACAATTCAAGTTGATTATTAGTTTAAGTCGTCGCATGTTATATAAAGAAGGAATTATAGTTGTTGAAGTTGTTTATGACTATATAACATGTTAGACCTAAGAATTTGGATTAAAAGAATTGGAAAAGGACTTTGTGTTGTTATATATGTTTAGCCGAGAATGGCTTTAAATATGGAACTAGTTTCGTATCTATTGTGGGGCGGAATTTTACACATCCTGTTAGGCGTGTAATCCCCCATTGTTAACTACATTGTTGAGCCTTAAATGTGGCGTGTTTGGTTATTGAATTCGGCCTTGATAAAGGTGGCAAAGTATGTAGAAACAAAGGAAGTGTTGTCCGATTTTCCGTAGAATTTAGTGACTTTGCACTTAGAATATTCTACGTTCGAAGCTAGAGGTTAATGGACGTATTATGGCCATTATAGGTTGAAGTACTAAGTATAGCGTATTCTACTTGAAGGATGGAATAGCTATCAAGGTTGAAGTACTTTGGAGCATTTTGCTATTTGTCGATAATCGTCGCGAGGTATGTGAACCTCTTCCTTCTTTTGACATGATTCTATGAATGGAATATACATGTGGTACTATTTCATGATTCCTTCTACTCTTAGAAGTTAAGAGGTATGTATGTTGATTTGCTCTACGTAAAGGTTATGTCTAAGTTATCCTAAGTTCTTACCAAGTCTTATGGGGGATGTTGGTAAGAGTCGTTAGGAGGTATTTGGAGCCAAGTTGACTTGGCTAATTTACGGCGCGAATGAGAATAAGTATCGAACAAGCCATTGCAGCGTTAATAAAGGAAAATGTAATGACAATTAATTAAATTAAAATGAGTAGAATTCTCCATCTGCATAGAAGCTAAGATAAGACAAAATTGTATTACATTTTTTAGATCATGGCTACTTGAATAAGATCGTTATAAATAAGTATAACTTATTCACAACGCACCAAAGTATATGTTGCTTAATTTAAAAGAGTTTACGTATGAAGTTTTAAGACTATGAACCTCAAATTCTTAAAAGGTTAAGAGACTTTATTTTTCAAGTTATGGGACTTGATTCTTAAAGGAAGAAATGAATTGATTTAAAAGTATAGAATACTTGATTTGGAAAGAATTGATTTTTGCCATTCTAAAGATAAGGGACATGATTTCTAAAGTTAAGAAGCTTGATTTCTAAAGTTAAGAAGCTTGATTTCTAGAGTTAAAGAAGCTTGATTTCAAAAGTTAAGAGACTTGAAGCATTTTGAAAGCTATGTAATTTGATTTGAAAGTATAAGTCTCTTGATTATAGAAGGAATGAATTTGTCTAAGACATAAAGAGTTATAACGGCTTTATGGGAAGTTGGTTATAACAACTATATGGAAGATTAAAAGAATGATTTTCTTCAGTAATGTAAGCAAAGAAATGATTTCAAATAAAGAAGGACAAATTGTTTTAAAGGTACCAATTGCTTAAGGTTTTTAAGAAAGAAGTCACTTAATTTAGAAGCCTATAAATGTATTTCTAAAAGGTATTGTGACTTGTCTTGAAAAGTAGATATGACTTGATACTACGGTTATTAGTATCTTGGAAGTTTTATTTGAAAAAGAGTCATTTTAAAGGAGTAGAGGTACGTAGTACGTTGGGTTAAATTCCCGGATTTTATAATGACATGTTAGTGCCTTAAGTAAACTAAAATGAGAGTGTATATGAACAAGCTAATAAGAAGTTAGGGGATTTCTTAACTTGCTTATGTTATGTATGATAGGCCGGTAGTGCTTATGTTATGTATGATAGGCCGGTAGTGCTTATGTTATGTATGATAGGCCGGTAGTGCTTATGTTATGTATGATAAGCCGGTAGTGCTTATGTTATGTATGATAAGCCGGTAGTGCTTATGTTATGTATGATAGCCAGTTGAGCTAGGTTATGAGTATAAATGCGGGGTAAACCCCCAAGACGTTATACCACCTCCTGAGTATAAATGCACGTTATACCACATCCTGAGTATAAATGCGGGGTAAACCCCCAAGACATTATACCACCTTCTGATTATGATTGCTGGGTAAACCCCCAAGACATTATACCACTCCATGGATTTGCTACCCATGATGCGAGGAATACCTCATGCGGGTCCACACGACTATCACGGCGGATCTGATCTATCACGAGGAATACCTTATGCGGGTCCACACGACTATCGCGCGGATCTGATCATGCGAGGAATACCTTATGCGGGTCCATACGGCCCTTGCGGGTGAAATAGTCCCAGGAGTAGGATTGCTAAATGATACTATGGGCAGGTGACCCTAAGTTGATCATAAGCTTCCTATTTTTATGCAGTATACCTTTATGGGCAGACTTATGTGATTTTATCGCGTCCCATATTGGGCCGGGCAGTATACCTTTATGGGCAGACTTATGTGATTTTATCGCGTCCCAGATTGGGCCGGGCAGTATACCTTTATGGGCAGACTTATGTGATTTTATCGCGTCCCAGATTGGGCCGGGCAGTATACCTTTATGGGCAGACTTATGTGACTTTATCGCGTCCAGATTGGGCCGGCAGTATAGGCGTCCCTCCAAAAAGGGGCGGATTAGGTTATGCAAGATACGTAAGTGTTATACCCCGTATTTCCAGAGTATGTACGTGGGGGCGTACGTAGAAAAGTTTGAGCCTTAAAGTTAGGCAAGATTCGAAATTTGTACACAACCCCCGTAAAGAATCGTTTTTCGACGAAACGTTTTACAGAACTTGCGAAGGGAAAATTCCGGCTATGTCATTTATAATTTTTGCGGATTTTTCCGAGCGACGGAACATTTTTGGGCCAACGAGAGGGTGACACTTGTCACCCTCAAGTGGACGGCAAAGGGGGCTTTTGCCTTGGACGATTGGCCTTGTTTTGGGGCTTAAGACATGGGCCATTGTTTGTGGAGGGATTTGGGGAGTAGGGTTAGGGTGCACTTGGCTTGATCTTGGCCCTCCACTTGCCCCCCACATGGCTTGATCTTGGCCATTGATCTTCCTATAAATACCCCTCCCTTTGTGAAGACTTCTTCATCCTAAAATGTTTTCCAAGTCTTGAAAGCTCTCCCTCCCCCCCTTAGTGTAGTGTTCTCGTCCAAGAACACACCCCACCCCCCCTTGCCTTGTATGGTTCTCGTATAATACCCCCCTTTTTGGTAGAGAAATACTCTCCAAGTATTGTTGTTATCCCCAAAATACCCTAGCCATATAGCTTGTAGTATTCCAAAGTCACCTCTATACGTAGAGCCCGGAAATACTACCTTTTGTCCTTTTAGTCTCAAACCAAAACCCTAAGGAAAATCTTCATAGCGAGTTGAAGTATTAAGTAGAAGTTGCGTAGAACTTCTAAGGGTTGTTTGGAGCGGGTTGGAGCGCCCGGAGTTGGAGCTAAACGTTGCTCAGGATCGACATTCTAACTTGGATAATTTTGGGCTTATCGAGGTAAATACGCTTGACCTTCTTTTGTAATTAGAGTTTACATACTGTTGAAGTATAAGAATTAAGTATAAGTTATATACCAGGAAGGTATATAAGAAGGGAACTGAACTGTACTTACATAGATTTGTATTCTGATGAACTTGTGAAGTTTGGCGGGTAGGGAAGTGCTGCCCAATTTTCCGTAAGAATCTTATATCTAGATTTATTCTACCGAGTAGTCTAGACATTGATAGACTTGTATAACCATTATAGGTTGAAGTACTGCGAGTAGCGTATTCTACTCGAAGGGTGGAAAAGGCTAGCAGGATTATAGTACTTTGGAGCTATTTGCTAATAGTCAATAATCATCGTGAGGTATGTGATTCTTCCTATACTCTTGAGCATGATATTTTAAAGGAATATATATAGTACGGTAGACGTACGTGTGGCAATGTCTTTTGACTTAAGCCTGAATAATAAGAATCTTGAAGTATTTCAAAAGATTTAAGAACCGTTTTTGAAAGAAGAGTAATACTTGGTTTTGAAAACATAAGAGTTATACTAGCTTTATGGGAAGTTAGGTATAACGTCTTAAGAGAGATAAAAAGAATGGTTTACTGATTTTAGAAGTTAAGAGACTTAATCTTAAAAGATAAGAGACTTGACTTATTTGAATTGATATGAATTTTGTTAAAAGTGTGAAACCTCATTCGTGAGTAATGAGTACTTGATTTTTAAAAGAATAATGTTTTACTGATTTCGGAAATGAGAATAAGTAAGGGGCTTGATTTCTAAAAGAGACTTGAGGAAATTAAAGAGTTTTTGGTTTAAAAGAAAGGCATTGATTTGTCTTAAAACATTGGTTTAAAACATAAAGTGTTATAACAGCTTTATGGGAAGTTAGTTATAACGACTTTATGAAAACGAAAGAATGGTTTTATCATTGGTTTTAAAGTGGTAACTTGACTTTAAAAGGAGAAGTGTTTTGGTCTAAAAGAAGGCATGGTAATGCCTTAATTTGGTTTTAAAAGGAAAGTATGGAAGTTGTTTTGGTTTACTTAAAAGATGTTAGTCACTCTATCTTTGCGGGTATCGGGTGACCTTTGTAAAGAAATGGATCCTTTAAAAGAGTTTAACATACGTAGTACTTTGGGGTTAAAACACGGACCTTGACATAAAATAAAAGTACCTTGAGTTGTGTGTAACTTTCCTATGTTTGTGTATGATAGCCTTGTTGTGCAAAGTGTTGTATTCTTATGTTACGCGTCTCTCGAATGGAGGGCGGTCGTGTTATTCTTGATCATTTTGGACATCTCGACACGATGGGTGGCCCAGGTATGCTTCCTATGATAGTCCATGGGCATCTTGACTCGATGGATGGTCCACGGGTATGCGGCCATGATGAGGTTTGTTTCCTGCTGATAGTGTTATTCCATGGACTAGCTCTCCATGAGGTTTTCTTGATCGGCCTTGGTATCGGTGGTCGGCTTTCGTACTTGCCGTCTCGTGGTGATTCGGCCTTGGTGCACGGTAGTTAGCCCTCGCACTTGCCCGTTCGATGTAGTGACTAAGTCTCGTGATACGGCCTTGGTACAAGGTAGTTAGCCCTCGTACTTGCCCCGGTCAGCTACGTGACACGGCCTTGGTATCTGGTAGTCGGCTTTCGTACTTGCCCCGTATCAGCTTCGTGGTTTGGTTGTATAGTATTGTTAGTACAGACTTGGTATTCATGTGTACTCCGTGGTGTTATTATATCATAGACTGCCGGCAGTGAGGAAGGTATTCCACGGGCATGATTGATGTTGCGGGCGTGAGACCCATAGTTATATTTGAGTGATGACTCTGAGGGCGTGAGTCCACGACTTACATGATCGCTATTTATTGTGAATCGTAGTTTGGTTATCATACATGTCTCTGCTTTATATAGCGCTATGATTTCATTTCTGATATTTTCCGTCTCATATACTTGGTACTGTTGCATCGACCTCGCCCGAGGCTGCGTTCATGCCGCAGGTAGAGGTACATCGGTTGCTGATCCTCGCTCTTAGGATCACAGTTCAGCGTTGGGAAGCTCCGTTTCTCCGGAGGCTTATCTTTGGTATGTTACCCTGAGTTGTAGGTTCTTGTACATTCAGGGGTATGGCGGGGCCCTGTCCCGTCATGTTGTATAAAAACTCTTAGAGGCTGTAATCTTGTTGTGGCGGGGTTTGTAAAAAGGATTAAACTGTTCGGTTTGAAGGATTTGTATACATATATTTCATTGGAAGGTAACCGTTTGTTTGGCCTGTTTTATGATCTTATCTCTTGTTTCATGTTTAAGTTTTATTTCCGCTGATTTTTCTCTGATGTTGTATCACTAGGGTGCCCGGGGTAAGGCACCAGTCACTGGCCCGGGTTCGGGTCGTGACAAAAGTGGTATCAGAGCAGTTAATCCTCGGAAAGTGTCTACAGACCGTGTCTAGTAGAGTCTTGATTATCGGTGTGTTGTGCACCACATCTATAATCAGGAGGCTGCAGGACATTTAGGATTGGTTTCCATTCTTCTCATTCTGAGATCGTGCCTTAGAGCTGTGTTGTAAGTTGGACTCCTCTGACGTATCTCGTTTTTACCAGTTATGCCTCCGCGCAAGGCAACCCTGGCCCAGATGGGCAAGCGGCCAGAGGCATTAGTGAGATCTGAGAGATGCAGCGCGAGCGGTCGAAGACTGAGATAGTGCTTGACGGCGAGTTTTGCGACGCCGCCCGGCCAGCGAGTTTAGAGCGCAGCGATGGGCGATGAGACAACGATGCACTGAGCCTCAGGTCCACGGCTGAGGCGAGAGGAGATGGGTTACAAGGAGATGGCACGCCATTCGCCGTGATCGTGGCGAACATGAGATAAGGCTGGGCCGCAGCAGTTCAAAGATGACCGCGTGGTTCACCCGAGATCGGATAGTTTGAGGCTACGGGACTTTCGAGTTGTAGCCGCGAGTTCTACGGTCGAGGCACGAGGATGATCGCAGGAGTTCATCCGGCGATTCAACGGATCGTGAGTGATCAAGGCTTCGGAGACCGAGTCAGTGGTCTTGGGTTCGCATCAGCTACGTGATACTGCAGTCGACTGGTTTGATTCGTGGGAGCTGTCCCGGGGAGAGCATGCACTTCCAGCTGTATGGAACGAGTTCTCAGAGGAATTTCTTGCACATTTCTTACCTCCACAGGCGAGGAGGGCTCGGTAAAGATTTTTGGTGTTGGCGAGCGGCGTACGGTTCGGGAGTACAATGTGGAGTTCGACTCATTGGCTCGGTATGTCCCCGCGTTAGTAGCCAGTATGGAGGACAGAGTGCACCGCTACGTCACCGGGCTCGATGACTACTTAGCAGAGGCTTGTTCGGGTGTAGCTCTTCAGCCGGGTATGGACATTGCCCACATGCAGGCTTATGCACTTGGATGTGAGGAGCGGAGATGTCGACGGAATAACCAAGATCAGCAGAAGAGGGCCAGAACAGCAGGGTCCTTTGATAACTTTCGAGGAGGACCGCCTCGGATCGACTAGTTATGTACCTCGCCCGATGCAGTGGTCCTCCGCAGCCTTGGGACGCCGGGATATTCAGGAGCAGGTCAGGGCTCCCAGGTTTCAGATTTTCAGGGGAGTAGGAGTGCTCGCCGGATGAGGTCGCCCTTGTCTCAGTGTGGTCGTTGTGGAAAACTTCATAAGGGAGAGTGTCGTACTAACTTGGGAGATTGTTATTCTTGCGGCCAACAGGGCCATCTGGCGAGAAGGCGTCAGGCCGAGGTAGCACTGGTAGGATAGCACAGACTACGAGATCAGTTGCGGGTTCTTCACCTTCCATAGCTAGGCAGGATGTTCATACACCGGCAGGCCACGACAGAGGTCGCGGTGGAAGTTCCCAGTTTTAGCGGTCCTTCGAACCGCCTATCTTTTCAGGTATATCCTTAACCCTCTAGAGTTTTGCATGCGTGTTACGATGATTGTATGTTGAGTGCTATGTACAGATAGCTTTGTGTGTATTGTGGTTTAGAGACATGGATAGTTGAAAGAATAAGTGTGGGGACAGGGAAGGTATGAACCTTAGAATATTACACGTTGAGACCTTAGATGTAAGGCCGGCTTGAATAAAAGATTTTACGGTTAGTCTTTGTCGAAATACTTGGTTGGCGTATAATGTATTGTGGGATAATTCCGTGAGTTGTGTAAAATGAAAGTGGTAGCTTTCCTGATGTGAATTTAGTAAGATTGTTCCGTATCGAGGAGCAAGAGTTGGCGCGACGGAGGGTCGGGTTGAGGGCGTAGTGCGGGTCAACCCGTAGCCCGGATTTAGGTGGGGTCAGTTCTGGGTGGTCCCGCCAGATGGTAGGGTCACGAGGGTGCTAGGCCCAAGTTTAGATGACCATCGTATGAGTTCGTGGATATGTTCGACCAGAATCGGATCGTGAAGGCCGGGAACGGCCTTAAAGGAGTTTGAGGTTAGTAAGATGACCAAGTTTGGAGGTAGTGACTCCAGAAATTTTGGGAACTGAAGTAATGACTGAAGTATGGAACGTATACTGGGAGAATTCAAGTGATCAAAAAGAGTACAACGTGTAAGGAAAGAAGTGAACGTGTGTTAGCAGAATAAGAGATCATTTTGTTGTGAAGTGAAGATGCGAAGGGAGTATCCTTTAGACCAGGGTGGAAGATTTTGTGATGTTAGAGGTGATTCCTCGTAGACTTGGATTAAGTTTTGGAGCGTGTGTTATTTTGTGACCAGGTGTGGCTTTGGCAACTTGTTTAAGTCGAGAGGAACTTTATCGCTATCCGTCTTGAGAAGGAACATTCGGGACGAATGTTTCTAAGGAGGGGAGAATGTTATACCCCGTATTTCCAGAGTATGTACGTGGGGGCGTACGTAGAAAAGTTTGAGCCTTAAAGTTAGGCAAGATTCGAAATTTGTACACAACCCCCGTAAAGAATCGTTTTTCGACGAAACGTTTTACAGAACTTGCGAAGGGAAAATTCCGGCTATGTCATTTATAATTTTTGCGGATTTTTCCGAGCGACGGAACATTTTTGGGCCAACGAGAGGGTGACACTTGTCACCCTCAAGTGGACGGCAAAGGGGGCTTTTGCCTTGGACGATTGGCCTTGTTTTGGGGCTTAAGACATGGGCCATTGTTTGTGGAGGGATTTGGGGAGTAGGGTTAGGGTGCACTTGGCTTGATCTTGGCCCTCCACTTGCCCCCCACATGGCTTGATCTTGGCCATTGATCTTCCTATAAATACCCCTCCCTTTGTGAAGACTTCTTCATCCTAAAATGTTTTCCAAGTCTTGAAAGCTCTCCCCCCCCCTTAGTGTAGTGTTCTCGTCCAAGAACACACCCTTCCCCTTGCCTTGTATGGTTCTCGTATAATACCCCTTTTGGTAGAGAAATACTCTCCAAGTATTGTTGTTATCCCCAAAATACCCTAGCCAGTATACCTTGTAGTATTCCAAAGTCACCTCTATACGTAGAGCAGGAAATACTACCTTTTGTCCTTTTAGTCTCAAACCAAAACCCTAAGGAAAATCTTCATACGAGTTGAAGTATTAAGTAGAAGTTGCGTAGAACTTCTAAGGGTTGTTTGGAGCGGGTTGGAGCGCCCGGAGTTGGAGCTAAACGTTGCTCAGGATCGACATTCTAACTTGGATAATTTTGGGCTTATCGAGGTAAATACGCTTGACCTTCTTTTGTAATTAGAGTTTACATACTGTTGAAGTATAAGAATTAAGTATAAGTTATATACCAGGAAGGTATATAAGAAGGGAACTGAACTGTACTTACATAGGACTGTATTTACAGTAGACTTGTGAAGTTTGGCGGGTAGGGAAGTGCTGCCCAATTTTCCGTAAGAATCTTGTATCTAGATTTATTCTACCGAGTAGTCTAGACATTGATAGACTTGTATAACCATTATAGGTTGAAGTACTGCGAGTAGCGTATTCTACTCGAAGGGTGGAAAAGGCTAGCAGGATTACAGTACTTTGGAGCTATTTGCTAATAGTCGATAATCGTCGCGAGGTATGTGATTCTTCCTATACTCTTGAGCATGATATTTTAAAGGAATATATATAGTACGGTAGACGTACGTGTGGCAATGTCTTTTGACTTAAGCCTGAATAATAAGAATCTTGAAGTATTTCAAAAGATTTAAGAACCGTTTTTGAAAGAAGAGTAATACTTGGTTTTGAAAACATAAGAGTTATACTAGCTTTATGGGAAGTTAGGTATAACGTCTTAAGAGAGATAAAGAGAATGATTTACTGATTTTAGAAGTTAAGAGACTTAATCTTAAAAGATAAGAGACTTGACTTATTTGAATTGATATGAATTTTGTTAAAAGTGTGAAACCTCATTCGTGAGTAATGAGTACTTGGTTTTTAAAAGAATAATGTTTCTTGATTTGGAAATGAGAATAAGTAAGGGGCTTGATTTCTAAAAGAGACTTGAGTAAATTAAAGAGTTTTTGGTTTAAAAGAAAGGCATTGATTTGTCTTAAAACATTGGTTTAAAACATAAAGTGTTATAACAGCTTTATGGGAAGTTAGTTATAACGACTTTATGAAAACGAAAGAATGGTTTTATCATTGGTTTTAAAGTGGTAACTTGACTTTAAAAGGAGAAGTGTTTTGGTCTAAAAAGAAGGCATGGTAATGCCTTAATGTGGTTTTAAAAAGGAAAGTATGGAAGTTGTTTTGGTTTACTTAAAAGATGTTAGTCACTCTATACTGCGGGTATCGGGTGACCTTTGTAAAAGAAATGGATCCTTTAAAAAGAGTTTAACATACGTAGTACTTTGGGGTTAAAACCTGGACCTTGACATAAAATAAAAAGTACCTTGAGTTGTGTGTAACTTTCCTATGTTTGTGTATGATAGCCTTGTTGTGCAAAGTGTTGTATTCTTATGTTACCGCGTCTCTCGAATGGAGGGCCGGTCGTGTTATTCTTGATCATTTTGGACATACTGACACGATGGGTGGCCCAAGGGTATGCTTCCACTATGATAGTCCATGGGCATACTGACTCGATGGATGGTCCACGGGTATGCGGCCATGATGAGGGTTTGTTTCCCTGTTGATAGTGTTATTCCATGGACTAGCTCTCCATGAGGTTTTTACTGATCGGCCTTGGTATCTGGTGGTCGGCTTTCAAACTTGCCCCGTCTCGTGGCTGATTCGGCCTTGGTACCTGGTAGTTAGCCCTCGCACTTGCCCCGTTCAGTGTATTGACTAAGTCTCGTGATACGGCCTTGGTACCTGGTAGTTAGCCCTCGTACTTGCCCCGGTCAGCTACGTGACACGGCCTTGGTATCTGGTAGTCGGCTTTCGTACTTGCCGTGACGCCTTCGTGGTTTGGTTGTATAGTATTGTTAGTACAGACTTGGTATTCATGTGTACTCCGTGGTGTTATTATATCATAGACTGCCGGCAGTGAGGAAGGTATTCCACGGGCATGATTGATGTTGCGGGCGTGAGACCCATAGTTATATTTGAGTGATGACTCTGAGTGCGTGAGTCACGACTTACATGATCGCTATTTATTGTGATCGTAGTTTGGTTATCATACATGTCTCCGCTTTATATAGACTGCTATGATTTCATTTCTGATATTTTGATCTCATATACTTGGTACTGTTGTCTCGACCTCGCCGGGGCTGCGTTCATGCCGCAGGTAGAGGTACATCGGTTGTTGATCCTCGCTCTTAGGATCACAGTTCAGCGTTGGGAAGCTCCGTTTCTCCGGAGGCTTATCTTTGGTATGTTACCCTGAGTTGTAGGTTCTTGTACATTCAGGGGTATGGCGGGGCCCTGTCCCGTCATGTTGTATAAAAACTCTTAGAGGCCTGTAGTACTGTTGTGGGCAGGGTTTGTAAAAAGGATTAAACTGTTCGGTTTGAAGGATTTGTATACATATATTTCATTGGAAGGTAACCGTTTGGTTGGCCTGTTTTATGATCTTATCTCTTGTTTCATGTTTAAGTTTTATTTCCGCTGATTTTTCTCTGATGTTGTATCACTAGGGTGCCCGGGATAAGGCACGATCACGGGCGGGTTCGGTGCATCACGACGAACCGGGCGTGGATCGTGCCTTACCCGACACCCAAGTAGCATACATCGAGTAATCAGCGAACATAAAACAAGACATGAAAATATTATGAAGTAAGCGATGTCGAGAAAACTTGTCTTTGGGATATATATCAATCAATTTAAAACGAAACGATTACATCCTTATTACAACTCGCCACAACAAGATTTTGCACTTCTACGAATGATACGACAACAATGGCGGGACGGGGCCCGCCATACCTGAATGTAAATACCTACAACGACAGGACTATACCACGATAAGCCTCGAGAAAGCGAGCTTTCCTGCACGAATCGTGACTCCTAAGCGAGGATCAATGAGTGTACCTTTACTGCGGCGTTAACGCAGCTCAAGGAGGTCGATCTGGCGATGCCAGTATGTGAAATCAAAATAAATCAGTAAATGAAATCATAGTAGTCTATATAAAGCAGGAGACATGTATGATAACCAAACTACGATTCACAATAAATAGCGATCATGTCAAGTCGGACTCACGCCAAAGTCATCACTCATAACTATGGGTCTCACGCCACAACATCAATCATGCCGTGGAATACCTTCCTCATCGGCGATCTATGATATAAAAGCATCAAGGAATACATGAACACCAGTCCCACTGTGTCCTAATAAAACCGTATATGGTAATGCGAAGGCATAGCCGACTACTAAAACCACGGTACCAACAAGGTCATAAATCGTATCATGAGATCTGTCTGGCCGTCACATGATCAAAGCCGCCACTCGCCAAAGTATCTAATGTGCGCGTCTAGTCCCGAACTCTCCGCACTCGCATAGGCCAAACTCATAGGCCCGCATGAGGTATAACCTCGCATCGAGGTAGCTACTCCGGCGTCCGCTGGACTCGCGATCCCGCGTGGCCATATAGACGCGTGACCATAAAGGCCGCACTAACACAGGCAGCTCGTAGCTCGCGCATAGGCCACGGGACCGCGTGAGGTATTCTCGAATCATAGGTCACACAGACCGCTGAGTCTACCGCGTGGAGGCGGCAACCTCCTAAACAAGTCAAGGTGAGTGGTACAATACCAACATATCGGCTGATAGTGAAACAATTTAAGCGCAATCGAGGGGAAACCCCTTTACACAAACATCACAAGATACTAACACACGTAGCATCCTAGCATGTTTACTTAACAAATCAACAAGAAAGTATTACAAGGCTATCACAACCCAACACAATCAAGTTATACACACAAGGCACTTTCTACTATATGATTAACAAGATCGGGTTTTTATCCCCAAAGTACTTCATACATTAACTCTTTTAAAAGATACGTTACTTTCACAAAAGTAACACAATACCCGTAGTATATGAAAATAGAGTGATTATCTTTTGAAGTAAATCAAAACACTTCTCTTTGTAAAATCAAGTAACAACATTCTTTTCCAAACGTTTCAAGTTTGCCTAATTTTCAATTACTCAAGTTTCTCATTTTCGAAAGGTTTCGTAGTTCATGGTCTTATTCATTTAAGAATATAATTCTCTTTTAAACAATCTGAGAAACATATGCCTTATATGTGAGTAGGTTATTCTTGTTTATAACAATCTTTATTACAGCAGCCATGATCTAGGAAATATCATTTTGTCTCATCTTAGCTTCTATGCAGATGGAAGTCTCTACTGGTTTTAATAATACTTCATTATTCAATACATTTTCCTTTATTAACGCTGCAGTGGTTTGTTGATACACATTCTGATTTCCGAAATCAGTAAAACATTATTTCTTTTTAAAAAAAACAAGTACTCATTACTCACGAATGAGGTTTCACACAAAATTCATATTAATTAATTAAGTCAAGTCTCTTATCTTTTAAGATCAAGTCTATTAACTTCTAAAATCAATAAATCATTCATTTTATCTTTCTTAAGTCGTTATACCTAACTTCCCATAAAGCTAGTATAACTCTTAAGCTTTTAAAACCAAGAATTACTCTTCTTTCAAAAACAGTTCTTAATTCTCTTGAATTACTTCAAGATTCTTATTATTCGGGCTTAAGTCAAAAGACATTGCCGTACAACTACATTCAATTAGCACGCGTACGTCTACCGTACTATATATATATTCTTTTAAAATATCATGCTCAAGAGGATAGGAAGAATCACATACCTCGCGACGATTATCGACTATTAGCAAATCGCTCCACGGCTATAACCCGGCTAGCCTGGTCCACCTTCTCAAGTAGCACACGCTACTCGCAGAACATTCAACCTATACAGGTTATACAAGTCTATCAAAGTCTAGACTACTCGGTAGAATAAATCTAGATACAAGATCCTACAGAAAATCGGGCAGCACTTCCCTATCCGTCAAACTACACAAGTCTCAGAATACGGTCTACGTAATTACGATTGATTCTCTTCTTTAGATTCAGGCTTAAGTCCAAAGACATTGCCGCAAAACTATGTTCAGTTCTATATATAGTATACTTCAACTATATATTCCTACAACATGTATTTTCCAACTACAATAGGGGGACAAGATAATTACCTCGATAAGCCCATAATTATCCAAGTATAAATGTCGATCCTTAGCAACGCTTAGCTCCAACTCCGGGTGCTCCAACCCGCTCCAAACAACCCTTAGAAGTTCTAACCAACTTCTACATAATACTCCAACTAACTATGGAGATTTTCCTTAGGGTTTCGGTTTGTGGTGACGGAAGTATAATAGTATTACTGGGCTTTTCGTATAGGTATAACCTTAGAATACTACAAGGTATACGGCTAAGGTATTTTGGTTATTGTAACAATACTTTTGCGAGTATTTCTACCAAGAGGGGGGGTTTATATCCGAGACACCACCACCCGGGGGGGTGTATACCCCTCGGCCAACCCCACTTGGGGGGGGGGTACTCTCGGCCAAGGGGAGGGGAAGGGCTCTCACCAAGGGGCCTTCTCAAAGGGGAGAGGGGTGTTGGACGAAACACAACACAAAGGGAGGAGGAATTTTAGACTTAGGAAATATTTGGAAGAAGAAGACTTCAAATTGGGGGGTGGTATTTATAGGTCTAGCAAAGGCCAACCAATGGCCAAGATCAAGCCACGGGCAAGGCACGTGTAGGGCCAAGATCATGCCAAGTGCACCTTATCCATCTACCACAAAATATCCTACCAACCCCTTGACCAAAACAAGGCCATTTCGTCCCACTTGTTGCCGCCCAACGTCCCCAATGAGAGGGTGACAAGTGTCGCCCTCTCGTTGGTCCAAAATGTTTCGTCTCTCGGAAAAATCCACAAAAATTAAAAATGACATAGCCGGAATTTTCCCTTCGCAAGTTATGTAAAACGTTTCGTCGAAAAACGACTCTAACCGGGTGTTGTGCACAAAAATAAATCGTCCAAGCCACTTTAAAGTTCAAATTTCCCTACGTACGTCCTCACGTACATACTTTGGAAATACGGGGTATAACATTCTCCCCTCCTTAGAAACATTTGTCCCGAATGTTCCTTCTAAGTCTCAAAACAAACGTGCGCCAGTATAGTCTTCACTACTTTACTTACGAAACAATCCTTGCCACACATGGCCACAGAAATATCCGCGTAAAATACTTACATCCAAGTCCACGAGGAAACACCTCTCACCGGGGTCTAAAATATACTTCCTTCGCACCTTCTCTTTACAAAAGAAATGATCACATCTATGCTCGCCATACATGCTCGCTTCTCCCTTTACTCGTCGTACCCTTCTCGTACACTCGAACCCTTACCACATTTCTGATACTGCTTCAGTTTCCAAAACTCGGGGTTACTATCTCTAACGTGGTCATCATTAACTGGGAACACTCTGGATGGATCTCCGATACTTTCCCGAACATATCAATACGAAAGACCGGACGTCTCGCCTCTAAGTCGGACGGCAAATGCTAACATATAGGCAACCCGCCTATTCTTCACATGAACTCAAAAGGCCCAAAGTAACTCGGGCTAAGTTCCTCTGTTTTCCAAAACTCGTCACACCTATCCACGATCTGCCGGAACAAGCTCAACCAACTATCGAACCTTGCAAGATCGAACCAATCGGCCGACAACTTACACTTCCGCCCCTACAAGGCTTCATAAGGCGACATCCAACACCGAAATGGTAGCTTAAACACTCCTCCACAGAGACAACAATCCCAACTACCCCGAAATCAAACACCGGCCGAGGCGAATGCGGTCGAGACTCACCTGAGTTCTTAACACATGCTCGGTAAAACTTTTTAGAAAACGAAAATAGCCACAACCTGGGCTTCACTGTCTGTCATAAGGTGAAGGTAGGCACCCCGTGCAGCCTTACAACCTTTCTGATAAATCAACACTGCCGAGTAAACGGTCCTGACCGAAAAAACACGACGGGCTGCCCCCATCGGCCCGACTACTGGTTGAACGCATCCACGAACTCGTACACTGGTTAACTAAACTTGGGCCTAACACCCTCGTGACCCTATCACAAGGCGGGACCACCACAAACTGACCCCACCACCATACAGGCCACGGGTTGACCCGCAACGTGGCCTCAACCCGACCCGGCAACGCGCAAGACACTAGCTCCCCGATCCGGAAAATTCTCACTAATCACGTTACGAAGACCTAGCGGTCTTCTTAGCTCAACTACCCTCTTTCATTTCACACTACTTAGGGACTTATCCTAAACATAGCTCACGTGCACTATGCACTCCGATAAGGATCAAACATAACACTACATCTTTACTCGAGATGGCCTTACCTCTAAGGTCTCTACGTATAAAACTCTAAGGCTCACCCTTCTCTATCCCCCAAATCTTACTTGGTTAACTAACCAAGATTTCTAATCACAATTTACACAATGCTATCAGAATATAACACTTAAGGTATACTCACCTTATCACACATACTATTCCCTAGAGGGTTAAAGATCTATCTGTATTCACCGCTCTCCCTTAGTCGTTCTAATCAAACCGCCTGCAGGCGCAGCTAAGGAAGGTGACGAACTACCCACCGATCCGGAAGGCTGAGTCCTCCTACTTGCATCCCTCCTACTAGGACACCCTTTCGACACCTGGCCCTGACGGCCGCAGGTACAACAAGTACCAACAACAAGACGACATTCCCCGGGATGACGTCTGCCACACTGTGAACACTGAGGGAAAAACTGAATCCGGTTGGCTGGAGCCTACGTGTAGCTGTGAACCGGAATTCTGGAGTTCTGACCAACTCCTGCCCACCCCAAATGTCCTGAACCCCGTGGAGGACCTCTCTGCACTGGTGGATGTGCATCCAGTCTGCTGCTGAGGCGATTCGCCTCGAAAGTTACCAAAGGACCTTCATTGCTCGGCCTCTTCGCCTCCTGCTTAACCTGTCGATCTCTACGTTTCTCGGCCTGTTGCGCATAAGCCCGTCCACAGGCCATGCTCAGGCCTAACTGAAGAATTACTCTTGTGCATCCCCTTTTTAGATAGTCATCAAGACTCGCGGTACATCGATACTCTCTAGTAGCCAAATCCATAGTTAGTAACAGGGTCGCCTCTTTGCAATCTATATTCTCTGTCCCCGGTCGTGGAACTGAAGGTTCAAATATCATGGCCGCAGTAGGAACTGCCGCCGCCGTGCTAAACTCTGCTGGGGCTAGTGACGTCGCAGAACTCCCCGAATGAAGCACTACCCTAGGTAATGATTGGGCCTGTGCCCTCGTAACCCTCTGTACTCAACTCGCAGCTCCCTCGGCTGCCTTGCCCTCCTGGGCCCGGGTTTGCCCTACGCGGAGGCATAACGGTAAGGGAAAGAAATACGTTAGAGGGTCCAACTTACAACATAGCTCTAAGGCACGATCTCAGAGTGAGAAGAATGGAAACCAATCCTAAATATCCTATAGCCTCCTGATTATTGGTGTGGTGCACAACACACCGATAATCAAGACTGCTGGATCTGATGCGTAGACACTTTCCGAGGATTAATCGCTCGATACCACTTTTGTCACGACCGAACCGGGCGTGATCGTGCCTACCCGACACCCAAGTAGCCATACATCGTAGTAATGTCGGAACATAAAACAAGACATGAAAATATTATGAAGTAAACGATGTCGAGAAAACTTGCCTTCGGCATATATATCAATCAATTTAAAATCGACGATTACATCCTTATTACAACTCGCCTTGCGATTACATGCACCTCTAAGAATGATCGACAACAATGGCGGGACAGGGCCGCCATACCCCGAATGTAAATACCTACAACGACGGACTATACCATCGATAAGCCTCGAGAAACGGAGCTTTCCCACGAACTGTGACCCTAGAGCGAGGATCAATGGCGGTGTACCTTTACTGCAGCGTAACGCAGCCCCGAAGGAGGTCGATCTGATGCAGTGCAAGTATGTGAAATCAAAATAAATCAGTAAATAAAATCATAGTAGTCTATATAAAGCGTAAGACATGTATGATAACCAAACTACGATTCACAATAAATAGCGATCATGTCAAGTCGTGACTCACGCCTCAAAGTCATCACTCAAATATAACTATGGGTCTCACGCCCACAACATCAATCATGCCCGTGGAATACCTTTCTCGCTGGCGATCTATGATATAAAAGCATCAAGGAATACATATGAACACCAGGTCCCACCTGTGTCCTAATAAAACCGTACAGGGTAAGTACGAAGGCATAGCCGACTACTAAAACCCACAGTACCAACAAGGTCATAACTGTATCATGAGATCTGTCTAGACCGTCACATGATCAAAGCTGGCCACTCGCCCGCAATATCTAATGTGCGCGTCTAGCCCTGGAACTCTCCGCAGCTCCGCATAGGCCAAACTCATAGGCCCGCATGAGGTATAACCCCGCATCGAGGGTAGCTACTCCGGCATCCGTCTGGACTCGCGATCGCGTAGCCACATGCACCGCATGACCATAAAGGCGCGCACTAACTCGGAACTCTCGTAGCTCGCATAGGCCACCGGGACCGCGTGAGGTATTCTCGAATCATAGGTCACACGCACCGCCGAGTCTACCCGCGTCGGAGGCGACAACCTCCTAAACAAGTCAAGGTGAGTGGTACAATACCAACATATCGGTGATAGTGAAACAATTTAAGCGCAATCGAGAAACCCTTTACACAAACATCACAAGATACTAACACACGTAGCATCCTAGCATGTTTACTTAACAAATCAACAAGAAAGTATTACAAGGCTATCACAACCCAACACAATCAAGTTATACACACAAGGCACTTTCTACTATATGATTAACAAGATCGGGTTTTTATCCCCAAAGTACTTCATACATTAACTCTTTTAAAAGATACATTACTTTCACAAAAGTCACACAATACCCGTAGTATATGAAAATAGAGTGATTATCTTTTGAAGTAAATCAAAACACTTCTCTTTGTAAAATCAAGTAACAACATTCTTTTCCAAACGTTTCAAGTTTGCCTAATTTTCAATTACTCAAGTTTCTCATTTTCGAAAGGTTTCGTAGTTCATGGTCTTATTCATTTAAGAATATAATTCTCTTTTAAACAATCTGAGAAACATATGCCTTATATGTGAGTAGGTTATTCTTGTTTATAACAATCTTTATTACAGCAGCCATGATCTAGAAAATATCATTTTGTCTCATCTTAGCTTCTATGCAGATGGAAGTCTCTACTGGTTTTAATAATACTCCATTATTCAATACATTTTCCTTTATTAACGCTGCAGTGGTTTGTCGATACACATTCTGATTTCCGAAATCAGTAAAACATTATTTCTTTTTAAAAAAACCAAGTACTCATTACTCACGAATGAGGTTTCACACAAAATTCATATTAATTAATTAAGTCAAGTCTCTTATCTTTTAAGATCAAGTCTCTTAACTTCTAAAATCAATAAATCATTCATTTTATCTTTCTTAAGCCGTTATACCTAACTTCCCATAAAGCTAGTATAACTCTTAAGCTTTTAAAACCAAGAATTACTCTTTTTTCAAAAACAGTTCTTAATTCTCTTGAATTACTTCAAGATTCTTATTATTCGGGCTTAAGTCAAAAGACATTGCCGCATAACCACGTTCAATTAGCACGCGTCGCTCACCGTACTATATATATATTCTTTTAAAATATCATGCTCAAGAGGATAGGAAGAATCACATACCTCGCGACGATTATCGACTATTAGCAAATCGCTCCACGGCTATAACCCGGCTAGCCTGGTCCACCTTCTCAAGTAGCACACGCTACTCGCAGAACATTCAACCTATACAGGTTATACAAGTCTATCAAAGTCTAGACTACTCGGTAGAATAAATCTAGATACAAGATCCTACGGAAAATCGGGCTTGACCCTATCAGTCAAACTACACAAGTCTATGTCAGATACCCTACGTAATTACTGATTCGATTCTCTTCTTTAGATTCAGGCTTAAGTCCAAAGACATTGCCGCAAAACTATGTTCAGTTCTATATATAGTATACTTCAACTATATATTCCTACAACATGTATTTTCCAACTACAATAGGGGGACAAGATAATTACCTCGATAAGCCCATAATTATCCAAGTATAAATGTCGATCCTTAGCAACGCTTAGCTCCAACTCCGGGTGCTCCAACCCGCTCCAAACAACCCTTAGAAGTTCTAACCAACTTCTACATAATACTCCAACTAACTATGGAGATTTTCCTTAGGGTTTCGGTTTTGTGACTGACGGGAAGTATAATAGTATTACTGGGCTTTTCGTATAGGTATAACCTTAGAATACTACAAGGTATACGGCTAAGGTATTTTGGGTATAGTAACAATACTTTTGAGAGTATTTCTACCAAGAGGGGGGGTATATATACGAGACAACACCACAAGGGGGGGTGTATACCCCTCGGCCAACCCCACTAGGGGGGGTACTCTCGGCCAAGGGGAGGGGGGAAGGGCTCTCGGCCAAGGGGGCCTTCTCAAAGGGGGAGAGGGGGTGTTGGACGAAACACAACACAAAGGGAGGGAGGAATTTTAGACTTAGGAAATATTTGGATGAAGAAGTCTTCAAAGGGGGGGGGGGTATTTATAGGTCTAGCAAAGGCCAACCAATGGCCAAGATCATGCCAAGTGCAAGACAAGTGTAGGGCCAAGATCATGCCAAGTGCACCTTATCCATCTACCACAAAATATCCTACCAACCCCTTGACCAAAACAAGGCCATTTCGTCCCACTTGTTGCCGCCCAACGTCCCCAATGAGAGGGTGACAAGTGTCGCCCTCTCGTTGGTCCAAAATGTTTCGTCTCTCGGAAAAATCCGCAAAAATTAAAAATGACATAGCCGGAATTTTCCGCCCATGAAGTTATGTAAAACGTTTCGTCGAAAAACGACTCTAACCGGGTGTTGTGCACAAAAATAAATCGTCCAAGCCACTTTAAAGTTCAAATTTCCCTACGTACGTCCTCACGTACATACTTTGGAAATACGGGGTATAACAGGGTCGTAACAGTAAGTTATATGTTTATGAACTTGATGATTTTTCTTAAGTATGTACGTAAGAATTTGACTTACTCTTATTGAAAAATGGGAAAAGATAATAAGGTACGATTAAGTTCACGAGATGGTAATGACACGGTAGGATCTGGTATTTACCCTTTTTATACTTGCCCCTGTCATTCTTTTGTACAGTTATGATTTGTTTATTGTACCTTATTTCCGTTCCATATTCGGTTTTGTTATGTGACCGACCTTTGCGTTAAATGTCCGCAGTTTAGGTACGATTGTGGATCCGCGAGCTTAGGATCCTGGTTCAGCATTTTGAGATGGCTCCAATGTTCCGGAGCTTGTCGTCATGGTTATGTATATTCAGGGGTACGGCGGGGCCTTATCCCGTCATAGTATTTGTCCAAATCTTAGAGTGCAGTATTCATCCGTAATGGATGGCTAGAGTTGTTTTTACATTGTTAAACAGTGTAGCCCCTTTCGGGTAATTTTTATGTTACGGCAGCCTTATCGGCTTGGCCTTAGTTTTGATATAAAAAAAAAGAGTGTTATTTATCTTCCGCATTTATTATGTTGTATGAATAGAAGGGTGCCAAGGTAGGGCACCAGTCGCGGCCCGGGGTCGGGTCGTGACAAGGATATATTCATAGTACATCCTGTTTTTCCCTTCTTTGTAGGGATGGTAGAAATTTTCTACATATCGATTCATCAGAATCCATGGGTCATTTAGATAATGTTTATTTTCATATCCTAATAGGAGAATAGTCTCCTCATGTGGTCGAACCAAATATTGATTTCGATCTTCTCCATCTTGTATGAGTTTTGGGCATATGAGCCCTGTTGACTGGAAGAACTATCGTCTACCAGTTTAGCCCTTGAAGGAATAATCCTTGGGTCTGTTCTTCCTCTGCCTCGACCTGAGCCTCGTCTTCTACCTCTACCCCTATGGGGTGTTGTCCATTCTGGACGCATTTTAATCCTGTAAAAATTCACGAGTAAGAAAGTCAGGAAGTGAATTATCTTGACATTTAATATATTGAATTTCAAAATTAAATGAGGCTAAATGCGTCTGCCACCTTGCAATCATTTGTTTAGAAACATCATGTTAAAGTCTTTCTGAAACATGAATTTGGCTGCATTGCAGTCTGTCCTGATTAAGAACTCGTTGTTGTAGAGGTCGTCTTGGAATTTCAAGACACATTTTACTATAGCAAGAATTTCTTTAGCTATAGTAGCGTAGTTCTTTTGACTATTAGTCCATTTTCCGGAATTATATCTAACCAGATATTCTTTTTTGGTCTGGGGATTTATTTGTTTCAATATTCCTCCATAACCAATGTCAGAAGCATCTGTCTCGATAATCTTCCCCCAATTTGGATTAGCAAGCATTAGACATGACCGAGCCTGTACTTTAATTTTTATCTTTCTGACTGCTTCAGTATGAACATTGGTCCCAGACTGACATATTTTTTTAGCCTGTCATATAAAACAGTTGCATCAATACATAAGTTTTTATAATAGGGAGCAATATAATTAAGGATTTCTAAGAATCTCTGTAATTGAGTTCTGTCAAGAATCTCATCAGGGAATTTAGAAGCAAATTCAATACTTATGTAAATAGGAATAATATTTCCTTTTTCAATGCAGCCAAATTCATGACAATTATGTTTGGAAAATATTCATTTTCGCTTTAGAAATAACTAGGCCATTTGAAATGACAATTTTCTTGAAAATTTCAATATGCTTAATATGATCTTGAACTGTTTTAGAATAGACTAATATTACATCAATGTATACAATGATAAACCACTAAAAGGGGTAAAGATGTCATTCATGACATGTTGAAATTCGGATGGAGCATTTTTCAAACCGAATGGCATAACATTCCATTCGTAATGACCAAATGGAACATAAATGACAGTTTTATACATGTCAGGTTCATTAACCTGTATCTGCCAAAAACCTGATTTTAAATCAAATTTTGAGAATACATTAGATTGGTATAACCTATCTAATAAATCCTTTTTGTTGGGGATTGGATACCTACCACTTTAAAATTTTGTTTAAAGGTTTGTAATTGATAACCAATCTTGGAACTCCCCATTCTTGTTCAGCATGTTTATTTACATAGAACGCAGTGCAACTCCATGGGGAGTTTGAGGGGCGAATTAACTTCTTATCTATTAAAGAAGCTATTTCTTTTTTACAAATCTCCAGATATTCCATGTTCATCTGGCAAGGTCTTGCTTTGGTAGGAATGTTTTCTTCCCGAAAGTCTTCCTCATAGGGTAGTCCAACAATGTGTTTCTTTCTATTCCAGAAGGTTGTTGGTAGATCATTGCAAATAGAAGAAGCAAAGTCATGTTCTATGCTTTTGATCTTATCCTGCAATTTAGGATTAGTAAGCCGGTCACAAATTTTGTGAATCATCAACTCCTGTTGTAGATAATCCAAGTGTTGTTTCTTATTTTGGACTATGTTAACAAAACTAATTGTTTTTTGGGATGTAATCCAGGGAAAGGTTATAGGTTTTCCATCAAAGGTTCTTGTAAGGCCTTTTTCATCAGTATTGGTGATGGGCATTAGTCCATTAATAAAAGGGATGCCTAAGATAATATTATTGGATAGGTTCTTGACTAATATGAAGGTTTGTTCAATGCAAGTTTTGTTCTGACAAATGATTGCACTAGGTAATTTGTAGGAAACGTCGAAATTGCTTCCATCTGCACCGGATACTCTACGGGTAGTTTTGGTAAAGTATTTAGTAGGGATTAATCCTTCCCTGATGCAATTGAGATCTGCCCCTGAGTCAATCAATGTCGGGACATTCTTTAGGATGGCATTGCCATGGATGAGTAGGTTTATCTTAGTAATCCATATTTGTCTCATGACTAGAGTACCTATGAAGTCATCAGGAAGGCTGGAAGTGCTAGGCTGGTTAATGATAAGAGTATGACCTATTTGTTCGGAGATGTCCGGGGTTTTCTCAGAATATGAGATAGTTTCTAAGAGGGTAACTCGGTTTTCTAAACTGCTGTATTTTCCATGCATTTGAGTTATCTCTCTTCTGAGATTCATAATCTCTTCTTTTAATTCCTGAGTTGTAATAGGATCTTTGGAGTTCCTTTTCTTTTGTAACTCAGTGAGTAGTTCCGAGAAATTGTACGGAGGATCAATACGAGTTTTGATCTTGATAGGAGTTTTGTCTTTCTCCTGTGCTTTGAGTAATGCGTCAATGATTTTAGCCTTATGGGCTTCATCAGGAAATTCTCTAAGAAGATCATTAATTTCTTCTCCATTGATGACACTTATATTGAAACTGGAGAACTGAGCTTGGAGTTTATAAAACTCATAGTCAGTGTCATCACTATCTTTGATGGCTTGACATTTATCCTTGGTACGTCAAGGAGTCTTTTCCTCCGAGGAAGATGAATAGGGGTCATCTGAATCTGTACCCATGGTATCTTCTGGATCATCGGATTCGTCTGAATCTACCATAGTTTTCTTTAAAGCATTCTTGATTCTTTCATCAATATCAAGATTATTGATTTTTGTTGATTTTTTTTCTTTTTACACCGATTGGCGTAATGACATTTTTCCCCGCACGCAAAACATGTAGGATCTTTTTTAGGTCTTTTGTTATCCCTCTTTCTTGTTGCACTATGGACTCTTCTTTTAGCTGCTTTCTTTTTGTAAGAGTCTGATTGGAATCTGAATAATCTTTGTATGGCTTGAAAGGCTTGGCCCCAACTTTTTTCTTCTTTGGATTTTGAGAAGGGCTTGGTCCGTCCATGGCGAACTGTTGACAGAATTCTCCTAATTGAGCTTTTTCCGTCAAATTCTGTTTCTTCAACTGCCTTTGCAGCTTTAGGTCATTGCATAGGTTTAAGCCCTCATCCGTGCAACGTCCAATGAGCTGTCCATAGGAATAATATTCCCATTGAATCTGTGAACTATCATTAATCTTGAGAGTCCTTTTGACTCTTTCTACGAAGAGTGATGAGAGACCATCAATAAATCTGGCCTTCCAGAAGATACTACTGGCTTCAGGGAGATTATTGTCACGACCCGACCCCGGGCCGCGACTGGAGCCCTACCTGGGCACCCTTCTAATCATACAACATAACAAACTGCAGAAGATAAATAACACTCTCTTTTTCTTTTTTTTAACTAAGGCCAAGCCGATAAGGCGGCCATAACATAAAAATTACCCGAAAGGGTCTACACTGTTTAACAATGTAAAAACAAATCTAGCCAGTCCAACCCATAAATGAATACAGACCTCTAAGATTTGAACAAATACCATGACGGGACAAGGCCCCGCCGTACCCCTGAATATACATAGCCATGACAACTCCGGAACATTGGAGCCATCTCAAAATGATGAACCAGGATCCTAAGCTCGCGGATCCACAATCGTAATACCTAAACTGCGGACATGAACAGCCCGAAGAAGTCGATAACAAAAATGCAGAATATGGAACGAAAATAAAGTACAGTAAACAGATCATAACTGTACAAAAGAATGACAGGGGCAAGTATAAAAAGGGTACATACTAGATCCTACCGTGTCATTACCATCTCGTGAACTTAATCGTACCTTATTATCTTTTTCCATTTTTCAATAAAAGTTATAGTCACATTCTTACGTACATGCTTAGGAAAAATCATTAAGTTCATTACCATATAACTTACTTATCTTTCATAACATAATCCGACCCTTTATGGAGGGACGCATATACTACCCGGCCCAATCTGGGACGTGATCAAATCACATAAGTCTGCCCATAAAGGTATACTGCACAAAAATAGGAAGCTTATGATCCACTTAGGGTCACCTGCCCATAGTATCATTTAGCAATCCTACTCCTGGGACTATTTCACCCGCAAGGGCCGTAGGGGCCCACATGAGGTATTCCTCGCATCATGGGTAGCAAATCCATGTAGTGGTATAATGTATTGGGGGTTTACCCCGCAATCATACACAGAAGGTGGTATAACATCTTGGGGGTTTACCCCTCATTTATACTCTTACCCCTCAATCATACACAGAAGGTGGTATAACGTCTTGGGGGTTTACCCCTCATTTATACTCTTACCCCCCAATCATACACAGAAGGTGGTATAACGTCTTGGGGGTTTACCCCTCATTTATACTCTTACCCCTCAATCATACACAGAAGGTGGTATAACGTCTTGGGGGTTTACCCCTCATTTATACTCTCAATCATACACAGAAGGTGGTATAACGTCTTGGGGGTTTACCCCTCATTTATACTCTTACCCCTCAATCATACACAGAAGGTGGTATAACGTCTTGGGGGTTTACCCCTCATTTATACTCTTACCCCTCAATCATACACATAACCTAGCTCAACCGGCTATCACACATAACATAAGCACTACCGGCTTATCATACATAACCTAAGCAAGTTAAGAAATCCCCTAACTTCTTATTAGCTTGTTCATATACACTTTCATTTTAGTTTACTTAAGGCACTTACATGTCATTCTAAAATCCGGGAATTTAACCCAACGTACTACGTACCTCAACTCCTTTAAAATGACTCTTTTTCAAATAAAACTTCCAAGATACTAATAACCGTAGTATCAAGTCATATATACTTTTCAAGACAAGTCACATTACCTTTTAGAATTACAATTATAGGCTTCTAAATCACGTGACTTCTTTCTTTAAAACCTTAAGCAATTGGTACCATTAAAACAATTTGCCCTTCTTTATTTCAAGTCATTTCTTTGCTTACATTACTGAAGAAAACCATTCTTTTAATCTTCCATAAAGTTGTTATAACCAACTACCCATAAAGCCGTTATAACTCTTTAGGTCTTAGACAAATTCATTCCTTTTATAACCAAGAGACTTATACTTTCAAATCAAATCACATAGCTTTCAAAATACTTCAAGTCTCTAAACTTTTAAGAAAACAAGTTTCTTAACTTTAGAATGGCAAGAAATCAATACTTTCCAAATCAAGTATTCATTACTTGTAAATCAATTCATTTCTTCCTTTAAGAATCAAGTCCCATAACTTGAAAAATAAAGTCCCTTAACCTTTTAAAAATTTGAGGTCCATAGTCTTAAAACTTCATACGTAAATTCTTATAAATTAAGTAACATATACTTTGGTGCGTTGTGAATAAGTTATACTTATTTATAACGATCCTAATCAAGTAGCCATGATCTAGAAAATGTAATACAATTTTGTCTTATCTTAGCTTCTATGCAGATGGAGAATTCTACTCATTTTAACTTAATTGATCGCCGTTACATTTTCCTTTATTAACGCTGCAGTGGTTTGTTCGATACTTATTCTCATTTGTGCCGTAACTTAGCCAAGTCAACTTGGCTCCAAAATACCTCCTAACGACTCTTACCAACATCCCCCATAAGACTTGGTAAGAACTTAGGATAACTTAGACATAACCCTTACGTAGAGTAAATCAACATACATACCTCTTAACTTCTAAGAGTAGAAGGAATCATGAAATAATACCACATGTATATTCCATACATAGAATCATGTCAAAAGAAGGAAGAGGTTCACATACCTCGCGACGATTATCGACAAATAGCAAAATGCTCCAAAGTACTTCAACCTTGCTAGCTATTCCATCCTTCAAGTAGAATACGCTATACTTGGTACTTCAACCTAAAATGGCCTTAATACGTCCATTAACCTCTAGCTTCGAACGTAGAATATTCTAAGTGCAAAGTCACTAAATTCTACGGAAAATCGGACAACACTTCCTTTGTTTCTACATACTTTGCCACCTTTTTCAAGGCCGAATACAATAACTAAACACGCCACATTTAAGGCCAAACAATTCAGCTAACCAAAGGGGATTACACGCCTTAACAGACGTGTAAAATTCTGCCCCACAAATTAATACGAAACTAGTTCCATAATTAAAGCCATTCTCGGCTAACATAAACAACAACTCAAAGTCTTTTCCAATTCTTTTCCAATCCAAGTTCTTAGGTCTAACATGTTATATAGTCATAAACAACTTCAACAACTACAATTTCCTTCAATATATAACATGTGACGACTTATACTTATAATCAACTTGAATTGTAATCTTAAGGCTAAACATACTAGTTTCGGATTAGGGTTCCAATAGCTAATATACTTATCAAACTCCATAATATAAACATCTCATGCTTGCTAATATCCATAGCTACAACAATAAGTAATCTTAATTACTAAAACGACAAGAATTATACCTTTACAAGCCCTTATAATTTCCAAGATTCAAAGTCGCTCCTTAGCAATTCTTAGCTCCTTTCCTTTACGCTCCAATCCGCTATTTGAAGCCTTTAGAAGCTCACAACTAACTTCTCTTCCATTTCCAATCAAAACCTATGAAAATGCCTTAGGTTTTTGCCTTGCGACTAACGTGAAAACGCCGTTTTTCCGAAATCTTTCTATTGAGATATCCTTACAATACCCTTAGGGACCTTGGGTTAAAGTCTTGTGGCTAATGGATCAAAACTACAAAAATTTTGTGTGGGAAACACACCAAACCCGTGAGCTCCCTCTCTTTGTTCTCCAATATTTTCTTGAAATATGACTAAGTGTGGAAATAGTCTTGCTACTAGTATGTATTTATAACACTATGGAGGGTCAAGACTTAAACAAATGGGTGGCTAAGATGAGTTTCACTAGGATCAAGCCCAAGTGGCAAGTTGACTTTGGTCAATAATATCAAGCTTTGAAGACTTATCTTCTTTGATGGTCAATGACCATTTTACCCTTGCTTCAATTTCGTCCAAGACCAATGTGGGGGGTGCCACGTGTCGCCCTCCCATTCGTTCATAAAATACCGTAACCCTCGTGGGCCCCACAAAACGTAAAATTCCTCGGGTGGGCCCCACATGACCAAATCCGTAAAAATTAAATTTCCATAATGATAATAAGTTCCATACTTCTTCAATTAATGCATTTTGAGAATTCAATTCTCCTCAACGAACATTTCTCCTTTCCGACGTTCGGAAGATTTTTCCGTCGGAAAAATAATTCTTCCTTTCGTACCATTTTCAAGTCTTGAGTTCCTTACGTACATTCTATTAAATATGTCCTGGACTTACGGGGTGTAACATTCTTCCCCCCTTAGAAACATTCGTCCCCGAATGTTCTTTCGGAGTCCAATCTAATTAGATAGCGACATAGTCTCCTTTTACTGCACCCTTCATACAACATATGCCACCCATGGCCACATAACAATACTTATACTAAAATGTCAACCTTGGCACTCACGAAGCCAACTAGCCCATACTCATAATGACCTCAAAGTCTGTCATCATCCTCTCTACTAAATCTACTAGTGGTCCGACGATCAGATCATTCTGGGAAAATCTCATATTCCCATTTCCTACCACCCCACACACACACGGGTGTAGTTACCTCGAAAGGTTCTTATGGATTCAGGCTCTACTCCTTTACACTTGGTTGCTATCTTTCTTACTGGTCGTACTCTTTCCGTACTTCCAACTCATACTAGCATACATACATAACTTCCATATCGCTTCTGGCCTCTAATCTTTGGAGTCACTCTATAAAACAATATAAGGCCATTTTCGGCTTTCACGACCTGGTTCCGGTGGAACGCGTCCACGAACCCGTAAAACAATTAACTAGACTTGGGCCTTGCACCCTCGTGACCATGTCACGTGGCGAACTACTACCAACTGATCCCACTCCATTTCGGGCTATGGGCGACCCGCACAGGTCCTCACCATCCACCGTCGCACTTAACTCTTATTCTTGGTATATAATAAATCTTTCTACCAGAGAAGACCTTGTACATCTAAGGTCTCAGCGGTCATCAATATTCTTAGGCTCGCAATTTCCATGCTCCAAGCCTACCTTACAGCCTCCCGAAGAACGGTACAAAACTTCTCATAATACCATAATTGTGTTGTCTTGATCACAATAACCCTTACTTACTCTATACGAATCTCACCCGTACAATCCTCTTACGCATACCACGTAGCTTAATCTATCAACATGGTATTCCATTAGGTTTCTTAACATGGCTTCTTAAGGGTTCACTACACTATCATACACCTCATCCTTTCCCAATTATCTCAAAATAAAACATAAGACCTTGGCGAGAATTCATTAACTGTTCCATACCTTCCCGGTATCTAGTTAGTCTTTACCAACTCCTGGTAATGTAAAATCATTCTAGGCAACACGCGTCTGACCCTCATACATAACTCCGTATAGATGTATGTCACAATACCAACTATACTATAATCATTACCAACCTGGATACGCAATCCACATAGTCCTTCCTGGGTCACTGCTGCCTTTCTCGTAGCTGCAATTAACATAACTCGTTAGGGAGAGATGACCCTAACAACACAGCTCTATCGCACGATCTCAGAGTGAGAAGAATGGAAACTAAATCCTAAATGTCCTGCAGCCTCCTGGTTATAGATGTGGTGCACAACACACCGATAACCAAGACTCTACTAGACACGGTCTGTAGACACTTTCCGAGGACTAACTGCTCTGATACCACTTTTGTCATGACCCGACCCCGGGCCGCGACTGGTGCCCTACCTGGGCACCCTTCTAATCATACAACATAACAAACTGCGGAAGATAAATTACACTTTTTTTTTAACTAAGGCCAAGCCGATAAGGCGGCCATAACATAAAAATTACCCGAAAGGGTCTACACTGTTTAACAATGTAAAAACAACTCTAGCCAGTCCATCCCACAGATGAATACAAACCTCTAAGATTTGAACAAATACCATGATGGGACAAGGCCCCGCCGTACCCCTGAATATACATAGCCATGACAACTCTGGAACATTGGAGCCATCTCAAAATGCTGAACCAGAATCCTAAGCTCGCGGATCCACAACTGTGTACCTAAACCTGCGGACATGACGCAGCGGCCGAAGGTCGATACAACAGGTACCGAATATGGAATGGAAATAAAGTACAGTAAACAGATCATAACTGTACAAAAGAATGACAGGGGCAAGTATAAAAAGGGTACATACCAGATCCTACCGTGTCATTACCATCTCGTGAACTTAATCGTACCTTATTATATTTTCCCATTTTTCAATAAAAGTTATAGTCACATTCTTATGTACATGCTTAGGAAAAATCATTAAGTTCATTACCATATAAATTACTTATCTTTCATAACATAATCCGACCCTTTATGGAGGGACGCATATACTACCCGGCCCAATCTGGGACGCGATCAAATCACATAAGTCTGCCCATAAAGGTATACTGCACAAAAATAGGAAGCTTATAATCCACTTAGGGTCACCTGCCCATAGTATCATTTAGCAATCCTACTCCTGGGACTATTTCACCCACAAGGGCCGTAGGGGCCCGCATGAGGTATTCCTCGCATCATGGGTAGCAAATCCATGAAGTGGTATAATGTCTTGGGGGTTTACCCCACAATCATACACAGAAGGTGGTATAACGTCTTGGGGGTTTACCCCTCATTTATACTCTTACCCCTCAATCATACACAGAAGGTGGTATAACGTCTTGGGGGTTTACCCCTCATTTATACTCTTACCCCTCAATCATACACAGAAGGTGGTATAACGTCTTGGGGGTTTACCCCTGATTTATACTCTTACCCCTCAATCATACACAGAAGGTGGTATAACGTCTTGGGGGTTTACCCCTCATTTATACTCTTACCCTTCAATCATACACAGAAGGTGGTATAACGTCTTGGGGGTTTACCCCTCATTTATACTCTTACCCCTCAATCATACACAGAAGATGGTATAACGTCTTGGGGGTTTACCCCTGATTTATACTCTTACCCCTCAATCATACACATAACCTAGCTCAACCGGCTATCACACATAACATAAGCACTACCGGCTTATCATACATAACCTAAGCAAGTTAAGAAATCCCCTAACTTCTTATTAGCTTGTTCATATATACTTTCATTTTAGTTTACTTAAGGCACTTACATGTCATTCTAAAATCCGGGAATTTAACCCAACGTACTACGTACCTCTACTCCTTTAAAATGACTCTTTTTCAAATAAAACTTCCAAGATACTAATAACCGTAGTATCAAGTCATATATACTTTTCAAGACAAGTCACATTACCTTTTATAATTACAATTATAGGATTCTAAATCACGTGACTTCTTTCTTTAAAACCTTAAGCAATTGGTACCATTAAAACAATTTGCCCTTCTTTATTTCAAGTCATTTCTTTGCTTACATTACTGAAGAAAACCATTCTTTTAATCTTCCATAAAGTTGTTATAACCAACTACCCATAAATCCGTTATAACTCTTTAGGTCTTAGACAAATTCATTCCTTTTATAACCAAGAGACTTATACTTTCAAATCAAATCACATAGCTTTCAAAATACTTCAAGTCTCTTAACTTTTAAGAAAACAAGTTTCTTAACTTTAGAATGGCAAGAAATCAATACTTTCCAAATAAAGTATTCATTACTTGTAAATCAATTCATTTCTTCCTTTAAGAATCAAGTCCCATAACTTGAAAAATAAAGTCCCTTAACCTTTTAAAAATTTGAGGTCCATAGTCTTAAAACTTCATACGTAAATTCTTATAAATTAAGTAACATATAATTTGGTGCGTTGTGAATAAGTTATACTTATTTATAACGATCCTAATCAAGTAGCCATGATCTAGAAAATGTAATACAATTTTGTCTTATCTTAGCTTCTATGCAGATGGAGAATTATACTCATTTTAACTTAATTGATCGCCGTTACATTTTCCTTTATTAACGCTGCAGTGGCTTGTTCGATACTTATTCTCATTTGTGCCGTAACTTAGCCAAGTCAACTTGGCTCCAAAATACCTCCTAACGACTCTTACCAACATCCCCCATAAGACTTGGTAAGAACTTAGGATAACTTAGACATAACCCTTACGTAGAGTAAATCAACATACATACCTCTTAACTTCTAATAGTAGAAGGAATCATGAAATAATACCACATGTATATTCCATACATAGAATCATGTCAAAAGAAGGAAGAGGTTCACATACCTCGCGACGATTATCGACAAATAGCAAAATGCTCCAAAGTACTTCAACCTTGCTAGCTATTCCATCCTTCAAGTAGAATACGCTATACTTGGTACTTCAACCTAAAATGGCCATAATACGTCCAGTAACCTCTAGCTTCGAACGTAGAATATTCTAAGTGCAAAGTCACTAAATTCTACGGAAAATCGGACAGCACTTCCTTTGTTTCTACATACTTTGGCACTTTTTTCAAGGCCGAATACAATAACCAAACACGTCACATTTAAGGCCCAACAATTCAGTTAACCAAAGGGGATTACACGCCTTAACAAGACGTGTAAAATTCTGCCCCACAAATTAATACGAAACTAGTTCCATAATTAAAGCCATTCTCGGCTAACATAAACAACAACTCAAAGTCTTTTCCAATTCTTTTCCAATCCAAGTTCTTAGGTCTAACATGTTATATAGTCATAAACAACTTCAACAACTACAATTTCCTTCAATATATAACATGTGACGACTTATACTTATAATCAACTTGAATTGTAATCTTAAGTCTAAACATACTAGTTTTGGATTAGGGTTCCAATAGCCAATATACTTATCAAACTCCATAATATAAACATCTCATGCTTGCTAATATCCATAGCTACAACAATAAGTAATCTTAATTACTAAAACGACAAGAATTATACCTTTACAAGCCCTTATAATTTCCAAGATTCAAAGTCTCTCCTTAGCAATTCTTAGCTCCTTTCCTTTACACTCCAATCCGCTATTTGAAGCCTTTAGAAGCTCACAACCAACTTCTCTTCCATTTCCAATCAAAACCTATGAAAATGCCTTAGGTTTTCGCCTTGCGACTAACGTGAAAACGCCGTTTTTCCGAAAACTTTCTATTGAGATATCCTTACAATACCCTTAGGGACCTTGGGTTAAAGTCTTGTGGCTAATGGATCAAAACTACAAAAATTTTGTGTGGGAAACACACCAAACCCGTGAGCTCCCTCTCTTTGTTCTCCAATATTTTCTTGAAATATGACTAAGTGTGGAACTAGTCTTGATACTAGTATGTATTTATAACACTATGGAGGGTCAAGACTTAAACAAATGGGTGGCTAAGATGAGTTTCACTAGGATCAAGCCCAAGTGGCAAGTTGACTTTGGTCAATATTATCAAGCTTTGAAGACTTATCTTCTTTGATGGTCAATGACCATTTTACCCTTGCTTCAATTTCGTCCAAGACCAATGTGGGGGGGTGCCACGTGTCGCCCTCCCATTCGTCCATAAAATTCCGTAACCCTCGTGGGCCCCACAAAACGTAAAATTCCTCGGGTGGGCCCCACATGACCAAATCCGTAAAAATTAAATTTCCATAATGATAATAAGTTCCATACTTCTTCAATTAATGCATTTTGAGAATCCAATTCTCCTCAACGAACATTTCTCCTTTCCGACGTTCGGAAGATTTTTCCGTCGGAAAAACAATTCTTCCTTTCGTACCCTTTTCAAGTCTTGAGTTCCTTACGTACATTCTCTTAAACATGTCCTGGACTTACGGGGTGTAACAATTATAAACCCTACTAAGGAAAACATCTTTGTACCATCTGAAAGAGGTTAGGGTTGGACAACTGTGATTTTGAAGCAGTGTCCTGATGTTATCATAATTGGTAGAATAATTACCAGTAAATTGACCTAAAATGGTTAGAACAAGAGTATAAACCGCATTGGGTTTTTGTTCAGTCCCTTCTTGTTTGACCGAATTAGTAATTGAGGCTTTCTGCTCAGTAGTGAGATAATTATCCCACCAAGCTTTGATCTGTCCTGTGAACCCCACAATAATCATCTGCATGATATTAATCTCTGATTGCTTGTTGTTGTGGGCTCTGCCAGCTGCTGCATACATGAGCATCTTGTTGACAGTTTTGAAGATTAGATTATCTCCAACTCCATCAATGTTCCATTCGACAATCTCAGTGCCAGGGTATGATACAACATCCTGTTTGAATCCAGTTTCCTCTACCAGGACATCAATAGGTGTTGGTCTGGGATAATAATAATTATCGCGGGTACCCGTGGGATTCCATCCTGTCTTTTTGACAGCAGAAATATGTGCCTCCTCGAGATTGCTGGTGGTAATAACGCCAACAATAATTTTGGAGGTAGATTCTTTCTATGGTGAAATTTTCATTTTATCACGGAATTGTGATAATAGATTTTCAAGATCTGTTTTGTCTTTTGACAGGTTTATCCCATTCATGGATGGAGACGGCTGGATATTGGCAAGAGTTTCTAGAGGTTTGGGAGGTTTCTTATCAATGACAATCCTTTGCTCTTCGATAAGACTATGGAGTCTACTGACTTTATTCTGTAATAAAGTCATTTGCTCAAAAAGAATCTTGAGACCAATGTTGGTATGGTTGTTCTGCCTGAACAGATCATTTAAATGATCAAACTGCATCCCCCAATTTGGAGTACCTTGTATTAGCTTCATGTAGGGCTGGGCCCTAAGGTCTTTGCCACTATCATCCCTTTTTAAATGGAAAGGTTCGTCCGGAGGATATATTTCACGCCCCGAACCCCGGGCCCGTGACTGGTGCCCTAACTGGGCACCCTTCTACCTATCTGACACAAGTAAACTGCGAACTAAATAACACCTCGTTTTTTTTTTAAAACCAACGAACATGCAAAGGCAAAGCCGACAAGGCTGTCATATAATATACAAAAAAAGGCACTACACTGTACATGAGTTCAATCCCACATATGAATACAGACCTCTAAGAGTTTTACTGAACTATGACGGGACAAGGCCCCGTCATACCCATAATCAGATAAAAGCTCAGAATGAAGAATCTATACAAAAATGATAAACTCACGAGCAGGAGGTATCCAAAAACTTCGGGTGGTCCTACACTGCAGATCACCAAATCACAGACCTAAACTCAAGCGGCATGAACGCAACCCCCCGAAGGAGGTCAGTACGAAGAATGTACCAAGTATGTGAAACAATATGTACTGTAAAAGAGATCACACAGTCCACATATAACAGGAAGCAAGTATGATAACTCAAAACAACAGTACACTGAACCTTGCAAATATGAGAGTAATTCAATCATCTTTATCTTTTAAGTTATGTTTTTAACAATAAGACCAACTGTTCCACTTTAAATCATAAACACACTGCAACCTTTCATTAATGAAATCACTACCGTTTCAAAACATGAAGGTCGTGCCAGTGCCAGGGTCAACCACCCTCTGTGTTATAATGCAATCTATCATAGGACTATTTCACCCGCAAGGGACTATTTCACCCGCATAGGTCATGTGGACCCGCAATGAGTCATCGGTACACGATACTCGCATCACGGATAGCTAATCCATGGCTTATATATCCCGGGAATTTAACTCGCCCAAGTCTATCCGACCCGCCGTGATGTACCACTCACCACCATAGGGAGCTACCCCATGATATCTCTTGAACCAAGTTGTCGGTCCTTTATGGAGGGACGCGAAGATGTGGAAATACGACACTTGCACGAATGTCTATATGAGCAACCCATATGCAAGAAAACCATTCTTGACCTTTATTTATAAAATGAATAAACCATCATTTTAGCAAACCAAGACAACACCATGTTTTTCCTTTTTTACACAAACCAAGACAATACCATGTCTTTCCTTTTTACATAAACCAAGACAATACCATGCCTTTACACAAACCAAGACAATTACCATGCCTTTCCTTTTTACATAAAGCAAGACAATTACCATGCCTTCTTTTTTTACACAAACCAAGAGTAATCCTTATTTAAGCAAGCCAAAGTACTATCAAGGAATGTCTATTGCTATTTGCGGGCACTAGCTCAACAGCGGATGAGGTTGTGGCAAAAGTTAAAACAACAACCTATAGAGTTCTTTATGATTTAATCCCTTCTTGTACCGTCACCTCTGAGTGATCGCCCCCTCCCTTCTTCTTTTCTTGCTTTATGTTACGTTGAGGTTTGAGAACCCTCAATGATTGATTGTAGTTCCCAGTTTCTTTCTTAGTAATAAATATTATCATTTACCCGGAAAAAAAAAAGTACTATCAAGGCACAAATAGAATATTCTCATTCAAACAAGCCAAAGTACTATCAAGGCACAAATAGAATAATTCTCATTTAAACAAGCCAAAGTACTATCAAGGCACAAATAGAATAATTCTCATTTAAACAAGCCAAAGTACTATGTACGTCCATTCTTTTCAAAAGACTCATTTTTATATAAAACCCCAAGATACTAACACCCGCAGTATCAAGGCATGTCTATTTTTCAAAATAAGTTACTACACCTTTAGAAATTCATTTCAAGGATTTGAAACCAAGTAACTTCAAATTTCACAACCTAGGCAACTCATGCCTATCAATCCAAAATAGACCACTCTTTTAACCTTTCATAAAGTCGTTATAACTGTTATACCCCGTATTTCCAGAGTATGTACGTAAGGACGTACGTAGAAAATTTGAACTTGAGAATAGGCTTGGCCGATTTACTTTTGTGCACAACACCCGATTAGAGTCGTTTTTCGACGAAACGTTTCCACAGCTTTCGTAGGGGAATTTCCGGCTATGTCATTTTTAATTTTTACGGATTTTTCCGAGAGACGAAACGTGTTGGGCCAACAAGAGGGCGCCACTTGGCACCCTCTCATTGGCGGACGTGAATGGGCGGTAAAGGGAGGGTGGACGAATTGGCCTTGTTGGTCAAGGGGAGTTGGTAGGATATTTTTGTGTGTTAGTTGGTCAAGGACACTTGGGTGGATCTTGGCCCTACACTTGCCTTGCACTTGGCAAGATCTTGGCCATTGGTTGGCCTTCACTTGACCTATAAATACCCCTCTCCCTTTGATGAATTCTTCATCCTTTCCACAAATCTCTAAGTGTTAAAACCCTCCCCCTCTCTTAGAGGTGTTCTCGTCCAACACCATCCCCCTCCCCCCTTGGCCGAGAGCCCCTCCCCCTTGTGTGGCCTTGTGGCCGAGACTTCACCCCCCCTCCTAGTGGTGTTGTTCTCGTATTATACCCCCCTTTTGTGGTGTAGAAATACTCTCCAAAGTATTGTTATAATGCCCAAATTACCTTAGCCGTATACCTTGTTGTATTCTAAGGTTATACCTATACGAAAAGCCCAGAAACACTATTATACTTCCCGTCAGTCACAAAACCGAAACCCTAGGAAAATCTCCATAGTCCGTTGGAGTATTGTGTAGAAGTTGGTTAGAACTTCTAAGGGTGGTTTAGAGCGGGTTGGAGCGCTCGGAGTTGGAGCTAAACGTTGCCCAGGATCGACATCTCTACTTGGATAATTATGGGCTTATCGAGGTAATTATCTTGTCCCCCTATTGTAATTGGATATTACATGTTGTAGGAATATATAGTTGAAGTATACTATATATATAACTGAACATAGCTTGTGGCAATGTCTTTGGACTTAAGCTCAAGAATCTGAATCAGTAATTACATAGGACTGTATTACAGTAGACTTGTGTAGTTTGACGGGTAGGGAAGGGCTGCCCAATTTCCCGTAGGATCTTGTATCTAGATTTATTCTACCGAGTAGTCTAGACTTTGATAGACTTATGTAACCTGTATAGGTTGAATGTTCTGCGAGTAGCATGTGCTACTTGAGAAGGTGGACCAGGCTAGCCGGGTTGTAGCCGTGGAGCGATTTGCTAATAGTCGATAATCGTCGCGAGGTATGTGAACCTCTTCCTATCTCTTCTAGCATGATGTGTGTATAACTATGTAGTACGGTAGACGTACGTGTGTTAATTGAACGTAGTTGTACGGCAATGTCTTTTGACTTAAGCCCGAATAATAATAATAATGAAGTAGTTCAAGAGAATTAAGAACTGTTTTTAAAAGAAGAGTAATACTTGGTTTTAAAAGCTTAAGAGTTATACTAGCTTTATGGGAAGTTAGGTATAACGGCTTAAGAGTGATAAAACGAATGATTTATTTATTTTAGAAGTTAAGAGACTTGATCTTGTAAGATAAGAGACTTAACTTAAATGAATTATATGAATTTTGCGTGAAACCTCATTCGTGAGTAATGAGTACTTGATTTTTAAAAGGGATAATGTTTTACTGATTTCGGAAATCAGAAATGTGTATCGACAAACCACTGCAGCGTTAATAAAGGAAAATGTATTGAATAATTAAGTATTATTAAAACCAGTAGAAACTTCCATCTGCATAGAAGCTAAGATGAGACAAAATGATATTTCCTAGATCATGGCTGCTGTAATAAGATTGTTATAAACAAGAATATCCTACTCACATATAAGGCTTATGTTTCTCCGATTGTTTAAAAGAGAATTATATTCTTAAATGAATAAGACTATGAACTACAAAACCTTTCCAAAATAAGAAACGTGAACATTTGAAATTAGGCAAACTTGGACGTTTGGAAAATAATGTTGTTACTTGATTTTACAAAGGTAAGAGTTTTGGTTTTCTTAAAAGGACAGTCACTCTATTTTATACTACGGGTATTGTGTGACTTATGTGAAAGAAACAGATCTTTTAAAGAGTTAATGTGTGAAGTACTTTGGGGATAGATACCCGAACTTGTTAGTAGAAAGTACCTTGTGTGAATAACTTGATTGTACTGGTTTGTGATAGCCTTGTAATACTTTCTTGTTGATTTGATAAGTAAACATGTTAGGATGCTACGTGTGTTAGTATCTTGTGATGTTAGGTAAAGGGGTTTTCCGCCATTGCGCTTAAAGTTGTTTGACTATCAGTCGTTATGTTGGTTTTGTACCACTCACCTTGAATTGTGTCCGGAGGTTAAGGCGCCTCCGTCGGGGTAGACTCATGCGATGCAGGACCATGATTCGAGAATACCTCATGCGGGTCGGGGATCCATGCGGAACTACGGGAGTTCGGGTTAGTTTACGGCCCGCGTGGTCACGCGGTCTTTGTGGCGTGCGGAATGCGAGTCGGGGCGATGTCGGGGAGTAGCTACCCTCGATGCGGGTTATACCTCATGCGGGCCTATGAGGTTGGCCTATGCGAGTCGCGGAGAGTTCGTGGCTAGACGCGCACATTTGATCTGCGAGCAGTGACGGCTTTTATCATGTGACGGTCAGACAGATATCATGACACGATTTATGACCTTGTTGGTGCGTAGGTGTTAGTAGTCGGCTATGCCTTCGTACTTACCTGTCATCGTTTTATTAGGACACAGTGGGACACCGTGTTCATGTGTATTCCTTGGTGCTTGTATATCATAAACCGCTAGGCGGTGAGAAGGTATTCCACGGGCACGATTGATGTTGTGGGCATGAGACCCATTGTTAAATTTGAGTGATGACTTGAGGGCGTGAGTCCCTGGCTTGACATGACTGCTTATTTATGGTGAACTGTAGTTTGGTTATCATACATGTCTCCTGCTTTGTATAGACTACTATGATTTCATTTCTGATTTATTTTCGTTCACATACTTGGTACTGTTGTCGACCTCGCCCTTGGCTGCGTTCATCTGCGCAGTAAAGGTACACCGATCATTGATCCTCGCTCTTAGGGTCACAGCGTTTGGGAAAGCTCCGTTTCTCGGAGGCTTATCGATGGTATAGTCCCCTGTTGTTGTAGGTGTTTACATTCGTGGTATGGCGGGCCCTGTCCGCCATTGTTGTCGTATCATTTCTTAGAGTGCATGCTTTGTTGTGGCGGGGTTTGTAAAAAGGATTAAACTGTTCATGTTGAAAAAGTTGTTGTTTATATATATGCCGAAAGATAAGTTTTTCTCAGATTATTGTTTCATATTTCATAATATGTCTTGTATCATTTTATGTTCCGCTGATTTCTCTGATGTTGTATCACTAGGGTGCCCGGTAAGGCACGATCCACGGGCGGAATCGGTCGTGACAAAAGTGGTATCGAGCGCGATTAATCCTCGGAAAGTGTCTACGACCGTATCGATGAAGTCTTGATTATCGGTGTGTTGTGCACCACACCAATAATCAGGAGGCTATAGGATATTTAGGATTGGTTTCTATTCTTCTCACTCTGAGATCGTGCCTTAGAGCTGTGTTGTAAGTTGAACCCTCTAACGTATTTCTTTCCCTTATCGTTATGCCTCCGCGTAGGGCAAACCCGGGCCCAGGAGGGCAAGGCAGCCGAGGGAGCTGCGAGTTGAGTACAGAGGGTCACGAGGGCACGGGCCCAATCATTACCTAGGGTAGTGCTTCATTCAGGGATTTCTGCGACGCCACTAGCCCCAGTAAAGTTTAGCACGGCGGCGATTCCTCTGCGGCCATGATATTTGAACCTTCATTTCCACGGCCAGAGCAGAGAATATAGATTGCAAAAGGCGACCACATTAACTATGGATTTGACTACGAGAGTATACCGATGTACCGCGAGTCTTGATGGCAATTTAAAGAGGTTGTGCAAGATAAATTCTTGATTGGGCTTGAGCATGGCACGTATGCGGGCTTATGCGCGTGGCCGAAAGCGTGAGATCGACGGGTTAACGAGGGCGAGAAGAAGGCGGAGCAAGGTCCTTTGGTAACTTTCGAGGCGAGTCACCTCACCAGCAGATTTGATTATGCACGTCCACCAGTGCAGAGTGGTCTTCCACGGATTTCAGGACGTTCGGGTTATGTAGGAGTTGGTCAGAACTCCAGGGCTTCCGGTTCACAGTGTGGCAGACGTCATCCCGGGGAATGTCGTCTTTTAGTTGGTACTTGTTGTACCTATGACCATCAGGGTCTGGTGTCGAAGAGTGTCCTTGTAGGAGGACTTAGCCTTCAGTACCGGTGGGTAGTTCGTCACCTTCCTTAGCTATGCGCCCTACGGGGCAGGTTTGATTAGAACGACTAAGGGGAGTGAAGCAGTAGATATAGAGATATCTTTAACCCTATAGGGTTTTGTTTATTGGATTAGGTGAGTATACCTTAAGTGCTATGTTCTGATAGCAGTGTGTTAGTTAGGAATCTTGGTTGTTTAACCAAGTAAGATTTTGGGGGATAGAGAAGGTGTGAGCCTTAGAGTTTTATACGTAGAGACCTTAGAGGTGAGGCCATCTCGAGAAAAGGTGTAGTGTTATGTTTGATCCGTATCGGAAGTGCATAGTGCACGTGAGCTATGTTTGGGATAGGTCCCTAAGTAGTGTGGAATGAAAGGGGGTAGTTGAGCTAAGAAGACCGCTAGGTTTTCGTAACGTGATTAGTGAGAGTTTTCCTTCGTGGAGCTAGCGTTTTGCGCGTTGCCAGGTCGGGTTGAGGCCACGTTGCGGGTCAACCCGCGGCATGGTTGGTGGTAGGGTCAGTTTGTGGTGGTCCCGCCTTGTGATGGGGTCACGAGGGTGTTAGACCCAAGTTTAGTTGACCAGCGTACGAGTTCGCGGATGCGTTCAACCAGTAGTCGGGCCGATGGGGGCAGCCCATCGTGTTCTTCGGTCGGGACCGTTCACTCGGCAGTGTTGATTTATCAGAAAGGTTGTAAGGCTGCACGGGGTGCCTACCTTCACCTTATGACAGACAGTGGAGCCCAGGGTACGGCTGTTTTTGTTTCTGTAAGTTTTACCAGGCAGGGTTAAGAACTCAGGTGAGTCTCAGAATCGCATTCGCCCTCGGGCCAGTGCTTGGATTTCAGGGATAGTTGTGGGGATTGTTGTCTCCTGTGGAGGGAGTGTTTAAGCTACCATCTCAATGTTCGGATGTCGCCTTTTGAAACCTTGTAGGGGCGGAAGTGTAAGTTGCCGGTCGATTGGTTCGATGTTGGCAAGGTTCGACGATTGGTTCAGCTTGTTCCGGTGATGGATAGTGAAGCTTGTCTAGAAGAAGTTACGCGGCTCGGAGGAATCGTGCGGATAATCGGCACGGCAGCTTAGAGTTCGAGTTGGCCGGTCTTCTTGAAAGTACCACCGGACCGGTGTGACGAGCTTTGGAAAAGCAGAGAAACTTAGCGAGTTACTTTGGGCCTTTTGAGTTCATGTGAGAATAGGCGGGTTGCCTATATGTTAGCATTTGTCGTCCGAGCGTAGGAAGCGATGCGTCCGATCGTTCGTATTGTTATGTTCGGGAAATACCGAGATCCATCCGTCAGTATTCGATTAATGATGACCACGTTAGGGATAGTAACCCCGAGTTTTGGAAACTGAAGCAGTATCAGAATGTGGTAAGAGTTCGAGTGTACGACATCCTCAGGGATCGCAAGCAGCCCGGTACCATTTGTTGGGTCGTCGGAGCAAGGCTCGCGACAAAGTGACAAAAGTGGTACCATTTGTTGGGTCGCCTGAGAAGGTTAATGCCTCAGGCAAAGTGACAAAGTGGTATCTACGGCGAGTAAAGAGAGAAGCGAGCATGTATGGCGAGCATAGATGTGATCATTTCTTTTGTAAAGAGAAGGTGCGAAGGAAGTATATTTTAGACCCCGGTGAGAAGTGTTTTGTGGTGATGATTAGAGGTGTTTCCTCGTGGACTTTGATGTAAGTAGTTACGCAGGTGTTTCTGTGGCCAGCTGTGGCAGGATTGTTCGTAAGTGTAGTAGTGAAGACTATACTGGCGCGCGTTCGTTATGAGACTTAGAAGGAACATTCGGGACGAATGTTTCTAAGGAGGGGAGAATGTTATACCCCGTATTTCCAGTATGTGCGTGGGGCGTGCGTAGAAAATTTGAACTTGAGAATAGGCTTGGCGATTTACTTTTGTGCACAACACGATTAGAGTCGTTTTTCGACGAAGCGTTTCCACGACTTTCGTAGGGAATTTCGGCTATGTCATTTTTAATTTTTACTGATTTTTCCGAGAGACGAAACGTGTTGGGCCAACAAGTGGGAGCCACTTGTCACCCTCTCATGGGCGGACGTGAATGGGCGGTAAAGGGAGGGTGGACGATTTGGCCTTGTTGGTCAAAGGGAGTTGGTAGGATATTTTTGTGTGTTAGTTGGTCAAGGACACTTGGGTGGATCTTGGCCTACACTTGCACTTGGCAAGATCTTGGCCATTAGTTGGCCTTCACTTGACCTATAAATACCTCTCCCTTTGATGAATTCTTCATCCTTTCCACAAATCTCTAAGTGTTAAAACCTCCTCTCTTAGAGGTGTTCTCGCCCAACACCATCCCCTCCCTCGGCGAGAGCCCTCCCCTTGTGTGGCCTTGTGGCCGCGACTTCACCACCCCTCCTAGGGGTGTTGTTCGCGTATTATACCCCCCGTTTGTGGTGTAGAAATACTCTCCAAAGTATTGTTATAATGCCCAATTACCTTAGCCGTATACCTTGTTGTATTCTAAGGTTATACCTATCTGAAAAGCCGAAACACTATTATACTTCCCGTCGGTCCACAAACCGAAACCCTAGGAAAATCTCCATAGTCCGTTGGAGTATTGTGTAGAAGTTGGTTAGAACTTCTAAGGGTGGTTTAGAGCGGGTTGGAGCGCTCGGAGTTGGAGCTAAACGTTGCCCAGGATCGACATCTCTACTTGGATAATTATGGGCTTATCGAGGTAATTATCTTTTCCCCCTATTGTAATTGGATATTACATGTTGTAGGAATATATAGTTGAAGTATACTATATATATAATCAACATAGCTTGTGGCAATGTCTTTGGACTTAAGCTCAAGAAGCGAATCAGTAATTACATGGGGCATGAGTAGACTTGTGGTTGTGGGTAGGGAAGAGCTGCCTAATTTCCCGTAGGATCTTGTATCTAGATTTATTCTACCGAGTAGTCTAGACTTTGATAGACTTATGTAACCTGTATAGGTTGAATGTTCTGCGAGTAGCATGTGCTACTTGAGAAGGTGGACCAAAGCTAGCGGGTTGTAGCCGTGGAGCGATTTGCTAATAGTCGATAATCGTCGCGAGGTATGTGAACCTCTTCCTATCTCTTCTAGCATGATGTGTGTATAACTATGTATTACGGTAGACGTACGTGTGTTAATTGAACGTAGTTGTACGGCAATGTCTTTTGACTTAAGCCCGAATAATAATAATAATGAAGTAGTTCAAGAGAATTAAGAACTGTTTTTAAAAGAAGAGTAATACTTGGTTTTAAAAGCTTAAGAGTTATACTAGCTTTATGGGAAGTTAGGTATAACGTCTTAAGAGTGATAAAACGAATGATTTATTTATTTTGGAAGTTAAGAGACTTGATCTTGTAAGATAAGAGACTTAACTTAAATGAATTATATGAATTTTGTGTGAAACCTCATTCGTGAGTAATGAGTACTTGATTTTTAAAAGGGATAATGTTTTACTGATTTCGGAAATCAGAAATGTGTATCGACAAACCACTGCAGCGTTAATAAAGGAAAATGTATTGAATAATTAAGTATTATTAAAACCAGTAGAAACTTCCATCTGCATAGAAGCTAAGATGAGACAAAATGATATTTCTAGATCATGGTCATTGTAATAAGATTGTTATAAACAAGAATATCCTACTCACATATAAGGCTTATGTTTCTCCGATTGTTTAAAAGAGAATTATATTCTTAAATGAATAAGACTATGAACTACAAAACCTTTCCAGAATAAGAAACGTGAACATTTGAAATTAGGCAAACTTGGACGTTTGGAAAATAATGTTGTTACTTGATTTTACAAAGGTAAGAGTTTTGGTTTTCTTAAAAGGAAATCACTATTTTATACTACGGGTATTGTGTGACTTATGTGAAAAGCAGATCTTTTAAAGAGTTAATGTGTGAAGTACTTTGGGGATAGATACGAACTTGTTAGTAGAAAGTACCTTGTGTGAATAACTTGATTATCTTGGTTTGTGATAGCCTTGTAATACTTTCTTGTTGATTTGATAAGTAAACATGTTAGGATGCTACGTGTGTTAGTATCTTGTGATGTTAGTGAAAAGGGTTTTCCTCATTGCGCTTTAAAGTTGTTTGACTATCAGTAGTTATGTTGGTATTGTACCACTCACCTTGACTTGTGTCGGAGGTTGCGCCTCCGATGCGGGGTAGACTCGGTGATGCAGGACCATGATTCGAGAATACCTCATGCGGGTCGGGGATCCATGCGGAACTACGGGAGTTCGGGTTAGTTTACGGCCCTTGTGGTCATGCGGTCTTTGTGGCCATGCGGATCGCGAGTCGGGGCGATCTTGGGAGTAGCTACCCTCGATGCGGGTTATACCTCATGCGGGCCTATGAGGTTGGCCTATGCGGAGCTGCGGAGAGTTCGGGGCTAGACGCGCACATTTGATCTCGCGCGAGTGACCGGCTTTATTCATGTGACGGTCAGACAGATATCATGACAGATTTATGACCTTGTTGATGCGTAGGTGTTAGTAGTCGGCTATGCCTTCGTACCACCTGTCTTTGTTTTATTAGGACACAGTGGGACCCGTGTTCATGTGTATTCCTTGGTGCTTGTATATCATAAAGCTGGCGGTGAGGAAGGTATTCCACGCACGATTGATGTTGTGGCGTGAGACCCATTGTTAAATTTGAGTGATGACTTGAGGCGTGAGTCCACGGCTTGACATATTCGCTTATTTATGGTGAATCGTAGTTTGGTTATCATACATGTCTCTGCTTTGTATAGACTACTATGATTTCATTTCTGATTTATTTTGATTTCACATACTTGGTACTGTTATCACGACCTCGCCCGAGTGCGTTTCATGCGGTAAAGGTACACCAGTCATTGATCCTCGCTCTTAGGGTCACAGTTCAGCGTTTGGGAAAGCTCCGTTTCTCCGGAGGCTTATCAGTGGTATAGTCCCCTGTTGTTGTAGGTGTTTACATTCAGGGGTATGGCGGGGCCCTGTCCCGCCATTGTTGTCGTATCATTTCTTAGAGGTCTGTAGCACTGTTGTGGGCAGGGTTTGTAAAAAGGATTAAACTGTTCATGTTGAAAAAGTTGTTGTTTATATATATGCCGAAAGGCAAGTTTTTCTCAGATTATTGTTTCATATTTCATAATATGTCTTGTATCGTTTTATGTTCCGCTGATTTCTCTGATGTTGTATCACTAGGGTGCCCGGGGTAAGGCACCAGTCACGGGCCCGGAATCGGGTCGTGACAATAACTAACTTCCCATAAAGCCGTTATAATTCTTTATGTATTTGACAAAATTCATTATTTTTTTATAACCAAGAGACTTATACTTTTAAAACCAAGTATCATATACTTTCAAATCAAGTTACATAACTTTCAAAATACTTCCAAGTCTCCTAACTTTAGAAATCAAGTTACTTAACTTTAAATCCCAAGTAACTCACACCTATAAAACAAGTTACTTTTCTTTAAATCATATCATTTCTCCTTTCTTAAATCAATTAAGTAAATCACTCCTTTGACTCCCCTAAAGTCGTTATAACAACCTTTAGGTTTTGGAACTAAGACACTATCCAAAAGATTTGGAAACTACTTCATTTTCAAGACTCTATGTACTTCAAGTAAAATACTTTCACTTTTGAAAATCCAAACTCCATCAAGGTAATGGATTATAACAACTTCCAATTTAAACATCCAAAGTACAATCAAGGAAGTATATAGAACAACTTCTATATTAGGCAATCCAAGTACAATCAAGGAATGGATCATTTAAGGAGTAGGACTTACTTTCTTTATCATAAGGAATCATGCTAGAAGATGACACAGTTCACATACCTTTTCGGCTTACTCCACAAGCTAAGTTGAATACGCCGCACGTAGAATTGTCAATCTATAATGGCCACAACACGACTATCAACTTCTAGTTCTAACATAGAATGATACTAAGTATACGGTCTCTTATTCTACGAAAAATCGGGCAGCACTTCCTTTGTTTGTACGTACTTTTCCACCTTTTTCAAGGCCCGATAATCAATAACCAACATGCCACATTTAAGGCTCAATACATCAACCAATCAAAGGGGATTACACGCCTTACAATACGTGTAAAATTCTGCCCCACAATTAATACCAAGTAGTTCAATATCCAAAGCCATTCTCGGCTAACATGTACAACAACACAAAGTCCTTTCCAATTCTTTTTCAATCCAAGTTGCTAAGTCTAACATGTTATATAGTCTTAAACAACTTTAACAACTACAATTCCTTCTTTATATAACATGCGACGACTAAACTAATAATCAAATTGAATTGTAATCTCAAAGGCTAAACATGTTAGTTTCGGATTAGTGGTTCCAATATCCATAACACTTATCAAACTTCATAATATATACTTCATGCTTGCTTATATCCATAACTACAACAATAAGTAATCTTTAATTACTAAAACGACAAGATTGTTACCTTGATAAGTCCTTATAAAATTCCAAGATTCAAAGTCGCTCCTTAGCAATTCTTAGATCCTTTTCTTTACGCTCCAATCTGCTATTTGAAGCCATTAGAAGTTCACAAACAACTTCTCTTCCATTTCCAATTAAAATTTTGAAAACGACTTAGGTTTTCGCCTTGCAACTAACGTGAAAACGTCGTTTTTCCGAGATCTTTCTATTGAGATATCCTTACAATACCCTTAGGGACCTTGGGTTAAAGTCTTGTGAATAATGAACCACAATTGCAAAATTTTTGTGTGGGAATTAAGCCAAACCCGAGAGCCTTCTTATGAACAAGAACAATGTGAAATTTTTCTAAGTGTTGAAGACTAAGTCTTGCACTAGTGTGTATATATAATACAATGGAGGGTCAATATAATAACACTTGTGTGGCTAGGATGAAGAATACTTAATATCTACACAAGTGGGAAAGTTGACTAAGTCAAATATCCCAAGCTTGTCAAGACTTGATCATCTACATTGGTCAATGACCATTTTACCCTTGGTCCCATTTCGTGCAAGCCTATGTGGGGGAGGACACATGTCGCCCTCCCATTCGTCCATAAAATTTCGTAACCTTCGTGGGCCCCACCAAAACGTAAAATTCCTCGGGTGGGCCATACGTGACCAAATCCGTAAAAATAAATTTCCACAATGTTAATAAATTCCATACTCCTCAAATAATGCATTTTGAGAATCTAATTCTCATCATCGAACATTTTTTCTTTCCGACGTTCGGAAGATTTTTCCTTCGGAAAAACAATTCTTTCTTTCGTACCAATTTAGAGTCCTGATTCCTTAAGTACATTCTATAAATCATGTCCTGGAATTACGGGGTGTAAAATTCTTCCCCCCTTAGAAACATTCGTCCCCGAATGTTCTTAGTCGGTTTTCAAGCTATACAAACTCCGGCATAGTCTCTTTACTATGCCTATCAATCAATACTCCACAAGACCAACGATGCCACACATGGCCACCACATAACATACGTATACATAACAATGGACCTTCCATCCGCGGTCCCTATTCACAAAACTCGAAGGTTACAGTCTTATCAAAAACGGGATCTTTAGAGGTTCCTTTCTTTTTCCCGTATAAAGGGATGGCCCTGTCGTATTCTAAGTCATGGGACTAACACTATCTGAATCCTTCAGTCGGACTCCCACTTAGCTAACTGATGTGGTCCTTCGTGTTATTCCCTCATCTGTCTCACTTAGTCACCAAACTAGTTGGGACATGAACCTATAATCTGCCTAGCTTAGTTTATCAACCGGTGTAAACTCTAATACTAGTAGCCTCTCAATCACGAGCACCTATGGACAGTGTTACTAAACCTAAGGCGTGTGTATCATCACAATTAACCTCCACTCATGGCCTAAAAGGAATTTTCTCTACGCACCTTCATTACTCTTAACTATAACCACTATAATTCTTTTAACCCTTGTTCCTTCCTTTTCTTACTTGTCATACTTTCTCGTACTTCCAAACTTATTTTAGTACATGTAAAAAATTTCAAATATTGTTTCTGTTCTCCAATCCTTGGAGTTACTATCCAACTTGTCCATCGTGCTATTAGAATTTCCGTTAAGGCCCTTCTCGGCCCTCACGACTTGGTTCTGGTGGAACGCGTCCACAAACTTGTACAACGATTAACTAGACTTGGGCCTTGCATCCTCGTGACCCTATCACATAGCGCGACCATTTCCAACTGACATCACCCCATTCCATACTACCGGTTGACCCGAAATGGGTCCACAACCCGACCCATCGTCACACTTAACTTCTCATTCTTAGTCTGAAATAAATCTCTCTCTTATCTCAAGGTACTTCTCACCCTATCCTCCCATACTCTAAAGGTTCGTCACCTAGGCCGATGTATTTCTACTGTACATCCTCCACTATCGGTCTTCACACTGTTATGGGGTAATTACAACTTGTGAACCCTACACAACTATAGTCTAAGTTCACTTTATCATTCTTGTCAACATTCTTCACTTTTCACTTTACTAATCAGAGTATCTCTACCTCTGGTGGTGCTATCAATTTATAAGTACTAGCAACAAAGGGAAAACATATACGCTAGGGCGGAATCTGAATCTATCAATGCACGTATGATTCAAAAGAATCGAAATATACCTGCAATCCCATGCGATGTTGCCTCTTGATCCTGCCCAGTAGCCACGTCATATATGCGGTTCGAAGGACCGCCAGAACTATAAACTCCACCCTGACCTCTACCACGGCTGGCTGACATCTGAACACCCATGCAGAAGCGCATGTGGAGGAAAGAGAACCAACTACCGGCCTCATAGGCTGAGCCACCTCACCGGTGCTCTTTCTAAAAGGACATTCCCACTGCTTATGGCCCGGACGACCACAATAAAAACAAACACCTGTGCCATAACGGCATTTCCCCATATGACATATACTACATCGGAAACACTGAGGAATAAGTGGCCTCGACTGAGAAAATCCTCTGCTCCTCTGAGAACCTCGAACCCTGGAGCTCGGACCGGCTACTAAATCCTTGTGGGGTCAAATCTCCCACCTATGAGCTGCAGGGATATGTCCTGGGTAGGCTGGGACGAATATCTCACTCGCTGCTGAGGCTGCTCGTCCAAAAACTCACCGGGATAACCAACCGGTCTAGCCCTCTTACGCTGATCTCCGCGTTGGCCCTCTACCCTCTGTACACCTGTCTGTACTGGCCGAATAACCTCCTGCTGATGAAACTATAGCACCGCTATCTTGGTCAATAACATAACTGCTTCCCTTATGACCCTATAGTCTTCCCTAGCCCGAAACGGAGGCTCAGTGTGGGGCCTCAAAACCTGGCGCAGAAGAACTCGCCGACTGCGGCATAATATCTGGTATACCCTGGGCATGAGCCCTATAAACTCCCTGAGTCCGACTGGTAGCTCTTGCTACTGTTTTGCCCTTCTGGGCGACTGTTGCCCTCCTTGGAGGCATAGTTGTAACACAAAAATACGTCAGAGAGGAATTATCTTAATAACACAACTCTATGGCACGATCTCAGAGTGAGAAGAATAGAAACCAACTTTTAAATGTCTTGTAGCCTCCTGTTTATGGGTGTGGCGCGCAATACATCGATAATCAAGACTCTACTAGACACGGTATGTAGATATTCCAAGGACTGACTGCTCTGATACCACTCTTTCACGCCCCGAACCCCGGGCCCGTAACTAGTGCCCTACCTGGGCACCCTTCTACCTATCTGACACAAGTAAACCGCGGAACTAAATAACACCTCGTTTTTTTTTTAAAACCAACGAACATGCAAAGGGAAAGCCGACAAGGCTGTCATATAATATACATAATAAAAAGGCACTACACTGTACATGAGTCCAATCCCACATATGAATACAGACCTCTAAGAGTTTTACTGAACTATGACGGGACAAGGCCCCGCCGTACCCATAACTGTACAAAAGCCTGTAATGAAGGATCTATACCAAAATGATAAATTCTTGAACAGATGGAGCTATCCAAAAACTCGGAGCAGGGTCCTACACCTGCAGATCACCAAACTGCGTACCTAAACCTGCGGCATGAACGCAGCCCCCCGAAGGAGGTCAGTACGAATAATGTACCAAGTATGTGAAACAATAAGTACTGTAAAGTTGATCACACAGTCCACATATAACAGGAAGCAAGTATGATAACTCAAAACAACAGTACACTGAACCTTGCAAACATGAGAGTAATGCAATCATCTTTATCTTTTAAGTTATGTTTTTAACAAAAAGACCAACTGTTCCACTTTAAATCATAAACACACTGCACCCTTTCATTAATGAAATCACTACCGTTTCAAAACATGAAGGTCGTGCCAGTGCCAGGGTCAACCACCCTCTGTGTTATAATGCAATCTATCATAGGACTATTTCACCCGCATAGGTCATGTGGACCCGCAATGAGTCATCGGTACATGATACTCGCATCACAGATAGCTAATCCATGGCTTATATATCCCGAGAATTTAACCCGCCCGAGTCTATCCGACCCGCCGTGAGTGTGTACCACTCACCACCATAGGGAGCTACCCCATGATATCTCTTGAACCAAGTTGCCAGGCCCTTTATGGAAGGGCACGAAGATGTGGAAATACGACACTTGCACGAATGTCTATATGAGCAACCCATATGCAAGCAAACCATTCTTGACCTTTATTTATAAAATGAATAAACCATCATTTTAGCAAACCAAGACAACACCATGTCTTTCCTTTTTTACACAAACCAAGACAATACCATGCCTTTCCTTTTTACATAAACCAAGACAATACCATGTCTTTACACAAACCAAGACAATTACCATGCCTTTCCTTTTTACATAAAGCAAGACAATTACCATGCCTTCTTTTTTTACACAAACCAAGAGTAATCCTTATTTAAGCAAGCCAAAGTACTATCAAGGCACAAATAGAAAAATTCTCATTCAAACAAGCCAAAGTACTATCAAGGCACAAATAGAATAATTCTCTTTTAAACAAGTCAAAGTACTATCAAGGCACAAATAGAATAATTCTCATTTAAACAAGCCAAAGTACTACGTACGTCCATTCTTTTCAAAAAACTCATTTTTATATAAAACTCCAAGATACTAACACCCGTAGTATCAAGGCATGTCTATTTTTCAAAATAAGTTACTACACCTTTTGAAATTCATTTCAAGGCTTTGAAACCAAGTAACTTCAAATTTCACAACCTAGGCAACTCATGCCTATCAATCCAAAATAGACCACTCTTTTAACCTTTCATAAAGCCGTTATAACTAACTTCCCATAAAGCCGTTATAATTCTTTATGTATTAGACAAAATTCATTTTTTTTTATAACCAAGAGACTTATACTTTTAAAACCAAGTATTATATACTTTCAAATCAAGTTATATAACTTTCAAAATACTTCAAGTCTCCTAACTTTAGAAATCAAGTTACTTAACTTTAAATCCCAAGTAACTCACACCTTTAAAACAAGTTACTTTTCTTTAAATCATATCATTTCTCCTTTCTTAAATCAATTAAGTAAATCACTCCTTTGACTCCCCTAAAACCGTTATAACAACCTTTAGGTTTTGGAACTAAGGCACTATCCAAAAGATTTGGAAACAACTTCCTTTTCAAGACTCTAGGTACTTCAAGTAAAATACTTTCACTTTTGAAAATCCAAACTTCATCAAGGTAATGGATTATAACAACTTCCAATTTAAACATCCAAAGTACAATCAAGGAAGTATATAGAACAACTTCTATATTAGGCAATCCAAGTACAATCAAGGAATGGATCATTTAAGGAGTAGGACTTACTTTCTTTATCATAAGGAATCATGCTAGAAGATGAGATAGTTCACATACCTTTTCGGCTTAATCCACAAGCTAAGTTGAATACACCGCACGTAGAATTGTCAACCTATAATGGCCACAACACGGCTATCAACTTCAAGTTCTAACGTAGAATGATACTAAGTATACGGTCTATTATTCTACGGAAAATCGGGCAGCACTTCCTTTGTTTCTACGTACTTTTCCACCTTTTCAAGACCCGATAATCAATAACCAATATGCCACATTTAAGGCTCAATACATCAACCAATCAAAGGGGATTACACGCCTTACAATACGTGTAAAATTCTGCCCACAATTAATACCAAGTAGTTCAATATCCAAAGCCATTCTCGGCTAACATGTACAACAACACAAAGTCCTTTCCAATTCTTTTTCAATCCAAGTTGCTAAGTCTAACATGTTATATAGTCGTAAACAACTTTAACAACTACAATTCCTTCTTTATATAACATGCGACGACTAAACTAATAATCAAATTAAATTATAATCTCAAAGGCTAAACATGTTAGTTTCGGATTAGTGGTTACAATATCCATAACACTTATCAAACTTCATAATATATACCTCATGCTTGCTTATATCCATAACTACAACAATAAGTAATCTTTAATTACTAAAACAACAAGATTGTTACCTTGATAAGCCCTTATAAAATTCCAAGATTCAAAGTCGCTCCTTAGCAATTCTTAGCTCCTTTCCTTTACGCTCCAATCCGCTATTTGAATCCCTTAGAAGTTCACAAAAAACTTCTCTTCCATTTCCAATCAAAACTTTTGAAAACGACTTAGGTTTTCGCCTTGCGACTAACGTGAAAACGTCGTTTTTCCGAGATATTTCTATTGAGATATCCTTAAAATACCCTTAGGGACCTTGGGTTAATGTATTGTGAATAATGAACCACAATTGCAAAATTTTTGTGTGGGAATTAAGCCAAACCCGAGAGCCTTCTTATGAACAAGAACAATGTGAAATTTTTCTAAGTGTTGAAGACTAAGTCTTGCACTAGTGTGTATATATAATACAATGGAGGGTCAAGATAATAACACTTGTGTGGCCAGGATGAAGAATACTGAATATCTACACAAGTGGGCAAGTTGACTAAGTCAAATATCTCAAGCTTGTCAAGACTTGATCATCTACATTGGTCAATGACCATTTTACCCTTGGTCCCATTTCGTGCAAGCCTATGTGGGGGGGGGGGGTGACATGTGTAGCCCTCCCATTCATCCATAAAATTTCGTAACCTTCGTGGGCCCCACCAAAACGTAAAATTCCTCGGGTGGGCCCTACGTGACCAAATTCGTAAAAATAAATTTCCACAATGTTAATAAATTCCATACTCCTCAAATAATGTATTTTGAGAATCTAATTCTCATCAACGAACATTTTTCCTTTCCGACGTTCGGAAGATTTTTCCTTCGGAAAAATAATTTTTTCTTTCGTACCAATTTAGATTCCTGATTCCTTACGTACATTATCTAAATCATGTCCTGGAATTACGGGTGTAACAATATATGCTCCTAAGGACTTTCTTAGTGTCTAAATGCCATTGTCTTTCAATAACATTAATATTAAGGAAAGCATAATCACTAACAAACCAATTAGCAAAATGTTTAAAAGTTTGTTTTTCTTGCAAATCCTCGTAAAATTATTTACCAATAGACTTGCATTCATCAGGTGTGAATAACTCAAGAAACCATTTTTGAAAAGGAGCATAGTCCGTATTATTCCAAAATTCTTTAGAAATAATCTTTCTTAAATCAGAACCTGGACCATAATCCAGTCTGCATGCAATACGAATTCTATCAAGATCACTAATTATCATCAAAATAATTGTATTAAGTATTACTGTTTTCCGTCGAAGCTTCAACAGGAATCTGATTCTCAACCTTGATTTTGTCAACCTTGTCCTCTTGAGAGATTTCAGAGGGGTGGTGATTTTATAAAATCTTTCATCTACCTAAGAGTTTGAAGCTCTAGCAGTAGACGTTTCAGGTCTGTCATCTAAAGGAGATAAGAAATAATGAGATGACAAAGAGTCACCTAATCTAGGTGAATTCTTACTGAACTGAAGACGAATATTGCCATCAGTAGTTTGGATTACCTGCGCAATCCTTGAATCTATCCTTGATTGAACAAGGATAGCTTTCTCAATTAGCCAATCTTCAGGATAATCTATTTCATCCCAGCTTATAGGTCTCCTAGTAGTAATCTTAGACCTCTTGGCTAGATTAGTCTCAATCAAGACTGTTTGTCTATTTCTTTTGCCATCCATAATCCTACAGTTTGGATTCATGGTATCTAACACACAAAAATAAATACGATAACAGATACACATAACTTCTGTTTCAGGCATGTAATTATACCCATTAGCTTTTACATATAAAGTTAAAGCATGCAATATATTTGGATCAGGCAAAGATAAAGTAAGGTTTGTTCTGACATTGAAATATACTGGGCCATAGGCTAAACTTGACTGCATAGCACTCATAAGAGATTGTTTCCAGTTAAGGTTTCTGGCATCTCTTAGGACAGTCATAAAGCTTTCAGGCAAGCCTTCTAAAGTTAATGGTTTAAAAGCAATTTGCACTAAACCTATATGCAGAAATTTGTAATGCAATATTTGATACCTTTCGATATCATCGTCAGAAAATAACTGAATAGTTGTTTCTCGATTATCCATTTGGACTGACTCTTCAATAGTCTTAATAACATGACGATTTCGAAGATTTTCAAATATGCCGAAATTATAAATTTCTTTTGTGGCTACAAATGGAATAGTCCATTTGTTAAGAGCATCAAGCTGCTGAGGAAGTTCATACTCTTCCTTTCTAGCATTTTCAATAGTATGCTTATAATTTTTAAAAATATTCATTTTAAATTGAATACTATCTAAGGATACTCTTACCTGTGAAGTCATCAGGTAGGCTGGAAGTGCTAGGCTGGTTGATGATAGGAGTATGTCCTATTTGTTCTGAGATGTCCGGGGTTTTCTCAGAATATGAGATAGTTTCTAAGAGGGTAACTCGGTTTTCTAAACTGCTGTATTTGCCATGCATTTGAGTTATCTCTCTTCTGAGATTCATAATCTCTTCTTTTAATTCCTGAGTTGTAATAGGATCTTTGGAGTTCCTTTTCTTTTGTAACTCAGTGAGTAGTTCCGAGAAATTGTACGGAAGATCAATACGAGTTTTGATCTTGATAGGAGTTTTGTCTTTCTCCTGTACTTTGAGCAATGCGTCAATGATTTTAGCCTTATGGGCTTCATCGGGAAATTCTCTAAGAAGATCATTAATTTCTTCTCCATTGATGACGCTTATATTGAAACTGGAGAACTGAGCTTGGAGTTTATAAAACTCATCGTCAGTGTCATCACTATCTTTGATGGCTTGACATTTATCCTTGGTACAACAAGGAGTCTCTTCTTCTGAGGAAGATGAATAGGGGTCATCTGAATTTGTACCCATGGTATTGTCACGACCCGAGCTCGGGCCCGCAACTGGTGCCTTACCCGGGCACCCTAGTAGGTATACATCAGAGAAAAACAGAGGAATAAACTCATAGACATGGAACAATGTAGAGTAGGAAATAGGCTAACCGATAAGGTCGCCTTTCAACATATATATAAATATCAAAAGCCCGAACAGTTATATCCTTTACAAACCCAACTCACAACAGGACTACAGACCTATAAGAGTTTTCGACATAACAACTATGACGGGACAGGACCCCGCCATATCCCTGAATGTACATGTACCTACAATGACAGGGAACCATACCAAAAGATAAGCCTCCGGAGAAACGGAGCTTCCAAAAATGCAGAACTGTGATCCTATGAGCGAGGATCAACAACCGGTGTACCTCTACATGCGGCATGAACGCAGCCCCCCGAAGGAGGTCAGTACAACAGGTACCAAATATGTGAAACTGAAAGTACTGTAATAAATCACAATAGTCTAAAAATAAATCTAGAGACATATATGACAAACCAATTAACAGTACACTGTGCCTTAGTATATATGAGAGTAAATAAGTGTAACTTGGTCGGTTCTGAATAGGAAGCCAATGATCAAACTAGGGCCATTCGCCCATAGTATCATTCTGCAAATCCTAATCCTGGACTCTCTTAGTCCGCATAGGTCTCGTGGACCCGCGTGAAGGTCTTTCACCGCGTCGGAAGCAAACCGCGGAATGTAACACATAGGACCTGTCGCGTGAGCCGCGGACTCGCGTGAGGTATTCCTCGCATAGGACCCCATCCCGTATGAGCCCCTTGGACCCGCATGAGGTACTCCTCGCAGCGGGGGGAGCAAACCCGCGGAATATGAACAACGCAACATGGCCAGGGGGTTAAGTGATATAATACAAGCGCAACCGGCTATCGTAAACAACATAAGCAAATTAAGAAAAACCCCTTAACATAAAAGTCTCAAGACACTAATACCCGTAGTATCAAGACACGTTTACTTAGCAAACCAAGTTACTGCACCTTCAGAAAATCATTACAAGGCCTTTAAAATCAAGTAAGTAAACTGTTCTTTTATCCTCCTAAAGTCGTTATAACTAACTTCCCATAAAGCTATTATAACACTTATGTTTTAAGCAATTGAAAACAATCACATTGATTTGGGAAACCAAGAGAACTTATTCTTTTAAAACCAATATTAATTTCTTTTCGAATAATGATTCATAACTTTTTAGAATAATTCAAGGCTCTTAAGATTTAGAAGTCAAGTCAAGGACATCAAAATGAAACCAAATTCATTTAACACACGTACGTCTACCGTACTATATATTTCATAATAATCATGCTCAAGAGGATAGGAAGAGTTCACATACCTCCTCGGCTTAATCCACTTGCCAAGGCGAATATGCCGCACGTAGAATATCAACCTATAATAACCATAACACGTCTACCAACTTCTAGTTTTCTTCGTAGAATATTTCTAAGCATAAGGTCTCTTATTCTACAGAAAAATTGGGCAGCACTTCCCTGTTTCTACGTACTTTTCCACATTTTTCAAGGCCCGAAATCAATAACCAAATGCCACATTTAAGGCGCAACAAAATCAGATTTCAAAGGGGATTACACGCCAAGTAGGACGTGTAAAATTCAGCCCCTTAATCTACCAACACTGTCCATTAAAACTACTCCATAGTCCAATGTAAAAACAGTCCATTAGTCCACTAATACAATCCATTAGTCCAGTTGTCATGACCCGACCCCGGGCCCGCGACTGGTGCCCTACCTGGGCACCCTTTACATGTAAACATCAGAGAATAGTAGCGGAACATACATACATCTCAAAAGAAATAAATAACAGGCTAGCCGATAAGGTCATCTTCCAAAAGTATACATATAACTACGCAAAACCAAAAGCAGTTACATCTTCTTCTTTTTTTCAAAGCGACCCACAAGATATGACTACAGACCTCTAAGAGTTTTGACATAACAACTGTGACGGGACAGGGCCCCGCCATACCCGTGAATGTACATAAATCTACAACCTCAGGGAACTGTACCAAAATACAAAGCCTCCGAAATAATGGAGCCTCCCAACTAGCTGAACAGTGATCCTAAGAATGAGGATCAACAAGCTATGTACCTCAACCTGCGGCATGAGCGGCCCAGGAGGTCGATCTGAAATATGTACCAAGTATGTGAAACTGAATATACTGTAATGAAATCATAACAGTCTATATAAAACAGGAGACATATATGATAACCAAACTACAATACACAATATATAAGTAGTCATGTCAAGTCAGGGATGCATTCCCTCAAAGTCATTACTCAAATATAACCATGGGTCACACGCCCATAATATCAATCATGCCCGTGGAATTCGCCCGCCATGGCGATCCATGATATAATATAACACCAATATGTATACATGACCACGAGTCGCGATGTCATAAAAGCATGCGGGCAAATAGGAAAGCCAACCACGGAATCGATCTACATCATAAAGCGATCGGGCAAGTATGAAAGCCAACTACCAGATCGGCTGCGTCGACAAGCGGCCAGGAAAGTACGAAAGCCAACTACCAGATCCATCATGCGTCACGAGATATGACCGGGGCAAGTGCGGAAGCCATCTACCAGAGTCTACCGTACCAAACTGTGCCATAGAACTGACCGGGGCAAGTACGAAAGCCAACTACCAGATCCAGCCTGCGTCAGCAACTGACCGGGGCAAGTACGAAAGCTAACTACCAGATCCATCCTGCGTCACTAAACCTCATGGAGAGCTAGTCCATGGAATAACAATATATATAACATGTCGCATGCCCCGAAATCCTTCATCGTATAAGCATGTCCATGGAGTAATAATAGCATACGGGAATTTAACCCGCATCTTGGTCGCATGCCCCGGAATCCCTCATGGTATAAGCATGTCCAAAGATCAATCACAATGGGAGCATACCCGTGGAATCCTCCGTCACTGTCGGTACGTCCAAGTAAATTCACAACAAGACAGCCGGCCCTCCAACTGAGAGTCACGGCAGCGTAAAAATATATTACTTGCACTCAAGGCTATCACAAGCAAGCATAGGCAAGTTCATAAAATCTTTATACTTTCATATCACATAACAATCCGGAAATTTAACCCAAAGTACTACGTACTTCCATTCTTTTCAAAAGACTCTTTTTTCATATAAAACCCCAAGATACTAACACCCGTAGTATCAAGGCTTGTCTACATTTCAAACAAGTCACTACACTATTAGAAATATATTTTTAGGCTTCTAAATCAACTGACCCTTACTTTAAAACTTTAAGCAATTGATGCCTTCAAATCAAATTGCCCTTCCTTATTTCAAGTCATTAATCCTTGTTTACATTACTAGAGAAAACCATTCCTTTAACCTTCCATAAAGTTGTTATAACGAACTTCCCATAAAGCCGTTATACTAACTTTATGCTTTAGAAACTAAGACATCTTTAACCTTTCATAAAGCCGTCATAACTAACTTCCCATAAAGTCGTTATAACTCTTTATGTCTTAGACAAATTCATTCTTTTTATAACCAAGAAACTTATACCTTCAAATCAAGTTACATAACTTTCAAAATACTTCAAGTCTCTTAACTTTAGAAATCAAGTTTCTTAACTTAACATAGTTCAAGTAATCTGTTACACCCCGTAAGTCCAGGACATGTATAAGAGAATGTATGTAAGGAATCAAGACTTGAAAATTGGTACGAAAGAAAGAATTGTTTTTACGACGGAAAATCTTCCGAACGTCGGAAAGGAAAAATGTTCGTTGTTGAGAATTGGATTCTCAAAATGCATTATTTGAAGAGTATGGAACTTATTAACATTATGGAAATTTATTTTTACGGATTTGGCCATGTGGGGCCCACCCGAGGAATTTTACGTTTTGTGGGGCCCACGAGGGTTACAAAATTTTATGGACGAATAGGAGGGCGACATGTGGCACCTCCCCCACATGGTGTTGGACGAAATTTCAAGGTTAAAATGTTCATTGACCATTGAAGATGATAATTCTTGCTAGCTTGATAATATTGACCAAGTCAACTTGTCCACTTGGCTATTTAATTAATGATCTTCATCCAAGCCACACATTTGTTATAATCTTGACCCTTCATTGTGTTATATATACCACACTAGTGCAAGACTAGCTCTTCAACACTTAGAATTTTGTCACACATTCTTGTTCTTCATTTGAGTGCTCTCGGCTTTGTCACTTGTCTCACAAGAAAATTTTGTAATTTTGTTCCATTATTCACAAGACTTAAACCCAAGGTCCCTAAGGGTATTGTAAGGGTATCTCAATAGAAAGATTTCGGAAAAACGGCGTTTTCATGTTAGTCGCAAGGCGAAAACCTAAGTAGTTTTCCTAGTTTTGGATTGGAAATGGAAGAGAAGTTGGTTGTGAACTTCTAAGGGCTTCAAATAGCGGATTGGAGCGTAAAGGAAAGGAGCTAAGAATTTTCTAAGGAGCGACTTTGAATCTTGGAATTTTTTAAGGGCTTGTAAAGGTATAATTCTTGCCGTTTTAGTAATTAAGATTACTTATTGTTGTAGCTATGGATATTAGCAAGCATGAGATGTTTATATTATGAAGTTTGATAAGTATATTGGCTATTGGAACCCTAATCCGAAAACTAGCATGTTTAGGCTTAAGATTACAATTCAAGTTGATTATAAGTATAGGTTGTCACATGTTATATAAAGAAGGAAATTGTAGTTGTTGAAGTTGTCTATGACTATATAACATGTTAGACCTAAGAACTTGGATTGAAAAAGAATTGGAAAGGACTTAGGATTGATTATAAGTTGGCCGAGAATGGCTTGGATATTAAACTTACTTGGTATGAATTGTGGGGCGGAATTTTACACGTATTGTAAGGCGTGTAATCCCCTTTTGATTGGTTGGTATGTTGAGCCTTAAATGTGGCATGTTTGGTTATTGTATTCGACCTTGAAAAAGGTGGCAAAGTATGTAGAAACAAAGGAAGTGCTGCCCGATTTTCCGTAGAATAAGAGACGTATACTTAGTATTATTCTACGTTTGAAGCTAGAGGTTAATGGACGTATTATGGCAATTATAGGTTGAAGTACTACGAGTAGCGTATTCTACTTGAAGGGGTGGAAAAGCTAGCAAGGATAAAGTACTTGGGAGCATTTTGCAACTTGTCGCTAGTCGTCGCGAGGTATGTGAACCTCTTCTTTCTTTGGCATGATCCTACGTATGAAATATCCATGTGATAGTATTTCATGATTCCTTCTACTCTTAGAAGTTAAGAAGTATTCACATTGTTGATTCTAAGTTAAAAGTATGTTTAAATTGTCTAAGTCCTTACCAAGTCGTATGGGAGATGTTGGTAAGAATGGTTAGGAAGTTATGAGATTTGATTTAAAGTTATGTGTCTTGATTTATTTAAAGTAAGCAAGTTGATTTTATGTTTAAAAATGACTTGAATTTATATGTGAAAAGGGGATTGATTTTAAAAGTGGAGGTTATATGATTTTATAAGTATAAGTAATTGGACTTTAAAGAATGTATGTTATGATGTTTTAAGACTACGAACTTTGATTGTCTTTTAAGGATTATGAAGTTTTAAGCGATATAATTTTAAAGAGTGTATGCTACGAGGGGTTAATACTATAAGCCTTGATTTTATGAGTGGAAATGACTAAACTTTAAAATGTATGGCTTCTTAATTTATTTCAAAAGTTAAGAAGATGGTTTCCAAAAGAGTGTGTGACTTGAGCTTTAAAAAGAAAGGAGTTTTATGATTCTTTTTAAGTATGTATGTACGTAGTATTTTTGGGTCTAGTTTTCCTAATGTTGTAAGAATAAAAGTGTCTTAAGTTCTCTAAAATGAATGGTTGTTATAATAGCTTTATGGGAAATTGTTATGACGACTTAAGAAGAAGTGAAAAGATGGTTTAAAAATGTTATGTAAGGAACATCACACCGAGCCTACAAATAGGCCGGATTACGTTATGAGATACACCGAGCCTACACATAGGCCGGATTACGCCATATTACCCCGAGCCTACACATAGGCCGGGTTACATCATCTTACACCGAGCTCCACAGGCGGGCCAAATTATGCTACATGATTCCACATTACACCGAGCTCCACAGGCGGGACGGATTATGCTACATGATTCCACATTACACCGAGCTCCACAGGAGGGTCGAATTATGCTACATGATTCCACAGTACACCGAGCCCCATAGGCGGGACGGATTATGTCACATGATTCATCGATGCCGTGTCGCAAATGGGCGGATGCGTTATCACGTACGGATAATCAAAGTAAGCTCCCAAATAAGAAGTCCCTCCATAAAGGGTCGGATTATGTTATGTAAGATATGTAAGTTATGTGGAAAAACTTGATTAAAATCCTTAAAGTAAGTACGTAAGAATATGATGTTAATTCTCATTGAAAGAAGGAAAAGAACGGTTAATATACGATTGATTTCAGGAGTTAAAATGACACGGTAGGATCTGGTATTTCATTTTTATACTTGCCCCTGTCATTTCTTTTATACCGTTATGATTTGGTTACTGTACCTTGTTTACATTTCCATACTAAATTTGTCTTGGCCGCCAGTGCGTTCATGCCCGCAGTGTTAGGTACCTTGATTTGGTGATCTGCAGTGTAGGACCACCTTTCGAGTTTTGGATAGCTCCATCTATTCAGGAGTTTATCTTTTTGGTATAGATCCTTGATCTGGGCTTTTATGCGATTATGGGTACGGCGGGGCCTTGTCCCGTCATAGTTCAGTATAACTCTTAGAGGTTTGTATTCATATGTGGGATTAGACTCATGTACAGTGTAGTGTCTTTTATTATGTATATTATATGACAGCCTTGTCGGCTTTGCCCTTGCACGTATGTTGGTTTTAAAAAAAAAAGTGTGGTTTAAATTCCGCAGTTTACTTGTGTTGTTAAGGTAGAAGGGTGCCCAGGTAGGGCACCAGTCACGGGCCCGGGGTTCGGGGCGTGACATAATCAATACTTTACATGTCAAGATGTCTTTATACATAAGATCAAGCAACCTATACTTTTTAAAAGTCAAGTTACTACACTTTCAAGAATCAAGGCAAGGATACTAAAATGGAACCGAGTTCCCTTAATTTACGTACGTCTATCGTACTATACATTTTTTTACAAGATTCATGCTCAAGAGATAAGAAAAGTTTCCACATACCTCTTCGGCTTAATCCACTTGCTAACTTGAATTTGCCGCACGTAGAATGCCAACCTATAATAACCATAATACGACTATCAACTTCTAGCTTTCAACGTAGAATATTTCTAAGTATAAGGACTCTTATTCTACGGAAAATCGGGCAACACTTCCTTTGTTTCGACGTACTTTTCCACCTTTTCAAGGCCCGAAAATCAATAACCAAACGCCACATTTAAGGCCCAACAATTCAGCAATACAAAGGGGATTACACGCCTAATAGTACGTGTAAAATTCTGCCCCACAATCAATATAAAACTGTCCAATATTTCCAAGCCATATTCGGCTACCATTGTCACAACAATTATCAATTTCCTTTCAATTCCTTTTTCAATCCAAGTTGTTATTCCAACATGTTATATACATAATAACAATTACAACAACTATAAATCCTTTCTTCCTTAACATGCGACGATTGTAACTATCGACCAAATTGATTACAACATTAATGGCTAACTTGTCCATTTTCGGTTTTAACATGTCGACATGATCCAAATCTTTTCAAACTTCAATCTATATATATCACATGCTCATATCAACTACTATAACATGTAATCTTTAATCACATTAAGAAGATGAACATTTTTACCTCAATAAGCCCTAAAAATGTCCAAGCGTAAAAGTCGATCCTTAGCAACTTTTAGCTTCTCTTCTTATGTTCCAATCCGTTCCAAGAACTCCTTAGAAGCTCATAACCAACTTCTCTTCAATTTCCAACTTCAAAGTTGAAGAACACCTTAGGTTTTCATCTTGCAACTAACGTGAAAACGTAGTTTTTCCGGGATCTTTCTATTGAGATAACCTTACAATACCTCTAGGAACCTTGGGTTTAAGTATTGGAAATTATGATCAACAAATGAAATTTTTTCTTGTTCCTTTTAGCTCATTGCCGAGAGCCTCTTCAAGAACAACAAGTTCTTGGCTAATTTTTCTAAGTGTTGGAATGATCAAGTCTTGCACTACTAGTATAGATATATACTACAACCAATGGTCTAGATCAACACAAATGGATGGCTTAAGATTGGTCCATTATGTCAAGCTCCCACTTGACCCTTCGACTTGGTCCATTTTATCAAGACAATATGACTATTCTTGCATGACTAATTTCGTCCAAGATGACCATGTGGAGGGTGACACGTGTCGCCCTCCCATTGGTCCATAACATGTCGTTTCCCGAAATTTCCATAATTGGCCAAAATATCGGAAACCTCGTGGGCCCCACAACAACGTAAAATTTCCTGGGTGGGCCCCACGTATCCAACTTTGAAAATAAAATTCTATAATTCCGATAAATTCTAAGTGTCTCAAATATCAAATTCAGGAACTCAATTCTCATTAACGAACAATTTTCCTTCCCGAGGTTCGAATGATTTTTCCATAAGAATAACAAATCTTTCCTTCGTTCAAATTTATAAGTCTTGTGCTCTCACGTCTATTCTCGTATACATGTCCTGGATTTCGGGGTGTAACACCAGTCCTTTATTTGGTGTTCTTGGCCAACTACTACAATCAAAACTGTCCAGTTTTCGGCTAGCATGCCAAAATTGTTTCATTACTTCTTTATAATTCCAACTTATATTCCAATCTTTATATAAGTTATATTAACTTGTTTATCAACAAGATTCCTTTATGTCAACAATTAATAGGTAATGTTTTAACAACTTTAATGGCTAGCATGTCAATTTCGGTTTTAACAACTTTAATGTCTAGCATGCCAATTTCGGTTTTTAACATCTTATTAAGGTCCAAATATTTCCAATCTTCCTTCCACACATCACATACTCATATATATACTACTAACATATGTAATTTCCAACTTCATTAAAAGGACAAAGATTATTACCTCAATAAGCCCAAAATTCTCCAAGATTATAAGTCGATCCTTAGGAATCTTAGCTCATATTCCTTACGTTCCAATCCACTCCAAGTGTCACGGCGACCAGGGCGCGGCCGTGCCTACACAGGCACCCCACTGCGTATACATCGAGAGATAATCAGTGGAACATTCTTGAAACTTTAAAATAAACAACGAATTAAAATAACGAGGTTAGCGATAGCTACCTTCACCGACATGTATATAAACAACCAAGCGATTGCCTCCTTTCCTTTACAAACCGACCCACATATGTGACTACAGACCTCTAAGAGTTTTAACATAACAAGCTGTGGCGGGACGGGGCCCGCCATACCACTGAATATACATGAATCTACAATCTCGAGGAAAAGCCGTACCAGAGATAAGCCTCGGAGCAAATGGAGCTTTCTCCCAAAAGCGAACCGAGATCCTAGAGCAAGGATCACCACACAGGTACCTAAAACCTGCGGGCATGAGCGGCCCAGAAGAAGTCGATTACAACATGTACCGAATATGGAACGGAAATAAGGTACAACAATTAAAACATATCTGTATAAAAGCATGACAGGGGTAAGTGTAAAAGAAGTAAATACCTGAACCTACCATGTCATTACCATCTCGTGAACTTAATCGTACCTTATTATCTTTTCCCAATTCTCAATAAAGTTATAGTCACATTCCTATGTTCATGATTAGGAAGAATCATTAAGTTCATTACCGTATATCTTACCTATCTTTCATAAGTATAAACCGGCCCTTTAAGGAGGGGCGCTATCTTACCCGCCTAATGGGACGCGATCAAGGTCACATAGTGCGCGTAAGGTATCTTGCCGGCCCATTCTGGGTCGATAATGTCATATAGTGCGCGTGGGTATCTTGCCGGACCATCTCGGGTCGATAATGTCATATAGTGCGCCACTAAAGGTATCTTGCCGGCCCGTCTGGGTCGATAATGTCATATAGTGCGCGTAAAGGTGTCTTTGCCGGCCCGTCTCGGGTCAATAATGTCATATAGTGCGCGTAAAGGTATACTGCGGCCCGTCTGGGTCGATAATGTCATATAGTGCGCGTAAAGGTATCTTGCCCGGCCCGTCTCGGGTCGATAATGTCATATAGTGCGCCCGTAAAGGTATCTTGCGGCCCGTCTGCGGGTCGATAATGTCATATAGTCGCGTAAGGTATCTGCGACCCATTCCTGGGACGATAATGTCATATTAAAATCCGGGAATTTAACCCAACGTACTACGCATCTCTACTTCTTTAGAAAGACTCTTTTTTCAAATAAAACTTCCAAGACACTAACAACCGCAGTATCAAGTCATCTCTACTTTTTTTCAAGACAAGTCACATTACCTTTTTAGAATTTCAATTACCGGCTTCTAAATTACGTGACTTCTTACTTAAAAACCTTAAGCAATTGGTACCTTTAAACCAATTTGCCCTTCTTTATTTCAAATCATTTCTTGTTTATGTTACTGAAGAAAACCATTCTCTTAACCTCCCATAAAGTTATTATAACCAACTTCCCATAAAGCCGTCATACTAACTTTATGCCTTAAACTAATTCATTCTTTTTATAACCAAGAGACTTCTACTTTTTGAAACCAAGTATTATATACTTTCAAATCAATTCTCTTAACTTTCAAAAATACAGTTAGTCTCTTAACCTTTAGAACTCAAGTGACTCCTTTTATTATAAAACCTTAGGCAATTGATGCCTTAAAATCAAGTTGCCTTTTCACTAAAATCAAGTCATTTATCTTTCCATAAAGCAATTATAACCAACTCCCATAAAGTCGTTATATTCACTTTATGCCTTAGCCAAATACCATTTCCTATCGAGGACTTATACGTTTAAAACAGAACAAGTATCACATACTTTAAAAATATTCAAGTCCCTTAACTTAATAAAACTTAAGACATCCTTTATTCTTTCAAAGAAGTGAGTAAATCTCCTAACTCACCCGACTTGGTTATTCATAAAACTAGTAAAGGATATCAAGGTGTTGTACGTCTACCGTACTACATACGTGCAACTAGTCATGCTCAAAAGATAGGAAAAGTTCTTTATAGAGTAAGTCACACAACTACCTCTTAACTTCTAAGAGTATAAGGAAACATGAAATGATACCACAGGTATATTCCATACATAGAATCATGCCAAAGGAAGGAAGAGGTTCACATACCTCGCGACGATTGTCGACAAGTAGAAAAATGCTCCAAAGTACTTCAACCTTGACCTATTCCATTCTTCAAGTAGGATACGCTATACTTAGTTCTTCAACCTATCATGGTCACAATACGTCCATTAACCTCTTACTTCAAACGTAGAATATTCTAAGTGCTAAGTCGCCAAATTCTACGGAAAATCGGACAGCACCTCCTTTGTTTCTACTACTATGCCACCTTTTTCAAGGCCGAATACAATAACCAAACACGCCACATTTAAGGCCCAAACAATGCAATCAACAATAGGGGATTACACGCCTACTAGACGTGTAAAATTCCGCCCCACAATAGATAACAAACTACAACAACTACTAGCCCATTTTCGGCCAACTTGAAGTACTACAACATCAATTCTTATCCAATTTCCATTTCAATCCAAGTTATTAGCCTAACATGATATCAAGTCGCAATTGATTATAACCACTATAATCCTCAAGTAAACAACATGCGACGATTTCTAATAAACGACCAATTAGTAATCCAACTTCAAGTGGCTAATATAACATTTCGGATTTAAGCTACAAGCAATCCATAATACTTATGAACTTCAACATATCAACTTCATGCTAGCAACACGTAAAGCTAACAACAACAACATATATATAATCTTGTAACACTAATAAGAGACAAGATTATACCTCAACGAATCTCAATCCAATTCCAAATCCGAAGTCGCTCCTTAGCAACTTAGAGACTCTTGAACAACGATCACTGCTCGAGACCCTTAGAACCATACCAACAACTTTCCTTCAAACTTCCAATCCAAAACCTAGAAATCAACTAGGTTTTCACTTTGCGACTAACGAAAACTATCTTTTCCGAGATTTTCTATTGAGATACACTCACAATACACTCATGAACCTTGGTTTAAAGTGTGGAGCTTAAAGAACAAGAAACAAAAATTTTTGCTCTTCAAAGTGCCATGAACCCGAGAGCTCTCAATGTGGAGTCTTCAAATTCTTGAAAATTTTACTAAGTGTTAAGTTCACTCTTGCTACTAGTAGTAATATAAAGCACAATGGAGGGTCAAGATATGAACAATTGGGTGGTTAGGATGAAGTCTTACTAAATATCAAGACTTTGTGGGTCCATTGACCAAGTCAATTATGTCAAGCTCACTATATTGCAAGACTTGTCTTCCTAACAAGGGTCAAATGACCCTTGTGTCCATGTTGAAATTGTCCAAGCTCACTTAAGGGGGGGTGACACGTGTCGCCCTCCCATTCGTCACAATAATTTGTTTTCCGACAATTCCATAATTCCGATAAATTTTACAAGTCTCAAATCTTGACACTTATGAGTTCTTACGTACGTTCTTAAAACATGTCCTGCAAATACGGGGTGTAACACCAAGAAACCCTTAGAAGTTCCTATCCAACTTCTCTTAAAACTTCATCCAAAAATATGAAGATCACTTTAGGGTTTCACTTTGCGACTATCGGATTAACGTAGTATTTTCGGGATTTTTGTGTTGGGATATCCTTAGAACACTACTAGGGACACTTGGTTTAAGTGTTGGGATTAATCAACAACAATTGAAGAATTGTTCTTCAAATAAGGGGGGGTGCCGAGAGCAACTATCAAGGGAGGGAGTATATTTGTCTTGAAAATTATTCTAAGTTTTAAAGTCTTCAACCTCTAGGTGTGTATATATAAGACAAACAAGGGCTAGGATTAAAGCAAGTGTGTGGTTGAGATTGGGGACAAGTGTGTGTGGGTCCCACAAGCCACTTGTCCAACAAATATCTTGAGCCACTTGGCTTTAGCATTCTCGCCCAACATGGGCCACATGGGGGTGACACATGTTGCCCTCATATTGGTCCAAAATATTTCATCTCCCCACAATCTCAATAATTGGTCAAATATCGAAAACCTTGTGGGCTCCACAAAATCGTAAAATTTCCCGGGTGGGCCCTACATGACCAAATCTGAAAATAAAATTCCATAATTCTTATAAATCCTATAAATCTTAAATACCAAAGTTGAGAATCCAATTCCCAATAACAAACCTTTTTCCTTCACGTGGTTCGGAATATTTTCCGTAGGAAAAAGAAATTTCTTTCTTTTCAAACTTAAGGTCACATTCTCTTACGTACGTCCTCATATATATACCCTGAAACTACGGGGTGTAACATTCTCCCCCCTTAGAAACATTCGTCCCGAATGTTCCTTCTAAGTTCAATCAAATCAGATATCGGCATAGTCCCTCTTAACTATACCCACAAAATCACGAATGTCACGCATGGCGACAATAACACTTAAGTATATATGTCAATTAAAATCGACAAGTAGGAAAGTGAGTTACCTGGAGGTGTAGGGAATAAGTGAGGATACTTCTTCATCATGTCCTCCTCTGCTTCCCAAGTTGTTACACCCCGAAATTCCAGGACATGTTTAAGAGAATAGATGCGAGAACGCAAGACTTGAAAATTGGTACGAAAGGAAGAATTGTTTTTCCGATGGAAAATCTTCCGAACGTCGGAAAGGAAAAATGTTCGTTGATGAGAATTGGATTCTCAAAATGCATTATTTGAGGAGTATGAAACTTATTATTCATTGTGGAATTTATTTTTACGGATTTGGTCACGTGGGGCCCACCCGAGAAATTTTACGTTTTGTGGGGCTCATGAGGGTTACGAAATTTTATGGACGAATGGGATGGAGACACATGTCACACCCCACATGGCTTACTCGAATTAATACCAAGGGTTTAATGGTCATTGACCAATGTAGATGAACAAGTCTTGCAAACTTGAGATAATTGACTTAGTCAACTTGCCACTTGTATAGATAATTAATTACTCTTCATCCTAGCCACAAATATGCTGTTATCTTGACCCTCCATTGTGTTATATATACACACTAGGTGCAAGACCAAGTCTTCAACACTTAGAAAAAATTAGAGAACATTTGTGCTAAGAAAGGTACTCTCGGGTTTAGGACATTCCCACACATTTTTTTTTTTGCAATTGTGGTTATTTATTCACAAGACTTTAACCCAAGGTCCCTAAGGGTATTGTAAGGATATCTCAATAGAAAGATCTCGGAAAAATGACGTTTTCACGTTAGTCGCAAGGCGAAAACCTAAGTCGTTTTCATAGTTTTGGATTCGAAATGGAAGAGAAGTTGGTTGTGAACTTCTAAAGGCTTCAAATAGAGGATTGGAACATAAAGTAAAGGAGCTAAGAATTGCTAAGGAGCGACTTTGAAACTTGGAAATTTATAAGGGCTTATCAAGGTAACAATCTTGTCGTTAAGTGATTAAAGATTACTTATTGTTGTAGTTATGGATATAAACAAGCATGAGATGTATATATTGAAGTTTGATAAGTGTTATGGATATTGGAACCCTAATCCGAAACTAGCATGTTTAGCCTTTGAGATTGAAATTCAATTTGGTTATTAGTTTAGTTGTCGCATGTTATATAAAGAAGGAATTGTAGTTGTTAAAGATGTTTACGACTATATAACATGTTAGACCTAACAACTTGGATTGAAAAAGAATTAGAAAGGACTTTTGTTATTGTACAAGTTAGCCGAGAATGACTTTGAATATGGAACTAGTTGGTATTAATTGTGGGGCAGAATTTTACACGTATTGTAAGACATGTAATCTCCTTTGATTGGTTGATGTATTGAGCCTTAAATGTGGTATGTTGGTTATTGATTATCGGTCCTTGAAAAAGGTGGAAAAGTACGTAGAAACAAAGGAGGTGCTGCCCAATTTTCCGTAGAATAAGAGACCGTATACTTAGTATTATTCTACGTTAAAAACTAGAAGTTGATAGTCGTGTTGTGGCCATTATAGGTTGACAATTATACGTGCCGCGTATTCGACTTAGCTTGTGGATTAATCCGAAAAGGTATGTGAACCATCTCCTCTTCTTCTAACATGATTCCTTATGATAAAGAAAGTAAGTCCTACTCCTTAAATGATCCATTCCTTGATTGTACTTGGATTGCCTAATATAGAAGTTGTTCTATATACTTCGTTGATTGTACTTTGGATGTTTAAATTGGAAGTTGTTATAATCCATTCCCTTAATGAAGTTTGGATTTTCAAAAGTGAAAGTATTTTACTTGAAGTAGATAGAGTCATGAAAAGGAAGTGGTTTCCAAATCTTTTGGATAGTGCCTTATTCCAAAACCTAAAGGTTGTTATAATGACTTTAGGGGAGTCAAAGGAGTGATTTACTTAATTGATTTAAAAGAGGATAAATGACATGATTTAAGAGAAGTAACTTGTTTTAAAGGTGTGAGTTACTTGAGATTTAAAAGTATAAGCTACTTGATTTCTAAAGTTAAGAAACTTGATTTCTAAAGGTAAGAGACTTGAAGTATTTTGAAAGTTAAGAAACTTGATTTCTAAAGTTAAGAGACTTGAAATATTTTGAAAGTTAAGGAACTTGATTTGAAAGTATATGATACTTGGTTTTAAAAGTATAAGTCTCTTGGTTATAAAAAGAATGAATTTGTCTAAAACCATAAAGGGTTATAACAACTTTATGGGAAGTTAGTTATAACGGCTTTATGAAAGGTTACGAGAGTTGTCTATTTTGATTGATAGGCATGAGTTGCCTAGATTGTGAAAATTGAATTTACTTGGTTTCAAAGCCTTGAAATGAATTTCTAAAAGGTGTAGTAACTTATTTTGAAAAATAGACATGCCTTGATACTACATGTGTTAGTATCTTAGGGTTTTATATAAAAATGAGTCTTTTTGAAAAGAATGGACGTATATAGTACTTTGGCTTGTTTAAATGAGAATTATTCTATTTGTGCCTTGATAGTAATTTGGCTTGTTTAAATGAAATTTTTTCTATTTTGTGCCTTGATAGTACTTTTGCTTGCTTAAATAAGGATTTCTCTTGGTATATGTAAAAAGAAGGCATGGTAATTGTCTTGGTTTATGTAAAAAGGAAAGGCATGATAATTGTCTTGGTTTATGTAAAAAGAAAAGACATGGTAATTGTCTTGGTTTATGTAAAAATGAAAGACATGGTAATTGTCTTAGTTTGTGTAAAGGCATGGTATTGTCTTAGTTTATGTAAAAAAGAAAGGCATGGTGTTGTCTTGGTTTGCTAAAATGATGGTTATTCATTTTATAAATAAAGGTCAAGAATGGTTTGCTTGCATATGGGTTGCTCATATAGACATTCGTTCAAGTGTCATATTTTCACATCTCCGCATCCCTCCATAATGGGTCGGCAACTTGTTTCAAGGATATCATGGAGTAGCTCCCCATGGTGGTGAGTGGTACACACTCACGGCGGGTCGGTATTTGTGTTATACCCCGTATTTCCAGAGTATGTACGTAAAGGAATACGTACAAAAAGTTTGGTCTTAAAGTTAGGCCTTGGACGATTTTTGGGCACAACTCACAAAGCGAATAGTTTTCCGACGAAACGTTTCCCACGACTTTCGTAGGGTAAATTCGGCTATGCCATTTCTAATTTTGCGGATTTTTCCGAGAGGCGAAACATTTTGGACCAACGGGAGGCGACACTTGTCACCTCCAATTGATGGATGTGAAGCGTTCATATGGCGATTGGAGTTGCCAACTTGGTCAAGTTGTTGGTAAGATATTTTGTGTGCAAGTTGGCTAGGTACACTTGCCTAATCTTGACCTACACTTGCCTTGCACTTGTCTTCATCTTGGCCATTGGTTGGCCATCCTTGACCTATAAATACCCTCTTGAGATGAAGAGTTCTTCATCCACAAAAGCTTTCAAGTCTAAAAATCCTTCCTCTCCTTTGTAAGCAATTCGTCCAACACCCCTCCCTGAGAAGCTTGGCGAGGCTACCCCACCCCTAGCCTGGCGAAACCTACCCCCTCCTGGTAGAAAAGTTGCCTTCTAGTATTGTTATAATGCCCAAAATACCCTAGCCCAAATCCCTTTGTACTTAGTAGAAGTTGTGAAGAACTTCTAAGGTTTCCTTGGAGCTAACGGAGCGTACAACTTAGGAGCTAAACCTTGCTCAGGCGCGACTTTTATCTAGGATATTATTGGGCTTACCGAGGTAAATAAACTTACCCTTCTTTTATAATTAGAGAATATATACTGAAGAAGTATAAGAATAAGTATAAATACTTAGAAGAATATTTCAGAATAGAATTGACTTATCACGATAGAAGGGTTTAAAGAAGAATAATTGAACTGTACTCGCGTGAATTTGTTTTCCTGATGAACTCATATAGCTCACCGGGTAGGGTTGTGCTGCCCGACTTCCCGTAGAATTGTGAACCCTCTGTTTAGAATGACCTTCAGAGTAGTCTAGACTTTGATAGATGTCTGTGACTATTATAGGCTGATTCTCTGCGCGCGACATATTCATCTTGGCAGGCGGTTTTCGCTGAGAAGGTATGTGATTCTTCCTAAAGCATGATATTTTACAATATATATATAGTACGGTAGACGTACATATGTTAACTGAATAATACTTACGGCAATGCCTCACGGCTTAAGCCTGAATAACACTTACGGCAATGCCTCACGGCTTAAGCCTGAATAATAAAGATCTGAAAGCATTTCATAAGAATACTGAATCATTTTTAACAGAAGAGAACTAATTGGTTTTTAAACAGAAGCTTAAGAGTTATACTAGCTTTATGGGAAGTTAAGTATAACCACTTAAGTTTGATAAAAGAAACAGTTTGCCTATGTGTTTATAACAGACTTATATTGAATTGTGAAAAGGAATAATAAGATGGTTTGATAAGTAGACATGATATGATACTATGTGTGTTAGTGTCTTGTAACGTTCGTGTAAAAGAGTATTCTTGTTGTGCTTATGTTGTTAACGATAAGCTGTTAGGTTAGTGTAACATCACTCACCTCTTGACATAGTACCGGGGGTTAAGCTGCCCTCCGATGCGGGGTAGACTTCGAGCGATGCAGGACCATGATTCGAGAATACCTCATGCGGGTCCAGGACCTATGCGAGCTACGAGTTCGAGTTGGTGTGCGGGGTTATACCTCATGCGGTCCCGTGGCCATGCGGACAACGAGTCGGGGCGTTGCGAGGTAGCTACCTCGATGCGGGGTTATGCCTCATGCGGGCCCGTGTGAGTGGCTATCTGCGGACTCGGAGTCGAGTTAGGCTTGCGAGAATGATGATGTGGGCGAGTGGCCTGTTTGATCATTCGCGGCCTAGACAAGACTATTACGATTTACCTAGTGTTGCTCTTGTGTGTGATGTCGCACGATGTGCGGTTTCCTTGGTTGTTTCACACATATTTGTAAACGGGTTTTAAAAATGATATGTTTTTCATTTAAGTACTTTCTGATTTCGCATACTTAGTACTGTTATCGACCTCCTTGAAGTGCGTTTCATGCGCAGTAAGGCAAGCAGTGCTAGATCCACATCCTTAGGATCTCTTTGCATTGGTGTCGGGAGCTCCATCTTCTAGGAGGCTCTACTTTTGGTATGATCTCCTGTATTGTAGGTAGTTTTATGCAGTCGGTATGGCGGGGCCTGTCCGCCATAGTTGTTACTTCCTTAAGTGCAGTACTATTATGCAGTTGGGATGTAGCGCACAACTTGAGTTATATATATTATGCCGAAAGGCAAGCTTTTCATCGATAAAGCTGTTTACATTTTTACTATGTTTCTGTCTTGTTTTATATTTCCACTGGTTACTCGATATATGACTACTTGGGTGCCGGTAAGGCACGATCACGAACCGGGCAGGTCGTGACAAAAGTGGTATCGAGCGATTAATCCTCGGAAAGTGTCTGACCGTATCTAGTAAGTCTTGATTATCGGTGTGTTGTGCACCACACCAATGTCGAGGCTATAGGATATTTAGGATTGGTTTCCGTTCTTCTCATTACGAGATCGTGCTTTAGAAGGCGTGTTATAGGTTGAACCCTCTAACGTATTCCTTTCTATGTGATTATGCCTCACGTAAGGCACCCGGGCGAAGGCAGCGGTAGAGGCTGCTAGCGAGACACCCAGTCACGAGGCTCGAGCCCGGTCTATACGAGCAGCGAGTTCTATGACGCCGCCGATCCCAGCCGAGACCACAGTACCACACCTCGTCCCGCGGCACAGGGCGGAGAGTTAGGAAGTCTGAGAGATAGCCCGGCTATTGGCTAAAGTTGTGGCCCGATACGAGAGAAGGCTGGATCACGGCGATTCGATTCGGCTCAGCTCGATCGCGCTGTGGTGCACCAGGCGAATAGTCGAGACTACGAGATTTCTTGAGTTGCAGCCCTTGAGTTTCTGGTCGGCGGAGGATGATCCGCGAGGAGTTCATCCGTCGGCTGAAGGATCATCGCGGGTGATCAAGGGCTCGAGAGGCAGTCTGTGACGCCGGTTTGCATCGGTGCGTGATACGCGATCGGTAGTTTGATTCATGGGAGTTATCCGAGGAAACCAGCGCCTACTTGGGATGAGTTCTCGGAGGCTTTCTCACTCACTTCTTGCCTCGCGGATGAGGAGGCGCGGGTGATAGATTTTTTTCTTTGAGCGAAGGGCCGCCGTCGAGTACAATGTTGAGTTTGATTCTTTGGCTCGATATGTCCCGGCATTGGTGGCGAATATGGAGGATAGGGTGCACCGCTATGTCACCGGCTGAAGCGACTATATGGCGAAGTCTTGTGCGGGTGTGGCTCTTGACTGGTATGGATATTACCGCGTGCGAGCTCACGCCGCGGATGCGAGGCGCTTGGTCGGCGAGTGGGCGACAGCGGCGAGAAGAAGGCGGGGCGGGAGGGTCTTACGGTGGCTATCGTGGTGGCGGCCTCGGCGATCTAGATTTGCACCACGGCCGGCTCGAGCACTCCTGCACCGTCCTCAACCGGCGAGTATTCGAGGCGGACGGGGCAGGACTTGGATGTCGAGTAGCGGAGAATGCGGCGATCGGGACCACCCGCCGGTGTGGCGATCGGTAGATCCCGCCGGGAGTTGTGATGCGGGAGTTTGTTTGATTGTGGCGGCGAAGTCACTATGCGGCTGTCAGACCAAGAGGCGATCTTGATGGTAGGGTCGACCCTACGAGTTCTTTCGCGGTCTTCGCCGTCCTACGATTACTCGCCGGGCGAGTACTCGTGGGTCAGTCGCGGCGAGAGGTCGTGGCTCGGGTCCCGATTCTAGCGGTCCTCGAGCCGCATTTATGCTGTCGGTAAGCGGGATCGGAGGCCTCACGATGTCGTCGAGTACCTTATCGGTTCTGGGTTTGATGTGTATGCTTTGATAGATCCGGTTCTACTGCATCCTATATATCTCCCGTTGCTAGTAGGATAGGGATAGAGCACGTGTCCATAGACCCTTTCGAGGTAGCTACGCGATGGGTGATTCGGTGGTAGCTCGGCGGGTATATAGAGCTTGTCTGTGACCGTTTACGATCGTCGGACCTGGCGACTTGATAGAGTTGGAGATGATTGATTTCGGCGTGATTATGGGGATGGATTGGCTAGCTTCTTGCTACGCCAATGTAGGCTGAGAGAGAAGTAATGCAGTTCGATTTCTGAGGCCGGTTGTTGAGTGGGAGAACGCGGTATCGTAGGGGTAGGTTTATTTCTACCTCAAGGCTAGGAAGATGGTGCGAAGGGTATATCTACCATCTCGTTCGGGTGTTTGATCACGAGGCTGCGGTGCAGATTTTGATCGATCCCGATAGTCGAGAGTTCCCAGGCGTGTTTCGAGCGACCTCCGGGTATCCTCACGAGAGGAGATTGAGTTTTGTATAGACATATTGCGGACACTCGGCTATTTCCATTCCGCCATCTGAATGGCACTGCGAGTTGAGAGGATGAAGGACCGGCAGGGATTTCTTTGGAGAAGGGTTTTATCGGACCTAGTGTTTCTCACAGAAGCGGTATTGTTCGTGAAGAAGAAGGGCGGGGCGCTGCGCATGTGTGTTGACTGAGCGGTGAACAAGGTGACCATTAAACGAGATACCCGCTTCCCGGGATTGATGATTTGTTCGACGATTGCGAGCGCGAGTGTTTCTCAAGATTGATCTGATCGGGCTATCATCAGTGCGAGTCGAGAGGTGGATGTCCCTAGAATCGCATTCGGACGTCACGGGCATTATGAGTTGAGTCATGTCTTTTGGGTTGACCAATGCTCGGCGGTATTCATGGATTTGATGAGCGAGTGTTCAAACCATTTTGGACACGTTTGTGATAGTGTTCATTGATGATATCTTGGTTTATTCTCGCTCGAGCGAGGCATGCGAACGCGAGGCTGTCTTGCGATTCTCGGGACCCAGCGATTATCGCCAAGTTTTCCAAATGTGAGTTTTGGTTGACTTGATGGCGTTTCTTGGGCATATTGTCGGGGTGATGGCATTCAGTGAATCGGCAAGATCGGCGATCGGGACTTGGCCTGAACCTACTACTCAGACGAGGTTCGCGATTTTACGGGCCTTGCGAGGATATTATCGGTTCGTGGAAGTTTGCTTCTATCTGCACCGTGACTAGGGTGACTCGAGCGGCAAGTTTGATGGTGATGCTTGTGGCGGGGTTTCGATTCTTTGAAAAGAGGCGGCCGCCCGTTCTTACTCTTCCGGAGGTCGGATGGTTATGTCGTGTATTGTGATGCGTCGGGCATCGGGTTGGGATGTGTGTTGATGCGGCATGGCGAGTTATAGCATATGCATCGACGGTGAAGAAACACGAGAGAACTACCCCGCGTGATTTGGAGTTAGCGGTATGATTCACGCTTTGAAGATCTAGAGGCACTATTTGTATGGGGTTCACGTGGATATTTTACGGACCACAAGAGCCTCAGGTATATCTTCGGCAGAGGAGCTGAACTTCGGCGAGGCGGTGGTTAGAGTTGCTTAAGGATTACGATGTTGACATCTGTACCACCACCGCAAGGCGATGTTGTGGCGGATGCTCTTAGTCGTAGGTCGATGGGAGCCTATCGGATGTGCGGCTAGAGAAAGGGACATGGTTCGTAATTTGCACGATTAGCGAGCCTTGGTGTCCGTTTGATTGATTACGATAGCGATGGGGTTAGAGTTCGTGAGGTTGCGAGTCTTCCGTCGTCGAGGAGGTGAAGAGCAGCGATTCGAGGATCGGCTTTGATTCGATATCGTGATACTGACCGCCGTGAGGCAAGGGTCCTTTGAGGTAGCACGATGGGGTGCTAAGGTTTGGCGAGTTGTGTGTTCGGATGTTTGAGGACTTGGCGGAGTTCTTGGGAAGCACCTGGCAGCGTTACTCTATCCGTCGAAGTCGACCAAGATGTACCACGACCTTAGATCTGTATTGGTGGGATGGCTTGAAGAGGGCGTTGCGAGTTCGTAGCTCGATGCGTGTTGTCGGCAGTGAAGGTAGAGCACGAGAGACACGGTGGTTTATTACTGACGATAGAGATCCGACGGAAGTGGGAGGTAATCAACATGGACTTCATCACGGATTACCTCGCACTCGGAGAGACATGATTCTATATGGGTTATCGTCGGCGGTGGCAAATCAGCCCTTTCTTCCGTCGGGGCGACTTTTGGTGAGGATTATGCGGACTTTACATCAGAGATCGTCGGTGCGAGTCCTACTCGATCATATCGAACGAGAGCGATTTACGGCCACTGGAGAGTCCTTCGAGAGGTTTAGGGGCGAGTGAGCACGATCGCATTTCATCCACGACGGAGCAGGCGAGCGCACTATCGGACTCTTGAGGATATCTGCGAGCTGTGTTATTGACCATGGTAGTTGGGAGGATCATTTGCCTCTAGTTGAGTTCGCGTATAATAATAGCTACCACTCGGTATTCGGATGGCGCCTTATGAGGCCTTGTATGGGAGGAAGTGCGGTCGCCTATAGGTTGGTTCGAGGTGGGCGAGTGCGGCTAGTGGGACCAGATTTGGTGCGCGAGCGATGGATAAGGTGAAGCTTATCAGAGTGGCTATTGACTCGAGTCGGCGAAGTCGTATCGAGATCATCGTCGTCGACATCCGAGTTCGATTGATGATTGGGTTTTCTGAAGGTGTCACCCATGAAGGGTGTGATGAGATTCGGGAAGAAGAAACTTCGGCCCAGTACATTGGGCGTTCGGATGTCGCGAGGTAGGCAAGGTTGCCTATGAGTTGGATCTGCCGTCCGATCTGGAGGCAGTACATCCGGTGTTTCACGTTTCTATCTTTGAGAGATGTATCGGGGATCCATCTGGGTACATCCGATTGGCGATGTCGGTGACCAGCCAGGGTTATCGTATGAGAGATTCCCATAGCGATAATCGATCGTCGAGTTAGGCGTCTGCGGACGAAGGGCGTGGCTTCGTCAAAGTCTTGTGGCGGAACGAGCTCGAGGAGGAGATGGCGTGGGAAGCCGAGGAGGACATGAGGCGAAGTATCCTCACCTATTCCCACACCTCCGGGTAATTCACTTTCCTACTTGTAAATCTTCATTCGTTTATGCCTAAGTGTTGTTTTATGGCCGTGTGTGGCTTTTGCAAATTGTTTAAGTTTTGAAGAACCTTATCGTTATCTGTCTTGGGAAGGAACATTCGGGACGAATGTTTCTAAGGAGGGGAGAATGTTATACCGTATTTCAGTATGTGCGTAAAGGAATACGTCAAAAGTTTGGTCTTAAAGTTAGGCCTTGGGCGATTTTTGGGCACAACTCACAAAGCGAATAGTTTTTCGACGAAGCGTTTCCACGACTTTCGTAGGGTAAATTCGGCTATGCCATTTCTAATTTTTGCGGATTTTTCAGAGGCGAAACATTTTGGACCAACGGGAGGCGACTTGTCACCTCCGATTGATGGATGTGAAGCGTTCATATGGCGATTGGAGTTGCCAACTTGGTCAAGTTGTTGGTAAGATATTTTATGTGCAAGTTGGCTAGGTACACTTGCCTAATCTTGACCCTACACTTGCCTTGCACTTGTCTTCATCTTGGCCATTGGTTGGCCATCCGACCTATAAATACCCTCTTGAGATGAAGAGTTCTTCATCCACAAAAGTTTTCAAGTCTAAAATCCTTCCTCTCCTTTGTAAGCAATTCGTCCAACACCTCCCCTTGAGAAGCTTGGCAGGCTACCCCCCCAGCCTAGCAGAAACCCCTCCCTTGGTAGAAAAGTTGCCTTAGTATTGTTATAATGCCCAAAATACCCTAGCCCAAATCCCTTTGTACTTAGTAGAAGTTGTGAAGAACTTCTAAGGTTTCCTTGGAGCTAACGGAGCGTCAACTTAGGAGCTAAACCTTGCTCGGTAGCGACTTTTATCTAGGATATTATTGGGCTTACAGAGGTAAATAAACTTACCCTTCTTTTATAATTAGAGAATATATCTTTGAGAAGTATAAGAATAAGTATAAATACTTAGAAGAATATTTGAGAATAGAATTGAACTGTTATCACGATAGAAGGGTTTAAAGAAGAATAATTGAACTGCTACTTTCGCATTTGTTTTCACGATGAACTCATATAACTCACCTGGTAGGGTTGTGCTGCCCGACTTCGTAGAATTGTGAACCCTGTTTAGAATGACCTTCTGAGTAGTCTAGACTTTGATAGATGTGTGACTATTATAGGTGATTCTCTGCTTGCGACATATTCATCTTGGCGGTTTTTATGAGAAGGTATGTGATTCTTCCTAAAGCATGATATTTTACAATATATATATAGTGAAGCGTACATATGTTAAGCGAATAATACTTACGGCAATGCCTCACGGCTTAAGCACGAATAACACTTACGCAATGCCTCACTTAAGCCTGAATAATAAAGATCTGAAAGCATTTCATAAGAATACTGAATCATTTTTAACAGAAGAGAACTAATTGGTTTTTAAACAGAAGCTTAAGAGTTATACTAGCTTTATGGGAAGTTAAGTATAACCACTTAAGTTTGATAAAAGAAACAGTTTGCCTATGTGTTTATAACAGACTTATATTGAATTGTGAAAAGGAATAATAAGATGGTTTGATAAGTAGACATGATATGATACTATGTGTGTTAGTGTCTTGTAACGTTCGTGTAAAAGAGTATTCTTGTTGTGCTTATGTTGTTAACGATAAGTGTTAGGTTAGTGTAACATCACTCGCTCTTGACATAATCAGGGGTTAAGCGCCTCCGATGCGGGGTAGACTCGGCGATGCAGGACCGTGATTCGAGAATACCTCATGCGGGTCCGGGACCTATGCGAGCTACGAGTTCGAGTTAGTGTGCGGGGTTATACCTCATGCGGTCCGTGGCCATGCGGACAACGAGTCGGGGCGTTGCAGGAGTAGCTACCCTCGATGCGGGGTTATGCCTCATGCGGGCCCGTGAGTGGCCTATGCGGACTCGGGAGTCGAGTTAGGCTTGCGGAATGATGATGTGGCGAGTGGCCTGTTTGATCATTCGCGGCCTAGACAAGACCTATTCTGATTTACCTATTGTTGCTCTTGTTTGTGATGTGGCACTATGTGCGGTTTCTTGGTTGTTTCACACATATTTGTAAACCGGTTTTAAAAATGATATGTTTTTCATTTAAGTACTTCTGATTTCGCATACTTAGTACTGTTGTGCGACCTCCTTCGGGGCTGCGTTCATCTGCGGTAAGGCGGCAGTGCTAGATCCACATCCTTAGGATCTCTTTGCATTGGTGTCGAGCTCCATCTTCTAGGAGCTCTACTTTTGGTATGATCTCCTGTATTGTAGGTAGTTTTGTGATCGGTATGGCGGGCCCTGTCGCCATAGTTGTTTACTTCCTTAGAGTGCAGTAGTACTATTATGCGGTTGGGATGTAATCGCACAACTTGAGTTATATATATTATGCGAAAGGCAAGCTTTTCATCGATAAACTGCATTTACATTTTTACTATGTTTCTGTCTTGTTTTATATTTCGCTGGTTACTCTGATATATAACTACTTGGGTGCCGGTAAGGCACGATCCACGAACCGAACGGGTCGTGACAATTTGACTCGAGGTTAAATTCGGGATATATATAAGCCATGGATTAGCTATCCGTGATCGAGTATCGTGTCGATGACTCATTCAGTCCACATGACATATGAGGTGAAATAGTCCATGATAGGTTGCATTATAACACGAGGTGGTTGACCACAGCATCGGCGCCCGTGTTTTGAAGCGGTAGTGATTTCATTAATGAAAGTGCGGTGTGTTTATGACTTAAAGTGGAGCAGTTGGTCTCATTGTTAAAAACCTAACTTAAAAGATAAAAATGACGCATTACTCTCATGATTGCAAGGTTCGGTGTGCTTATTGATGTTATATTATATCATGATCAGCGGTGAAAGCGATTCCACGGGCATGATTGATGTTATGGCGTGAGACCCATGGTTATATTTGAGTAGTGACTTTGAGGCATGCGTCCACGATTTGACATGGCCTTATGTATTGTATCTTGTAGTTTAGCTATCATACATGTCTCTGTTTATATGTGGCTGTGTGATCTCCTTTCTGATACTCGTTTCACATACTTGTTACATTCTTCGTCTTGACCTCGCTTGAGGCTGCGTTCATCTGCAGTTTAGGTCTGTGATTTGGTGATCTGCAGTGTAGGACCACTCAAGTTTTGGATAGCTCCATCATTGAGAGAGTTTATCATTTTGGTATAGATCCTTGATCTGAGTTTTATACGATTATGGATGCAGCGGGGCCTTGTCGTCATATTTCGATAAAACTCTTAGAGTCTCTATTCATATGTAATTGGACTGCGTTACAGTGTAGTGTCTGTGATTATGTATATTATATGGCAGCCTTGTGGCTTTGCCTTGCATGTTCATTGGTTTTAAAGGAAAAAATGAGGTGTTGTTTAGTTCCGCGGTTTACTTGTGTCGATTAGGTAGAAGGTGCCCGGTAGGTACGATCCACGGCCGGTTCGGGCGTGACAGTGAGTGGTATCGAAGCGATCGATCGTGAATGTCTACAGACCGTGTCTATTAGAGTCTTGATTATCGGTGTGTTGCACGCCACACCCATAAACAGGAGGCTACAGGACATTTAGGAGTTGGTTTCTATTCTTCTCACTCTGAGATCGTTCCATAGAGCTGTGTTAATAAGATAATTCCTCTCTGACGTATTATTATGTTACAGCTATGCCTCAGGAGAGAACGATGCGAAGAAGGCAAAGCGATGCGAGAGCTACCAGTTAGACTCAGTGTTATACCCCGTATTTCCAGAGTATGTACGTGAGGACGTACGTAGAAAAGTTTGTGCCTTAAAGTGCAAGGGCCGAAAATTATTGTTCACAAGTACCGAAAAGAATCGTTTTTCGACGAAACGTTTTACAAAGATTGTGTAGGGAAAATTCCGGCTATGTCATTTATAATTTTTGCGGATTTTTCCGAGAGACAAAATATTTTGGACCAACAAGAGGGCGACACTTGGCACCCTCTAATTGGTGGACCTTGGGGCGGCAATGAGACGAAATGGAGAGTGGGAGTAGGTAGGATATTTTGTGATATTTGTGTGGTAGATGGATAAGGTGCACATGAATGAATCTTGACCCTACACTTGCCTTGCACTTGGCATGATCTTGGCCATTGGTTGGCCATTGCTTGACCTATAAATACCCCTCCCCTTTGAAGACTTCTTCATCCTAAAAACTTCTAAGTCTTGAAAGCCCTCTTCCCCCCCTTTGAGTGAGTTCTCGTCCTAGCGTCCCCACTTTGTGAGGCCCTTGGCGAGCCCTCCCTTGGCGAGTATCCCACTCCTAGTGGGGTTGGTAGAAGTACACACTTTGTGGTGTTGTCTCGTATAAATACACCTCTTGGTAGAAATACTCTCAGTATTGTTACTATACCAAAATACCTTGGCCTAAAATACCTTGTAGTATTCAAGGTTACACTTATCTGAAAAGCCGAAATACTATTATACTTCCCTTCAGTCACAAAAACAAAACCCTAAGGAAAATCTCCATAGTTGGTTGGAGTATTAAGAAGAAGTTGCGTAGAAATTCTAAGGGATGTTTGGAGCGGGTTGGAGCACCCGGAGTAGGAGCTAAACGTTGCTCAGGATCGACATTAAACTTGGATAATTATGGGCTTATCGAGGTAAATATCTTGTCTCCCTTTTGTAATTGAGTTTGCATACTATTGAAGTATGAGAATTAATGTATAAGTTATATACAAAGAAAGTATATAAGAAGAGAATGGGCTGTACTTACATAGGGTGTATTGATGAACTTGTGAAGTTTGTGGGTAGGGAAGTCTTTGCCGATTTTCCGTAAATAGAGAACCTCTTTGCTTAGAATATTCTGCGAGTAGTCTAGACTTTGATAGACTCGTATAACCTTTATAGGTTGAATGTTACGCAAGTAGCATGTGCTACTTGAAGGTGGACAAGGCTAGCGGGTTATAAGCGTGGGCGTTTTGCTAATAGTCGATAATCGCCGCGAGGTATGTGATTCTTCCTATACTCTTGAGCATGATATTTTAAAATATATATAGTGCGGTAGGCGTCGTGTGTTAACTGAATAATAATTACGGCAATGTCTTCTGACTTAAGCCTGAATAATCTTGAAGTATTTCAAAAGAATACTGAATCATTTTTTAACAGAAGAGTAATACTTGGTTTTAAAAGCTTAAGAGTTATACTAGCTTTATGGGAAGTTAGGTATAACGGCTTAAGAAAGACAAAAGGAATGGTTTATCGACTTTAAGAAGATTAAGAGACTTAATCTTAAAAAGATAAGAGACTTGACTTGGTTAATTAATATGAATTTTTGTGTGAAACCTCATTCGTGAGAAATGAGTACTTGGTTTTTAAAAGCAATAATGTTTTACTGATTTCGGAAATCAGAATAAGTATCGAACAAACCACAGCAGCGCTAATAAAGGGAAATGTTTTGACTAATAAAGTATTATTAAAACCAGTAGGAACTTCCATCTGCATAGAAGCTAAGATGAGACAAAATGATATTACATTTCTAGATCATGGTCTTTGTAATAAGATTGTTATGAACAAGAATAACCTACTCACACATAAGGTATATGTTTCTCAAATTGTTTTAAAGGATTAAAACTATGAACTACGAAACCTTTCGAAAATGAGAAACTTGAGTAATTGAAATTAGGCAAACTTGAAACGTTTGGAAAAGAATGTTGTTACTTGATTTTACAAAGAGAAGTGTTTTGATTTACTTCAAAAGATAATCACTCTATTTTCATATACTACGGGTATTGTGTGACTTTTGTGAAAGTAACGTATCCTTTAAAGAGTTAATGTATGAAGTACTTTGGGGATAAAAACCCGATCTTGTTAATCATATAGTAGAAAGTACCGTGTGTGTATAACTTGATTGTGTTGGTTTGTGATAGCCTTGTAATACTTTCTTGTTGATTTGTTAAGTAAACATGCTAGGATGCTACGTGTGTTAGTATCTTGTGATGTTGTGTAAAGGGGTTTCCCCTCGACTGCGCTTAAGTTGTTTAACTATCAGCCGTTATGTTGGTATTGTACCACTCACATTGACATGTTTCCGGAGGTTAAGCTGCCCTCCGATGCGGGGTAGACTCAGGCGGTCTGGGACCATGATTCGAGAATACCTCATGCGGGTCCAGGGGACCTATGCGGAGCTACGAGAGTTCCAGGTTAGTGTGCGACCTTTATGGTCATGCGGTCTATGTGGCCATGCGGACTGCGAGTCCAGGCGGATGCCGGGGAGTAGCTACCCTCGATGCGGGGTTATACCTCATGCGGTCCTATGAGGTTGGCCTATGCGGAGTTGCGAGGAGTTCCAGGGCTAGACGCGCACATTGGATACTGCGGGCGTGTGACCAGCTTTGATCATGTGACGGTCTAGACAGATCTCATGATAAAGTTTATGACCTTGTTAGTACTATGGGTGTTAGTAGTCGGCTATTCCTTCGTACTTACCCTGTACGGTTTTATTAGAACACAGGAGGGACCTGGTGTTCATGTGTATTCCTTGGTGCTTTTATATCATAGACTGCCGGCAGTGAGAAAGGTATTCCACGGGCATGATTGATGTTGTGGGCGTGAGACCCATAGTTATATTTGAGTGATGACTTGAGGGCGTGAGTCACGACTTGACATGGCTTCTTTATTGTGAGCGTAGTTTGGTTATCATACATGTCTCTGCTTTACATAGACTACTATGATTTCATTCTGATATTTTGATTTCACATACTTGGTACTGTTATCGACCTCGCCCGGGCTGCGTTCATGCCGCAGTTGAGTACACCGATCGTTGATCCTAGCTCTCGAGTCCGATTCGGCGTTTGGGAAGCTCCGTTTCTCGGAAGCTTATCGGTGGTATAGTCCCTGTCTTAGTAGGTGCTTACATTCGGGGTATGGCGGGGCCTGTCCGCCATTGTTGTCATGTCACTCTTAGAAGTGCAGTAATGCTTTGTTGTGGCGAGTTGTAAAGGGATATGCTGTTGGATTTAAGTTTTATATATTATGTCGAAGGACAAATTTTCTCGAATAAGCTGTTTTACACTTCTTGATATTTCATGTCTTGTTTTATGTTCGTGATTACTCGATGTATGTCTACTTGGGTGCGAGGTAAGGCACGATCACGGGCCGGGTTGGTCGTGACAAAAGTGGTATCGAGCGATTAATCCTCGGAAAGTGTCTGACCGTATCGATGGAAGTCTTGATTATCGGTGTGTTGTGCGCACACCAATAATCGAGGCTATAGGATATTTAGGATTGGTTTCCATTCTTCTCACTCGAGATCGTGCCTTAGAGGCGTGTTATAAGTTGGACTCCTCTAACGTATTTCTTTCCCTTACCATTATGCCTCGTGTAAAGGCAACCCGAGCCCGGGAGGGCAAGGCGGCGAGGAGGCTGCGAGTACGATCTGGGGTTACGAGGGCATAGGCCCAATCATCACCGGGTAGTGCTTCATTTGGGAGTTCTGCGACATCACGGCCCAGCGAGTTTAGCAGCGGCGGCGATTCCTCTGCGGCCATGATAAGTTGAACCTTGGTTCCACGGCCAGAGCAGAGAATAGAGATTGCAAAGCGACCACATTACTAGCTATGGATTGGGCTACGAGAGAGTATACCGATGTACGCGAGTCTTGATGAATATCTAAGAGGGTTGTGCAAGAGTAATTCTTGATTAGGCTTGAGCATGGCACGTATGCGGGCTTATGCGCGGCGAGCCAAGAAAAGTAGATATCAGCGGGTTAACGAGGACAAGAGAAGCGGAACAACAAGGTCCTTTGGTAACTTTCGAGGCCAATCGCCTCGCGGCCGATTAGATACGCACATCCACGGTGCAGAATGGTCCTCCACGGGGTTGAGCGTTCGGGTAAGCGGAGTTGGTCGAACTCGAGCTTCCGTTCCACGGCTACGTAGGTTCGGCCAGCCGGATTGATTTTCCCGGTGTTCACGGTATGAGGCGTCGTCGGGAATGTCGTCTTTTAGTTGGTACTTGTTTTACCTGCGGCCGTCAGGGCCATGTGCCGAAAGGATGTCCTAGTAGGAGGGCTCAGCCTTCAGGATCGGTGGGTAGTTCGACATCTTCCCTAGCTATGCGCCCTACGGGGCAGGTTTGATTAGAACGACTAAGGGGAGAGAAACAGTAGATACAGGTGTATCCTTAACCCTCTAGAGACTAGTGTGATAAGATGAATATACCTTAAGTGATATGTTTAGGTAACATAAGTGTTAATTTTGATTAGAAATTATGGTTAGGGATAAGGGTAAGTGGAGACCTTAGAGGCAAGGCCATCTCAAGTAAAAGATGTATTTTTATGTTTTGACCCTTATCGGAGTGCATAGTGCACGTGAGATATAATTGTGTAATAAGTCCCTGAGTAGTGTGTAAAGAAAGAAGGTAGTTGAGCTAAGAAGACCGCTAGGTTTTCGTAACGTGGATTAGTGAGATTGTTCCGGATCGGGGAGCAAGTGTTGTACGCGAGAGTGGGTCGGGTTGAGGCCATGTTGCGGGTCAACCGCGGCTATTTTGTGATAAGTCGGTTCGGGGTGGTCGCCGGTGGTAGGGTCACGGGGGTGTTAGGCCCAAGTTTAGTTAACCATCGTACGAGTTCGTGGATGCGTGCGACCAGTAGTCGGGCCGATGAGGTCAGCCCATCTTGTCCTTCAGTCAGGACGGTTTACTCGGCAGAGGGTTATGCGAGATGTTATATCAAGAAGGTTGTAAGGTTGCACGAGGTGCCTACTTTCACCTTATGAGTAGTGGAGCAGTTCACGGCTATTTCTTTTCGGAAGTTTTACGAGCGGGTAGGAAGCAGGTGAGTCTCCGTGTCGCGTTCGCCTCGGTCGGTGTTTGGATTTGAGGTAGCGGTGAGGATTGTTGCCTCCTGTTAGGGAGTGTTTGATAGCTACCATTTCAGTATTCGAATGTCGCCTTATGACGCCTTGTAGGGGCAGAAGTGTAAGTTACCGTTCGATTGGTTCGATGGTGGCAAGGTTCAGATAGTTGGTTCTTACTAGTTCAGCAGGATGTGGATAGGGTGAAGCTTATCCAGAAGAGGTTATTGACACTCGAGTCAGCGAAGTTGTCGCGGATATCTGCGACAACGCTTGGAGTTGAGTTGACGGTGGAGTGCTTGAAGGTACCACCGGAAAGGGTGTGACGAGTTTGGGAAACAGAGGAAACTTAGCCCGAGTCACTTTGGGCCTTTCAGATCAGGTGAAGAGTAGGCTAGGTTGCCTATATGTTAGCTTTTGCCGTCCGACTTAGGAGACAGTATGTCCGGTCTTTTCATGTTGTTATGTTCGGAAAAGTATCGGAGATCCATCAGTATTCGATTAATGATGACGAGTTAGAGATAGTAACCCAGATTTGGAACCGAATCGATGAGATTTGGTAAGAAAGAGTTCGAGTGTACGAGAAGGGTACGACGCGTAAGGGAAGAAGCGGGCATGTGTTAAGAACATAGACGTGATCATTTCGTTGTAAAGAAAGGGTGCTTAGGGAGTATCTTTTAGACCCCGGGTGAGAGCTTTTGTAGTAGTAGAGGTGATTCCTCGTGGACTTGAAGTTGAGTAATTGCGCGTGTGTTATGTTGTGGCCAGGTGTGGCATGATTGTTTTCATAAGTATAGCAGTGAAGACTATACTGGCGCCTGTTTGTTTTGAGACTTAGAAGGAACATTCGGGACGAATGTTTCTAAGGAGGGGAGAATGTTATACCCCGTATTTCCAGAGTATGTACGTGAGGACGTACGTAGAAAAGTTTGTGCCTTAAAGTGCAAGGGCCGAAAATTATTGTTCACAAGTACCGAAAATAATCGTTTTTCGACGAAACGTTTTACTAAGCTTGCGTAGGGAAAATTCCGGCTATGTCATTTATAATTTTTGCGGATTTTTCCGAGAGACAAAATATTTTGGACCAACAAGAGGGCGACACTTGGCACCCTCTAATTGGTGGACCTTGGGGCGTGATGAGGCGAAATGGAGAGTGGGAGTAGGTAGGATATTTTGTGATATTTGTGTGGTAGATGGATAAGGTGCACATGGATGAATCTTGACCCTACATTTGCCTTGCACTTGGCATGATCTTGGCCATTGGTTGGCCATTGCTTGACCTATAAATACCCCTCCCCTTTGAAGACTTCTTCATCCTAAAAACTTCTAAGTCTTGAAAGCCCTCTTCCCCCCCTTTGAGTGAGTTCTCGTCCTAGCCTCCCCCTTTTGTGAGGCCCGTGGCGAGAGCCCCTCCCTTGGCCGAGAGTATCCCCCTCCAGTGGGGTTGGCCGAAAGTACACCACTTTTGTGGTGTTGTCTCGTATAAATACCCCTCTCTTGGTAGAAATACTCTCCAAGTATTGTTACTATACCCAAAATACCTTGGCCTAAAATACCTTGTAGTATTCCAAGGTTACACTTATACGAAAAGCCCAGAAATACTATTATACTTCCCTTCAGTCACAAAAACGAAACCCTAAGGAAAATCTCCATAGTTGGTTGGAGTATTAAGAAGAAGTTGCGTAGAACTTCTAAGGGTTGTTTGGAGCGGGTTGGAGCACCCGGAGTAGGAGCTAAACGTTGCTCAGGATCGACATTAAACTTGGATAATTATGGGCTTATCGAGGTAAATATCTTGTCTCCCTTTTGTAATTGAGTTTGCATACTATTGAAGTATGAGAATTAATGTATAAGTATATACAAGGAAAGTATATAAGAAGAGAATGGAACTGTACTTACATGGGGTGTATTCTGATGAACTTGTGAAGTTTGTGGGTGGGAAGTCTTTGCCCGATTTTCCGTAAATAGAGAACCTACTGCTTAAGCATATTCTGCCGAGTAGTCTAGACTTTGATAGACTCGTATAACCTTTATAGGTTGAATGTTCTGCGAGTAGCATGTGCTACTTGAAAGGTGGACAAGGCTAGCCAGGTTATAGCGAGTGGGCGTTTTGCTAATAGTCGATAATCGTCGCGAGGTATGTGATTCTTCCTATACTCTTGAGCATGATATTTTAAAATATATATAGTACGGTAGACGTACGTGTGTTAACTGAATAATAATTACGGCAATGTCTTTTGACTTAAGCCTGAATAATCTTGAAGTATTTCAAAAGAATACTGAATCATTTTTTAACAGAAGAGTAATACTTGGTTTTAAAAGCTTAAGAGTTATACTAGCTTTATGGGAAGTTAGGTATAACGGCTTAAGAAAGACAAAAGGAATGGTTTATCGACTTTAAGAAGATTAAGAGACTTAATCTTAAAAAGATAAGAGACTTGACTTGGTTAATTAATATGAATTTTTGTGTGAAACCTCATTCGTGAGAAATGAGTACTTGGTTTTTAAAAGAAATAATGTTTCTTGATTTGAAATCGAATAAGTATCGAACAAACCACAGCAGCGCTAATAAAGGGAAATGTTTTGACTAATAAAGTATTATTAAAACCAGTAGGAACTTCCATCTGCATAGAAGCTAAGATGAGACAAAATGATATTACATTTCCTAGATCATGGCTGCTGTAATAAGATTGTTATGAACAAGAATAACCTACTCACACATAAGGTATATGTTTCTCAAATTGTTTTAAAGGATTAAAACTATGAACTACGAAACCTTTCGAAAATGAGAAACTTGAGTAATTGAAATTAGGCAAACTTGAAACGTTTGGAAAAGAATGTTGTTACTTGATTTTACAAAGAGAAGTGTTTTGATTTACTTCAAAAGATAATCACTCTATTTTCATATACTACGGGTATTGTGTGACTTTTGTGAAAGTAACGTATCCTTTAAAGAGTTAATGTTTGATGTACTTTGGGGATAAAAACCCGATCTTGTTTATCATATAGTAGAAAGTACCTTGTGTGTATAACTTGATTGTGTTGGTTTGTGATAGCCTTGTAATACTTTCTTGTTGATTTGTTAAGTAAACATGCTAGGATGCTACGTGTGTTAGTATCTTGTGATGTTGTGTAAAGGGGTTTCCCCTCGACTGCGCTTAAGTTGTTTAACTATCAGTCGTTATGTTGGTATTGTACCACTCGCACCAGCGTATGTTTAGGAGGTTAAGCTGCCGCCGATGCGGGGTAGACTCGGTGATGCAGGACCGTGATTCGAGAATACCTCATGCGGGTCGGGGACTATCGCGGGCTACGAGTTCGTGTTAGTGTGCGGCCTTTATGGTCATGCGGTCTATGTGGCCATGCGGTGCGAGTCGGCGGATCTTGAGTAGCTACCCCTCGATGCGGGGTTATACCTCATGCGGGCCTATGAGGTTGGCCTATGCGAGCTGCGAGGAGTTCGAGGCTAGACGCGCGCATTGAATCTGCGGGCGTGTGACGGCTTTGATCATGTGATGCAGACAGATCTCGTAATCTGATTTATGACCTTGTTAGTACTATGGGTGTTAATGTCGGCTATGCCTTCGTACTTACTGCATGCGGTTTTATTAGAACAGTGGGACACGGTGTTCGTGTGTATTCTTTGGTGCTTTTATATCATGCTGGCGGTGAGGAAGGTATTCCACGGCGCATGATTGATGTTGTGGGCGTGAGACCCATAGTTATATTTGAGTGATGACTTGAGGCGTGAGTCACGACTTGACATGGCGCTTCTTTGTGTGAGCGTAGTTTGGTTATCATACATGTCTCACGATTTACATGACTACTATGATTTCATTTCTGATATTTTGATTTCACATACTTGGTACTGTTATCGACCTCGCCCGAGGCTGCGTTCATCCGCGAGTTGAGGTACACGATCGTTGATCCTAGCTCTCGAGTCACGATTCGGCGTTTGGGAAGCTCGTTTCTCGGAAACTTATCGGTGGTATAGTCCCTGTCTTAGTAGGTGCTTACATTGAGGTATGGCGGGGCCTGTCCGCCATTGTTGTCATGTCACTCTTAGAAGTGCATGTAATCTTGTTGTGGGCAGAGTTGTAAAAGGGATGTAACTGTTCGGATTTAAGTTTTATATATTATGTCGAAGGGCAAATTTTCTCAGATAACTGTTTTACACTTCTTGATATTTCATGTCTTATTTTATGTTCCGCTGATTACTCTGATGTATGTCTACTTGGGTGCCCGGGGTAAGGCACGATCCAGGCAGGTTGGTCGTGACACTCGAGAGTTGATAGGGCTCATGCCCAAGTATCTGGATATTGTGTCGCGATCGGCGAGTTCTTAACCTGCGCGAGTTTTGAGGCCCAGCACGAGCCTCCATTTCTCGATTAGGGAAGACTATAGGGTCATAAGGAAGCGATTATGTTATTGGCCAAGATAGCGGTGCTACGATTTCATCGGCGGAGGTTATTCGGCCGATGCAGAAGGTGTATGTTATACCCGTAGTTACGACCTACGTATGAGCGTACAAGCATGTAAGACTTAAAATTTTCAAAGGATAGGTCGACGGATTGTTCCGGACGGGTTTTAGTCAACTTTGAGGCGGGTTATGACCTGGTATATTGAGAGTTCCTAAGTGTTTCAAAGGCCTAGGGCGTATTTCGTGGAGTCTAGATTCAGCGCAACCAATTAAATCGATAGGGCGTCGGAGTAGAAAGTTATGAGAATTACAAGTTCGGTCGTGATCGGACATAAATGTGTTTGGACAAAGCGCGAGGCCGCGGCCGGATGCGAGGCAGCGGCACCTAAAAATCTTGAGTCGCTGAAGTTGCAGCGCCGCGGCGCTAGGACAGCGAGGGCATGGCGCGGAAGTTCCGAAGTCGCGAGGTTTCAGCGCCGGCTGCTAAGGACTCACTCGGGAAAAACTTAGGAAAATCTGATTTTCTCTTTTAAAAGGCCATGGGAGGGTGACAAGTGTCCCCATCTGATTTTTCTTGCATGCCTTATATTGACCAAGTCTTGAAGACTTGGTCATCTTTCAAACCTCCCTCTCTCTCTAAATTAGCTCTCACTTCTCTCTACAATTCCAAAGGGAATTCAAAGCCTAAGAAAAATCTGAAAAGTTAAGAACAAGAAGGAAGCTTGTGGCTAGCTTGTTGGTGTTGTTGTGGTGGTGTTCTTGGCAAGGAAGCTAGCAAAATATTTGGAATAAGTTTGGCTAAAACTTTAAGGTAACATTTCTTCCTTTAGAATTAGTTTCTAGTGTTGTATGTTAAGAAGAAAGAACTTGTGGTAGTAAGTAATGCTCTTAGAGTCATTGCATACAAGAAATGTGGTTTGGATATGAAAGAATTGGTTAAGAAGATATTATGAGCATGTTGTAGCCTAAAAACTACCTTAGAATTGTTAAGAGAATTGTTGTACCTTATGGGGCAGAATTTTACACACCCAAGTTTAGGTGTGTAATCCCCTTTGAAATGTTGGATTGTTGAGCCTTAAATGTGGCGTTTGGATGATAAATTCGGCCTTGTGAAAGGTGGCAAAGTGAGTAGAAACAAAGGAAATGTTGCCCAATTTTCCATAGAATTTAGTGACTTTGAACTTGGATTATTCTACCTTGAAATTAGAGGTTAATAAACGTATCATGATTATTATAGGTTGAAATATTACTTGCGGTAGTTGAGCTTAGCAAGTGGATTGACCAAAGAGGTATGTGAAGCTTTCCTATCTCTTGAGCATGAATAGATGAAACTATGTAGTACGGTAGACGTACAAGATTTGGTATTCTTACTTGTTTTAAGTATATAATGACTTGTTTCATTTTAAGAATGTATAAGTCCCTTGGTTAGGGGAAAAGTATGATTTTACTAAAGTGTAGAGTTAATATAACAACTTTATGGGAAGTTGGTTTATTAGCTTCATAAAAGGTTAATGAGAAGAGATTTACTCTAAGTAAGATAAGTATATGAAGAGGCAAATTGATTTTAAGGCATCAATTGCCCAAAGGTTTTTATGTATAAAGAAGAGTCACTTTTAAAAGAGTTGAAGTATGTAGTACTTGGGTTAAATTCCCGGTTTCCTTTTTTAAAGATATGATTAAGTGCCTTGAGTAAACTAAAATGAGAGGGTATATGAACAAGACTAATAAGAAGTTATAAGTTTTCCTAACTTATTTATGATTATGATATGATGACAGTTTGAGCTAGGGTAAGAGTATATCTGAGGGGCAAGCCCCAAGATCGTTATACCACCTTCTCCAGGGTAAGAGTATGTCTGAGGGGCAATGTTATACCCCGTATTTCCAGTGTATGTACGTAAGGACGTACGTAGAAAAGTTTGGGCTTTTAAGTGGCTTGGCCGATTTTACTTTGTGCACAACACCCGGTTAGAGTCGTTTTTCGACGAAACGTTTTACATAACTTGCGAAGGGAAAATTCCGGCTATGTCATTTTTAATTTTTGCGGATTTTTCCTAGAGACGAAACATTTTGGACCAACGGGAGGGTGACATGTGTCACCCTCACATTGGAAGCAAGTTGGGGCGGTAAAGTGGCCGATTGGTCTTGGCTTTTTTGTCAAGTAGTTGGTAAGATAATTGTGAGGGTTTTAAGGAGTAGGGTCTAGGGGGCACTTGGGCACATCTTGTCCCTCCACTTGCCCCCCATTTGGCTAGATCTTGACCCTTGGTCTTCCTATAAATACCCCCCCCCCCTTGGAAGACTTCTTCATCCATTCCTAAACTTTCCTAAGTCTTGAGAGCTTCCCCCCTTTGTGTGGTTGTCTCGTCCTAGCCTCCCCCTCCCCCCTTGGTGAGGCCAGCAGCGAGTACCCTCCCATGGCGAGAGTACCCCACTCCAGTGGGGTAGGTAGAGGGTATACACCCCTTGTGGTGTTGTCTCGTATAAATACCCACTCTTGGTAGAAATACTCTCAAAGTATTGTTCTTATACCCAAAATACCTTAGCCGTATACCTTGTAGTATTCAAAGATACCTCTATCGTAGAGCAGGAAATACTCTGGTATGTCCTTTTGTCTCAAACCGAAACCCTAGGAAAATCTCCATAGTTGGTTGGAGTATTAAGTAGAAGTTGGTTAGAACTTCTAAGGGTGGTTTGGAGGCGGGTTGGGCGCGGAGTTGGAGCTAAGCGGTGCTCGGGAGCGACATTAAACTTGGATAATTTTGGGCTTATCGAGGTAAATATCTTGTCCCATTGTAATTGGAAATTACATGTTGTAGGAATATATAGTTGAAGTATACTATATATAGAACTGAACTTAGTTTTGCGGCAATGTCTTTGGACTTAAGCCTGAATTTAAAGAAGAGAGAATTGGTGTACTTACATGGGGTGTATTCTGATGAACTTGTGTAGTTTGTGGGTAGGGAAGAGTGCCCAAATTTCCGTAGAATCTTGTATCTAGATTTATTCTACCGAGTAGTCTAGACTTTGATAGACTTGTATAACCTTTATAGGTTGAATGTTACGTGAGTAGCATGTGCTACTTGAAAGGTGGACAGGCTAAATAGGGTTATAAGGAGTGGGCGATTTGCTTATAGTCGATAATCGTCGCAAGGTATGTGATTCTTCCTATCCTCTTGAGCATGATATTTTAAAAGAATATATATATATAGTACGGTAGACGTACGCGTGCTAATTGAACGTAGTTGTACGGCAATGTCTTTTGACTTAAGCCCGAATAATAAAAATCTTGAAGTATTTCAAGAGACTTAAGAACTGTTTTTGAAAGGAGAGTAATACTTGGTTTTAAAAACTTAAGAGTTATACTAGCTTTATGGGAAGTTAGTTATAACGGCTTAAGAGATATAAAATGAATGATTTATTGATTTTAGAAGTTAAGAGACTTGACTTAAATGAATTAATATGAATTTTGTGTGAAACCTCATTCGTGAGTAATGAGTACTTGGTTTTTAAAAGTAATAATGTTTCTTGATTTGAAATCGAATGAGTGCAAACAAACCACTGCAGCGTTAATAAAGGGAAATGTTTTGATTAATGAAGTATTATTAAAACCAGTAGAAACCTCCATCTGCATAGAAGCTAAGATGAGACAAAATGATATTACATTTCCTAGATCATGGCTGCTTAATAAAATTGATTATGAACAAGAATAACCTACTCACATATAAGGCATATGTTTCTCAGATTGTTTAAAAGAGAATTATATTCTTAAATGAATAAAGACTATGAACTACGAAATCTTTCTGAAATAAGAAACGTGAACATTTGAAATTAGGCAAACTTGAACGTTTGGAAAATAATGTTGTTACTTGATTTTACAAAGGGAAGTGTTTTGGTTTACTTAAAAAGACAGTCACTCTATTTTATACTACGGGTATTGTGTGACTTCTGTGAAAGAAACGGATCTTTTAAAGAGTTAATGTATGAAGTACTTTGGGGATAGATACCCGAACTTGTTAGCATAAAGTACCTTGTGTGAATAACTTGATTGTGTTGGTTTGTGATAACCTTGAAATACTTTCTTGTTGATTTGATAAGTAAACATGTTAGGATGCTACGTGTGTTAGTATCTTGTGATTGTTATGTAAAGGGTCATTCTTGTTGTGCTTACGTTGTTAAGCGTTAAGCCCGTTATCTTGTTATTGTATCACATACCCTGACTTATTATACCGGGCTTGCCACGCGATGCGGGTCTATACGGCTATCACGGTCTATGAGACTATGCGGGCAGCGGTATGCTCGAGTTGATCATTCGGGTGTTTAGCCCGTCACGGGGATGCCCTGCGGTCGCGAGGTATCACGGTCTTTGAGGACTATGCGGGTGCGGAAGTCGAGCGGATCTGGGGTTAAGGCGCCTCCGTCACGGGGTATACCTCGGTGATGCGAGACCATGATTCGAGAATACCTCATGCGGTGCGTGTGTGACCTATGCGGAGGCTGCGGTAAGTTCGAGGATAGACGCGCCGCGGTGATCTGCGGGCGAGTGGCGGCCGATCATGTAGTGCGGTGCAGAAAGACCTCGTGATCTGATTTATGGCATTTTTGGTGCGTGGGTCTTAGTAGTCGGCTATGCCTTCGTACTTACCCGTGCGGTTCTATTGTGATGACTTTGAGGCGTGAGTCCACGACGACTTGACATGGCCTTATTTATTATGATCGTAGTTTGGTTATCATACATGTCTCTGCTTTATATAGACTACTATGATTTCATTTCTGATGTTATTTTGATTTCACATACTCGGTACTGTTGTTATGCGACCTCGCCCGAGGCTGCGTTCATCTGCGGTAAAGGTACACGATCGTTGATCCTCGCTCTTAGAGTCCAGATTCGGCGTTTGGGAAAGCTCCGTTTCTCGGAGGCTTATCTTGGTATAGTCCTGTTGTTGTAGGTGCTTACATTCGGGGTATGGCGAACCTGTCCGTCGTTGTTATCATATCATTCGTAGAGTGCAGTAATCTTGTTGTGGGCGGGGTTGTAATGGGATGTAGCGTTCAAATTGTTATTTATATATCTTGAAGGTAACCGGTTTTGGTTGCTTTGTCTTCTTATTTCACTGTCTTATTACATTGGCTTATGTTATTATTTTATGTTCCGCTGATTTTCTCGATGTATGACTACTTGGGTGCGGGTAAGGCACGATCCACGAGCCGAGCAGGTCATGACAAAAGTGGTATCGAAGCGATTAATCCTCGGAAAGTGTCTACGCACGTATCGATGAAGTCTTGATTATCGGTGTGTTGTGCACCACGCGATGTCGAGAGGCTATAGGATATTTAGGATTGGTTTCTATTCTTCTCACTCGAGATCGTGCCTTAGAGGCGTGTTGTAAGATTGGACCTCTAACGTATTTCTTTCCTGCCGTTATGCCTCGCGTAGGCAAACCCGGGCAGGAGAGGCGCGCGGCCGGAGGCTGCGAGTAGAATCTGAGGGTTACGAGGCACGAGCCCAATCATTACCTAGGGTAGTGCTTCATTCGGGAGTTACTGCGGCGTCACTAGCCCAATGAGTTTAGCTGCGGCGGCGGTTCCTGCTGCGGCCATGATATTTGAACGCCTTCGCGGCCAGGGGCGAGAATATGGATTGCAAAGCGACCACTGTTACTAGCTATGGATTTGGCTACGGAGAGTATACCGATGTACCGCAAGTCTTGATGACTATCTAAGAGAGGATTGTGCAAAGTAATTCTGCGATTGAAGCGAGCATGGCACGTATGCGGGCTGATGCGCAGCAGGCCGAGGAACGTAGAGATCGACGGGTTAACCAAGGACAACAGGAGAGGGCCAGAGCAGCAAGGTTCTTTGGTAACTTTCGAGGTGAATTTCCTCACCAGCAGATTAGATATGCACATCCACCAGTGCAGAGAGGTCCTCCACAGGGTTCAGGACGTTCGGGGTAGGCAGGAGTTGGTCAGAGCTCCAGGGCTTCCGGTTCACAATGTGACAGACGTCATCCCGGGGAATGTCGTCTTTTTGTTGGTACTTGTTTTACCGGCGGCCGTCAGGGCCATGTGTCGAATGGGTGACCTAGTAGGAGGACTCAGCCTTCAGGATCGGTGGGTAGTTCGTTACCTTCCCTAGCTATGCGCCCTATGGGGCAGGTTTGATTAGAACAACTAAGGGGAGTGAAACAGTAGATACAGGTTTATCCTTAACCCTCTAGAGATCAGTATGTGTGTTAAGATGGGTATATCATAAGTGCTATGTTCTGATAGTAGTGTGTTAGTTGTGATTAGAAATCATGGTTTGTAACCGAGAAAGATTTGGGGGATAGGAAAGGTGTGAGCCTTAGAATGTTATACGTGGAGACCTTAGAGGTAAGGCCATCTCTAGTAAAGATGTATGATTATGTTTAATCCTTATCGGAGTGCATAGTGCACGTGAGATAGATTGTGTGATAAGTCCCTGAGTAGTGTGGGGTGAAAGAGGGTAGTTGAGCTAATAAGACCGCTAGGTTTTCGTAACGTGATTAGTGAGAGTTTTCCGGATCGGGGAGCTAGTGTCTTGCGCGTTGCCGGGTCGGGTTGAGGCCACGTTGCGGGTCAACCCGCGGCCTGTTTGGTGGTGGGGTCAGTTTATGGTGGTCCGCTTGTGATAAGTCATAGGGTGTTAGGCCCGTGTTTAGTTAACCGTGCGAGTTTGTGGATGCGTTCGACCGATGAGTCGGGCGATGGTCGACCCATCTTATCTTTTAGTCCAAATCGTGTACTCGGTAGTAAGTTGCGAGACGTTATATCAGAAAGGTTGTAAGGCTGCACGGGGTGCCTACCTTCACCTTATGACGAATAATGGAGCCAGTGCAGTGTTTCTTTTACGGAGGTTTTACCGAGCATGTGTTAAGAACTTCGGGTGAGTCTCGGAATCGCATCGCCTCGGGCGTTTGGATTTCGAGGGTAGTTGTGAGAATTGTTTCCTCTGTTGAGGAGTGTTTTAGCTACCATTTGGTGTTTGGTTATTGCCTTATGAAGCCTTGTAGGGCGGAAGTGTAAGTTCCGGCCGATTGGTTCGATGTTGGCAAGGTTGAATAGTTGGTTCAGGCTTGTTCCAGCAGACTGTGGTTAGGGTAAAGCTTGTCTAGAAGAGGTTATTGGCAGCTCAGAGAAATCGTGCGGATAATCGGCGACGACGCTTAGAGTTCAGGTTGACGGTCGGTCTTCTTGAAGGTACCACCCCGGATAGGGTGTGGCAGTTTTGGAAAGCTGCGATGAAATGTGGTAAGTTATGAGGAAGAGTTCGAGTGTACAAAGTGCGACACGTAAGGAAGAAGCGAGCATGTATGGCGAGCATAGATGTGATCATTTCTTTTGTAAAGAGAAGGTGCGAAGGAAGTATATTTTAGACCCCGGAGAGAGGTATTTGTGGTGATGTTAGAGGTGTTTCCTCGTGGACTTGGATGTAAGTATTTGCGCGGGTGTTTCTGTGGCCAGGTGTGGCAGGTTTGTTCTCGTCGGTATAGTAGTGAAGACTATACTGGCGCGCGTTTGTTTTGAGACTTAGAAGGAACATTGGGACGAATGTTTCTAAGGAAGAGAATGTTATACCGTATTTCCGGTGTATGCGTGGGGCGTGCGTAGAAAAGTTTGGGCTTTTAAGTGGCTTGGCGATTTTACTTTGTGCACAACACGGTTAAAGTCGTTTTTAATGAAACGTTTTACATAACTTGCGAAGGAAAATTAGGCTATGTCATTTTTAATTTTTGCGGATTTTTAGAGAGGCGAAACATTTTGGACTAACGGGAGGGTGACATGTGTCACCTCCGTTGGTCCAAAAATGTTTCGTCTCTCGGAAAAATCCGCAAAAATATAAATGACATGGCGGAATTTTCTCGAATGTCGTGAAACGTTTCGTCGGCGACTCAATCGGCACTTGTGCCCAAAATTCGATCCTTTGCCTAACTTAAGGCTCAAATTCTCTACGTGCGTCACGCATATCTCTGAAATACGGTATAACGATCTGAACCTCGGTCCGATCGAGTGCGATGCAGATTACGAGAGCAGTTGATTCTTGACGGCATAGTGGCGGCGGCCAAAGCGAAGCGGCGGCCAACCCAAGCGATTTCTGGATTCGGGATTTCTGGGTTGTCACCGCCGAGTTCTTTGGTTGAGATTTGAGGAGGATCGCGAGGAGTTTGTCGGCGATTCTGGACCATGCAGTGCTTAGGGCATCGGAGGCGAGTTTGTTATACTAGCTTCCCTCCGGTTCTGCGATATTGCGTTGGCGGTTTGAGTCATGGGTGTTATCGAGGGTGATGATGCTCTTCCGGCTGTTTGGGAGGAGTTCACGAGCGTTCCTAGACCATTTCTTACCTCACGAGATGAGAGAGCCGCGTAGATAGGTTCTTGACCTTGAGACGGGGCGGGAGGACTATCGAGAGTCTGACACAGGTTTGACTCCTTGGCGGATATCGCACACCATTGTAGCGATATGGCGAGCGGGGTTCATCGATATGTGATGAGGTTAGACCGTCATATGATTCTGCATGCTTAGGGTGGCTCTTGGCGAGATGGATATTGCGGAGATGCGGCGTCTGCGAGGATTGAGGCGAGAGCGGATCGGCTAGATTTGGTCGGCCAGAGGCGAGGCAGCGAGTCTCGGCGATTTTGGCGGGCGGCCTCGGCGAACTAGGTCCACATTCCGGCCCGGCCAGAGTGCTCCTTCTCGATTTCGGCGGGAGGTCCGATCAGCGAGGTTATTCGAGGCGGTCGGGGCTCGGGACTTCGAGGTTCGAGGCGGCCGTCTGTCGAGACCATCCACATCCGATGTGTTCGATGCGGTAGGTCTCATCAGCGAGTGCCGTATGGGTTCGAGGCGTGTTACTCTTGTAGCAGCGAGGGCCATCGAAGAAGATTGTCGTCCTTAGGCGGCGGGAGCGTGCAGTTCGGTAGCCGGGAGTGCATTCTTTGGATCTTCGTCTTCGATGGTTAGGCGCCCGGAGCGAGTACTTATGGGCGGCGAGTCGCGGCGAGGTCGTGGTAGGGGTTCGGCTCTAGCGGTCCTCGAGCGCATATATGATATGTCGGTAAGCGGGACCGAGGCGTCACGGATGTCGTCCACGGTACATTATTGGTTTCTTCTTTGTGATGTATATGCTTTGATAGATCCGAGTTCTACCTTGTCCTACATATCTCCTCATATTGCGATAGAATAGGGATAGAGCAGAGTACATAAGACCTTTTGAGGTGGCTACGCCCGATGAGTGATTCGATGGTAGGCGAGCGAGTGTATAAGGCTTGCCTGTGACTATAGATAGTCGTCGGACTCTGGCGACTTGATAGAGTTGGATATGACGACTTTGATGTGATTATGGGTATGGATTGGCTAGCATCTTGCTATGCCAATGTGGTATGAGAGAGATTAGTTCGGTTCGGTTTCGTGGCGTTGCCGAGTGGAAGGGAATCTGCGTCGTAGAGGGTAAGTTTATTTCTTACCTCAAGGCTAGGAAGATGGTGCGTAAAGGGTATATCTACCATATGGTTCGGTATTCGACATCGAGGTGAGATCTGGGACCTTGATCGATCTTGCGTCGTTAGAGAGTTTCGGGCGTATTCCCGGATGAGCTTCGGTATCCTCACGAGAGGAGATTGAGTTTTGCATTGATTTGGCGCGGATACTCGACCGATATCTATTCCACCATCTGATATGGCACTGGAGTTGAAGGAATTGAAAGACCGGTGAAGGATTTCTTTGGAGAAAGGCTTTATCGGGCAAGTGTTTCTCCGCAGGGGCGCCATTGTTATTTGTGAAGAAGAAGGATGGGGCCATGCATGTGTATTGATTCTGACGGTTGAACAAGGTAACTATCAAACAGATATCCCTCCCATGATTGGCGATTTGTTTGACGATTGCGAGTGCAAGTGTTTTTCAAGATAGACTGCGTGCAGTTTACCATCAGTGCGAGTTAGAGAAGCGGATATCCGAAGATCGCATTCGGGACCGGTATGGGCACTATGAGTTCGAGGTGATGTCTTTTCCGGTTTGACAACGCCCGAGATTATTCATGGATTTGATGAATAGGGTGTTCGAGCCATTCTTGGATATTCGTTATAGTTTTCATTGATGATATCTTGGTGTATTCGCCTTGCAGCGAGCATCTGGTCATTTGAGGGCGGTATTAGGAGTCCTCAGGCGCGATTGTATGCCAAGTTCTCGAAATCTGAGTTCGTTAGCCGGTGGCTTTCTTAGGGCATGTTATCGGGTAGATGGTATTGGGTTGTCTGGCTAAGATTGAGGCGATCGAGACTTGGCGGACCAGCTACTGCAAGCGGAGTGCGCAACTTTTGGGCCTTGCGAGGTTATTATCGGAGGTTTGTAGAAAAGTTTGCTTATTTCACACCTTTGACTAAGGTGACTCGGAAAGCGGCTATGTTCGGTGACGGATACTTGTGAGAAAGTTTCGGTTGCTAAAGGAGAAGTTGGCGACCGCCCTTGCTTCTTACTCTTCCGGAGGATTAGATGGATATGTGGTTTATTGTGACGCATCAGTGTCGGGCTTGGAGTGCGTCTTGATGCGGCGCAGCAAGGTTATAGCTTATGCATCTCGACGGCAGGAAGCATGAGAAGAACTATCCCACACATGACTTGGAGTTAGCGCGATTATTCATGCCTTGAAGATGCGGAGACATTATTTATATGGAGTTCGTGGACATTTATCTGAACCACAAGAGTCTCGGTATATCTTGACCGGAGGAGCCGAACTTGCGGCGAGGCGGTGGTTGGAGCTACTTAAGGATTACGATGTTGATATTCTATACCACCCGGGGAAGGCGATGTAGTTGCGGATGCCGCCAGTCGCGGTCGATGGGTAGTCCGTGCGATGTCTGACGGAGAAGAGGTATGGTCCGAGAGTTGCATCGTAGCGAGCCTTGGGGTTCGTTTGGTTGATTACGATAGTGATGGAATTCGGGTTCGAGAGGTTGCAGTCTTCTATCGTCGAGGAGGTGAAGAGGCGGTATGAGGATCCGATTTTGTGCGATCAGAGATGCCGCTGTTGAGAAGAGAGTCTATTTGAGGTAGCGCTGATGGGGTGCTAAGGTTTGACTGGCCGGTTGTGTGTTCCGATGTGAGGACTTCGTCAACAGATTGCAGGGAGGCACGCGGTGCTCGTTATTCCATTCATCCGGTCGACTAAGATGTATCATGACCTCGAATCGTGTATTGGTGGGATGGCCTAAAGAGGGCGTTGCGGTCGTGGTACGCGTGCGAATTGTCGTGAGTTAAGATTGAGCACCAGAAGCCCGGTGGGCTGTTGCAGGCTATTGACATTCCGACTTGGAAGTGGGAGGTGGTAAATATGGATTTTATTACGGGATTACCTTCCAGTCGGAAAGCATGATTCCATTTGGGTTATCGTCGATGGTGTGAAATCAGCCCATTTTCTTCCGATCGGGGCGACGCACTTTCGGTGAGGATTACGCGAGGCGTATATCGGGGAGATTGTGAGGCGCGGTGTGCTGTATCGATTATTTGAGCAGAGGAGTCGGTTCGGCTAACTTCCGAGGTCTTTCAAGAAGGATTAGGGGCCGGGTGAGTCTCGATCTGACGTTTCATCCTCGAGCCGTCGGACGAGCCGAGCGCTATCCGGACAACGAGGATATCTTTGCGGGCTTGTGTTATTGATTTCAGGGGTAGCTGGGAGGATCATTTGCCTCTTGTGGAGTTTGCTTATAACAACAGCTACCATTCTAGTATCCACATGGCACCTTATGAGGCCTTATACGGGAGGAAGTGCAGGTCACCGATAGGCTGGTTCGAGGTGGGAGAAGTTCAGTTAGTCGGGCCAGAGTCGGCAGAAGTCGTATGCAGATCATCGGCGCCGACACTTGGAATTTGAGATAGATGATTAGGTTTTCCTAAAGGTATCGCCCATGAAGGGCGTGATGAGGTTTGGGAAGAAAGGAAACTTAGCCCGAGTACATTGGGCCGTATCAGATTGTCCGTAGGGTAGGCAAGGTTGCCTATGAGTTAGATCTTCCGTCCGATCTGGAGGCGGTGCATCCAGTTTTTCATGTGTCTATGTTGCGGAAATGTATTGAAGATCCATCTAGAGTGCACCCGATTCATGATGTCCAGGTGACAGAGGAGTTATCGTATGAGGAGAGTCCCATAGCGATACTCGATCGTCGAGTTAAGCGACCGGACGAAAGAGCGTGGCTTCGTCGAGGTCTATGGCGGAGCGAGCAGGAGGAAATGACATGGGAAGCAGTGGACGACATGATGAAGAAGTATCCTCACTTATTCCCTATACCTCCAGGTAACCTACTTTCTTGCTTGTTAGTTTTGATTTAGCAATTACGCTTAAGTATGTTGTGGCTCGTGGAGCTTCTTTATTTGAAAAGAATAGTTAAGAGGGTCTATGTCGATATTGTGATTTGAGTAAGCCTAGAAGGAACATTCGGGACGAATGTTTCTAAGGGGGAAGAATGTTATACCCCGTAGTTCTGACCCCACGTATGAGAGCGTACGAAAGCATGTAAGACTTAAAATTTTCAAAGGATAGGCTGACGGATTGTTCCGGACGGGTTTTAGTCAACTTTGAGGCGGGTTATGACCTGGTATATTGAGAGTTCCTAATTGTTTCAAAGGCCTAGGGCGTAGTTCGTGGAGTCTAGATTCCAACGCAACCAACCGTTCGTCGATAGGACGTCGGAGTAGAAAGTTATGAGAATTACAAGTTCGGTCGCGATCGGACATAAATGTGTTTCGGACAAAGCGGCAGGGCGCGGCGCGGATGCGAGGCGGCGCCTAAAGTCTTGAGTCGCTGAGATTGCAGCGCGGCGCTAGGACAGGGCAGCGGGAAGTTCCGAAGTCGCAGAGGTTTAGACTGCGGCCCGTCGAGGCAGCGCCAAGGCGGGACTCCTGGCGGAAAAACTTAGGAAAATCTGATTTTCTCTTTTAAAAAGGCCATGGGAGGGTGACAAGTGTCCCCCCCCCCCCCATCTGTTTTTTGTTGCATGCCTTATATTGACCAAGTCTTGAAGACTTGGTCATCATTCAAACCTCCCTCTCTCTCTAAATTAGCTCTCACTTCTCTCTACAATTCCAAAGGGAATTCAAAGCCTAAGAAAAATCTGAAAAGTTAAGAACAAGAAGGAAGCTTGTGGCTAGCTTGTTGGTGTTGTTGTGATAGTGTTCTTGGCAAGGAAGCTAGCAAAATATTTGGAATAAGTTTGGCTAAAACTTTAAGGTAACATTTCTTCATTTAGAATTAGTTTCTAGTGTTGCATGTTAAGAAGAAAGAACTTGTGGTAGTAAGTAATGTTCTTAGAGTCATTGCATGCAAGAAATGTAGTTTGGATATGAAAGAATTGGTTAAGAAGTTACTATGAGCATATTGTAGCCTAAAAACTACCTTAGAATTGTTAAGAGAATTGTTGTACCTTATGGGGCAGAATTTTACACACCCAAGTTTAGGTGTGTAATCCCCTTTGAAATGTTGGATTGTTGAGCCTTAAATGTGGCGTTTGGATGATAAATGCGCCCTTGAGAAAGGTGGAAAAGTGAGTAGAAACAAAGGAAATGCTGCCCAATTTTCCATAGAATTTAATGACTTTGAACTTGGATTATTCTACCTTGAAATTAGAGGTTAATAAACGTATCATGATTATTATAGGTTGAAATATTACTTGCGGTAGTTGAGCTTAGCAAGTGGATTGACCAAAGAGGTATGTGAAGCTTTCCTATTTCTTGAGCATGAATAGATGAAACTATGTAGTACGGTAGACGTACAAGATTTGATATTCTTACTTGTTTTAAGTATATAATGACTTGTTTCGTTTTAAGAATGTATAAGTCCCTTGGTTAGGGGAAAAGTATGATTTTACTAAAGTGTAGAGTTAATATCACAACTTTATGGGAAGTTGGTTTATTAGCTTCATAAAAGGTTAATGAGAAGAGATTTACTCTAAGTAAGATAAGTATATGAAGAGGCAAATTGATTTTAAGGCATCAATTGCCCAAAGGTTTTTATGTATAAAGAAGAGTCGCTTTTAAAAGAGTTGAAGTATGTAGTACTTGGGTTAAATTCCCGGTTTCCTTTTTTAAAGATATGATTAAGTGCCTTGAGTAATCTAAAATGAGAGGGTATATGAACAAGGCTAATAAGAAGTTATAAGTTTTCTTAACTTATTTATGATTATGATATGATGACAGTTTGAGCTAGGGTAAGAGTATATCTGAGGGCAAGCCCCAAGATCGTTATACCACCTTCTCCGGGGTAGAGTATGCGAGGAAAGCCCCAAGATCGTCATACCACCTTCTTGGTGTAAGAGTATATCGAGGGCAAGCCCCAAGATCGTTATACCATCGCGGGGTAAGAGTATATCCGAGGGTAAGTCCCCAAGATCGTTATACCACTGTTAGTGGATTTGCTACCCACGATGCGAGGAATACCTCATGCGAGTCCTTATGGGCTTATGCAGTGAAATAGTCCCGTGCGGTAGTACAACCTATGCGAGGAATACCTCATGCGGGTCCACAGGACCTATGCGGGTGAAATAGTCCCAGGAGTAGGGGTGCTTATTGATACTACGGGCGAGGTACCTTGTCTTGATCATGAGGCCCCTATTTTATGCAGTATTATGTATATATATTTGTCACTCTCATTGTTAGTAAGGCACAGTAAAAGGTATTTTGGTTATCTTCCATGACTCCAGCTTACTTTAGACTTATGATATCATTATTACAGTATTTTCCAGCTTTACATACTTGGTACATATTGTGTTCTGACCCCCTTCCTCGGGGGCTGCGTTCATGCCGTAGGTAAGGGTAAACAGATTGTGGATTCTCGTTCTTAGGATCACTGTTCCGGTGTCAGAAGCTCCATTCCTCCGGAAGCTTGTTTATTGGTATGGATATTCCCTGATGCTATAGGTATTTTGTACATTCAGGGGTATGGCGGGGCCTGCCCATGATTGTTATCTTTAAGTGCGTGGTCACATATGTGTTTTGGGCTATAAGAACAAGTTGTACTACTATACTTTTGTTTAAGTATGTTTATGGAAGGCAGCCTTATCGGCTGGCCAGAGATGTTTACCCTTTTTATAAGTTATGTGTTATGTATGTTCCGCTGCTATTCTCTGATGTATACAGCGAAGTACCGGTAGGGTACTAGTCGCGGCCCCGGGGTCGGGTCGTGACAATGTCTGAAGGAGTAGAGGGCCAACGCAGATCAGCGTAAGAGGCTAGACCGGTTGGTTATCCGATGAGTTTTGGATGGCGACCTCGGCGAGTGAGATATTCGTCGGCTACCCAGTCTGGACCCGCAGCTCACAGGTGGGAGATTTGACCCCACAAGGTATTTAGGAGCCGGTCCGAGCTCCACGGTTCGAGGTTCTCAGAGGAGCACAGGGTTTTCTCAGTCGAGGCCTTATTCCTCAGTGTTTCCGATGTAGTAAGTGTCATATGGGGAAATGTCGTTATGGCACAGGTGTTTGTTTTTATTGTGGTCGTCCGGGACATATACTGAGGGTATGTCCTTTTAAAAAGAGCACCAGTGAGGTGGCTCAGCCTATGAGGCCGGTGGTTGGTTCCTTTTCCTCCGGTTATGCGCCACGAGCGGTGTTGGTGCGATCGGCCATGGTAGAGGTCAGGGTGGAGTTTATAGTTCTGGCGGTCCTTCGAACCGCATAGATGACGTGGCTACTAGGCAGGATCAAGAGGCAACATCGCATGGGGTTACATGTATATTTCAATTCTTTTGAATCATACATGCATTGATAGATTCAGATTTCGCCCTGGCTTATATGTTTTCCCTTTGTTTCTAGCAGTTGTAAAGTGATAGTACCCCCAGAGGTAGGGATACTTTGATTAGTAAAGTGAAAAGTTAAGAATGTTGACAAGAATGATAAAGTGAACTGAGACTATAGTTGTGTAGGGTTCACAAGTTGTTATTACCAGTAATGATGTAAAGACCGATAGGGAAGGATGTCTGATGAAATACTTGGCTATGTGATGAACCTCTAGTGAATAGGAGGATAGGGTGAGAAATACCTTGAGATAAGAGAGAAATTTATTTCAGACTAAGAATGAGAAGTTAAGTGTGACGATGGGTCGGGTTATGGACTCATTTCGGGTCAGCCGGTAGTATGGAATGGGGTGATGTCAGTTGGATATGGTCCCGCTATGTGATAGGGTCACGAGGATGCCAGACCCAAGTCTAGTTAATCATTGTACGAGTTCGTGAACGCGTTCCACCGGAATCAAATTGTGAGGGCCGAGAAGGGCCTTAACGGGAATGCAAGTAGCAAATTGGCCAAGTTTGGATAGTAACCAAGGATTGGAGAACAGGAACAATATTCGAAAATTTAGTACGTGTACTAAATAAGTTTGGAAGTATGAGAAAGTATGACAAGTAAGAAAAGAAAGGAACCTCCAAGGATTCCGTTTTTGATGAGACTGTAACCTTCGAGTTTTGTGAGAAGGGACCATGTATGGAAGGTCCATTGATACGTTTACGTATGTTATGTGGTGGCCAGGTGTGGAATCGTTGGTCTTGTGGAGTATTGATTGCTAGGCATAGTTAAGAGACTATGCCGGAATTTGTATAGCTTGAAAAACCGACTAAGAACATTCGGGGACGAATGTTTCTAATGGGGGAAGAATGTTACACCTCGAAATTCCAGGACATGTTTAAGAGAATAGACGCGAGAACGCAAGACTTGAAAACTGGTACGAAAGGAAGAATTGTTTTTCCGACGGAAAATCTTCCGAACGTCGGAAAGGAAAAATGTCCGTTGATGAGAATTGGATTCTCAAAATACATTATTTGAGGAGTATGGAACTTATTATTCATTGTGGAATTTATTTTTATGGATTTGGTCACGTGGGGCCCACCCGAGAAATTTTACGTTTTGTGGGGCCCACGAGGGTTATAAAATTTTATGGATGAATGGGAGGGCGACACATGTCACCCCCCCCCCCCCACATGGCTTGATCAAATTAAGACCAAGGGTATAATGGTCATTGACCAATGTAGATGAATAAGTCTTGCAAGCTTGAGATAATTGACTTAGTCAACTTGCCACTTGTATAGATAATTAATTACTCTTCATCCTAGCCACACATATGTTGTTATCTTGACCCTCCATTGTGTTATATGTACACACTAGGTGCAAGATCAAGTCTTCAACACTTAGAAACAATTAGAGAACATTTGTGCTAAAGAAATGTGCTCTCGGGTTTAGGACATTCCCACACAAAATATTTTTGCAATTGTGGTTATTTATTCACAAGACTTTAACCCAAGGCCCCTAAGGGTATTGTAAGGATATCTCAATAGAAAGATCTCGGAAAAACGACATTTTCACGTTAGTCGCAAGGCGAAAACCTAAGTCGTTTTCATAGTTTTGGATTGGAAATCGAAGAGAAGTTGGTTGTGAACTTCTAAATGCTTCAAATAGCGGATTGGAGTGTAAAGGAAAGGAGCTAAGAATTACTAAGGAGCGACTTTGAAACGTGGAATTTTATAAGGGCTTATCAAGGTAACAATCTTGTCGTTAAGTGATTAAAGATTACTTATTGTTGTAGTTATGGATATAAACAAGCATGAGATGTATATATTGAAGTTTGACAAGTGTTATGGATATTGGAACCCTAATCCAAAACTAGCATGTTTAGCCTTTGAGATTGAAATTCAATTTGGTTATTAGTTTAGTCGTTGCATGTTATATAAAGAAGGAATTATAGTTGTTAAAGTTGTTTACGACTATATAACATGTTAGACCTAACAACTTGGATTGAAAAAGAATTGGAAAGGACTTTTGTTGTTGTACAAGTTAGCCGAGAATGACTTTGAATATGGAACTAGTTGGTATTAATTGTGGGGCAGAATTGTTATACCCCGTAGTTCCAGGGTATGTATGCGAGGACGTACGTACGAGAATACGACAGAAAGATTGGAAAGGAAGAAAGAGGTGATTTTTTCCACGGAAAAGTTTCCGGTTTTTGTGAAGGAAAAAGGTTCGTTAATGGGGTGGATTCCCAGTTTGGTATCGGACTTCTGGAATATTAGAGAATTATGGAATTTTATTTTTGGAAATGGTCACGTGGGGCCCACGGGAGAAATTCTGATTTTGTGGCCCACTTTGTTTTGAGATTTTGGCCATTGTGGATATTTTGGAAGATGTTTTATTTTGGGCCAATAGGAGGGTGACACGTGTCACCCCGCCTAGGTGGCTTAGCCGAATGGCATTTGTGCAACACTGCTAGGTTAAGTCGTTTTTCGACGAAACGTTTTACATAACTTGCGAGGAAAATTCGGCTATGTCTTTTCTTATTTTTGCGGATTTTTCCGAGAGGCGAACATTTTGGACCAACTAGAGGCGGCACTTGGCACCCTCATGGTGGGCAAGGTGGGCGGCACTTGGGCGACTTTGGGGTGTCAGTGGTAGATATTTTTGGTAGATATTTGTGAGGTTTTAAGGAGTAGGGACTAGGGGCACTTGGGCATATCTTGGCCCTACACTTGTGTAACACTTGGCTCAATCTTGGCCATTGGTTGGCCTTGGCTTGTCTATAAATACCCTCTCCTTTGATGAACTTCTTCATCCTAAATATTTCCTAAGTGTTAGAATCCTCCCTCCCTTCCTTATGGTTCGTCCTCCCCCTCAGGTGGCCTTGTGGCGAGAGCACTCCCCACTCTAGTGGTGCTAGCCGTAGGGTACACCCCCAGCCTAGTTGTCTCGTATAAATACCCACTTTGTGGTGTAGAAATACTCTCAAAGTATTGTTATAATGCCCAAATTACCTTAGTCGTATACCTTGTTGTATTCTAAGGTTATACCTCTGAAAAGCCCGAAATACTATTATACTTCCGTCGGTCACAAAAGAAACCACAGGAAAATCTCCATAGTTAGTTGGAGTGTTATGTAGAAGTTGGTTAGAACTTCTAAGGGTGGTTTGGAGGCGGGTTGGGCGCGCCGGAGTTGGAGCTAAACCTTGCTCAGGGCGACATTAAACTCGGATAATTGTGGGCTTATCGAGGTTGAATGTTCTGCAAGTAGCATGTGCTACTTGAGAAGGTGGACCAGGCTAGCCGGGTTATAGCCGTGGAGCGATTTGCTTATAGTCGATAATCGTCGCGAGGTATGTGAACCTCTTCCTATCTCTTCTAGCATGATATGTGTGTAACTATGTAGTACGGTAGACGTACGTGTATTAATTGAGCGTGGTTATGCAGCAATGTCTTTTGACTTAAGCCGAATAATAATAATAATCTTGAAGTAGTTCAAGAGAATTAAGAACTGTTTTTAAAAGAAGAGGAATACTTGGTTTTAAAATCTTAAGAGTTATACTAGCTTTATGGGAAGTTAGGTATAATGGCTTAAGAGGGATAAAACGAATGATTTATTTACTTTAGAAGTTAAGAGACTTGATCTTGTAAGATAAGAGACTTAACTTAATTGAATTATATGAATTTTGTGTGAAACCTCATTCGTGAGTAATGAGTACTTGGTTTTAAAAGGGATAATGTTTCTTGATTTGGAAATCGAAATGTGTGCAAACAAACCACAGCGGCGTTAATAAAGGGAAATGTCTTGATTAATTGAGTATTAATAAAACCCAAGAGCAACTTCCATCTGCATGAAGCTAAGATGAGACAAAATGATATTTCTAGATCATGTATTCAGTAATAAGATTGTTATAAACAAGAATATCCTACTCACATATAAGGCTTATGTTTCTCAGATTGTTTAAAAGAAAATTATATTCTTAAATGAATAAGGCTATGAACCACGAAACCTTTCTAAAATAAGAAACGTGAACATTTGAAATTAGGCAAACTTGGACGTTTGGAAAATAATGTTGTTACTTGATTTTACAAAGGTAAGAGTTTTAGTTTTCTTAAAAGGGCGATCACTCTATTTTTACTACGGGTATTGTGTGACTTATGTGAAAAGCAGATCTTTTAAAGATTTAATGTGTGAAGTACTTTGGGGATAGATACCCGGACTTGTTAGTAGAAAGTACCTTGTGTGAATAACTTGATTGTATTGGTTTGTGATAACCTTGTAATACTTTCTTGTTGATTTGATAAGTAAACATGTTAGGATGCTACGTGTGTTAGTATCTTGTGATGTTGGTGTAAAGGGGTTTTCCTCATTGCGCTTAAAGTTGTTTGACTATCGGTAGTTATGTTGGTATTGTACCACTCGCCTTGACTTGTGTCCGGAGGTTAAGGCGCCTCCGTCGGGGTAGACTCAGCGATGCAGGACCGTGATTCGAGAATACCTCATGCGGGTCGGGGATCCATGCGGAACTACGGAGTTCGTGTTAGTGTCGCGGCCCTCGTGGTCATGCGGTCTTTGTGGCCATGCGGTGCGAGTCGGGGCGATCGCCGGAGTAGCTACCCTCGATGCGGGGTTATACCTCATGCGGGCCTATGAGGTTGGCCTATGCGGAGCTGCGGAGAGTTCGTGGCTAAACGCGCACATTTGATCTGCGGGCGAGTGACCGGCTTTTATCATGTGGCCAGTGCAGACAGATATCATGACACGATTTATGACCTTGTTGATGCGTAGGTGTTAGTAGTCGGCTATGCCTTCGTGCTTACCACATCGCTTTATTTGGACACGTGGGACTGGCGTTCACGTATTCCTTAGTGCTTGTATATCATAAAGCTAGCGGTGAGGAAGGTATTCCACAGACACGATTGACGTTGTGGGCGTGAGACCCGTTGTTAAATTTGAGTGATGACTTGAGGCGTGAGTCCACGACTTGACATATTTGCTTATTTATGGTGAATCGTAGTTTGGTTATCATACATGTCTCTGCTTTGTATAGACTACTATGATTTCAATTACAGATTTATTTTCGATTTCACATACTTGGTACTGTTGTCTTGACCTCGCCCGGGCTGCGTTCATCTGCGCAGTAAAGGTACACGATCATTGATCCTCGCTCTTAGGGTCACGATTCGGCGTTTGGGAAAGCTCCGTTTCTCGAGGCTTATCGATGGTATAGTCCCTGTTGTTGTAGGTGTTTACATTCGTGGTATGGCGGGGCCCATCGCCATTGTTGTCGTATCATTTCTTAGAAGTGCATGTAATCTGTTGTGGCGGGGTTTGTAAAAAGATTAAACTGTTCATGTTGGAAAAAGTTGTTATTTATATATATCGAAAGGCAAGTTTTCTCAGTTATTGTTTCATATTTTTAATATGTCTTGTATTGTTTTATGTTCCATTGATTACTCGATGTTGTATCACTAGGGTGCACAGGGTAAGGCACGATCACGCCGGAATCGGTCGTGACAAAAGTGGTATCGAGCGATTAATCCTCGGAAAGTGTCTGAGCCAGTATCGATGAAGTCTTGATTATCGGTGTGTTGTGCACCACACCAATAATCAGGAGGCTATAGGATATTTAGGATTGGTTTCTATTCTTCTCGCTCTGAGATCGTGCCTTAGAGTTGTGTTGTAAGTTAGACCCTCTAAACGTATTTCTTTCCCTTACCGTTATGCCTCCGCGTAGGGCAACCCGGGCCCAGAGGCAAGCGGCCGAGGAGGCTGCGGGTAGAATCTGAGGAGGGTTGCGAGGCACAGCCCAATCATTACCTAGGGTAATGCCGTTCGAGATTTCTGCGGCGTCACTAGCCCGATAAAGTTTAGCAGCGGCGGCGGTTCCTACTGCGGCCATGATATTTGAACGCCGGTTCCACGGCCGAGAACGAAGAATTTAGATTGCAAGAAGGCGACCCTGTTACTAGCTATGGATTTGGCTACCAGAGAGTATACCGTTGTACCGCGAGTCTTAATGACTACCTAAGAGAGGGTTGTGCAAGAGTAATTCTTCAGTTGGGCTTGAGCATGGCCTGTGTACGGGCTTATGCGCAGCAGGCCGAGGAACATAGAAATCGGCGGGTTAACCAAGGACAGCAGAAGAGGGCCAGAGCAGCAAGGTCCTTCGGTAGCTTTCAAGGTGAGTATACCTTAAGTGCTAGGTTCTGATAGCAGTGTGTTAGTTGTGATTAGAAATCATGGTGGGTTAACCGAGTAAGATTTTGGGGGATAGAGAAGGTGTGAGCCTTAGAGCGTTATACGTAGAGACCTTAGAGGTAAGGCCATCTCGAGTAAAGGTGTAGTGTTATGTTTGATCCTTATCGGAGTGCATAGTGCACGTGAGCTATGTTTGGGAGAGGTCCCTAAGTAGTATGAAATGAAAGAGGGTAGTTGAGCTAAGAAGACCGCTAGGTTTTCGAAACGTGATTAGTGAGATTGTTCCGGATCAGGGAGCTAGTATTGTGCGCGTTGCCGGGTCGGGTTGAGGCCACGATTGCGGGTCAACCCGCGGCATGTATGGCGGTGGGGTCAGGTTGTGGTGGTCCCGCCTTGTGTTAGGGTTGTGAGGGTGTTAGGCTCAAGTTTAGTTAACCAGCGTGCGAGTTCGTGGATGCGTTCGACCAAGTGGTCGGGCCGATGGGGGCAGCCCATCGTGTTCTTCGGTCGGGACCATTCACTCGGCAGTGTTGATTTATCAGAAAGGTTGTAAGGCTGCACGGGGTGCCTACCTTCACCTTATGACAGACAGTGGAGCCCAGGGTACGGCTGTTTTTGTTTCTGGAAGTCTTACCAGGCAGGGTTAAAAACTCAGGTGAGTCTCAGCATCGCATTCGCCCTCGGGCCAGTGCGTGGATTTCAGGGGTAGTTGTGAGGATTGTTGTCTCCTGTGGAGGGAGCGTTTGAGCTACCATTTCAGTGTTCGGATGTCGCCTTATGAAGCCTTGCAGGGGCGGAAGTGTAAGTTGCCGGTCGATTGGTTCGATGTTGGCAGGGTTCAGATAGTTGGTTCGAGCTTGTTCCGGTGATGTGGATAGTGAAGCTTGTCTAGAAGAAGTTCGGCGGCTCGGAGGAATCGTGCGGATAATCGGCGGCACGCCAGAGTTCGAGTTGTGGTCGGTCTTCTTGAAAGTACCACCCCGGACAGGGTGTGACGAGTTTTGGAAACAGAAGGAACTTAGCCCGAGTTACTTTGGGCCTTTGTGAGTTCATGTGAAGGATAGGCCAGGTTGCCTATATGTTAGCATTTGCCGTCCGACTTAGGAGGCAGTACGTCCGGTCGTTCGTATTTATGTTCGGGGGGCTGAGCGTATAAAGAGGCCAGAGCCTCTACCACGGGAACTGACCCGAACCGTGGCTCTCCGTATGGAACATCCTGAGAAGGGCCGTAGGCGTACCTCGAGGATCATGCGACCGGCACCATTTGTTGGGTCGTCGGAGCAAGGCTCGCGGCAAAGTGACAGAAGTGGTATCAGTGACTAAAGAAGTTTATTTTTGACCCCGGGAAGAGGTATTTGTGGTGATGTAGAGGTGTTTCCTCGTGGACTTGGATGTAAGTTTTTGCGCAGGTGTTTCCATGGCCAGGTGTGGCAGGATTGTTCTCGTAAGTATAGTAGTAGAGACTATATCGACGCTTGTATGTTTGGGGACTTAGAAGGAACATTCGGGACGAATGTTTCTAAGGGGGGAAGAATGTTATACCCCGTAGTTCCAGGGTATGTATGCGAGGACGTACGTGCGAGAATCTGAGAAAGATTGGAAAGGAAGAAAGAGGTGATTTTTCCACGGAAAAGTTTCCGTTTTGTGAAGGAAAAAGGTTCGTTAATGGGAATTGGATTCCCAGTTTGGTATTCGGACTTCTGGAATATTAGAGAATTATGGAATTTTATTTTGGAAATGGTCACGTGGGGCCCACGGAGAAATTTACGATTTTGTAGGGCCCACTTTGTTTTGAGATTTTGGCCATTGTGGATATTTTCGGAAGATGTTTTATTTTGGGCCAATAGGAGGGTGACACGTGTCACCCCCGCCTAGGTGGCTTGGCCGAATGGCATTTGTGCACAACACCCGGTTAGGGTCGTTTTTCGATGAAACGTTTTACATAACTTGCGAGGGGAAAATTCCGGCTATGTCTTTTCTTATTTTTGCGGATTTTTCCGAGAGACGGAACATTTTGGACCAACGAGAGGGCGGCACTTGGCACCCTCTCATTGGTGGGCAAGGTGGGCGGCACTTGGACGACTTTGGGGTGTCAAGTGGTAGATATTTTTGGTAGATATTTGTGAGGGTTTTAAGGAGTAGGGACTAGGGGGCACTTGGGCATATCTTGGCCCTACACTTGTGTAGCACTTGGCTCAATCTTGGCCATTGGTTGGCCTTGGCTTGTGCTATAAATACCCCTCTCCTTTGATGAACTTCTTCATCCTAAATATTTCCTAAGTGTTAGAATCCTCCCCCTCCCTTCCTTATGGTTCTCGTCCCTCCCCCCCCTTGAGTGGCCTTGTGGCCGAGAGCACTCCCCCCCTCTAGTGGTGCTAGTCGTGGGGTACACCCCCCCCCTAGCCTAGTTGTCTCGTATAAATACCCCCCCTTTGTGGTGTAGAAATACTCTCAAAAGTATTGTTATAATGCCCAAATTACCTTAGCCGTATACCTTGTTGTATTCTAAGGTTATACCTACGAAAAGCCCAGAAATACTATTATACTTCCCGTCAGTCACAAAACCGAAACCCTAGGAAAATCTCCATAGTTAGTTGGAGTGTTATGTAGAAGTTGGTTAGAACTTCTAAGGGTGGTTTGGAGCGGGTTGGAGCGCCCGGAGTTGGAGCTAAACCTTGCTCAGGGCGACATTAAACTCGGATAATTGTGGGCTTATCGAGGTTGAATGTTCTGCAAGTAGCATGTGCTACTTGAGAAGGTGGACCAGGCTAGCCGGGTTATAGCCGTGGAGCGATTTGCTTATAGTCGATAATCGTCGCGAGGTATGTGAACCTCTTCCTATCTCTTCTAGCATGATATGTGTGTAACTATGTAGTACGGTAGACGTACGTGTATTAATTGAACGTAGTTGTACGGCAATGTCTTTTGACTTAAGCCCGAATAATAATAATAATCTTGAAGTAGTTCAAGAGAATTAAGAACTGTTTTTAAAAGAAGAGGAATACTTGGTTTTAAAATCTTAAGAGTTATACTAGCTTTATGGGAAGTTAGGTATAATGGCTTAAGAGGGATAAAACGAATGATTTATTTACTTTAGAAGTTAAGAGACTTGATCTTGTAAGATAAGAGACTTAACTTAATTGAATTATATGAATTTTGTGTGAAACCTCATTCGTGAGTAATGAGTACTTGGTTTTTAAAAGGATAATGTTTTACTGATTTCGGAAATCAGAAATGTGTACCGACAAACCACAGCAGCGTTAATAAAGGGAAATGTCTTGATTAATTGAGTATTAATAAAACCAGTAGCAACTTCCATCTGCATAGAAGCTAAGATGAGACAAAATGATATTTCCTAGATCATGGTCTTTGTAATAAGATTGTTATAAACAAGAATATCCTACTCACATATAAGGCTTATGTTTCTCAGATTGTTTAAAAGAAAATTATATTCTTAAATGAATAAGGCTATGAACCACGAAACCTTTCTAAAATAAGAAACGTGAACATTTGAAATTAGGCAAACTTGGACGTTTGGAAAATAATGTTGTTACTTGATTTTACAAAGGTAAGAGTTTTGGTTTTCTTAAAAGGGACAGATCACTCTATTTTTACTACGGTATTGTGTGACTTATGTGAAAGAAAGCAGATCTTTTAAAGATTTAATGTGTGAAGTACTTTGGGGATAGATACTGACTTGTTAGTAGAAAGTACCTTGTGTGAATAACTTGATTGTATTGGTTTGTGATAACCTTGTAATACTTTCTTGTTGATTTGATAAGTAAACATGTTAGGATGCTACGTGTGTTAGTATCTTGTGATGTTGGTGTAAAGGGGTTTTCCCCTCGACTGCGCTTAAAGTTGTTTGACTATCAGCCGTTATGTTGGTATTGTACCACTCACTTGACTTGTGTCGGAGGTTAAGGCGCCTCCGACGCGGGGTAGACTCGGCGATGCAGGACCATGATTCGAGAATACCTCATGCGGGTCGAGGATCCATGCGGAACTACGGAGTTCGTGTTAGTGTGCGGCCGCTTGTGGTCATGCGGTCTTTGTGGCCATGCGGTGCGAGTCGGGGCGATGCGGGAGTAGCTACCCTCGATGCGGGGTTATACCTCATGCGGGCCTATGAGGTTGGCCTATGCGGAGTGCGGAGAGTTCGAGGCTAGACGCGCACATTTGATCTGCGAGCGAGTGACGGCTTTTATCATGTGGCCAGTGCAGACAGATATCATGACACGCTTTATGACCTTGTTGGTACGTAGGTGTTAGTAGTCGGCTATGCCTTCGTACTTACCTGTCTCGCTTTATTTGGACACAGGTGGGACCTGGCGTTCATGTGTATTCCTTGGTGCTTGTATATCATAAACTGCCGGCAGTGAGGAAGGTATTCCACGGGCACGATTGACGTTGTGGGCGTGAGACCCATTGTTAAATTTGAGTGATGACTTGAGGGCGTGAGTCCACGACTTGACATATTCGCTTATTTATGGTGAATCGTAGTTTGGTTATCATACATGTCTCTGCTTTGTATAGACTACTATGATTTCAATTCTGATATTTATTTTCGATTTCACATACTTGGTACTGTTGTCGACCTCCTTGAAGCTGCGTTCATCTGCGCGGTAAGGTACACGATCATTGATCCTCGCTCTTAGGAGTCACGATTCAGCGTTTGGGAAAGCTCCGTTTCTCGGAGGCTTATCGATGGTATAGTCCCTGTTGTTGTAGGTGTTTACATTCGGGGTATGGCGGGGCCCTGTCCGCCATTGTTGTCGTATCATTTCTTAGAAGTGCATGTAATCTGTTGTGGCGGGGTTTGTAAAAAGGATTAAACTGTTCATGTTGGAAAAAGTTGTTATTTATATATATGCCGAAAGGCAAGTTTTTCTCAGATTATTGTTTCATATTTTTTAATATGTCTTGTATTGTTTTATGTTCCGCTGATTACTCTGATGTTGTATCACTAGGGTGCCCGGGGTAAGGCACCAGTCACGGGCCCGGAATCGGGTCGTGACAAGAATTTTACACGTATTGTAAGGTGTGTAATCCCCTTTGATTGGTTGATGTATTGAGCCTTAAATGTGGCATGTTGGTTATTGATTATCGGGCCTTGAAAAGGTGGAAAAGTACGTAGAAACAAAGGAGGTGTTGCCCAATTTTCCGTAGAATAAGAGACCGTATACTTAGTATTATTCTACGTTAGAAACTAGAAGTTGATAGTCGCGTTGTGGCCATTATAGGTTGACAATTCTACGTGCCGCGTATTCGACTTAGCTTGTGGATTAAGCCAAAAAGGTATGTGAACCATCTCCTCTTCTTCTAGCATGATTCCTTTTGATAAAGAAAGTAAGTCCTACTCCTTAAATGATCCATTCCTTGTTTGTACTTGGATTGCCTAATATAGAAGTTGTTCTATATACTTCCTTGATTGTACTTTGGATGTTTAAATTGGAAGTTGTTATAATCCATTCCCTTAATGAAGTTTGGATTTTCAAAAGTGAAAGTATTTTACTTGAAGTACATAGAGTCTTGAAAAGGAAGTGGTTTCCAAATCTTTTGGCTAGTGCCTTAGTTTCAAAACCTAAAGGTTGTTATAATGACTTTAGGGGAGTCAAAGGAGTGATTTACTTAATTGATTTAAAAGAGGAGAAATGACATGATTTAAGAGAAGTAACTTGTTTTAAAGGTGTGAGTTACTTGAGATTTAAAAGTATAATCTACTTGATTTCTAAAGTTAAGAAAATTGATTTCTAAAGGTAAGAGACTTGAAGTTTTTTGAAAGTTAAGAAACTTGATTTCTAAAGTTAAGAGACTTGAAGTATTTTGAAAGTTAAGGAACTTGATTTGAAAGTATATGATACTTGGTTTTTAAAGTATAAGTCTCTTGGTTATAAAAAAAATGAATTTGTCTAAAACCATAAAGGGTTATAACAGTTTTATGAGAAATTAGTTATAACGGCTTTATGGAATGTTAAGAGAGTTGTCTATTTTGATTGATAGGCATGAGTTGCCTAGATTGTGAAAATTGAAGTTACTTGGTTTCAAAGCCTTGAAATGAATTTCTAAAAGGTGTAGTAACTTATTTTCAAAAATAGACATGCCTTGATACTACGGGTGTTAGTATCTTGGGGTTTTATATAAAAAGGAGTCTTTTGAAAAGAATGGACGTACGTAATACTTTGGCTTGTTTAAATGAGAATTATTCTATTTGCGCCTTGATAGTACTTTGGCTTGTTTAAATGAGAATTTTTCTATTTGTGCCTTGATAGTACTTTGGCTTGCTTAAATAAGGATTTCTCTTGGTATATGTAAAAAGAAGGCATGGTAATTGTCTTGGTTTATGTAAAAAGGAAAGGCATGGTAATTGTCTTGGTTTATGTAAAAAGGAAAGGCATGGTAATTGTCTTGGTTTATGTAAAAAGGAAAGACATGGTAATTGTCTTGGTTTGTGTAAAGGCATGGTATTGTCTTGGTTTATGTAAAAAGGAAAGGCATGGTGTTGTCTTGGTTTGCTAAAATGATGGTTATTCATTTTATAAATAAAGGTCAAGAATGGTTTGCTTGCATATGGGTTGCTCATATAGACATTCGTGAAAGTGTCATATTTCCACATCTCCGCGTCCCTCCATAAAGGGCCGGCAACTTGTTTCAAGGATATCATGGAGTAGCTCCCCATGGTGGTGAGTGGTACACACTCACGGCGGGTCGGTATTTGACTCGGGCGGGTTAAATTCCTGGGATATATATAAGCCATGGATTAGCTATCCGTGATGCGTGTATCGTGTACCGATGACTCATTGCGGGTCCACATGACATATGCGGGTAAAATAGTCCCTTGCGGGTGAAATAGTCCCATGATAGGTTGCATTATAACACAGAGGGTGGTTGACCACAGCACCGCACGACGCCGTGTTTTGAAACGGTAGTGATTTCATTAATGAAAGGGTGCAATGTGTTTATGACTTAAAGTGGAACAGTTGGTCTCGTTGTTAAAAACCTAACTTAAAAGATAAAAGTGATTGCATTACTCTCATGATTGCAAAGTTCAGTGTGCTTATTGATGTTATATAATATCATGGACTGCCGGCAGTGAGGAAGGATTCCACGGGCATGATTGATGTTATGGGTGTGAGACCCATGGTTATATTTGAGTAGTGACTATGAGGGCATGCGTCCCTGATTTGACATGACTGCTTATGTATTGTGTACTGTAGTTTGGCTATCATACATATCTCCTGTTTTATATGTGAACTGTGTGATCTCCTTTCTGATTTCATCGTTTCACATACTTGGTACATTCTTCTTGACCTCGCCCGGTGCGTTCATGACGCAGGTTTAGGTACGCAGTTTGGTGATCTGCAGGTGTAGGACCCTGCTCCGAGTTTTGGATAGCTCCATCTGTTCAGGAGTTTATCATTTTGGTATAGATCCTTCAGTACAGGATTTTGTACAGTTATGGGTACGGCGGGGCCTTGTCCCGTCATATTTCAGTAAAACTCTTAGAGGTCTGTATTCATATGTAGGATTGGACTCGTGTACATTGTAGTGTCTGTTGATTATATATATTATATGGCAGCCTTGTCGGCTTTGCCCTTGCATGTTCATTGGTTTTAAAGGAAAAAAAAGAGGTGTTGTTTAGTTCTGCGGTTTACTTGTGTCAGTTAGGTAGAAGGGTGCCCAGGTACGGCACCAGTCACGGGCCCGGGGTTAGGGCGTGACACAAGTCATATCCTCTATATTCTCGTTCCGCCACAAGACTTTTAACTGAAGCCACGTCCTTTTTCCGCAGTCGCCTGACCTGGCGATCAAGTATCGCTCTGGGACTCTCCTCATACGATAACCCCTCTGTCACATGGACATCACTAACTGGGAACACTCTAGATGGATCTCCGATACACTTCTGCAACATAGAAACATGAAAGACCGGATGTACTGCCTCCAGATCGGACGGCAGATCCAACTCATAGGCAACCTTGCTTACTCTACGGACAATCTGATAAGGCCCAATGTACCTTGGGCTAAGTTTCCCCTTCTTCCCAAACCTCATCACACCCTTCATGGGTGACACCTTCAGGAAGACCCAATCGTCAATCGCAAACTCCATGTGTCGACGCCGATTATCTGCATACGACTTATGTCAACTCTGAGCTGCTAATAACCTCTCCTGGATAAGCTTCACCTTATCCACAGCCTGCTGAATCAAGTCCGGCCCGACTAACTGAACCTCACCCACATCGAACCAGCCTATCTGCGACCTGCACTTCCTTCCATACAAGGCCTCATAAGGTGCCATCTGGATACTGGAATGGTAGATGTTATTATACGCAAACTCAACAAGAGGCAAATGATCCTCCCAGCTACCTCTGAAATCAATAACACAGGCCCACAGCATATCCTCAAGTGTCTGGATAGTACGTTCTGCCTGTCCGTCGGTCTGAGGATGGAATGCAGTACTGAGGCTCACCTGCGTCCCTAATCCCTTCTGGAAAGACCTCCAGAAATTAGCCGTAAACTGGGCTCTTCTGTCCGATATAATAGATGTAGGGACCCCGTGCAGTCTCACAATCTCCCGGATATAAAGTCTAGCATAATCTTCGGCCGAATAAGTCGTCCTGACTGGAAGAAAGTGGGCTGATTTCGTCAGCATGTCTACTATAACCCAGATAGAATCACACTTCCTCTGAGTACGAGGTAACCCTGTAACAAAATCCATGTTGATCACCTCCCATTTCCAGGTCGGAATCTCAATCGTCTGCAACAACCCACCAGGCTTTTGGTGCTCCACCTTGACCTGCTGACAATTCGGACACTGAGCAACGAACTCTGCAACGTCCCTCTTCAGGCCATCCCACCAATACATACATCTGAGGTTGTCGTACATCTTTGTCGACCCCGGATGAATAGAGTAACGAGCGATGTGTGCTTCCCCTAGAACCTGCAGACGAAATCCTGCAACATCAGGTACACACAATCTACCCTCGTATCTTAGCACCCCATCAGGTGCTACCTCAAATGAACCCTTCTCTTCTCGAAGAGTCGTATCTCGATACCGTATCATAATCGGATCCTCATACTGTCGCCTCTTCACCTCCTCAACGATGGAAGACTCGACAACCTCTCGAACCCGAACCCACTACTATCGGAACAAATCAATCGAACCCCAAGGCTCACTAGCTGATGAATCTCACAGACCATGCCCCTTCTATCTGGCTGCACATCTGACAGACTACCTATAGATCTACGACTAAGAGCATCTGCAACTACATTGGGCTTCCCTGGGTGGTATAGTATATCAACATCATAATCCTTAAGTAACTCTAACCACCGTCTCTGCCATGAGTTCGGCTCCTCGTGAAGATATCTTTGGAGCTCTTGTGATGTGTAAAAATATCCACATGAACTCCATATAAATAATGCCTCCAGATCTTCAAGGCATGTATCACTGCTGCTAACTCCAAATCATGTGTGGGGTAATTCTTCTCATGCTTCCTGAGCTGTCGAGACGCGTAAGCTATAACCTTACCATGCTGCATCCACACACATCCAAGCCCGACACCCGACGCATCACAATAAACCACATGCCGCCTAAACCTGCGGAAGAGTAAGAACTGGGGCCGTCGTCAATTTCTCCTTCAGTAACTGGAAGCCCTTTTCACAAGCATCCGTCCACTGGAACTTAGCCGCTTTCTTAGTCAGGCCAGTTCAAGGGCCCTGAAATGGAAGCAAACTTCTCCACAAACCTCCGATAATAACCCGCAAGACTTAAAAAGTTGCGCACCTCAGTTAGTGTGGTAGGTCTAGGCCAAGTCTTGACTGCCTCAATCTTTGCTGTATCAACCCGAATACCATCAGCCCCGATAACGTGCCCTAAGAATGCCACTGAAGCCAACCAAAACTCACATTTAGAGAACTTAGCATACAACTGCCGGCTCTGGAGAACTCTCAGTACCGTCCTCAAATGATCTGCATGCTCCTGCTCCGTGCGAGAATAAACTAGGATGTCATCAATGAATATTATAACAAACGTATCCAGAAAGGGCTTGAACACCCGATTCATTAAATCCATAAATACTGCTGGAGCATTAGTCAAACCGAAAGACATCACCCGGAACTCATAATTCCCATACCAGATCCTGAATGCAGTATTAGGGACATCTTCCTCCCTAACTCGCACCTGATGATAACCAGATGGCAGGTCTATCTTTGAAAAACACTTCGCACCCTGCAACTGATCAAACAAATCATCAATCCTAGGGAGGGGGTATCTATTTTTGATGGTTACCTTGTTCAGCTGCCTGTAATCATCACGCATACGCAGCGTCCCATCCTTCTTCTTTACAAACAATACCGGCGCTCCCCAAGGTGAAGTACTAGGCCTAATAAAGCCTTTCTCCAGCAAATCCTTCAGCTGGTCCTTCAGCTCCCTCAACTCAGCAGGTGTCATTCTGTACGGTGGAATAGATATAGGCCGAGTATCATGAAGAACATCAATACAGAACTCTATCTCCCTCTCAGGAGGAATACCTGGGAGATCGTCTGGGAATATTTCCGGAAATTCTCTTACAACCGGAACTGACTGAAGATCTGGAAACTCAACCTCTGTATCAAATACCTGAATAAGATGGTAGATATATCCCTTATTAACCATCTTCTTAGCCTTGAGGTACGAAATAAACCTATTCTTAACCATCTTCTTAGCCTTGAGGTACGAAATAAACCTACCCCTCGGCAACACAGTATTTCCTTTCTACTCGATAACCGGCTCAACGGGAAACTAGAACCGTACCAATCTCTCCCTACAGTCGACATTGGCGTAGCAAGAAGCCAACCAATCCATACCCATAATAGCATCAAAATCCGTCATATCCAATTCTATCAAGTCGGCTAGGGTCTGACGACTGTATATAGTCACCGGGCAAGCCTTATATACCCGCTCCGCTACCACCGAATCACCTACTGGCGTAGCTACCTCAAAAGGTTCTATGGACTCAGGCTCTATCCCTATTCTACCAGCAATATGAGGAGATATATAGGACAAAGTAGAACTCGTATCTCTCAAAGCATATATGTCACAACATGAAACCAATAATGTACCTGTGACGACATCCGGCGACGCCTCCTGGTCCTGACGGCTGGATAAGGCATATATGCGGTTCTGAGGACAGCTGGAACTAGGACTCCTGCCACGACCTCTGCCACGACCTGCTAGCCTATGAGCACTATGGCCTTCGGGGCGAGTAACCGCAGGAGATGAAGACCCGACAAACGACTCTGTAGGCTGAACCCTACCATCTACGCTACCTCTGGTCGGACAACTCCTCAAAAAATGGCCCTGCCGGCCGCAAGTGAAACAAGCTCCCAAAGAACTACTATAATTCCCGAAATTGGATTTACCGCATCTGCCACACCGAGAGGGGGGTGGTCTCGATCGGCTAAGATCCCTGCCTTCGTGGAAACCCGAAGTGCTGGAGCCCTGACCCGCCCCTGAATACCCCGGACGTCCTGAAGACTGTGAAGGAGTACTCTATACCGGCTGAGGTGCATATCTAGCCTGCTGCTGAGGTTGTCCGCCTCGAAAGTTACCAAAGGACCCTTCTGTCTTGGCCCTCTTATGCTGATCTCGATCATTTCGTCGACCTCTACGTTCTTCAGTCCCCTGCGCATAAGCCTGTATGCGGGCAATGTCCATGCCCAGCTGAAGAGCTACCCCTGTGCAACCCTCCGCTAGATAATCATCAAGCCCCGTGACATAGCGGTGCACTCTATCCTCCATGTCTGCTACTAGAGTGGGGGCATACCGAGCCAACGAGTCGAACTCTATGTTGTACTCCTGAACCGTCTGCCCATTCTGCCTCAACATCATAAACCTATCCACCCGGGCTCTCCTCATATGCGGAGGCAAGAAGTGGTTAAGAAATGCCTCCGAGAACTCATCCCAACCAGCTGGAAGCACATGCTCCTCCCGGGACAGTTCCCATGAATCAAACCAGTTGACTGTAATATCACGCAACCGATGAGAACCCAATACCACTGACTCTGCCTCTGAGGCCTTGATCATCTTCATGATCCGCTGCAGCTGTCGAATAAACTCCTGATGATCTTCCCCAATTTTTGATCCATAGAACTCTGGTGGATTGCAACTCAAGAAGGCCCGAAGCCTCAAACTATCAGTTCTGGGGTGCACCACTGGTACTACCGAAACCACCGACTCCCGTTTGTCCTCATGCCTCGCCACGATCCTAGCTACTAACTAGGCCATCTCTTTGTAACCCATATCCTCTGCTCCTGGCCGTGGGACTGGAGGCTCGATTCTGCGTGACCTCGATGAATCTTTCGCTCTCTAAACTCTTACGGGTGGCGACGTCGTAGAACTTGCCGTCTGTGCACTATCTCAGGCAATGACTGGGCCTGTGCCCTAGTAACCCTCTGAGTCCCACTAGCAACTCCCTCTGCTGCCTTGCCCTTCTGGGCCGCGGTTGCCTTGCGTGGAGGCATAACTGGTACATAAGAATACGTCAGAGGGAGTCCAACCTATAACACGGCTACATTGCGATCTCGGTGAGAAGAATGGAAACCAATCCTAAATATCCTGTAGCCTCCTGATTATAGGTGTGGTGCACAACACGCCGATAATCAAGACTCTACTAGATACGGTCTGTAGACACTTTTCGAGGACTAACTGCTCTGATACCACTTTTGTCACGACCTGACCTCGAGCCCGCAACTGGTGCCTTACCCGAGCACCCTAGTAGGTATACATCAGAGAAAACCAGCGGAATAAACTCATAGACATGGAACAATGTAGAATAGGAAATAGGCTAACCGATAAGGTCGCCTTTCAACATATATATATAAATATCAAAAGCTCGAATAGTTATATCCTTTACGAACCCAACTCACAACAGGACTACAGACCTCTAAGAGTTTTTGACATAACAATTATGACGGGATAGGGCCCCGCCATACCCCTGAATGTACATGTACCTACAATGACAGGGAACCATACCAAAAGATAAGCCTCCGGAGAAACGGAGCTTCCCAAAACGCAGAACTGTGATCCTATGAGCGAGGATCGCACAGGGTGTACCTCACTGCGGCATGAACGCAGCCCCGAAGGAGTCGATCTGACAGTACCAAGTATGTGGCGAAATCGTAATGAAATCACAATAGTCTAAAAATAAATCCAGAGACATATATAACAAACCAATTAACAGTACACTGCGCCTTAGTATATACGAGAGTAAATAAGTGTAACTTGGTCGGTTCTGAATAGGAAGCCAATGATCAAACTAGGGCCATTTTCCCATAGTAATCCTGGACTCTCTTAGTCCGCATAGGTATCGTGGACCCGCATGAGGTACTCCTCGCATCGGGGAAGCAAACCCGCGGAATGTAACACATAGGACTCTGTCCCGCATGAGCCCCCTGGACTCGCATGAGGGTATTCCTCGCATAGGACCCCGTCCCGCATGAGGTACTCCTCGCATCGGGGGGAGTAAACCCGCTGAATATGAACAACGCAACATGGCCATTGGGTTAAGTGATATAATACAAGCGCAACCGGCTATCATAAACAACATAGGCAAATTAAGAAAACCCCCTTAACATAAAAGTCTCAAGACACTAATACCTGTAGTATCAAGACATGTTTACTTAGCAAACCAAGTTACTACACCTTCAGAAAATCATTACAAGACCTTTAAAATCAAGTAAGTAAACTGTTATTTTATCCTCCTAAAGTCGTTATAACTAACTTCCCATAAAGTTATTATAACACTTATGTTTTAAGCAATACAAAACAATCACATTGATTTGGGAAACCAAGAGAACTTATTCTTTTAAAACCAAGTATCAATTTCTTTCCGATTAATGATTCACAACTTTTTAGAATAATTCAAGGCTCTTAAGATTTAGAAGTCAAGGACATCAAAATGAAACCAAATTCATTTAACACACGTACGTCTACTGTACTATATATTACATAATAATCATGCTCAAGAGGATAGGAAGAGTTCACATACCTCCTCGGTTTAATCCACTTGCCAAGGCGAATATGCCGCACGTAGAATATCAACCTATAATAACCATAACACGTCTATCAACTTCTAGTTTTCTTCGTAGAATATTTATAAGCATACGGTCTCTTATTCTACGGAAAAATTGGGCAGCACTTCCCCTGTTTCTACGTACTTTTCCACCTTTTTCAAGTCCCGAAATCAATAACCTAATGCCACATTTAAGGCGCAACACAATCAGATTTCAAAGGGGTTACACGCCAAGTAGGGCGTGTAAAATTGAGCCCCTTAATCTACCAACACTGTCCATTAAAACTAGTCCATAGTCCAATGTAAAAACAGTCCATTAGTCCACTAATACAATCCATTAGTCCAGTCCTTTAGTTGGTGTTCTTGGCCAACTACTACAATCAAAACTGTCCAGTTTTCGGCTAGCATGCCAAAATTGTTTCATTACTTCTTTATAATTCCAACTTATATTCCAATCTTTATATAAGTTATATTAACTTGTTTATCAACAAAAGATTCCTTTATGTCAACTAGTAATAGGTAATGTTTTAACAACTTTAATGTCTAGCATGCTAATTTCGGTTTTAACAACTTTAATGACTAGCATGCCAATTTCGGTTCTTAACATCTTATTAAGGTCCAAATCTTTTTAATCTTCCTTCCACACATCACATACTCATATATATACTACTAACATATGTAATTTCCAACTTCATTAAAAGGACAAAGATTATTACCTCAATAAGCCCAAAATTCTCCAAGATTATAAGTCGATCCTTAGGAATCTTAGCTCCTATTCCTTACGTTCCAATCCACTCCAAGAAACCCTTAGAAGTTCCTATCCAACTTCTCTTAAAACTTCATCCAAAAATATGAAGATCACTTTAGGGTTTCACTTTGCGACTATCGGATTAACGTAGTATTTCCAGGATTTTTGTGTTGGGATATCCTTAGAACACTACTAGGGACACTTGGTTTAAGTGTTGGGATTAATCCACAACAATTGAAGAATTGTTCTTCAAATAAGGGGGGTGCCGAGAGCAACTATCAAGGGAGGGAGTATATTTGTCTTGAAAATTATTCTAAGTGTTGAAGTCTTCAACCTCTAGGTGTGTATATATAAGACAATCAAGGGCTTGGATTAAAGCAAGTGTGTGGTTGAAATTGGGGACAAGTGTGTGTGGGTCCCACAAGCCACTTGTCCAACAAATATCTTGAGCCACTTGGCTCTAGCATTCTCGCCCAACATGGGCCACATGGGGGTGACACGTGTCGCCCTCCTGTTGGTCCAAAATATTTCATCTCCCCAAAATCTCAATAATTGGTCAAATATCGTAAACCTTGTGGGCCCCACAAAATCGTAAAATTTCCCGGGTTGGCCCTACATGACCAAATCTGAAAATAAAATTCCATAATTCTTATAAATCCTATAAGTCTTAAATACCAAATTTGAGAATCCAATTCTCAATAACTGTCACGACCCGTTCCGGGGCCTGTGACTGGTGCCTTACCCGGGCACCCGAGTAGTCATACATCAGAGTAATCAGCGGAATATAAAAACAAGACATGAAACAAATGTAAATTGAGACACAGATTATCTGAGAAAAGTCGTCTTTCGGCATATATATATATAAACCAAAATCTGGCAGTTACATCCCAACTGTACAATAGGACTACAGACCTCTAAGAAAGTGAATAACTATGGCGGGACAGGGCCCCGCCATACCCTGAATGTACATATATCTACAACAACAGGGAGAACCATACCAAAAGTCGAGCCCCCGGAGAAGATGGAGCTCCTGACACCAAAGCAAAAGATCCTAAGGATGCGGATCTAGCACTTTCCACCTGCGGCGTGAGCGGCCCGGAAGGAGGTCGATAACAGTACCAAGTATGTGAAACTGTAAAGTACTTAAATGAAATCATATCATTTTAAAACCAATTTTACAAATATGTTCGAAACAATCAATGTAACCGCACATAGTGCCATATCACAAACAAAAGCAATAATAGGTAAACTGTAACAGGTCTTTTCTAGGCTGCGAATGATCGAAGCAAGGCCAATCGCCCATAGTATCATTATCTGAGAAAAAGTTGCCTTTCGGCATATATATATAAACCAAGTCTGGCAGTTACATCCCAACTTTACAACATGACTACAGACCTCTAGGAATGTAAACAACTATGGCGGGGCCCTGTCCCGCCATACCCTGAATGTACAAAATATCTACAACATCAGGGAGAGTCGTACCAAAAGTCGAGCCTCCGGAGAAATGGAGCTCCTGACACCAGAGTAAGGATCCTAAGAATGAGGATCTACCACCTGCTTCCCTTTACCTGCGACATGAACGCACTGAAGGAGGTCGATAACAGTACCAAGTATGTGAAGCGTAAAGTACTTTAAATGAAATCATACCATTTTAAAACCAATTTTACAAATATGTACGAAACAACCAATGTAGCACATAGTGCCACAGCGTAACCAAAAGCAAAATAGATATAACATAACGGTCGTTTCTAGGCGCTAATGATCGAAGCAAGGCCAATCGCCCATAGTATCATTATGCGAGCCTAATCACGGAACTCCGCGATCGCATAGGTCACACACAGACCCGCATGAGGTATTCCTCGCATCGGGGGTAGCTAGCCCGCGGTATCCTCCTGGACTCCCGCAGTCCGCATAGTCACATAGACCGCATAGTCACACAGACCGCATGAGGCATTCCTCGCATCGGGATAATACACCCGGAATGATCAATCCTGGAACTCCCGCAGCTCCGCATAGTCACACAGACCGCATAGGCCGTATAGACCCGCATCAAGGGTGGCAAGTCCTCGGTATAACAAGTCAGGGGGGGTATGTGATATAATAACAGTACAACGGGCTTAACGTTTAACAACGTAAGCACAACAAGAATAACCCCCTTACACAACAACACAAGACACTAACACGCGTAGCATCATAACATGTTTACTTATCAAACCATCTTACTACACTTTTCAGAAATCAATACAAGACTTTCATAAACAAATAAGTAAACCGTTCCTTTTATCTTTCTTATGTCGTTATACCTATCTTCCCATAAAGTTAGTATAACTCCTTAAGCTTTTAAAACCAAGTATTACTTTTCTTTCAAAAATGATTCACAATTCTTTTGAAATACTTCAAGATTCTTATTATTTAATACTCAAGTCAAAAGACATCAGAGTAAAACCAAGTTCAGTTAACACACGTACGTCTACCGTACTATTTATATATTTTAAAAATATCATGCTCAAGAGGATAGGAAGAATCACATACCTCCTCGGCGAAATCCACCTGCCAAGTCGAATATGTCGCGCGCAGAGTATCAACCTATATTAGTAAAATACGTCTATCAACGTCTAGACTACTCTGTAGAATATTCTAAGCAGAGGGTTCTTAATTCTACGGAAAATTGGGCAGCACTTCCCTACCCGTCATACTACACAAGTCTACTGTAAATACAGTCCTATGTAAGTACAGTTCAATTCTCTTCTTTTATACCATCCTTCTATATATCTTATACTCATTTCTATACTACTACAGTATGTAATCTCCAATTACAATAGAAGGACAAAATATTTACCTCGGTAAGCCCAAAATTATCCAAGATAAATATCGATCCTGAGCAAGGTTTAGCTCATATTCTGCACGCTCCGATAGCTCCAAGAAACCCTTAGAAGTTCCTAAACAACTTCTACTTAATACTTCAACCAACTATGAAGATTTCCCCAGGGTTTCGTTTAGTGACTAATGGAAATAAGGTAGTATTTCTGGGCTTTTAGTATAGAGGTGACTTTAGAATACTACAAGGTATTTGGCTAAGGTATTTTGGGATAGTAACAATACTTGGAGAATATTTTCTACCAAGGGGTGGGGGGGGGGGTTGGGACGAAACTACAAGGAAGGGGGGGAAGGGGGGTGTTTCGGACGAAACAATAGGCAAGGGGGGGAGAGGACTTGGACGAGAACACTACTAGAGGGAAGGAAGTTTGGAGACTTGGAATTTGTTTTGTGGATGAAGAAGTCTTGCACAAGAGGAGGGTATTTATAGAACCACGAGGGCGAGATTAACACAAATGGAGGGTGAAGATTAGATAGCTTGTGTGAGTGGAGTCTTCCAAGTGTCCACAACCTTGGGACATATGTTCACCTGACATTGGGACATATGTCCCCACAACAATGAGCCATGTGGCCTCCACTTGCTCGTGAAATCCACTATACCTACCCCCACTAACGAAAATATCTTTGCAAGACTTGACCATTTGATTTGTCCACTAGGCCACCTTTTCGTCCAACCCATGCCAACTAAGGGTGACACATGTCGCCCTCTATTGGTCCAAAATATTTCGTCTCGGAAAAATCCGTGTCGGTTAAAATATTAAAAGCGTAGAATTTCCTTCACAAGGTTCGAATCTTTTAGTTGAAAGTTCACAAGTTCATTCTTAACCTAATTAGGGCTTGAATAATCGTGCGTCGTCCTCGCATACATACTGCGGAAGTGCGGGGTATAACATTCTCCCTCATAGAAACATTCGTCGAATGTTCCTTCTCAAGACAGATAACGATAAAGTTCCTCATAACGTAAGCAGTTTGCAAATGCCACATGGCCACAATCTGACACTTAAGCATATATGTCAATGAAAATTTACAAGTAGGAAAGTGAGTTACGGAGGTGTGGGAATAAGTGAGTATACCTCGGCCTCATGTCCTCCTCTGCTTCCGTCATCTCTCCCTGTTCTCGTTCGCCATAAGACCTTGGCGGAAGCCACGTCGCCGTCGCGGACGCTAACTTTGACGATCAAGTATCGCTATGGGAATCTCCTCATACGATAACCCCTCGGTCACCTGGACGTCGTCAAATGGGTGCACTCTAGATGGATCCCCGATACATCTCCTCAACATAGAAACATGAAAAACCGGATGCACTGCCTCCAGATCGGACGACAGATCCAACTCATAGGCAACCTTGCCTACCCTGCGGACAATCTGATAAGGCCCAATGTACCTTGGGTTGAGCTTCCCTTTCTGCCAAATCTCATCACACCGCCATGGGTGACACGCCGAGAAAACCCAATCATCAACCTCAAACTCGGATGCCGCGGCGATGATCTGCATACGACTTACATCGACTACGGTTGTCGATAGCGCGCTCTGGATAAGCTTCACCTTATCCGCACTGTGAACCAGGTGCGGTCCCACTAATCGCACCTCGCCCACATCAAACCAGACTGGCGATCTGCACTTCCTCCATACAAGGCCTCGTAAGGCGCCATCCCGAATCTTTGGAGTGGTAGCTATTATTATCGCAAACTCAACTAGAGGCAAATGATCCTCCCGGCTACCACGAAGTCAATAACACGGGCTCGTAGCATATCCTCGAAGTGCGGATAGTGCGCTCTGCACGTCTGTCATGCGAGGATGGAATGCGATCTCGAGCTCACTGCGTCCTAAACCGTTACGGAAAGACCTCCGAAGTTAGCGTGGCGGGCTCCTGCATGCGATATGATAGAAATAGGGACCCCATGCAGTCTCACGACCTCTCGGATGTAAAGTCTGACATAATCCTCAGCCGAAAAAGTCGTCCTGACGGGAAGAAAGTGGGCTGATTTCGTCAGCCTGTCGACGATAACCCAGATAGAATCATGCTTCCTCTGAGTGCGAGGTAATCATGTGATAAAGTCCATATTGATCACCTCCCACTTCCAGGTCGGGATCTCTATCGTCTGCAACAAACCACCAGGCCTCTGGTGCTCTACCTTCACCTGCTGACAACACGGGCACTGAGCCACAAACTCTGTAACGTCCCTCTTCAAGCCATCCCACCAATACACTGATCTGAGGTCATGGTACATCTTTGTCGACCCCGGATGGATAGAGTAACGCTACGTGTGTGCTCCTAGAACTCCGCGAAGTCCTGCAATATCTGGAACACACTGCCCTCAAATCTTAGCACCCGTCGTGCTACCTCAGGACCGCTTCCCGCCACGAAGAGCGTATCGCGATACCGTGTCAAAACCGGATCCTCAAATGTTGCCTCTTCACCTCGCCGGCGATGGAAGACTCGGCAACCTCTCGAACTCGAACCCCACCGCTATCGTAACCAATCAATCGGACTCGAGGCCGCTGGCGATGTATCTCGCGGACCATGCCCTCCCTCTCTGTGCACAACGATAGACTCCCCATCGACCTACGACTGGGCATACGCCACAACATTGGCCTTCCCGGGTGGTACGGGATATCGACATCATAATCCTTGAGTAACTCTAACCGCGTCTGCCGTAAGTTCGGCTCCTGGTGAAGATATCTGGAGGCTCTTGTGGTGCGTGTAAATATCCACATGAACTCCATACAAATAGTGCCTCCGGATCTTGGCGTAAATCCCGGCCAACTCCAAATCATGGGTAGGGTAGTTCTCTCATGCTTCTTAAGTGTCGGGATGCGTATGCTATAACCTTGCCTTTGCGTCAACACACATCCAAGCCCGATGCACGGCGTCACAATACACCACATGGCGTCAAGACCTGCGGAAGAGTAAGAAGCGGGGCGATCGTCGGCCTCTCCTTCCGATGGCGGAAACCACGCTCCTGACATCGGTCCCGAAACTTAGCTCGCTACGAGTCGGCTTAGTCAAAGGTGCGAAATAAAGCAAGCGCTCCACGAACCTCCGATAGTAACTGCAAGGCCCGAAAGTTGCGCACCTCTGCCGGAGTAGTAGGCTAGGCCAACTCTGCTGCCTCGATCTTGGCGTATCCACCGAATACCATCAGCCTCTGATGTGCCCGAAAAAGCCACGAAGCCAACCAAAACTCACATTTGGAAAACTTGGCGTATAGCTGCTGGTCTGGAGAACTCTCGGCCTGATCGCCAAATGCTCGCGTGCTCACTGCTCTGGCGGGAATAAACCAAGATGTCATCAATGAATACTATCACAAGCGTATCCAAAAATGGCTTGAACACTCGGTTCATCAAATCCATAAATACCGCGGAGCATTGGTCAAACCGAAAGACATAACCACGAACTCATAGTGCGTCTGCGGGTCCGAATGCGATCTAGGGACATCCGCCTCTCTAACTCGCACTTTGATGATAGCCGATCGCGGATCAATCTTGGAGAAACATCTACGCACCAAATGGTCGAACAAATCATCAATCACAGGAAGGGTATCTGTTCTTAATAGTCACCTTGTTCACATGTAATCAACATGCGTGCGGCGTCCGTCCTTCTTCTTCACGAACAATCTGGCGCTCCCGGGGAGAAACACTAGGTCGATGAAGCCCTTCTCGAGAAATCTCTCGGTGGTCCTTGACTCTCTCAACTCGGCGGGTGCCATTACGTATGGCGGAATGGAAATAGGCGAGTGTCCGCAAAGACATCGATACAAAACTCTATCTCTCTCGGGAGGATGCAGAGGTCGTCTGGAAACACATCAGGAACTCTCGACTCTGGGCCCGGTGAAAATCTGGTACCGCGACCTCGATTATCAAACACCGAATGAGATGGTAGATATACCCGCCTGCACCATCTTCACGGCCTTGAGGTAAGAAATAAACCTACCCCTCGGCGACACGGTGTTCCTCTCACTCAATACCGGCTCGTCGAGCGGAACCGTACCACTCTCTCCCTGCAGTCCATATTGGCGTAGCAAGAAGCTAGCCAATCCATACCTATAATCACATCGAAATCGGTCATATCCAACTCTATCAAGTCGGCTAGGGTCTGACGACTGCATAGAGTCACTGGGCAAGCCATATATACCCGCCGAGCTACCACCGAATCACCCACTGGCATAGCTACCTCGAAAGGGTCTATGGACTCAGGCTCTATCCCTATCCTACTAGCAATAAGGGGAGATATATAGGACAGAGTAGAACCCGGATCTATCAAGGCATACACGTCACAACATGAAACTGATAAAGTACATGTGACGACATCAGGTGACGCCTCCTGGTCCTGCCGGCTGGACAAGGCATAAATGCGGTTCTGAGGACCGCTAGAACTAGGACCCCTGCCACGACCTCTGCCACGACCTGCTGGTCCCTGAGCACCCTGCCCTCTGGGGCGAGTAACCGTAGGTGAAGAAGACCCGGCGAAAGACCCTGCTGGCTGACCCCTACCATCTGCGGCGCCTGCGGTGGACGGACTCGCGTAGTGACCTGGCGGCGCAAGTGTAGCAAACTCGAGGTAGTATCACAACTCCCGAGAATGGAATCTACCACATCGGACACCGAGAGGACCTCGATCGGTTAGCACCCTGCTACCTGGAAGTCAAAGTCACGGGGCCACGATGCGCCGAATACTGGTCATCACGAAGGCGGTGTAGGAGTGTTGTGAGCTGGCTGTGGTGCAAATCTAGACTGCTGCTAAGGCCGTCCACCCGAAGCTACAAAAGATCCTGCCGTCACGGCCTTAACCTGCTTTGTTATCACATCGACCCGTCGGCCTCTACGCTCCTCGCATCCAGTGCATGAGCACGTATCGAGCAATGTCCATGCCGGTGAAGAGCCACACTGAGCAAGACTACGCCAAGTAGTCATCTAGTCCGTAACGTGGCGGTGCACTCGGTCCTCCATATCTGCTACTAACGCGAGGGACATATCGAGCCAACGAATCGAACTCGATGTTGTACTCGGCGTGCGCCTGCGTCTCGGCATCAAAAATCTGTCGGCGTGCCCTCGCCATCTGCGGAGGCAAGAAGTGGCCGAGAAAAGCCTCAGAGAACTTCGTCCCATCTGCTTTGGAGGCGCATGCTCTCCGGGATAGCTCGCGAATCAAACCAATCGGCTGCGGTATCACGCGGCCGATGCGAACCAAGATCACGGACTCGGTCTCGAAGCCTTGATCACTCTCGTGATCCGCATTATGCGCCGGATGAACTCCTGCGGATCATCCTCGGGCCTCGACCGTAGAACTCGGTGGGCTACAACTCGGAAAATCCGTAGTCTCAGGTTGTCCGATCTAGGATGTACCACGGGTGCTACTGGAACTGCTGCGTCGGCCTATCCTCGTATGCAGCCTGATCACGGCGATGGCGGGCCATCTCTCGTAACCCATCTCCTCTGCTCGGTGTGGGGCTGGAGGCGCAGTCTTGTGGTCTCATCCCACCGCTGCGACTCTAAACCTGCTAGAAATTTGGCGTCGTGGAACTCGCCGTCTGAGGTATCGCCTCGGGTATAGACTGGGCCTGGGCCCTCGTGACCCTCTGTGTCCTACTAGCAGCTCCCTCGGCTGCCTTGCCCTTCTGGGCCCGGGTTGCCTTGCGTGGAGGCATAACTATTAAAGAAAGGAAATACGTTAGAGGGGTCAAACTTATAACACAGCTCTAAGGCACGATCTCAGAGTGAGAAGAATGGAAACCAATCCTAAATATCCTATAGCCTCCTGATTATTGGTGTGGTGCGACACCGATAATGTCGAACTACTAGATACGGTCTGTAGACACTTTCCGAGGATTAACTGCTCTGATACCACTTTTGTCACGACCCGTTCCGGGGCCTGTGACTGGTGCCTTACCCGGGCACCCGAGTAGTCATACATCAGAGTAATCAGCGGAATATAAAAACAAGACATGAAACAAATGTAAAATGTAACACAGTTTATCTGAGAAAAAGTTGTCTTTCGGCATATATATATAAACCAAGTCTGGCAGTTACATCCCAACTTTACAACATGACTACAGACCTCTAGGAATGTAAACAACTATGGCGGGACAGGGCCCCGCCATACCCTGAATGTACAAAATATCTACAACATCAGGGAGAGTCGTACCAAAAGTAGAGCCTCCGGAGAAATGGAGCTCCTGACACCAGAGTAAGGATCCTAAGAATGAGGATCTACCACCTGCTTACCTTTACCTGCGGCATGAACGCAGCCCGAGAGTCGATCTGAGTACCAAGTATGTGAAAGCGTAAAGTACTTTAAATGAAATCATACCATTTAAAACCAATTTTACAAATATATGCGAAACAACCGATGTAACCGCACATAGTGCCACAACATAACCAAAAGCAAAATAGATATAACATAAGCGGTCTTTTCTAGGCGCTAATGATCGAAGCAAGGCCGATCACCCATAGTATCATTATGCGAGCCTAATCCTGGAACTCCGCGATCGCATGGGTCACGCATGACCGCGTAGGTATTCCTCGCGTCGGGTAGCTAGCCCAGCGGTATCCTCTGGACTCGCGATCGCATAGTCACATAGACGCGTAGTCACACTGCATCGCGTGAGGCATTCCTCGCGTCGGGATAATACACCGGAATGATCAATCCTGGAACTCCGCGACTCCGCGTAGTCACCACGCGCGTAGGCGTATAGACCGCATCAAGGGTGGCAAGTCCTCGGTATAACAAGTCAGGGGGGGTATGTGATATAATAACAGTACAACGGGCTTAACGTTTAACAACGTAAGCACAACAAGAATAACCCACTTACACAACAACACAAGACACTAACACGCGTAGCGTCGCGCATGTTTACTTATCAAACCATCTTACTACTCTTTTCAGAAATCAATACAAGACTTTCATAAACAAATAAGTAAACCGTTCCTTTTATCTTTCTTAAGTCGTTATACCTATCTTCCCATAAAGTTAGTATAACTCCTTAAGCTTTTAAAACCAAGTATTACTTTTCTTTCAAAAATGATTCACAATTCTTTTGAAATACTTCAAGATTCTTATTATTTAATACTCAAGTCAAAAGACATCAGAGTAAAACCAAGTTCAGTTAACACACGTACGTCTACCGTACTATTTATATATTTTAAAAATATCATGCTCAAGAGGATAGGAAGAATCACATACCTCGCCGGCGAAATCCACCGCCAAGTCGAATATGTCGTAGAGTATCAACCTATATTAGTAAAATACGTCTATCAACGTCTAGACTACTCTGTAGAATATTCTAAGCAGAGGGTTCTTAATTCTACGGAAAATTGGGCAGCACTTCCCTACCCGTCATACTACACAAGTCTACTGTAAATACAGTCCTATGTAAGTACAGTTCAATTCTCTTCTTTTATACCATCCTTCTATATATCTTATACTCATTTCTATACTACTACAATATGTAATCTCCAATTACAATAGAAGGACAAAATATTTACCTCGGTAAGCCCAAAATTATCCAAGATAAATATCGATCCTGAGCAAGGTTTAGCTCATATTCTGCACACTCCGATAGCTCCAAGAAACCCTTAGAAGTTCCTAAACAACTTCTACTTAATACTTCAACCAACTATGAAGATTTCCCCAGGGTTTCGTTTAGTGACTAATGGAAATAAGGTAGTATTTCTGGGCTTTTAGTATAGAGGTGACTTTAGAATACTACAAGGTATTTGGCTAAGGTATTTTGGGATAGTAACAATACTTGGAGAATATTTTCTACCAAGGGGTTGGGACGAAACTACAGGAAGGGGAAGGGGGTGTTTCGGACGAAACACTAGGCAAGGGGGGAGGAGAGGACTTGGACAAGAACACTACTAGAGGGAAGGAAGTTTGGAGACTTGGAATTTGTTTTGTGGATGAAGAAGTCTTGCACAAGAGGGGGGTATTTATAGAACCACCAAGGGCCAAGATTAACACAAATGAAGGGTGAAGATTAGATAGCTTGTGTGAGTGGAGTCTTCCACCAAGTGTCCACCACAACCTTGGGACATATGTTCACCACAACATTGGGACATATGTCCCCCACAACAATGAGCCATGTGGCCCTCCACTTGCTCATGAAACCGTCCACTATACCTACCCCCACTAACCCAAAAATATCTTTGCAAGACTTGACCATTTGACTTGTCCACTAGGCCACCTTTTCGTCCAACCCATGCCAACTAAGGGTGACACGTATGCCCTCTATTGGTCCAAAATATTTCGTCTCTTGGAAAAATCCGTGTCGGTTAAAATATTAAAAGCGTAGAATTTCCTTACAAGTTCGGAATCTTTTAGTTGAAAGTTCACAAGTTCATTCTTAACCTAATTAGGGCTTGAATAATCGTGCGTCGTCCTCGCATACATACTGCGGAAGTGCGGGGTATAACATTCTCCCCTCATAGAAACATTCGTCGAATGTTCCTTCTCAAGCAGAGATAACGATAAAGTTCCTCATAACGTAAGCGGTTTGCAAATGCCACACGTATGGCGCAATACAACACTTAAGCATATATGTCAATGAAAATTTACAAGTAGGAAAGTGAGTTACACGGAGGTGTGGGAATAAGTGAGTATACCTCGCCTCATGTCCTCCTCTGCTTCCACGTCATCTCCTCCTGTTCTCGTTCGCCATAAGACCTTGGCGGAAGCCACGTCCTTCGTCATGAGCGCTAACACGGCGATCAAGTATCGCTATGGGAATCTCCTCATACGATAACCCTCGGTCACTGGGCGTCGTCAAATGGGTGCACTCTAGATGGATCCGATACATCTCCTCAGCTTAGAAACATGAAAAACCGGATGCACTGCCTCGAGATCGGACGACAGATCCAACTCATAGGCAACCTTGCCTACCCTGCGGACAATCTGATAAGGCCCAATGTACCTTGGCCTGAGCTTCCATTTCTTCCCAATCTCATCACACCGCCATGGGTGACACCTTCAGAAAACCCGATCATCAACCTCAAACTCGGATCTGCGACGGCGATGATCTGCGTCGACTTACATGCGACTACGGTGTCGATAGCGCTCTGGATAAGCTTCACCTTATCCACTGCCTGCTGAACCAGGTGTGGTCCCACTAACTGCACCTCGCCCACATCAAACCAGCCTATCGGCGATCTGCACTTCCTCATACAAGGCCTCGTAAGGCGCCGTCGAATCTTTGGAGTGGTAGCTATTATTATCATGAACTCAACTAGAGGCAAATGATCCTCGGCTACCACGAAGTCAATAACACAGGCTCGTAGCATATCCTCGAAGTGCGGATAGTGCGCTCTGCTGTCCGTCTGCGAGGATGGAATGCGATTACTCGAGCTCACTGCGTCCTAAACCGTTGGAAAGACCTCGAAGTTAGCGTAAATCCCGGGCTCCTGCATGCGATATGATAGAAATAGGGACCCGTGCGGTCTCACGACCTCTCGGATGTAAAGTCGACATAATCCTCGGTAGAAAAAGTCGTCTGACGGGAAGAAAGTGGGCTAATTTAGTCGACTGTCGGCGATAACCCGGATAGAATCATGCTTCCTCCGAGTGCGAGGTAATCACGTGATAAAGTCCATGTTGATCACCTCCCACTTCCGGTCGGGATCTCTATCGTCTGCGACAAACCACGGGCCTCGGTGCTCTACCTTCACTGACTTGACACGGGCACCGAGCCACAAACTCTGCAACGTCCTCTTCAAGCCATCCCACAATACACCGATGCGAGGTCATGGTACATCTTTGTCGACCCGGATGGATGAGTAACGCGGCGTTGTGTGCTTCTCCACAGAACTCACGAAGTCCTGCAATATCTGGAACACACAACACGCCCTCAAATCTTAGCACCCGTGGTGCTACCTCAAAAGGACCGCTTCCTCACGAAGAGCCGTATCGCGATACCGTGTCAAACCGGATCCTCAGCTGTTGCCTCTTCACCTCGCCGGCGATGGAAGACTCGGCAACCTCTCGAACTCGAACCCGCTATCGGAACCAATCAATCGGACTCGAGGCCGCTGGCGATGTATCTCGCGGACCGTGCCCTCCTCTCTGCCGCACAACCGATAGACTCCCATCGACCTACGACTAAGGGCATACGCCTGACATTGGCCTTCCCGGGTGGTACGGGATATCGACATCATAATCCTTGAGTAACTCTAACCACCGTCTCACGTAAGTTCGGCTCCTGCAGGTGAAGATATCTTTGGAGGCTCTTGTGGTGCGTGTAAATATCCACATGAACTCCATACAAATAGTGCCTCCATATCTTCAAGGCGTAAATCCACGCCGACTCAAATCATGGGTAGGGTAGTTCTCTCATGCTTCTTAAGGCTGTCGGGATCGTATGCTATAACCTTGCCTCTTTGCGTCAACACACGTCAAGCCCGATGCGGCGCGTCCACAATACACCACATAGCCGTCAAGACCTGCGGAAGAGTAAGAAGCTGGGGCGGTCGTCGCCTCTCGCCCGATGGCGGAAACCACGCTCCAAGCATCGATCGGCTGAAACTTAGCTCCACGAGTCGGCTTAGTCAAAGGTGCGAAATAAACAAAGCGCTCCACGAACCTCAGATAGTAACTCGAGGCCCGAAAGCTGCGCCTCTGCCGGAGTAGTAGGCTAGGCAACTCACTGTCTGCCTCGATCTTGGCGTATCCACGAATACCATCAGCCCTCTGATGTGCCCGAAAAGCCACGGCCACCAAAACTCACATTTGGAAAACTTGGCGTATAAGCTTCTGGTCTGGAGAACTCGGCCACTGATCCTCAAATGCTCGCATGCTCGCACTCTGGCGGGAATAAACAAGATGTCATCAATGAATACTATCACAAACGTATCCAAAAATGGCTTGAACACTCGGTTCATCAAATCCATAAATACCCACGAGCATTGGTCAAACCGAAAGACATAACCACGAACTCATAATGCGTCTGGTCGAATGCGATCCTAGGGACATCCGCCTCTCTAACTCGCACTGATGATAGCGATCGCGGTCAATCTTGGAGAAACATCTCGCACTCGCACGGCGTCGAACAAATCATCAATCACAGGAAGGGTATACGTTCTTAATAGTCACCTTGTTCAATGCGTAATCAACACGCGTCGCGGCGTCGTCCTTCTTCACGCGAACAATCTGGCGCTCCCGGGAGAAACACTGGTCGATGAAGCCGCTTCTCCAAAGAAATCTCTCGGTGGTCCTTGACTCTCTCAACTCGGCGGGTGCCGTTACGTATGGCGGAATGGAAATAGGCAGTGTCCGCAACCTGTCGATACAAAACTCTATCTCCTCTCGGGAGGATACAGGAGGTCGTGCGGAAACACATCGGGAACTCTGCGACTCTGGGCCGGTGAAAATCTGGTACCGCGACCTCGATATCAAACACCGAATGAGATGGTAGATATACCCGCCGCACCATCTTCCCGGCCTTGAGGTAAGAAATAAACCTACCGCCGGCGACACGGTGTTCCCTCGCTCAATAACCGGCTCGTGAAGCTGGGAACCGTACCACTCTCTCCTGCGGTCCATATTGGCGTAGCAAGCTAGCCAATCCATACCTATAATCACATCGAAATCGGTCATATCGACTCTATCAAGTCGGCTGGTCGGCTGCGTAGAGTCATTGACAAGCCATATATACGCCGAGCTACCAAGATCACCCACTGGCATAGCTACCTCGAAAGGTCTATGGACTCGGGCTCTATCCACATCCTACTAGCGATAAGGGAGATATATGGGGCAGTAGAACCGGATCTATCAAGGCATACACGTCACAACATAAAGCCCGATAAAGTACATGTGACGACATCAGTGACGCCTCACGGTCTGCCGGTGGACAAGGAATAAATGCGATTACGAGGACCGCTAGAACTAGGACCCACCGCGACCTCTGCCGCGACTGCTGGTCCTCAGGCACCACGCCCTCGGGGCGAGTAAAGTAGGTGAAGAAGACCGGCGAAAGACCTGCGGTGACCCCTGCCACCATCTGCGGCGCCTGCAGTCGGACGGACTCTCGCGTAGTGACCTGCGGCGCAAGTGTAGCAAACTCCCGAGGTAGTATCACAACTCCCGGAATGGAATCTACCACATCAGACACACTGAGAGGACCTCGATCGGTTAGCACCCCTGCTACCCTGGAAGTCCAAAGTCCTGGGGCCCTGATCTGCAACCGAATACCCTGGCTGTCCTGAAGACGGTGTAGGAGTGCTGTGAGCTGGTTGTGGTGCAAATCTAGACTGCTGCTAAGGTCGTCCACCCCGAGAGCTACAAAAATGTAACGACCCGTTCCGGGGCAGATTCTTGCCTTACCACAGGCACCCTAGTGATACAAACATCGAGAGAAAATCGTGGAACACGAACAAAGTCATTTAACAAGAGATAAATGAATAAGCAGGCCAAAGCATTTGCCTTGGTATATACATAAACACGAGCAGTTTAATCCTTTTACAACCACCTTGCCCACAAGATTTACAGACCTAAGATATACTGACTATGGCGGGACGGGGCCCGCCATACCACGAATGTACAAGAACCTCTGACTCGAGGAACACTGCAAAGATAAGCCTCAGGAAGCGGAGCTTAATCTGTTGGCGTGATCTATGGCGAGGAACCACGGCCGTGTACCTCTACTGCGGCGTGAGCGGCCCGAAGGAGTCGATCTGGGTACCAAGTATGTGGCGTGCAATCGTAAATGAAATCATACTAGTCTATATAAAGCGGGAGACATGTATGATAACCAAACTACGATTCGCGACATAAAGCGATCATCACTCGATATAACTATGGGTCTCGCCCACAACATCAATCGAGTTCGCATTATGGCGCGTGCCGGAATCTGCATCGGTGTAGACATGTCCATGATGCAACAATAATACCAATGTCCGGCGCCCGTGCCGAATTCCGCGCCGGTGTAGACATGTCCATGTGACCTCAACAACGGCAATCAAATGGAAGCATGCGATGCGCTACGCGTCGTGTCGGTATGTCGAAAGGAAAAATAAGACAACATTCCAAATGGGCGCATACGTGCGCTACGCGTCGTGTCGGTATGTCGAAGAAATCCTGGCGATAATCAAAATGAAACATGCGTGCGCTACGCGTCGTGTCGATATATCAGCGATTATCCACGAGACCTTAACCAAAATGGAAGCATGCGATGCGCTACGCGTCGTGTCGGTATGTCAGCGATTAACAACAATAATACTATCAGCGAGGAGCGTGCGTGGAATTTCTCGTCACTTTGGCGCGTCAGTAAGTTCTCAACGATCAACCGACCTCTATCGAGAGCGGTAACACGAAACACAACGATTGTACAATAAAGGCTATCATCATAAGCATAGGCAAGTTTCACAACAACAAGCATAGGCGAGTTTCACCTGACTCAAAGTACTTTCATTTTATGCCAAAGTCGGGTTTTAACCCCAGTACTACATCGTTAAGTTCTTTTAAAGAGATCCATTACTTTTATAAAGTCACGATACGTAGTATTAGAATGACCAACCACTTCCTTTTCAAAATCAAGTAACAACATTCTTTTCCTAAGTTCGGTTTGCCTAGTTTGATTACTCAAGCTTCTCATTTTCAAATGGTTTCATAGTTCCCAAACTTAATCACTTGATTCCTTTTTAGAACAATTGAGTAACATATGTCATATCGTGAGTAGTTTATTCTTGTTTATAATGATCTTATTACAATGACCATGATCTAGAAAATGTAATATCATTTTGTCGTCTTAGCTTACATGCGGATGGAGGTTTCTACTTGGTTTTAATACAACACATCATTATTCAATACATTTTCCTTTATTATTTGCGGTGGTGCATCGATACATTACGATTCGAAATCGGTAAAACATTATCCACTTTAAAACCAGTACTCATTACTCGCGAATGAGGTTTCACACAAACATCCGCATTAAAACAAATAAGTTAAGTCTCTTATCTTATAAGATCAAGTCTCTTAACTTCTAACATCGATAAACCATTTTCACTTACATAAGGTCGTTATAACTAACTTCCCGTAAAGCTATTATAACACCTATGTTTTAAACCAACCAAATCACTTAGCACGTATGCGTCTGCATACATAGTTCCATGACAATCATGCTAGAAAAGATAGGAAGAGGTTCGCATACCTCGCGACGATTTATCGACAATAAGCAAAATGCTCCAAGTACTACAACTAGCCCTTTCCACTCCTCGAGTAGAATACGCTACTCTTAGTCTTTCACTATAAAGGTCAAGCGTCTATTAACCCCAAACACAAGTTTCTATCTTTCTATAGAAAATTCGTGACTACACATGACAGCGTAAATCTCTCTCTCTATCGAGGCCGGCTACCAAGCCAACGGGGGTTTACGTCTACCGGGCGTGTACAATTCTACTCGATAATACTACCAAAGTCTGCAATCTGATCCTATGTAAATCTGATTCGATTCGATTATTTATTCTTGGGCTTAAGTCAAAAGACATTGCGAATACTAAGTATAGTTCCGTATATAGTATACCTCAACTATACATTCTAACAAGCATGTAATTTCCAATTACAATAGAGGACAAGATAATTACCTCGGTAAGCCCAAAATTATCAAGTTATAATGTCGATCTGAGCAAGGTTTAGCTCGCTCAGTGCGCTCCAAACCACTCGAACAACCCTTAGAAGTTCTAACCAACCTACTCAAATCTTGACCAAGTATGAAGATTTCCTTAGGGTTTCGGTTTGAGACTAAAAGGACAAAGGTAGTATTTAGGACTCTACGTGAGGTATCTTTGGAATACTACAAGGTACAAGGCTAAGGTATTTTGGGCATTATAACAATACTAGAGGAGTATTTCTATACCACAAAGGGTATTATCACAAAACAACTAGGTTAGGGGTACCCAGCTGACCTCGCTCAAAGGGGGCCTCTGCCAAAGCTCATGAGGGAGGGCTTTGGGCGATTTCAACTCATGAGGGGAGAGATTTCAAGACTTGGAAAATGATTTTTGGATGAAGAAAGTTCATCAACTAAGGGGTATTTATAGCAAACCCAAGGCCAACCAATGGCGAGATCTAGCCAAGTGCTACAAGTGTAAGGCGAGATATGCCCAAGTGCACCTAGCCCTACTCGTAAAACCCTGCGAATATCTGCGAAAATATCTACCCACGGCGCTGATCGTCCAGTGCGCCCGCTAGCTTCGATGTGAGGTGACACGTGTCACCCTCCGTTGGTCCAAAATGTTTAGTCTCTCGGAAAAATCCGCAAAAATACAAAAGCGACATAGCGGAATTTTCCGCCGCGATTACGTAGCGTTTAGTCGAAAACGACTCTAGCAGGGTGTTGTGCACAAAGGTCATTTCGGCGAAGCCACCTGGCGGGGTGACACGTGTCACCCTCTGTGGCCTCAAGCGTCTTTCGAAAAAATCCACAATGGCCAAAATCTCGAAAACAAAGTGGGCCCCATGGCAAGTAAATTTCTCGTGGGCCCAGTGACCATTCGAAAATAAAATTCCATAATTCTCTAATATTCCGAAGTCCAGAATACCAAATCACGGGAATCAATTCCGTTAACGAACCTTTTTCTTCACAAATAGCAGGAAACTTTTCCTTGGCTTCGCATCTTTTTCTTTTCAAAATTTTCTGCGTACTCTCGTCGTGCGTCCTCACATACATACCACTGCAACTACGGTATAACATTCTCCCTCAGAAACATTCGTCGAATGTTCCTTCTCAAACGGATATCGATGAAGTTCCTCTAACGAGTTGTCAGCGCTTGCGGCAGCGCGAAATAACACACGTTATCTTCCTTCCTTACTCGTCGTGCCGCTTCTCGAACACTTGAACTCTTCTAGTGCGTACCATACTTCGTCATTACTTAGTTCGAAAATCTGCGAGTCACTACCTCGAACTTGGTCATCTTACTAACCTCAAACTTCCTTAAGGCCATTCCGGCCTTACGAACGGCTTACGGTCGAGCGCGTCCACGAACTCATCGATGATCATACAAACTTGGGCCTAGCATCCTCGTGACCCTACCACTGGCGGGACCACCCCACCCCAAACCGGGTTCTGGGTTGACCCAAATGGTCCTCGGCCCGACCCCGCGAACTCTTGTTCCCGATCGGAACAATCTTACTAATTCACATCATGAAAGCTACCACTTCCGTCTCACACTACCCATGGACTTATCACACAAATAAATCCACGTATACTACTCACCCTTATAAAGGTCAAACATAAAGCGAATCTTTTACTCGAGGCGACGCCTCTAAGGTCTCGATCGTGAAATAGTCTAAGGTCACACTTACCATGCCTCCATACGTATCCTTCCAACTAACCATGCATTCTAACTCACACATATCACAATGCTATCCGTACATAGCACACAATAATGAGATCATCATAACAAGCATACCAAAACTCTAGAGGTTAAGGATATACACGAAGCTACGCTCCACTCTAATCATAGGCACATACTGCGCATAGTATGAAGGTGATAAACCACCCACGGATCACGAAGGTGAGTCGTAACATCCGCTTCCCTTGGTAGGACGGTTCCTGCAAAATGGCCTGCTGTCGCATGCAAAACAAACTCCCAATCTAGCCGACACTCTCAAAATGGAGTCTACCACGATAGTCGCAACGAGGTAGGGGTGGCTTGGTGGTTAACACCGCTCTGCCGAAAATCTGAACCCTTGGAGCCACGACGCTCCACGAAGGCGGTGGAGGACCACTCTGCACGGTGGGGGTATATAACTAACTTTCTTCTTGGCGGTCGCCTCGAAAGCCACGAAGGACCTGCCGTCACGGCCTCTTCTGGCGATCCGGTCGTTCGTCGACCACTCGCGCCTCGCGTCTGGTGCATGAGCTGCGTGCGGGCAATGTCCGTGCCGGTGAAGAAACACCCGCGAGATTCGGCCATATAATCATCAAGCCGGTGGCGTGGCGATGCACCTATCCTCGCATATCTGCACTAAGCGCGAGGACATATCGAGCAAAGAATCGAACTTCGACATTGTACTCCTGACGGTCGCCTCTGTCTCGATAACAAAAATCGCCGGCGTGCCCTCGCCGTGCGGAGGCGAAGTGCGTGAGAAAGCCCCGAAAACTCATCCCATCTTTGCTGAGTGCGTACTCTCCGGAAAGCTCCGTGAATCAAACCGATCATTGCGGTATCACGCGGCCGATCACGAACCAAGGTCACGGACTCGGTTTACGAAGCCTTGATCACCGCGTGATCGGCGTAGCTGCCGGATGAACTCCTGCGGATCATCGCCGAGCCTCGACCCGTAAAACTGCGGCGGGCTACAACTCGAGAAAGTCCGTAGCCTCAACTATCTGCTCGGGGTGAACGGCTGGTGCTCTTGGGCCGGGCTGCTGCGTCGGCTGTCGCCATGTCGGCCTGACCACGGCCGATAAGCGGGCCATCTCGCGTGACCCGTCTCACTGCTCGGTGTGGGTGGAGGCTCAGTCTTGTAGTCATCGACCAGCGATGCGGCTCTAAACTCTCTTTGGTCTTTGGCGGCGTCGCGAAACCCGCCGTCGAGCACAACCTCAGTCTTGTGCGGGCTGCGCCTCGTACTCCTCTGTATCTCACTAGCGGCACCCTCGGTGCCTTGCCCACGGGCTCACGGTTGCCTTGCGCGGAGGCATAAGCGGTAAAAGCGAGATCGTCGGAGGGTCTGACTTACAACATAGCTCTAAGGCACGATCTCGGAATGAGAAGAATGGAAACCAATCCTAAATGTCCTATAGCCTCACGATTATAGATGTGGTGCCTGACACCGATAATCAAGACTACTAGAACGCGATGCGTAGACACTTTCAGAGGATTAAGCGCTCGATACCACTTTTGTAACGACCGTTCGGGGCGTTCGGTGCCTTACAGGCACCTGGTGATACAAACATCGGAGAAAATCAGCGGAACACAAAACAAGAGTCATTTAACAAGAGATAAATGAATAAGCAGGCCAACCAAAGCGTTGCCTTGGTATATACATAAAACACGAGCAGTTTAATCCTTTTACAACCACACTTGCAGCGATACTACGGACCTCTAAGATATCTGATGACTATGGCGGGACGGGGCCGCCATACCACGAATGTACAGAACCTACAACTCGAGAACACTGCAAAAGATAAGCCTCGGAAAGCGGAGCTTAATCTGTTGGCGTGATCCTATGGCGAGGAACCACGGCCGATGTACCTCTACTGCGGCATGAGCGGCCCCGAAGGAGTCGATGCCTGGTACCAAGTATGTGAAGCATGCAATCTTGTAAATGAAATCATACTAGTCTATATAAAGCGGGAGACATGTATGATAGCAAACTACGATTCGCGACATAAAGCGATCATCACTCGATATAACTATGGGTCTCACGCCCAGCATCAATCGAGTTCGCATTATGGCGCGTGCCGGAATCTTGCGCCGGTGTAGACATGTCCATGATGCGACAATAATACCAATGTCCCGGCACGTACCGGAATTCTGCATCGGTGTAGACATGTCCATGTGACCTCAACAACAAGACGACAATCCAAATGGAAGCATGCGTGCGCTACGCGTCGTGTCGGTATGTCGAAAGGAAAAATAAGACAACATTCCAAATGGGCGCATGCGTGCGCTACGCGTCGTGTCGGTATGTCGAAAGAAATCCTGGCGATAATCAAAATGGAAACATGCGTGCGCTACGCGTCGTGTCGATATATCAGCGATTATCCACAAGACCTTAACCAAAATGGAAGCATGCGTGCGCTACGCATCGTGTCGGTATGTCAGCGATTAACAACAATAATACTATCGCGAGGCGTGCGTGGAATTTCTCGTCATCGCTGGCGCGTCAGTAAGTTCTCAACGATCAACCGACCTCTATCGAGAGGCGGTAACACGAAACACAGCGATTGTACAATAAAGGCTATCATCATAAGCATAGGCAAGTTTCACAACAACAAGCATAGGCAAGTTTCACCTGACTCAAAGTACTTTCATTTTATGCCAAAGTCGGGTTTTAACCCCAAAGTACTACATCGTTAAGTTCTTTTAAAAGAGATCCATTACTTTTATAAAGTCACCCGATACGTAGTATTAGAATGACCAACCCAGCTTCCTTTTCAAAATCAAGTAACAACATTCTTTTCCTAAGTTCGGTTTGCCTAGTTTGATTACTCGAAACTTCCGTTTCAAATGGTTTCATAGTTCCCAAACTTAATCACTTGATTCCTTTTTAGAACAATTGAGTAACATATGTCATATCGTGAGTAGTTTATTCTTGTTTATAATGATCTTATTACTGACCATGATCTAGAAAATGTAATATCATTTTGTCGTCTTAGCTTATGCGGATGGAGGTTTCTCTGGTTTTAATACAACACATCATTATTGATACATTTTCCTTTATTAACTGCGGTGGTGCAGCCGATACGTTCGATTCGAAATCGGTAAAACATTATCCACTTTAAAACCAAGTACTCATTACTCACGAATGAGGTTTCACACAAACATCCACATTAAAACAAATAAGTTAAGTCTCTTATCTTATAAGATCAAGTCTCTTAACTTCTAACGTGATAAACCATTTTCACTTACATAAGGTCGTTATAACTAACTTCCCGTAAAGCTATTATAACACCACATGTTTTAAACCAACCAAATCACTTAGCACGTATCGTCTGCCGTACTACATAGTTCCATGACAATCATGCTTTAGAAAAGATAGGAAGAGGTTCGCATACCTCGCGACGATTTATCGACGATAAGCAAAATGCTCCAAGTACTACAACGCACTAGCCCTTTCCACTCCTCGAGTAGAATACGCTACTCTTAGTACTTTCACTATAAAGGTCAAAGCGTCTATTAACCCCAAAACACAAGTTTCTATCTTTCTATAGAAAATTGCGACCTCCCCCATGGCGTAAATCTCTCTCTCTATCGGTAGGCTGCAAGCCAACCGAGGGTTTACACGTCTACGGGCGTGTACAATTACTCGATAATACCTGCAAGTCTCTGCTGTCTGATCTATGTAAATCTGATTCGATTCGATTATTTATTCTTGGGCTTAAGTCAAAAGACATTGCGAATACTAAGTATAGTTCCGTATATAGTATACCTCAACTATATATTCTAACAAGCATGTAATTTCCAATTACAATAGAGGACAAGATAATTACCTCGGTAAGCCCAAAATTATCAAGTTATAATGTCGATCTGAGCAAGGTTTAGCTCCGCTCAGTGCGCTCAAACCACTCCAAACAACCCAGAAGTTCTAACCAACCTGCTCAAATCTTGACCAAGCTATGAAGATTTCCTTAGGGTTTCGGTTTGAGACTAAAAGGACAAAGGTAGTATTTAGGACTCTACGTAGAGGTATCTTTGGAATACTACAAGGTACAAGGCTAAGGTATTTTGGGCATTATAACAATACTAGAGGAGTATTTCTATACCACTGACAAAGGGGTATTATCTGAAAACAACTAGGTTAGGGGGTACCCACGGCCAAGCCTCGCTCAAAAGGGGGCCTCTCGGCCAAAGCTCCATGAGGGGAGGGCTTTGGGCGATTTCAACTCACAAAGGGAGAGATTTCAAGACTTGGAAAATGATTTTTGGATGAAGAAAGTTCATCAACTAAGGGGTATTTATAGCAAACCCAGGCCAACCAATGGCGAGATCTAGCCAAGTGCTACACAAGTGTAAGGCGAGATATGCCCAAGTGCACCTAGCCCTACTCCTTAAAACCCTCGCGAATATCTGCGAAAATATCTACCCACTTGCGCTGATCGTCCAGTGCGCCCGCTGAACTTCGATGTGAGGTGACACGTGTCACCCTCCGTTGGTCCAAAATGTTCCGTCTCTCGGAAAAATCCATAAAAATACAAAGCGACATAGACGGAATTTTCCGCGCCAAGTTCTGTAGCGTTTAGTCGGCGACTCTAGGGTGTTGTGCCAAAGGTCATTTCGGCCAAGCCACTGGCGGGGTGACACGTGTCACCCTCTGTAGCCCTCAAAAAGCGTCTTTCGAAAAAATCACAATGGCCAAAATCTCGAAAACAAAGTGGGCCCAAAGCAGTAAATTTCTCCGTGGGCCCAGTGACCATTCAGAAAATAAAATTCCATAATTCTCTAATATTCGGAAGTCAGAATACCAAATCACAGAATCAATTCCCGTTAACGAACCTTTCTTCACAAATAGCAGGAAACTTTTCTTGGCTTCAGCGTCTTTCTTTCTTTTCAAAATTTTACTAGTACTCTCTGCGTGCGTCCTCACATACATACCACTGCAACTACGGGTATAACAAAAAGATCTGCCGTCACGGCCTTAACCTGCTCGGGTTATCGTCGACCGATCGGCCTTTCTACGCTCTCGCATCAGTGCGTGAGCACGTATCGGCGATGTCCATGCGGTGAAGAGCCACACTGAGCAAGACTACGCCAAGTAGTCATCTAGTCCGTAACGTAGCGGTGCACTCGGTCCTCCATCTGCTACTAACGCAGGGACATATCGAGCCAACGAATCGAACTCAATGTTGTACTCGGAATGCGCGCCTGCTGTCTCGGCGTCAAAAATGCGGCCGTGCCCTCGCCATCTGCGGAGGCAAGAAGTGGCGAGAAAAGCCTCGAGAACTCGTCCCATCTGCTGGAGCGCATGCTCTCCGGGATAGCTCACGAATCAAACCAATCGATCGCGGTATCACGCGGCCGTCTGAAAGATCACGACTCGGTCTCGAAGCCTTGATCACTCTCGTGATCCAGAATCGCTTCGGATGAACTCCTGCGATCATCCTCGTGCCTCGACGTAGAACTCGTGGGCTACAACTCGGAAAATCCGTAGTCTCAAGTGTCGATCTAGGATGTACCACGGGTGCTCGAACTGTTGCGTCGGCCTATCCTCATGCGGCCAATCACGGCGATGGCGGGCCATCTCTGTAACCCATCTCCTCTGCTCCAGGCTGTGGGACTGGAGGCGCAGGTACTGTGGTCTCATCAGCCACCGCTACGGCTCTAAACCCTGCTAGGGCTGACGGCGTCGTGGAACTCGCCGTCTGAGGTATCGCCTCGGGTATAGACTGGGCCTGGGCCCTCGTGACCCTCTGTGTCCTACTAGCAGCTCCTCGCTTTGCCTTGCCTCGGGCGGGTTGCCTTGCGTGGAGGCATAACTATTAAAGAAAGGAAATACGTTAGAGGGGTCAAACTTATAACACAGCTCTAAGGCACGATCTCAGAGTGAGAAGAATGGAAACCAATCCTAAATATCCTATAGCCTCCTGATTATTGGTGTGGTGCACAACACACCGATAATCAAGACTCTACTAGATACGGTCAGAGACACTTTCGAGGATTAATCGCTCGATACCACTTTTGTCACGACGTTCGCTGTGTGGATCGTGCCTTACCGGCACGAGTAGTCATACATCAGAGTAATCAGCGGAATATAAAAACAAGACATGAAACAAATGTAAAATGTAACACAGTTTATCTGAGAAAAAGTTGTCTTTCGGCATATATATATAAACCAAGTCTGGCAGTTACATCCCAACTTTACAACATGACTACAGACCTCTAGGAATGTAAACAACTATGGCGGGACAGGGCCCCGCCATACCCTGAATGTACAAAATATCTACAACACCAGGGAGAGTCGTACCAAAAGTCGAGCCTCCGGAGAAATGGAGCTCCTGACACCAGAGTAAGGATCCTAAGAATGAGGATCTACCACCTGCTTACCTTTACCTGCGGCATGAACGGCCCCTAGGAGGTCGATCTGGCAGTACCAAGTATGTGAAACTGTAAAGTACTTTAAATGAAATCATAACATTTTAAAACCAATTTTTACAAATATATACGAAACAACCAATGTAAGCACATAGTGCCACAACATAACCAAAAGCAAAATAGATATAACATAACCGGTCTTTTCTAGGCGCTAATGATCAAGCAAGGCGATCGCCCATAGTATCATTATGCGAGCCTAATCCTGGAACCCCGCATCGCAGAGTCACACACGCACCGCGTAGGGTATTCCTCGCGTCGGGGTAGCTAGCCCGCGGTATCCTCCCGACTCCGCGGTCCGCATAGTCACATAGACCGCGTAGTCACCTGCGCGCATGAGGCATTCCTCGCGACGGGATAATACACCGAATGATCAATCACGGAACTCCGCGACTCGCGTAGTCACACAGACCGCATAGCCGTATAGACCGCATCGGGTGGCAAGTCCTCGGTATAACAAGTCGGGTATGTGATATAATAACGATAACGGGCTTAACGTTTAACAACGTAAGCACAACAAGAATAACCACTTACACAACAACACAAGACACTAACACGCGTAGCATCATAACATGTTTACTTATCAAACCATCTTACTACACTTTTCAGAAATCAATACAAGACTTTCATAAACAAATAAGTAAACCGTTCCTTTTATCTTTCTTAAGTCGTTATACCTATCTTCCCATAAAGTTAGTATAACTCCTTAAGCTTTTAAAACCAAGTATTACTTTTCTTTCAAAATGATTCACAATTCTTTTGAAATACTTCAAGATTCTTATTATTTAATACTCAAGTCAAAAGACATCAGAGTAAAACCAAGTTCAGTTAACACACGTACGTCTATCGTACTATTTATATATTTTAAAAATATCATGCTCAAGAGGATAGGAAGAATCACATACCTCATAGCGAAATCCACCGCCAGTCGAATATGTCGTGCGTAGAGTATCAACCTATAATAGTCAAATACGCCTATCAACGTCTAGACTACTCAGAGAATATTCTAAGCGAGAGGGTTCTTAATTCTACGGAAAATTGGGCGACTTCACCAAGTCATACTACACAAGTCTCACAGAAATACATCTATGTAAGTAATGATTCAATTCTCTTCTTTTATACCATCCTTCTATATATCTTATAATAATTTCTATACTACTACAGTATGTAATCTCCAATTACAATAGAAGGAAAAGATATTTACCTCGGTAAGCCCAAAATTATCTAAGATAAATGTCGATCCTGAGAAAGGTTTAGCTCCTATTCTGTACGCTCCGATAGCTCCAAGAAACCCTTTGAAGTTCCCAAATAACTTCTACTTAATACTTCAACCAACTATGAAGATTTCCCCAGGGTTTCGTTTAGTGACTAATGGAAATAAGGTAGTATTTCTGGGCTTTTAGTATAGAGGTGACTTTGGAATACTACGGTTACACCCCGTATTTTTCCAGAGTATGTATGTGAGGACGTACGTACGTTTGTACAAGCCCTAATTAGGTTAAGGATGAAATTGTGAACTTTCGACGGAAAAGATTCCGAACCTTGTGAAGGAAATTCTACGTTTTTAATATTTTAACCGATTACGGATTTTTCCGAGAGACGAAATATTTTGGACCAATTGGAGGGCGACATGTGTCACCCTTAGTTGGAATGAGTTGGACGAAATGGTGGCCAAGTGGACAAGGTCAAATGGTCAAAGTCTTGGAAGATATTTTCTTTGGGTGAGTGGGAGTAGGTAGGTGCGTTTTTTGGGCATGTGGGGGAGGCATTGTGGACGTTTTTCTTGAGCAAGTGGGAGGCCACTTGGCTCATTGTTGTGGGGGACATATGTCCCAATGTTGTGGTGGACATATGTCCCAACTTTGTGGTGGACACTTGGTGGAAGACCTCACTTGAACAAGCTACCACATCTACACCTTCCATTTGTTTTAATCTTGGCCCTTGGTGGTTCTATAAATACCCCCCTTGCTAGCAAGACTTCTTCATCCCATAAACATTTTTCCAAGTCTTAAAATCCCTCTCCCCCCCTTTGAGAAGTTCTCGTCCCAACACCCCCCTTCCTAGAAGCTCTCTGTGAAACCCCACATGATAGTTCTCGTCCCACACCCCTCCCCCTTAACCAAACTTTGTCCAAAAATTCGTAAACTCTTAAGTGTTCTTCCTTAGTGTATTAGGAAGATTATTAACCAAAAGTTAGAAAAGATTTCACACCCTAGCCCCTAAAGCCTCACCTTGGCCGAGAGTTGTGAGGACAAGAACCTTAGTGTTCTTCACTTGTTTAGGTTGGTCCTTAAGAATGAGTTGGTTATGAGCGTATAAGGGTTGCTTGGAGCGGGTTGGAGCGCACGGAGTAGGAGCTAAACCTTGCTCAGGATCGACATAAATCTTGGATAATTTTGGGCTTATCGAGGTAAATATCTTTGTCCTTCTATTGTAATTGGAAATTACATACCGTAGTAGTATAGAAATGGGTATAAGATATATAGAAGGATGGTATAATGTCACGACCCGTTCCGGGGCCCGTGACTGGTGCCTTACCCGGGCACCCAAGTAGTCATACATCAGAGTAATCAGCGGAATATAAAAACAAGACATGAAACAAATGTAAATTGAGACACAGATTATCTGAGAAAAGTCGCCTTTCGGCATATATATATATATAAACCAAAATCTGGCAGTTACATCCCAACTGTACAATAGGACTACAGACCTCTAAGAAAGTGAATAACTATGGCGGGACAGGGCCCCGCCATACCCTGAATGTACATATATCTACAACAACAGGGAGAACCATACAAAAGTCGAGCCCGGAGAAGATGGAGCTCACGACACCAAAGCAAAAGATCCTAAGGATGCGGATCTAGCACTGCTTTCCCACTGCGGCATGAGCGGCCCGGAAGGAGTCGATACTGGTACCAAGTATGTGAAACTGTAAAGTACTTAAATGAAATCATATCATTTTAAAACCAATTTTACAAATATGTTCGAAACAATCAATGTAACCGCACATAGTGCCATATCACAAACAAAAGCAATAATAGGTAAAGCGTGCGAGTCTTTTCTAGGCTGCGAATGATCGAAGCAAGGCCAATCGCCCATAGTATCATCATGCATGCCTAATCCACGGACTCGCGATCGCGTAGGCAGCTAGGCGCGTGAGGTATTCCCGCATCGAGGGTAGCTACTCACCGGCATCGTCCCTGGACTCGCGTAGTCGCGTAGCCACATGTAGACGCGTGAGGTAATCCCCGCACTAACACGGAACTCTCGTAGCTCGCGTAGGTCCACGGACCGCGTGAGGTATTCTCGAATCATAGTCACCGACCGCGTGAGGTGTACCTCGCGTCGAGCGACTTAACCCCTGGTATATCATGTCAAGAGGTGAGTGATATAATACTAACATAACGGCTTATCGTTAAACAACATAAGCACCATAAGAATAACCTCTTTACACAAACGTTACAAGATACTAACACACATAGCATCATAGTATGTCTACTCAACAAACCATCTTACTATACTTTCCAAATCAATACAAGTCTTTCATAACACATAAGTAAACCGTTCCTTTTATCTTTCTTAAGTTGTTATACCTAACTTCCCATAAAGCTAGTATAACTCTTAAGCTTTTGTTTAAAAAGCAAGTATTACTCTTCTTTCAAAAATGATTCATAATTCTTTTGAAATACTTCAAGATTCTTTATTATTTAGACTCAAGTCAAAAGACGTCAAGTAAGACCATGTTCAGTTAACACACGTACGTCTACCGTACTATATATATATTTTAAAATATCATGCTCAAGGGGATAGGAAGAATCACATACCTTCTCGGCGAAATCCACCTGCCTAGTCGAATATGTCGCGCGCAGAGTATCAACCTATAATAGTCAAATACGTCTATCAACGTCTAGACTACTCTGTAGGATATTCTAAGCAGAAGGTTCTTAATTCTACGGAAAATCGGGCAGCACTTCCCTACCCGTTAAACTACACAAGTCTACTGTAAATACGGTCACATGTAAAATCTGTTCAATCTTCTTTAATATTCTTCTGATGTGATTACAGTTCAATTCTATTCTTTTAATACCATCCTTCTATAAGTATAATACTTAGTTATATACTTCTACAGTATGTAATCTCTAATTACAATAGAAGGATAATATATTTACCTCGGTAAGCCCAAAATTATCCAAGTTATAAGTCGATCCTGAGCAAGGTTTAGCTCCTAATCTGTATGCTCCAATCCGCTCCAAGAAACCCTTAGAAGTTTCTACACAACTTCTACTTACTACTTCAACCAACTATGAAGATTTTCCCAGGGTTTCGTTTAGTGACTAATGTATATAAGATAGTATTTCTGGGCTTTTTGTATAGGGGTGACTTTGCAATACTACAAGATATACGGCTAGGGTATTTTGGGGATAGTAACAATACTTGGAGAGTATTTTCTACCAAGAGGGGGGGGCTTTTGCCGAGACTACTAGGAAGGGGGGGAAAGGGGTGTTTCGACTTAGCTCTTCAAGGGGAGGGGAGAAGGCTTTGGGCGAGCTTCTCTCAAAGGGGAGTTTTGAGACTTGAAAGAGGATTTGTGGATGAAGAAGTCTTCAACTCAAGGGGGTATTTATAGGGCTTTCAAGGGCCAAGATTAAGGCAAGTGAAGGGCAAGTGGAGGTGTGGATTTGCACAAGTGCCCTATCTCTACTCACAAATCACTCACCAAACATTGACCCATGGTTTAGGCCACAAAATCGTGCCATGCTTGCCCTGAGTTGTCGTCCACTTGAGGTGACACGTGTCGCCTCTCGTTGGTCCAAAATATTTCGTCTCTCGGAAAAATCCATAAAAAATATAAATGTCATACCGTAATTTTCCGCCATGAAGTTTTGGAAAGCGTTTAGTCGGAAAAGCGATTCTTTTCGTGGGTTGTGCACAAATTTCGTCCTTATGCCTAACTAAGGCTAAACTTTTGTCGTGCGCCTCACGTACATACTGGAAATACGGTATAACATTCTCCCCTCGCTAGAAACATTCGTCGAATGTTCCTTCCCAGACAGATAACGATAAAGTTCCTCATGCTTAAGCGGTTTGCAAATTCCACACATGGCCACAATCTGAGACGTAAGCAAATATGACAATGAAAATTTATAAGTAGGAAAGTGAGTTACGGAGGTGTGGGAATAGGTGAGATACTTCGCCTCATGTCCTCCTCGACTTCCACGTCATCTCCTCCCGAGCTCGTTCGCCACAAGACTTTGTGGAAGCCACGTCCTTGGTCATGAGCGCCTAACCTGACGATCGATTATCGCTGGGAACCTCATCATCGATAACCCCCGGTCACTGGATATCGTCAATCGGGTGTACCACTAGATGGATCCCGATACATCTCCTCGGCGATAGAAACATGAAAAAGCGGATGCACCGCCTCAGATCGGACGGCGGATCCAACTCATAGCAACCTTGCCTACCTCTGCGGACAATCGTCGGCCCAATGTACCTTGGTGAGTTTCCCTTTCTTCGAATCTCATCACCGCCGTGGGTGGCACCTTGAGAAAACCCAATCATCAACCTCGAACTCCGGATGCAGCGGCGATGATCTGCGTATGACTTACATCGACTACGGTGTCGATGCCGCTCACTGGATAAGCTTCACCTTATCCACTGCTGTATGTCGGTCTGGTCCCACTAATCGCACCTCGCTACATCAAACCAGCCTATCGGCGATCTGCACTTCCTCGTACAAGGCCTCATAAGGCGCCATCCGAATCTTTGGAGTGGTAGCTATTATTATCATAAACTCAACTAGAGGAAAATGATCCTCGGCTACCACGAAGTCAATAACACGGGCTCGCGACATATCCTCGAAGTGCGGATAGTGCGTTACTGTCGTGCATGCGAGGATGGAATGCGATACTCGAGCTCACTGCGTCCCTAAACCCATACGGAAAGACCTCGAAGTTAGCCGTGGCGGGCTCCTGCATGCGATATGATAGAAATAGGGACCCGTGCGATCGGCGATCTCTCGGATGCAAAGTCTGGCATAATCCTCAGTCGAAAAAGTCATCCTGACGGGAAGAAAGTGGGCTGATTTCGTTAGCCTGTCGACGATAACCCAGATAGAATTATGCTTCCTCTGAGTGCGAGGTAATCCTGTGATAAAGTCCATGTTAATCACCTCCCACTTCCAGGTCGGGATCTCTAAATGCGCAACAAACCACGGGCCTCTGGTGCTCTACCTTCACTGCGACAACACGGGCGAGCCACAAACTCTGCAGCGTCCTCTTCAAGCCATCCGCAATACACGGTCGAGGTCGTGGTACATCTTGGTCGACCGGATGGATAGAGTAACGCTTGTGTGCTTCCCCTAGAACCTCCGCGAAGTCTGCAATATCTGGAACACACAACGCCCTCAAACCTTAGCACCCGTGGTGCTACCTCAAAGGACCGCTTCCTCACGAAGAGGCGTATCACGGTACCACGTCAAAACGGGCTCATCAAACTGTTGCCTCTTCACCTCCTCGACGATGGAAGACTCGTCAACCTCTCGAAGTCGATCCCCACTACTTTCAGAATCAATCAATCGGACTCCAGGCTCGCTAGCGATGCAACTCGCGGACCATGCCCTCCTCTGCGGATGTACATCGATAGACTCCCATCGACCTACGACTAAGGGCATCACAACATTAGCCTTCCTGGGTGAGTACGGGATGTCGACATCGTAATCCTTGGCGACTCTAACCACCGTCTCGCCGTAAGTTCACTCCTCCGGCGAAGATATCCGAGGCTCTTGTGGTCTGTATAAATATCCACATGAACCCATACAAATAGTGCCTCGGATCTTGGCGTGAATCACCGCCGACTCAAATCATGGGTGGGGTAGTTCTCTCATGTTTCTTAAGTCGTCGGGATCGTATGCTATAACCTTGCCTGCTGCATCAACACACATCGGCGATGCAGCGCATCACAATACGGCGTAGCCATCTGGACCTGCGGAAGAGTAATAGCGAGGCGGTCGTCTCTCCCGATGGCGGAAACCACGCTCACAAGCATCGATCCACGAAACTTAGCCGATTCACCCTAGTCAATGGTGCGAGAGATAGAAGCAAACTTCTCCACGAACGCCGATAATAACTGCGAGGCCCATAGCGTAGCGCCTCTGCCGGAGTAGTAGGTCTAGGCAAGTCTGGCGCCTCGATCTTGGCGTATCCACCGAATACCATCAGCCCCTGATATGCCCAAGAAATGCCACGAAGCCAACCAAAACTCACATTTGGAAAACTTGGTGTATAACTGCTGGTCCTGGAGAACTCTCAGCACAGTCCTCAAATGCTCCGCATGTTCCTGCTGTGAGCGGGAATAAACCAAGATGTCATCAATGAACACTATCACAAATGTGTCCAAAAATGGCTTGAACACTCGGTTCATCAAATCCATGAATCTGGCCGGAGCATTGGTCAAACCGAAAGACATAACCACGAACTCATAGTGCGTCACGTCCGAATGCGATCCTAGGGATATATGCCTCTCTAACTCGCACTTTGATGATAGCAGGTGCGGATCAATCTTGGAGAAACATCTACGCACCTGGTAGTCGAACAAATCATCAATCACAGGAAGAGGGTATCTGTTCTTAATGGTCACCTTGTTCACTGTAATCAACACATGCGCGGCGTCGTCCTTCTTCACGAACAATACCGGCGCTCCCGGGGAGAAACACTAGGCTGATGAAGCCCTTCTCGGAAATCTCTCGGTGGTCCTTGACTCTCTTAACTCGGCGGTGCCATTACGTATGGCGGAATGGAAATAGGCGAGTGTCTGCAGCACTGTCGATACAAAACTCTATCTCTCTCGGGAGGATACGGAGGTCGTCTGGAAACACATCCGGGAACTCTCGACTCTTCGAATCGGTGAAAATCTGGTACGCATGACCTCGATATCAAACACCGAATGAGTTGGTAGATATACCCACGCACCGTCTTCCTAGCCTTGAGGTAAGAAATAAACTTACCCTCGGCGACCACGGTGTTCCCACTCAACAACCGGCTCACCGGAGCTGGGCCGTAGCACTCTCTCCTGCGGTCTACATTAGCGTAGCAGAAGCTAGCCAATCCATACCCGTCATCACATCGAAATCAGTCATATCGACTCTACCAAGTCGGCGGGTGCGGCGGCGCATATGGTCATGGACAAGCCCTATATACGCCGAGCTACCACGAAACACCTCTGGCGTAGCTACCTCGAAAGGGTCTATGGACTCGAGCTCTATCCCTATCCTACTAGCAATATGGGGAGACATATGGGGCAGTATAACTTCCGGATCTATCAAGGCATACGTCACAATATGGCCCGATAAAGTACGTGGCGACATCGGTGAGCCTCACGGTCTGCCGGTGGACAAGGAATATATGCGATTCGAGGACCGCTAGGCTGGACCGCGCCACGACCTCTGCGCGACCTGCTGGCCCATGAGTACCACGCCTCGGGCGAGTAAGCGTAGGAGATGAAGAAGACCGGCGAAAGACCACAGGTGACCCCTACCATCTGCTGCCGCTTTCTCGAGACGGTTCCTGCCAAAGTGACCTGGCGGCGCAAGTGAAAGCAGACTCACGTAGCGATCCGCAATTCCGTAATGGGATCTACGCATCGGCCACCCGAGGCGGTGGTCGTCGGTTAGCACCTCTGCTACCCGGGCGTCCAAGTCACAGGGCCACTGATGCGCCTCGAATACCAGGCATCACGAGGATGGTGTAGGAGTGCTCACGGTGGTGTGGTGCAAATCTAGGCTAGCTGCTGGCCGTCCACCGAGCTACCAAAAGACCTGCCGTCACGGCCTTACCTGCTCTTGTCTGTCAACCCGTCGGCCTCTGCGCTCGCCGCGTCAGTCGTGAGCTGCGTGCGGGTAATGTCCATGCTCGGTGAAGAGCTACACCCGCACAAGACTTCGGCCATATAATCATCTAGCCGGTGGCGTGGCGGTGCACCACATCCTCCATATCTGCTGCAATGCGGGGACATATCAAGCAATGAATCGAACTCAACGTTGTACTCCCGGCGTGCGCCCTCTGTCTGTGACAAAAACTTGTCGGCCCGTGCACTCCTAATCTGTGGAGGCAAGAAGTTAGTGAGAAATGCCTCGAGAACTTCGTCCCAGTAGGCGGGGCGCGTGCTCTCCAGGACAACTCGCGAGTCAAACCGGTCGCTGCGGTATCACGCGGCCGTCGACGAAAGATCACGGACTCGGTCTCGAAGCCTTGATCACTCGCGCATGATCCTCTGGCGACGGATGAACTCACGTGGATCATCCTCGAGCCTCGACCCGTAGAACTCTGGCGGGCTACAACTCAGAAAATCTCGTAGCCTCAAACTATCCGATCTCGGGTGAACCACAGTCTTCTGGGCTGAACTGCTGCGCATCCATCCTATCTCCGTATGCGCCACGATCACGGCGATGGCGGGCCATCTCTCTGTAACCCATCTCATCTGCTCCGGTGTGGGGTGGAGGTGCGAGTGCGTGGTCTCATCGACCATGCTGCGACCCTAAACCTGCTGGGCGGCGGCGTCGTGGAACTCGTCGTCTCGGGTATAGGCGGGCACGAGCCTCGTGACTCTCGGTGTCTACAAGAAGCTCCCTCGGTGCCTTTCCGCCACGGGCGGGTTGCCTTACGTGGAGGTATAAGCATTAAAAAGGAAATACGTTAGAGGTCCAACTTATAACACGGCTCTAAGGCACGATCTCGAGTGAGAAGAATGGAAACCAATCCTAAATATCCTATAGCCTCACGATTATTGGTGTGGTGCACAACACAGATAATCAAGACTCTACTAGATACGGTGCGTAGACACTTTCCAGGATTAAGCGCTCACGATACCACTTTTGTCACGACGTTCGGGGCAGTGGTAGTGCCTTACCGGCACCCAGTAGTCATACATCAGTGTCGTGGAATAAAAACAAGACATGAAACAAATGTAAATTGAGACACAGTTAATCTGAGAAAAGTCGCCTTTCGGCATATATATATAAACCAAAATCTGGCAGTTACATCCCAACTGTACAATAGGACTACAGACCTCTAAGAAAGTGAATAACTATGGCGGGACAGGGCCCCGCCATACCCTGAATGTACATATATCTACAACAACAGGGAGAACCATACCAAAAGTCGAGCCCCCGGAGAAGATGGAGCTCCTGACACCAAAGCAAAAGATCCTAAGGATGCGGATCTAGCACCTGCTTTCCCTTACCTGCGGCATGAACGCAGCCCCCCGGAGGAGGTCAGTACAACAGGTACCAAGTATGTGAAACTGTAAAGTACTTAAATGAAATCATATCATTTTAAAACCAATTTTACAAATATGTTCGAAACAATCAATGTAACCGCACATAGTGCCATATCACAAGCAAGAGCAATAATAGGTAAACTGTAACAGGTCTTTTCTAGGCTGCGAATGATCGAAGCAAGGCCAATCGCCCATAGTATCATCATGCATGCCTAATCCTGGACTCATGATCCGCGTAGGCCACTGAGGCGCATGAGGTATTCCCCGCATCGAGGGTAGCTACTCCTCGGCATCGTCCTGGACTCTCGTAGTCCGCATGGCCACATAGACCGCATGAGGTAATCCCCCGCACACTAACCTGGAACTCTCGTAGCTCCGCATAGGTCCCCTGGACCCGCATGAGGTATTCTCGAATCATAGTCACCACATCGCATGAGGTGTACCTCGCGTGAGCAACTTACCCCCCGGTATATCATGTCAAGAGGTGAGTGATATAATACTAACATAACGACTTATCGTTAAACAACATAAGCACCATAAGAATAACATCTTTACACAAACGTTACAAGATACTAACACACATAGCATCATAGTATGTCTACTCAACAAACCATCTTACTATACTTTCCAGAAATCAATACAAGTCTTTCATAACACATAAGTAAACCGTTCCTTTTATCTTTCTTAAGTTGTTATACCTAACTTCCCATAAAGCTAGTATAACTCTTAAGCTTTTTGTTTAAAAACCAAGTATTACTCTTCTTTAAAAACTGATTCATAATTCTTTTGAAATACTTCAAGATTCTTTATTATTTAGACTCAAGTCAAAAGACGTCAAGTAAGACCATGTTCAGTTAACACACGTACGTCTACCGTACTATATATATATTTTAAAATATCATGCTCAAGGGGATAGGAAGAATCACATACCTTACCGCGAAATCCACCCAAGTCGAATATGTCGCGCAGTATCAACCTATAATAGTAAAATACGCCTATCAACGTCTAGACTACTCGTAGGATATTCTAAGCGGGAGGTTCTTAATTCTACGGAAAATCGGGCAAAGACTTCCCTGCAGTTAAACTACACAAGTCTCAGTAAATACAATCTATGTAAATCAGATTCAATCTTCTTTAATATTCTTCTGATGTGATTACAATTCAATTCTCTTCTTTTAATACCATCCTTCTATAAGTCTAATACTTAGTTCTATACTTCTACAGTATGTAATCTCTAATTACAATAGAAGGATAAGATATTTACCTCGGTAAGCCCAAAATTATCCAAGTTATAAGTCGATCCTGAGCAAGGTTTAGCTCTGTCATGCGCTCCAATACGCTCCAAGAAACCCTTAGAAGTTTCTACAAAACTTCTAATTACTAATTCAACAAACTATGAAGATTTTCCTGTGGTTTCGTTTAGTGACTAATGGATATAAGATAGTATTTCGGCTTTTTGTATAGGGGTGACTTTGGAATACTACAAGATATACTGCTAGGGTATTTTGGGGATAGTAACAATACTTGGAGAGTATTTTCTACCAAGAGGGGGCTTTTGCGAGACTACTAGGAAGGGGGGAAGGGGTGTTTGACTTAGCTCTTGAGAGGGGAGAAGGCTTTGGGCGAGAGCTTCTCTCAAAGGGGAGTTTTGAGACTTGGAAGATGATTTGTGGATGAAGAAGTCTTCAACTCAAGGGGTATTTATAGGGCTTTCAAGGGCCAAGATTAAGGCAAGTGGAGGGCAAGTGGAGGTGTGGATTTGCACAGTGCCCACATCCTACTCCACAAATCACTCACCAAACATTGACCCATGGTTTAGGCCACAAAATTGTGCCATGCTTGCCCATGAGTTGTCGTCCACTTGAGGTGACATGTGTCGCCTCTCGTTGGTCCAAAATATTTCGTCTCTCGGAAAAATCCATAAAAAATATAAATGTCATAGTAATTTTCCCATGAAGTTTTGGAAAACGTTTCGTCGGAAAACGATTCTTTTCGTGGGTTGTGCACAAATTTCATCCCTTATGCCTAACTAAGGCTAAACTTTTGTACGTACGCCCTCACGTACATACTCTGGAAATACGGGGTATAACATATAAGAGGAGAGAATTGAACTGTACTTACATGTGTATTTCTGATGAACTGAGTAGTTTGTGGGTAGGAAGTCTTTGCCCAATTTTCCGTAGAATTAAGAACCTCCGCTTAGATTATTCTACAGAGTAGTCTAGACGTTGATAGACGTATTTGACTATTATAGGTTGATACTCTGCGCGCGACATATTCGACTTGGCAGGTGGATTTCACCGAGGAGGTATGTGATTCTTCCTATCCTCTTGAGCATGATATTTTAAAAGAATATATATAGTACGGTAGACGCACGTGTGTTAACTGAACGTGGTTTTACTTCGATGTCTTATGACTTGAGTTTTAAATAATAAGAATCTTGAAGTATTTCAAAAGAATTAAGAATCGTTTTTGAAAGAAGAGTAATACTGGGTTTTAAAAGCTTAAGAGTTATACTAGCTTTATGGGAAGTTGGTATAACGACTTAAGAGAGATAAAAGGAACGGTTTACTTAATTGCTTATGAAAGCCTTGTATTGATTTCGGAAATGAGAATAAGTATCGAACAAAACACTGCAGCGCTAATAAAGGAAAAATGTATTGACTAATTAAGTATTATTAAAACCAGTAGAAACCTCCATCTGCATAGAAGCTAAGATAAGACAAAATTGTATTACATTTCCTAGATCATGACTGCTTTAATAAGATCATTAATAAACAAGTTTGATTTTCTTAAAATTTCAAAGCAAGGACTTGATTTATAAAAGACAAAGACTTAAAAATTTGAAGTGTTTTCGTTTAAAAAGGAAGGCATGCTTTTGTCTTAAGTTGGTTCAAAAAGAAGGTAGGGAAATTGTTTTGGTTTACTTAAAAAGATAGTCACTCTATTTTGCTACTACGGGTATCGTGTGCCTTTTGTGAAAGAAACGGATCTTTTTAAAAGAGTTAATGTATGAAGTACTTTGGGGATAAAAACCCGAACTTGTTGACATAAAATAGAAAGTACCTTGTGTGAATAACTTGACTATGTTGGTTTGTGATAGCCTTGTAATACTTTCTTGTTGGTTTGATAAGTAAACATGTTAGGATGCTACGTGTGTTAGTATCTTGTGATGTTTGTATAAAGGGGTTTCCCTTGTTGTGCTTATGTTGTTTAACGATAAGCCGTCATGTTAGTATTGTACCACTCACCTCTTGACATGTTATCAGGGGTTATCTTGCCCCGTCGCGAGGATGCCTCATGCGGGTCCAGGACCTATGCGGAGCTACGAGTTCGTGTTAGTGTGCGGGAATACCTCATGCGGTCTATGTGGCCATGCGGACTACGCAGAGTCGGGGCGATCTTGGGAGTAGCTACCCTCGATGCGAGAATACCTCATGCGGGCCTAGGTGGCTATCGCGAGCGGCGGTATGCTCGAGTTAGACGCGCACATTGATCACGAGGAGAGTGGCGGCCGATCGATCATGTGGCGCGGTCTAGAAAGACCTCGTGATACAGTTTATGGCATTGTTGGTAATGTGGGTTTTAGTAGTCGGTTATGCCTTCGTACTTACCGTCACGGTTTATTATGACACGGTGGGACACGTGTTCATGTATTCCTTGGTGCTTTTATATCATGGACTGCTGGCAGTGAGGAAGGAATTCCACGGGCATGATAGATATTGTGGGCATGAGACCCATGGTTATATTTGAGTAATGACTTTAAGGGCGTGAGTCCCTGACGTGACATGATTGCTTACATATTGTGCATCGTAAATTGGTTATCATATATGTCTTCTATTTTATATAGACTATTATGATTTCATTTACAGTATTTTCAGTTTCACATACTTGGTACTTGTTGTACTGACCTCCTTCGGGGGGCTGCGTTCATGCCACAGGTAGAGGTACACCAGTTGTTGATCCTCGCTCATAGGGTCACAGTTCAGCGTTTTGGGAAGCTCCGTGTCTCCGGAGGCTTATCTTTGGTATAGTCCCATGTAGTTTTAGGTACTTAACTTCAGGGGTATGGCGGGGCCCTGTCCCGCCATTGTTGTTATAACATTCTTAGAAGTGCAGAAATCTTGTTGTGGCGAGTTTGTAAAAGGGATGTAACTGTTCGGATTCAAGTTTTTATATATATATATATGTGCCGAAAGGCAACTTTTCTCAGATAAAGCTTTCTCACTTCAAATTATTTCATGTCTTGTTTTATATTCCTGGTTACTCGATGTATGTCTACTTGGGTGCGGGTAGGCACGATCACGGGCAGGTTGGTCGTGACAAAAGTTGTATCAGAGCAGTTAATCCTCGGAAAGTGTCTACAAACCGTATCTAGTAGAGTCTTGATTATCGGTGTGTTGTGCACCACACCTATAATCAGGAGGCAATAGGATATTTAGGATTGGTTTCCATTCTTCTCACTCTGAGATCGTGCCTTAGAGCTGTGTTATAAGTTGGACTCCTCCGACGTATTCTTTTTACGATTATGCCTCGCGCCAGGCAACCGGGCGGAAGGGCAAAGCGCCGAGGAGGCGAGTAAACACGAGAGGGTTACAGCGGCACAGCCCAATCATCATCCGAGGTGGTGCTTCATTCGGGAGTTCTCGGCGTCGCCAGCCGAGTTTAGCACAAAGAAGCGGCGGTTCCTACTGCGGCCATGATATTTGAACCTTGATTCTACGACCCGATGGCGAAAGTATGGATTGCAAAGAGGCGACCACATTGCTAGCTAGGGATTTAGCAACCAGAGTATATTATGTACCGATTTATCACGGGTCTTGATGATTATCTAAGAGAGGTTGTGCAAGAGTAGCTCTTGATCGGGCATGAGCATGGCTGCGTGCGGGCTTATCGCGGCCGAAAGCGTAGGGATCGACGGGTTAACCAAGATCGCGAAGAGGCGAGCAGCGAGGTCCTTTGGTAACTTTCGAGGCGAATCTCCTCGCCAGCCAGATTGAATCGCACCTCCGCCGACTGAGTGGTCCTCGCGCACTTCGGGGCGTTCGGTATGCGGGAGTTGGTCGAGCTCGGTGTTTACGGTTCACAGATACACGTAGGTTCCAGTCAGCCGGATTCAGTTTTTTCCCTTAGTGTTCACAGTGTGGCAGGCGTCATCCCGGGGAATGTCGTCTTTTTGTTGAAGCTTGTTTTACCTGCGGCCATCAGGGCCATGTGACGAGAGAATGTTCAAGTAGGAGGGATGCTGGCGGAGGACTCGGCTACGGATCAATTGTGGATTCTGTGGTTCGGAGAGGAAGGGGTGTTAGCCAGAGGAGGCCACCCCCACCTCGGTATGGCCGTTGCGGTAGGTGTTCTTATGGGGAGTGTCGTACTACTTAGATAGCTTGTTAGGCTTGCGGCCAGCAGGGCCATTTGCGAGAAATTGTCCGAACAGAGGTGGCGCGGATGTTACGACTCGACGCCGGGATCGATGGCATTTGGTTCATTCATGCGTAGTTATGCGCCCGTGACGGGATTTGATTGGAGCGACAAAGGGAAAGTGAGGCAGTAGTTACAGAGATATCTTCAGCCTTAAGAGACTTGTTTAGGTCGTTATGGTAGATACATGTGGAGTGCTATGTTCGGTTAGCATTGAGTAAATTGTGATTAGAAATCACGGTTAGGTAAAAGGGTAAGATTTGGGGATAAGGAAAGTGTGAGCCTTAGAGTTTTATACGTGGAGACCTTAGAGGCGAGGCCATCTTGAGTAAAATATTTATTTTTTATGTTTGACCCTTATCGGAGTACATAGTATACGTGAGATATGTTTGTGTGATAAGTCCCTGAGTGGTATGAGATGAAAGAGGGTAGTTGAGCTAAGAAGACCACTAGGTTTTCGTGACTTGATTGTGAGATTGTTCCGGATCGGGAAACAAGAGCTTGGCGCGATAAATGGGTCGGGTTGAGGCCAGATTGCGGGTCAACCCGCAGCCCGGTTTGAAGTAAGGAAAAATTGTGGTGGTCCCGCTTTGTGATAGGGTCACGAGGGTGTTAGGCCCAAGTGTAGTTAACCATCGTACGAGTTCGTGAATGCGTTCGACCGAAGAGTCGGCCGATGAGGTCACCCATCTTGTCTTCGATCAGGCTGTTTACTCGGCAGAGGGTTATGCGAGATGTTATATATCAGGAAGGTTGTAAGACTGCACGGGGTTCCTACTTTACTTTATGACAGGCAGTGGAGCCCAGGTTGCGGCTATTTCTTTTTATGGAGATTTTACCAGGCAAGGATAGGAACTCAGGTGAGTCTCGGTATTACACTCACCCTCGGGCCGGTGTTTTGATTTCAGGAGTAGCAGTGAGGATTGTGTGCCTCTTGTTGAGTGAGTATTATTATAGCTACCATTCCAGTATTCGAATATTGCCTTATGAAGCCTCGTATGGGCGAAAGTGTAGGTTGCCGATCGATTGGTTCGATGTTGGCAAGGTTCAGATAGTTGGTCCAGACTTGATACAGCAGGCAGTGGATAAGGTGAAGCTTATCCAGGAGCGGTTATTGACAGCTCAAAGTCAACAGAATTCGTGCGGATAATCGGCGTCGACACTTGGAGTTCAGGTTGACGGTGGGTTTTCTTGAAGGTACCACCCCGGAAGGGCGTGACGAGATTTGGAAAGCAGGGGAAACTTAGCCCGAGGTACTTTGAGCGTTTTCAGATCATTTGGAGAATAGGCCAGGTTGCCTATATGTTAGCATTTGTCGTCCGACTTAGGAGGCAGTACGTCCGGTCTTTCGTGTTGCTATGTTCGGAAAAGTATCGGAGATCCATCCAGAGTGTTCCAAGATAATGATAACCAAGTTGGAGATAGTAACCCTGAGATTTTGGAAACTGAAGCAATAACAGAATGTGGTAAGTTTATCAGGAAGAGTTCGAGTGTTCAAGGAGGGTACGACGAGTAAGGGAAGGAATGAACTTGTGTTAGGAGAATAGAAGTGATCATCTCTTTTGTGAAGAAAAAGTGCGAAGGGAGTATCTTTTAGACCTTGGGTGGGAGCTATTGTGATATTAGAGGTGATTCCTTGTGGACTTGGAGTTAAGTATTTGCGCGTGTGTTATATTATGGCCAGGTGTGGCATAATTGGTTCCGTAAGTATAATAGTGAAGACTTTACCGGCGCTAGCGTGTTTTGAGACTTAGAAGGAACATTCGGGACGAATGTTTCTAAGGGGGGAAGAATGTTACACCCCGTATTTTTCCAGAGTATGTATGTGAGGACGTACGTACGTTTGTACAAGCCCTAATTAGGTTAAGGATGAAATTGTGAACTTTCGACGGAAAAGATTCCGAACCTTGTGAAGGAAATTCTACGTTTTTAATATTTTAACCGATTACGGATTTTTCCGAGAGACGAAATATTTTGGACCAATTGGAGGGCGACATATGTCACCCTTAGTTGGCATGGGTTGGACGAAATGGTGGCCAAGTGGACAAGGTCAAATGGTCAAAATCTTGGAAGATATTTTCTTTGGGTGAGTGGGAGTAGGTAGGTGCGTTTTTTGGGCATGTGGGGGAGGCATTGTGGACGTTTTTCTTGAGCAAGTGGGAGGCCACTTGGCTCATTGTTGTGAGGGACATATGTCCCAATGTTGTGGTGGACATATGTCCCAACTTTGTGGTGGACACTTGGTGGAAGACCTCGGCAGACAAGCTACCACATCTACACCTTCCATTTGTTTTAATCTTGGCCCTTGGTGGTTCTATAAATACCCCCCTTGCTAGCAAGACTTCTTCATCCCATAAACATTTTTCCAAGTCTTAAAATCCCTCTCCCCCCCTTTGAGAAGTTCTCGTCCCAACACCCCCCCTTCCTAGAAGCTCTCGCCGAAACCCCCCCCCTCTTGATAGTTCTCGTCCCACACCCCTCCACCTTAACCAAACTTTGTCCAAAAATTCGTAAACTCTTAAGTGTTCTTCCTTAGTGTATTAGGAAGATTATTAACCAAAAGTTAGAAAAGATTTCACACCCTAGCCCCTAAAGCCTCACCTTGGCCGAGAGTTGTGAGGACAAGAACCTTAGTGTTCTTCACTTGTTTAGGTTGGTCCTTAAGAAGGAGTTGGTTAGGAGCGTATAAGGGTTGCTTGGAGCGGGTTGGAGCGCATGGAGTTGTTACACCCCGTAAATTCTAGAAGTTAAGATAAGAACATACCAAGGATTATAAGATTGAAAGTTGAAAGGTAAGTTGGCAAATATGTGTTGGACGGATTTGAGTCTACCTTGGAGTGTTGTACCCCAGTTGTTAAGAATTGTAAGGTGTTTAAAAAGCCTAGTGTGTAGTCCGTTAAATCTAGTTCCCAACGCAACGAACCGTTAAATCGATAGGACATCGAGTCAAAAGTTAGGGAAGTTTCAAGTTTGGTGCGCGATCGAGCAAGCGGCGATTTTGTTCGAAGTGCAGCGCGCGGCCGAATGCGTGGGCGCGGCGCGGTTGTGCGAGGTCCGCGGGGTTGCAGCGCCAGCGACGAATGCGAGGCAGGCGCGAGAATCGGAACTCTTTCGGAAGTGGAAGCGCCGCGGCGCCGAGGCGGGATTTTTGCGCAGAAAGGGGCGAAAAATAGGGGATATTTTGTTTAAAACCTATGGGAGGGTGACAAGTGTCCCTCCCATCCTTTTTACCTGAAAGTGGTCCTATTTTAGGGCCAAGTCTTGGAAGACTTGGCCATTTCATTTCAAACCCTCCCAAGAAAAAACCTCTCCCTTTTCTCTCTAGTTTTTGAAGAAAACCTAGCCTTAGGAGAAATTGTTGGAACGGCGGCAAGAAGGAAAAGTGTGGGTAAACTTGTGGGAAGCGCTAGTAGACGAGTTTGACGGAAAAGAAGTGGAAGAAAGGGGCTTTTGTGGGCTTCTCCAAAGGTAAAGGTTTTCCCTCCTTTTGGATTTGAGTTAATACTTGTTATATTTGAGTAGTTAGAATTGAGCATGAGGCTGTTATATTTGAGTAGTTAGAATTGAGCCTGAGGCTGTTATATTTGAGTAGTTAGAATTGAGCCTGAGGCTGTTATATTTGAATAGATTTGGATCTTGTTGTCTTGTTGAAACCGAAATGGGCATGTTAGCCTTAGGATTGTAACTTCAATTTAGACATCACATGTAGTAAAGGGAAATTGTAGTTGTTGAAGATGTCTAGGGCTAGATATCATGATTAGACCTAATAACTTGGATTGAGCCTTAAATGTGGCGTTGGGTATCGAATTCGGCCTTGAGGAAGGTGGCAAATTAATAGAAATAAAGGAAGTGCTGTCCGACTTTCCGTAGAATGTAGGGGCCTTGCACTTAGTTTATTCTACGTTCGAAGCTAGAGTTTGATAGACGTTTTATGACCCTTATAGGATTGAAGTACTACGGTAGCATATTCTACTTAAGGGGGATAGTACTGTGGAGCATTTTGCTAAGTGTCGACAATCGTCGCGAGGTATGTGATTCTTCCTATCCTCTTCAGCATGACTATTTGTGAAATATATAGTGCAGTAGATGCACGTGTGTTAAAGGAATTTGATTTCCCTTGTTGTGCCTTGACTTGATATGAAGTGTAAAGGTCTTGATTGTTTGAAAAAGTAGGAAAATCTTATTCGTTAGTAATAAGTACTCGGTGGTTAAAGAATAAGCCCTCTTGGTCTCATAAGGGCTTATAGTTGTAATTGGTTGGTTTAAAACATAAAGTGTTATAACGGCTTTATGGGAAGTTTGTTATAACCACTTTATGTAGGTAAAAGAATGGTTTGTTGATTTCAAAAGATAAGAGACTTGACTTATAATTGACCTAAATGGTGTTGAAAAGTGTGAAACCTCTTTCGTGAGAAATGAGTACTTGGTTGTTAAAAGAATCATTGTAATCAAGTTTTGATTTTCTTAAAAATTCCAAAGTAAGGAACCCGATTTTCTAAAAGAAAAGAGACTTAAGAATTTGAAGTGTTTTGGTTTAAAAGAAAGGCATGATTTTGTCTTGACTTGTTTTATTAAACATAAAGTGTTGTAATAACTTTATGGGAAGTTAGTTATAACGACTTTATGGAAAAATAAAGAAATGGACTCATTATTGGATTTAGAATGGTAACTTGATTTTGGGAAAAGGGAAGTAACGTGTTTTCAAATATTGAACCCTTTGTGATGAAAAAAATATAAGTGGCTTGGTTTTTAAAGGTAGGAGTACCTTGATATTAAAAGGGTCGGTTACTTGGATTGAAATGTATATTTGGCGTTGTGTTAAGAAGTGTTTAAAGTATCTTGAGTTGTGTGTAACTTGCCTATGCTTGTTGTAATGGCCTTTGTTGTGCAAGTGTTTGGTTGTGTGCTACCGAGCCTCTCGATGGAGTAGGCTATCCGTTGATTGATGGACATCTCGACACGTTGGGTAGCCACGGGTATGTGTCACGACCGAACTGGGCGTGGTCGTGCCTTACCGGGCACCTAGTGATACAACATCGAGTGTCACGGAACATAAAACACATACATGAAACAAATGAAGTACAAAAGCGATGTCGAGGAAAACTTGCACGAGGCATATATATAAATAACAACTCTTACAAATGAACAGTTTAATCCTTTTACAAACCTCGCCACACTTGATCTACTGCACCTCTAAGAAATGATACGACAACAACGACGGGGCCGCCATACCCTCGAATGTAAGCACCTACAACAACAGGACTATACAAGATAAGCCTCGGAGAACGGAGCTTTCCCAAACGCCAACGGTGACCAAGAGCGAGGATCAACGGCGGTGTACCTTTACTGCGGCATGAACGCGGCCCGAAGGAGTCGATCTGGCAGTGCAGAGTATGTGGCTGAAAATAAATACTGTAAATGAAATCATAGTAGTCTATAAAGCAGGAGACATGTATGATAACCAAACTACAGTTCACAATAAGCAGTCATGTCAAGTCAGGGACTCACGCCCTCAAAGTCATCACAATAAAACCGTACGGGGTAAGTACGAAGGCATAGCCGACTACTAAGACCCCAGTACCACAAATGCCATAAACTGTATCACGAGGTCTTTCTAGACCGCACCACATGATCGGCCGCCACCGCCCGCAGATCACCGCGCGCGTCTATTCTCGAACTCTCGCGACTCGCATAGGTCACACGGACCGCATGAGGTATTCCTCGAATCATGGTCCTGCATCACCGAGGTATACCGCATCGAGGCGGCTTAACCCCGGTATCCGCTAGGCTCCGCAACCCGCATAGTCTCAAAAGACCGCATAGTCTCAACAGACGCATAGGAATCCGCCGCATCAGGCTAAACACCCTGAATGATCAATCATGGAGCTACCGCACTCCGAATAGTCACAATGACAGCATAGGCAGTAGAGACCCTCATCAAGGGTGGAAAGACCTCTGTATAATAAGTCAAAGGGGTATGTGATACAATACTAGTCCAACGTGCTTAACGCTTAACAACGAAAGCACAACAAGCAGGACCCCCGTCCACCACATCACAAGAGACGACCACACGTAGCATCCTAACATGTTTACTTATCAAATCAACAAGAAAATATTACAAGGCTATCACAAACCAACACAATCAAGTTATTCACACAAGGTACTTTATGCTAACAAGTTCGGGTATCTAACCCCAAAGTACTTCACACATTAAATCTTTAAAAGATCTGTTTCTTTCACATAAGTCACACAATACCCGTAGTATAAAATAGAGTGATCGTCTTTTAAGTAAACTAAAACACTTACCTTTGTAAAATCAAGTAACAACATTATTTTCCAAACGTCCAAGTTTGCCTAATTTCAAATGTTCACGTTTCTTATTTTAGAAAGGTTTCGTAGTTCAAGGTCTTATTCATTTAAGAATATAATTCTCTTTTAAACAATCGGAGAAACATAAGCCTTATATGTGAGTAGGATATTCTTGTTTATAACAATCTTATTACAGCAGCCATGATCTAGGAAATATCATTTTGTCTCATCTTAGTTTCTATGCAGATGGATGTTTCTCTTGGTTTTAATAATACTTAATTATTCAATACATTTTCCTTTATTAACGCTGCAGTGGTTTGTCGATACACATTTCTGATTTCCGAAATCAGTAAAAACATTATCCCTTTTAAAAATCAAGTACTCATTACTCACGAATGAGGTTTCACACAAAATTCATATAATTTATTTAAGTTAAGTCTCTTATCTTACAAGATCAAGTCTCTTAACTTCTAAAATAATTAAAATAATTCGTTTTATCTTTCTTAAGCCGTTATACCTAACTTCCCATAAAGCTAGTATAACTCTTAAGCTTTTAAAACCAAGTACACTCTTCTTTTAAAAACAGTTCTTAATTCTCTTGAACTACTTCAAGATTATTATTATTCGGGCTTAAGTCAAAAGACATTGCCGTACAACTACGTTCAAATAACATACGTACGTCTACCGTACTACATAGTTATACACACATCATGCTAGAAGAGATAGGAAGAGGTTCACATACCTCGCGACGATTATCGACTATTAGCAAATCGCTCCACGGCTATAACCCGGCTAGCCTGGTCCACCTTCTCAAGTAGCACATGCTACTCGCAGAACATTCAACCTATACAGGTTACACAAGTCTATCAAAGTCTAGACTACTCGGTAGAATAAATCTAGATGCAAGATCCTACGGGAAATTGGGCAGCCCTTCCCTACCCGTCAAACTACACAAGTCTACTGTAATACAGTCCTATGTAATTACAGTTCAGTTCAGTTCTTCAGGCTTAAGTCCAAGGACATTGCCACAACATTAAGTTCAGTACTATATATAGTATACTTCAACTATATATTCTAACATTATGTAATTTCCAATTACAATAGAGGGACAAGATAATTACCTCGATAAGCCCATAATTATCCGAGTTTAATGTCGATCCTTAGCAAGGTTTAGCTCCAACTCTGAGCGCTCCAACCCGCTCTAAATCACCCGTAGAACTTCTAACCAACTTCTACCAAATACTACAACGGACTATGGAGATTGTCCGAGGGTGTCGGTTTGTATTGACGGAAGTATAATAGTATTTACGGGCTTTTCGTAAGGTATAACCTTAGAATACTACAAGGTATACGGCTAAGGTAATTTGGGCATTATAACAATACTTTTGAGAGTATTTCTACACCACAAAGGGGGTATTATCTAAAGCAACAAGGCTAGGGGTACCCACGGCTAGCACCTCAAAAGGGGAGGGCTCTCGGCCAAGGGTGGGAGGCTTAGGGCGAACTCAACACAAGGGGAGGGAGAAGGAGAGCTTTCAAGACTTAGGCAAATATTTGGATGAAGAAGTCTTCACTAAGGGGTGTATTTATAGGTCAAGTGAAGGCCAACCAATGGCCAAGATCTTGCCAAGTGCTATGCAAGTGTAGGGCAAGATCTTGCCAAGTGCACACTAGCCAACTAACACAAAAATATCCTACCAACCCCTTGACCACAATGGCCAACTTTCGCCCACTACATTACCGCCCAGGTGTCCCAATGAGAGGGTGACAAGTGTCGCCTCTTGTTGTCCAAAATGTTTCGTCTCTCGGAAAAATCCGCAAAAATAAAAATGGCATAGCCGAAATTCCCCTACGAAAGTGAAAAGCGTTTACTAAAAAGCGACTCTAATTGGGTGTTGTGCCCAAAATTAAATCGGCCAAGCCTACTTGAAGTTCGAAATTTCCTACGTACGTCCCTGCGTACATACTCTGGAAATACGGGGTATAACATTCTCCCCTCCTTAGAAACATTCGTCCGAATGTTCCTTCTAAGTCTCAAAACAAACGGCGCCCAAGATAGTCTTCACTACTATTCTTACGAGAACAAACACATACGTCCGCCACGTAAACACCCACGCGAAATACTTACATCCAAGTCCACGAGGAAACACCTCTAACATCACCAAAATGATACTACTTTGTCACTTTGTCGCGAGCCTTGCTCCGACGACCCAACAAATGGTACCGGGCTGCATGCGATCACTGAAGCTGTCGTACACTCGAATTCTTACCACATTTCTGATACTGCTTTAGTATCCAAAACTCGGGGTTACTATCTCGTAACGTGGGCATCATTTATCGAACATTCGGATGGATCTTCGATACTTTCCCGAACATAACAATACGAAAAGGCGGACGCCCCGCCTCCTAAGTCGGACGGCAAATGCTAACATATAGGCAACCGACCTATTCTTCACATGAACTCACAAGGCCCAGTAACTCGGGCTAAGTTTCTCTGTTTTCCCAAAGCTCGTCACACCACGGCCGGGTGGTACTTTCGAAGACCGACCGTCAACTGAACTCTGCGTCGTCGCGATTATCATACGATTCCTCGAGCTGCGTAACTTCTAGACAAGCTTCTCACTAACCACGGTCTGCGGAACAAGCTCAACCGTATGCGAACGCCAACATCGAACCAATCGACCGGCAACTTACACTTCCGCCTTTACAAGGCTTCATAAGGCGACATCCGAACACTGCAATGGTAGCTAAAACACTTCTCTCTACAGGAGACAACCATCCCCACAACTACCCCTGAAATCCAAACACTGGCCTGAGGGCGAATGCGATTCTGAGACTCACCTGAGTCCTTAACCCTGCCTGGTAAAACTTCCAGAAACAAAAGCGGTAGTATCACGGGCTCCACTGTCTGCCATAAGGTGAAGGTAGGCACCCCGTGCAGCCTTACAACCTTTCTGATGTATCAACACTGCCGAGTGAATGGTCCCGACCGAAGAACACGATGGGCTGCCCCCATCGGCCCGACCACTGGTCGAACGCATCCACGAACTCGTACGCTGGTTAACTAAACTTGGGCCTAACACCCTCGTGACCCTACCACAAGGCGGGACCACCACAACCAGACCCCACCACCAAACATGCCGCGGGTTGACCCGCAACGTGGCCTCAACCCGACCCGGCAAGGCGCAAAATACTATCTCCCCGAAGGAACAATCTCACTAAACATGTTACGAAAACCTAGCGGTCTTCTTAGCTCAACTACCCTCTTTCATTCCACACTACTAGGGACCTATCCCAAACATAGCTCACGTGCACTAGGCACCCCGATAAGGATCAACATAACCATACATCTTTTACTCTAGATGACCTTACCTCAAGGTCTCTACGTAACAAGACTCTAAGGTTTACACCTTCTCTATCCCCCCAATTCTTACTTGGTTAACTAACCAGGATTTCTAATCACAACTAACACAAAGCACTTAAGGTATACTCACCTTACCACATAAACAAAACTCTAGAGGGTTAAAGATATATCTATATCTACTGTTTCACTCCCCTTAGTCGTTCTAATCAAACCTGCCCCGTAGGGCGCATAGCTGAGGGAGATGACAAACTACCCACCGATCCTGAAGGCTAAGTCCTCCTACAAGGACACTCTTCGATACGGACCACGGCGGTCATGGTACAACAAGTACCAACCTAAAAGATGACATTCCCGGGATGGCGTGCATCGCACCGTGAACCGGAAGCCACGGAGTTCTAACCAACTCCTGCATACCCGAACGTCACGAAATTCGTGGAAGACCACTCTGCACTGATGGATGTGCATAATCAAATCTGCTGGTGAGGTGACTCGCCTCGAAAGTTACCAAAGGACCTTGCTGCTCTGGCCCTCTTCTGTTGTCCTTCGTTAACCCGTCGATCTCTACGTTTCTCGGCCTGCTGCGCATAAGCGTACGTGCCATGCTCGAAGCTAATCAAGGATTACTCTTGCACAATCTTCTCTTAGGTAGTCATCAAGACTTGCGGTACAACGGTATACTCTTTGGTAGCCAAATCCATAGCTAGTAACAGGGTCGCCTTCTTGCAATCTAAATTCTCTGTTCCCGGTCGTGGAACTGAAGGTTCAAATATCATGGCCGCAGTAGGAACTGCCGTCGCCGTGCTAAACTCTGCTGGGGCTAGTGATGTCGCAGAAATCCCCAAATGAAGCACCTAACTCAGGTGATGATTGGGCCTGTGCCCTCGTAACCCTCTGAACTCTACTCGCAGCTCCCTCGGCTGCCTTGCCCTCCTGGGCCCGGGTTGCCCTACGCGGAGGCATAACGGTAAGGGAAAGAAATACGTTTAGAGGGTCCAATTTACAACACAGCTCTAAGGCACGATCTCAGAGTGAGAAGAATAGAAACCAATCCTAAATATCCTATAGCCTCCTGATTATTGGCGTGGTGCACAACACACCGATAATCAAGACTCTACTGGATACGGTCTGTAGACACTTTCCGAGGATTAACTGCTCTGATACCACTTTTGTCACGACCCGAACCTGGGCCCGTGACTGGTGCCTTACCCCGGGCACCCTAGTGATACAACATCAGAGTAATCAGCGGAACATAAAACACATACATGAAACAAATGAAGTACAAAACGATGTCGAGGAAAACTTGCGAGGCATATATATAAATAACAACTCTTACAAATGAACAGTTTAATCCTTTTTACAAACCACACTTACAGCGGTACTCTGCACCTCTAAGAAATGATACGACAACAATGACGGGACAGGGCCCCGTCATACCCCTGAATGTAAGCACCTACAACAACAGGGGACTATACCAAGATAAGCCTCCGGAGAAACGGAGCTTTCCCAAACGCTGAACTGTGACCCTAAGAGCGAGGATCAACGACTGGTGTACCTTTACCTGCGGCATGAACGCGGCCCAAGCGAGGTCGATCTGGCAGTGCAGAGTATGTGAACCGAAAATAAATCAGTAAATGAAATCATAGTAGTCTATAAAGCGAGAGACATGTATGATAACCAAACTACGATTCACAATAGCGATCGTATCAAGTCGGGGACTGACGCCCTCAAATTCATCACAATATAACCGTTCTGGGTTATTTCGAAGGGATATCCGACTACTAAGACCCAGCACCACAAATGCCATAAATCGTATCACGAGGTCTTTCTAGACCGCACCACATGATCGGCCGCCACCGCCCGCAGATCACCGTCGCGTCTATTCTGGAACTCTCGCACTCGCATAGGTCACACGGACCCGCATGAGGTATTCTCGAATCATGGTCCTGCATCGCCGAGGTATACCCGCATCGAGCGGCTTAACCCCGGTATCCGCCTAGGCTCCGCAACCCGCATAGTCTCAAAAGACCGCATAGTCTCAACGGACCGCATAGGAATCCCCGCGTCGGGCTAAACACCCGAATGATCAATCCTCGAGCTACCGCGCTCGCATAGTCACAAGGACCGCATAGCCGTAGAGACCGCATCAAGGGTGGCAAGCCCTCGGTATAATAAGTCAAGGGGGTATGTGATACAATAACAGTACAACGGGCTTAACGTTTAACAACGTAAGCACAACAAGAATGACCCCCTTTACACAAACATCACAAGATACTAACACACGTAGCATCCTAACATGTTTACTTATCAAATCAACAAGAAAGTATTACAAGGCTATCACAAACCAACACAATCAAGTTATTCACACAAGGTACTTTATGCTAACAAGTTCGGGTATCTAACCCCAAAGTACTTCACATTAAATCTTTAAAAGATCTGTTTCTTTCACATAAGTCACACAATACCCGTAGTATAAAATAGAGTGACTGTCTTTTTAAGTAAACTAAAACACTTACCTTTGTAAAATCAAGTAACAACATTATTTTCCAAACGTCCAAGTTTGCCTAATTTCAAATGTTCACGTTTCTTATTTTAGAAAGGTTTCGTAGTTCAAGGTCTTATTCATTTAAGAATATAATTCTCTTTTAAACAATCGGAGAAACATAAGCCTTATATGTGAGTAGGATATTCTTGTTTATAACAATCTTATTACGTGACCATGATCTAGAAATATCATTTTGTCTCATCTTAGTTTCTACATGCAGATGGAAGTTTCTCTGGTTTTAATAATACTTAATTATTCAATACATTTTCCTTTATTAACTGCGATGGTTTGTCGATACACATTTACGATTTCAAATCAGAAACATTATCCTTTAAAAATCAAGTACTCATTACTCACGAATGAGGTTTCACACAAAATTCATATAATTTATTTAAGTTAAGTCTCTTATCTTACAAGATCAAGTCTCTTAACTTCTAAAATAATTAAAATCATTTGTTTTATCTTTCTTAAGCCGTTATACCTAACTTCCCATAAAGCTAGTATAACTCTTGAGCTTTTAAAACCAAGTACACTCTTCTTTTAAAAACAGTTCTTAATTCTCTTGAACTACTTCAAGATTATTATTATTCGGGCTTAAGTCAAAAGACATTGCCGTACAACTACGTTCAAATAACATACGTACGTCTACCGTACTACATAGTTATACACACATCATGCTAGAAGAGATAGGAAGAGGTTCACATACCTCGCGACGATTATCGACTATTAGCAAATCGCTCCACGGCTATAACCCGGCTAGCCTGGTCCACCTTCTCAAGTAGCACATGCTACTCGCAGAACATTCAACCTATACAGGTTACACAAGTCTATCAAAGTCTAGACTACTCGGTAGAATAAATCTAGATGCAAGATCCTACGGGAAATTGGGCAGCCTTCCACTGCGTCAAACTACACAAGTCTCTGTAATACGTCTATGTAATTACAATTCGATTCGATTCTTGAGCTTAAGTCCAAGGACATTGCCACAACATTAAGTTCAAGACTATATATAGTATACTTCAACTATATATTCTAACATTATGTAATTTCCAATTACAATAGAGGACAAGATAATTACCTCGATAAGCCCATAATTATCCGAGTTTAATGTCGATCCTTAGCAAGGTTTAGCTCAACTCAGCGCTCAACCCGCTCTAAATCACCCTTAGAAGTTCTAACCAACTTCTACACAATACTCAACGGACTATGGAGATTTTCCTAGGGTTTCGGTTTGTGGTGGGAAGTATAATAGTATTTACGGGCTTTTCGTAAAGGTATACGCTTAGAATACTACAAGGTATACGGCTAAGGTACTTTGGGCATTATAACAATACTTTTGAGTATTTCTACACCACAAAGGGGGTATTATACTAAAGCAACAAGGCTAGGGGTACCCACGGCTAGCACCTCAAAGGGGCGGGCTCGCGGCCCCGGGGGGGGGAGGCTTAGGACGAACTCAACACAAGGGGAGGGAGAAGGAGAGCTTTCAAGACTTAGGCAAATATTTGGATGAAGAAGTCTTCACTAAGGGGGGGTATTTATAGGTCAAGTGAAGGCCAACCAATGGCCAAGATCTTGCCAAGTGCTATGCAAGTGTAGGGCCAAGATCTTGCCAAGTGCACACTAGCCAACTAACACAAAAAATATCCTACCAACCCTTGACCACAATGGCCAACTTTCGGCCACTACATTACCGCCCAAGGTGTCCCAATGAGAGGGTGACAAGTGTCGCCCTCTTGTTGGTCCAAAATGTTTCGTCTCTCGGAAAAATCCGCAAAAATAAAAAATGGCATAGCCGGAAATTCCCCTACGAAAGCTGTGAAAACGTTTCGCCGAAAAACGACTCTAATTGGGTGTTGTGCCCAAAATTAAATCGGCCAAGCCTACTTGAAGTTCGAAATTTCCTACGTACGTCCCTGCGTACATACTCTGGAAATACGGGGTATAACAGTATGCTTCCATTAGGAGTGCTATCTTGTTATTTGTTTTGGACATACCGACACGTTGGGTAGCCCACGGGTATGCGTCCACAGTGAGTATTATCTTGTTATTAGTCTGGACATACTGACACGTTGGGTAGCCCACGGGTATGCTTCCACAGGGATTGTTATCTTGTTATTTCCTTTGGGCATACCGACACGTTGGATGGTCCACGGGTATGGGCCCACTAGGATGGTTCCATGGCCATGCTTATACCGAGGTGAGATGCCGGGGCATGCGGCCATTGTGCGGATTAAATTCCCGGGTTGTATTTGAGTGATGATTTCACGGGCATGAGTCCCTGACTTGACATGACTGCTTATATGTGTGTACTGTAGTTTGGTTATCATACATGTCTCCTGCTTTATATAGACTATTATGATTTCATTTACAGTATTTTATAGTTTCACATACTTGGTACCTGTTGTACTGACCTCCTTCGGGGGGCTGCGTTCATGCCGCAGGTTGAGGTACATAGCTTGTTGATCCGCTCTCTTAGGATCGTTGTTCAGTTCTCGGAAAGCTCCATATCTCCGGAAGCTTGTCCTGTGGTACGGTTCCCTGAAGTAGTAGACTTTTGTATATTCAGGGGCATGGCGGGGCCCTGTCCCGTCATTATGGTTTTAAAATTTTTAGAGGTCTATAGCACTGTTGTGGGCAGGGTGTAAGGGATGTAACTGTTCAAGTTTTCATTTATGTACAAAAAAAGGTAACCGTTTGGGTTAGCCTGTTTACTTATTTCACTGTTTTCTTTCATAAGTTTTTATTTCCGCTGGTTTTTCTCTGATGTTGTATCACTAGGGTGCCCGGGGTAAGGCTCCAGTCACGGGCCCGAGGTCGGGTCGTGACAGGAGTAGGAGCTAAACCTTGCTCAGGATCGACATAAATCTTGGATAATTTTGGGCTTATAGAGGTAAATATCTTTGTCCTTCTATTGTAATTGGAAATTACATACCGTAGTAGTATAGAAATGGGTATAAGATATATAGAAGGATGGTATAAGAGGAGAGAATTGAACTGTACTTACATAGGACTGTATTTACAGTAGACCTGAGTAGTTTGACGGGTAGGGAAGTGCTGCCCAATTTTCCGTAGAATTAAGAACCTACTGCTTAGATTATTCTACAGAGTAGTCTAGACGTTGATAGGCGTGTTGACTATTATAGGTTGATACTCTGCGCGCGACATATTCGACTTGGCAGGTGGATTTCGCCGAGGAGGTATGTGATTCTTCCTATCCTCTTGAGCATGATATTTTAAAAGAATATATATATAGTACGGTAGACGTACGTGTGTTAACTGAACGTGGTTTTACTTCGATGTCTTATGACTTGAGTTTTAAATAATAAGAATCTTGAAGTATTTCAAAAGAATTAAGAATCGTTTTTGAAAGAAGAGTAATACTGGGTTTTAAAAGCTTAAGAGTTATACTAGCTTTATGGGAAGTTGGTATAACGACTTAAGAGAGATAAAAGGAACGGTTTACTTAATTGCTTATGAAAGCCTTGTATTGATTTCGGAAATGAGAATAAGTATCGAACAAACCACTGCAGCGCTAATAAAGGAAAAATGTATTGACTAATTAAGTATTATTAAAACCAGTAGAAACCTCCATCTGCATAGAAGCTAAGATAAGACAAAATTGTATTACATTTCCTAGATCATGGCTGCTTTAATAAGATCATTAATAAACAAGTTTGATTTTCTTAAAATTTCAAAGTAAGGACTTGATTTATAAAAGACAAAGACTTAAAAATTTGAAGTGTTTTCGTTTAAAAAGGAAGGCATGCTTTTGTCTTAAGTTGGTTCAAAAAGAAGGTAGGGAAATTGTTTTGGTTTACTTAAAAAGATAATCACTCTATTTTGCTACTACGGGTATCGTGTGCCTTTTGTGAAAGAAACGAATCTTTTTAAAAGAGTTAATGTATGAAGTACTTTGGGGATAAAAACCCGAACTTGTTGACATAAAATAGAAAGTACCTTGTGTGAATAACTTGACTATGTTGGTTTGTGATTGCCTTGTAATACTTTCTTGTTGGTTTGATAAGTAAACATGTTAGGATGCTACGTGTGTTAGTATCTTGTGATGTTTGTGTAAAGGGGTTTCCCTTGTTGTGCTTATGTTGTTTAACGATAAGCCGTCATGTTAGTATTGTACCACTCACCTCTTGACATGTTATACCGGGGGTTAAGCTGCCCCCCGATGCGAGGGATGCCTCATGCGGGTCCAGGGGACCTATGCGGAGCTACGAGAGTTCCAGGTTAGTGCGGGAATACCTCACGCGGTCTATGTGGCCACGCGACTACGAGTCCAGGACGATGCCGGGGAGTAGCTACCCTCGATGCGAGGAATACCTCATGCGGGCCTAGGTGGCCTATGCGGAGCAGCGGTATGCTCCAGGATTAGACGCGCACATTGATACTGAGGGCGAGTGGCCAGCTTCGATCATGTGGCGCGGTCTAGAAAGACCTCGTGATACAGTTTATGGCATTGTTGGTACTGTGGGTTTTAGTAGTCGGCTATGCCTTCGTACTTACCCCGTACGGTTTTATTATACCACAGGTGGGACCTGGTGTTCATGTGTATTCCTTGGTGTTTTTATATCATGGACTGCCGGCAGTGAGGAAGGAATTCCACGGGCATGATTGATATTGTGGGCATGAGACCCATGGTTATATTTGAGTAATGACTTTAAGGGCGTGAGTCCCTGACTTGACATGACTGCTTACGTATTGTGTATCGTAAATTGGTTATCATATATGTCTTCTGTTTTATATAGACTATTATGATTTCATTTACGATTTTCGCTTAACATACTTGGTACCGTTATCGACCTCCTTCGGTCGCGTTCATGCCACAGGTAGAGGTACACCAGTTGTTGATCCTCGCTCATAGGGTAACAGTTCAGCGTTTTGGGAAGCTCCGTGTCTCCGGAGGCTTATCTTTGGTATAGTCCCCTGTAGTTGTAGGTACTTACCTTCAGGGGTATGGCGGGGCCCTGTCCCGCCATTGTTGTTATAACATTCTTAGAGGTCTGTAGTACTGTTGTGGGCAGAGTTTGTAAAAGGGATGTAACTGTTCGGATTCAAGTTTTTATATATATATGTGCCGAAAGGCAACTTTTCTCAGATAAACTGTTTCTCACTTCAAATTATTTCATGTCTTGTTTTATATTCCGCTGGTTACTCTGATGTATGTCTACTTGGGTACCCGGGTAAGGCACCAGTCACGGGCCTGGGTTCGGGTCGTGACAACTACAAGGTATTTGGCTAAGGTATTTTGGGATAGTAACAATACTTGGAGAATATTTTCTACCAGGGGGGGGGGGGGGGTTGGGACGAAACTACAAGGAAGGGGGGGAAGGGGGGTGTTTCGGACGAAACACTAGGCAAGGGGGGAGGAGAGGACTTGGACAAGAACACTACTAGAGGGAAGGAAGTTTGGAGACTTGGAATTTGTTTTGTGGATGAAGAAGTCTTGCACAAGAGGGGGGTATTTATAGAACCACCAAGGGCCAAGATTAACACAAATGGAGGGTGAAGATTAGATAGCTTGTGTGAGTGGAGTCTTCCACCAAGTGTCCACCACAACCTTGGGACATATGTTCACCACAACATTGGGACATATGTCCCCCACAACAATGAGCCATGTGGCCCTCCACTTGCTCATGAAACCGTCCACTATACCTACCCCCACTAACCCAAAAATATCTTTGCAAGACTTGACCATTTGACTTGTCCACTAGGCCACCTTTTCGTCCAACCCATGCCAACTAAGGGTGACACATGTCGCCCTCCTATTGGTCCAAAATATTTCGTCTCTCGGAAAAATCCGTAATCGGTTAAAATATTAAAAACGTAGAATTTCCTTCACAAGGTTCGGAATCTTTTCCGTTGAAAGTTCACAAGTTCATTCTTAACCTAATTAGGGCTTGAATAATCGTACATACGTCCTCGCATACATACTCTGGAAGTACGGGGTATAACAATAACAACTCTTTTTCCTTCACGTGGTTCGGAATATTTTCCGTAGGAAAAAGAAATCTTCCTTTCTTTTCAAACTTAAGGTCGCATTCTCTTACGTACGTCCTCATATACATACCCTGAAACTACGGGGTGTAACATTCTCCCCCCCTTAGAAACATTCGTCCCAAATGTTCCTTCTAAGTTCAATCAAATCAGATATCGACATAGTCCCTCTTAACTATACCCACAAAATCACCAATGCCACACATGGCCACAATAACACTTAAGCATATATGTCAATTAAAATCGACAAGTAGGAAAGTGAGTTACCTGGAGGTGTAGGGAATAAGTGAGGATACTTCTTCATCATGTCCTCCTCTGCTTCCCAATTCATCTCCTCTCTATTCTTGTTCCGCCACAAGACTTTTATTGAAGCCACGTCCTTTGTCCGCAGTCGCCTGACCTGGCAATCAAGTATCGCTATGGACCTCTCCTCATACGATAACCCCTCTGTCACCTGGACATCACTAACCGGGAACACTCTGGATGGATCTCTGATACACTTCCGCAACATAGAAACATGAAAGACCGGATGTACTGCCTCCAGATCGGACGGCAGATCCAACTCATAGGAAACCTTGCCTACTCTACGGACAATCTGATAAGGCCCAATGTACCTTGGGCTAAGTGTTATACCCCGTATTTTCCAGAGTATATACGTGAGGGCGTACGTATACAATTTGAGCCTTAAAGTAGGCATAGGTTCAAATTTGTGCATAGCTACCAAAAGGAGTCGTTTTTCGACGAAACGTTTCCACAACTTTCGAAGGGAAAATTCCGGCTATGTCATTTATAATTTTTGCGGATTTTTCCGAGAGACGAAACATTTTGGACCAACGGGAGGGTGACATGTGTCACCCTCACATTGGCCGTGAGAAGTGGACGGCAAAGGCAAGCAAAGGCACGTTTTTTGTGCCTTGGGTTAGGTAGGATATTTGTGCAAGTTGGTGTGGTAGATGGATAAGGTCCACATGGTTGAAATCTAGCCCTACACTTGCACCACACTTGTCTTCATCTTGGCCATTGGTTGGCTTTCACTTGACCTATAAATACCCCTCTAGTTGAAGACATTCTTCATCCAAAAATTGAGCAATCTTTCTAAGTCTCAAACCCTCCCTCTCCCTCTTGTGATCTCGTCCACCACACACCCCTCCCCCTCTTGAAGGCCCCTTGGCCGAAACCTACCCCCTCCCCCTTTGTTGAGGCTTGGCCGTGGGGTACACACCCCCCCCCCTAGCCTAGTTGTCTCGTATAAATACCCCTTGTTGTGGTATAGAAATACTCTCCTAGTATTGTTGTTATGTCCAAATACCTTGGCCCAAATACCTTGTAGTATTCCCAAGGTTACACTTATACAAGCCCAGAAAATACGATTATACTTCCTTTAGCCACAAAAATGAAACCCTAAGGAAATCTTCACCCGTTGTTGAAGTTGTAAGTAGAAGTTGGTTAGAACTTCTAAGGGTTGTCGAGCGCTGAGTAGGAGCTAGCGTTGCTCGGGATCGACTTTATACTTGGATAATTTTGGGCTTATCGAGGTAAACACTCATCATTCTTCTATTGTAATTGGAAATTACTTGTTGTAGGAATATATAGTTGATGTATACTATATATAGTACAGAACATTATAATTGTGCGGCAATGTCTTTTGACTTAAGCCTGAATAATACTTACGGCAATGTCTTGCGACTTAAGCCTGAATTTTAAGAAGTGAACTGAATCAGACATGCAGTTTGTGTAGTATTACCGTGGGTAGAATTGTACACGTCCGTTAGGCGTCAAACCCCAGGTTGGCTTGGTAGCCACCGATAGAGAGGAGATTAACGCCGCCATGTGGAGGTCGCCGAATTTTCTCGTAGAAAGATGGGAACTTGTGTTTAAGATTTAATAGACGCGTTTGGCCTTTATAGGTGAAAGTACTAAGAGTAGCGTATTCTACTCGAGGAGTGGAAAGTGGCTAGTGCGTTGTAGTACTTGGAGCTTGTTGCTTATTGTCGATAATCGCCGCGAGGTATGTGAACCTCTTCCTATCTCTTCTAGCATGATATGTGTGAACTATGTAGTACGGTGACGATACGTGCTAAATGTATTTGATTGGTTTAAAACATAAAGGGTTATAACGGCTTTATGGGAAGTCGGTTATAATAGCTTTATGTGGATAAGCAAATACTTTGTGGTTTTTAAAAGGTAACTGATTTGAATAATAACTGGCTTGATATGTGTTAATAAAGAACTTGAAGTATTTCAAAAGATTTATGAATCGTTTTGAAAGAATGAGTAGTACTTGGGTTTTGAAAGCTTAAGAGTTATACTAGCTTTATGGGAAGTTAGGTATAACGGCTTAAGAATGTTTTACTGATTTCGGAAATCAGAATGTGTATCGACAAACCACTGCAGCGTTAATAAAAGGAAAATGTATTGACTAAAGAAGTATTAAAACCAGTAGAAACCTCCATCTGCATAGAAGCTAAGATGAGACAAAATGATATTACATTTCCTAGATCATGGTTGCTTAATAAGATTGATTATAAACAAGAATAACCTACTCACATATAAGACATATGTTTCTCAAAACGTTTAAAGGAGAATTATGTTTTAAAGGATTAAAACTATGAACTACTTAAACCTTTTCTAAAATGAGAAACTTGAGCATTTGTAATTAGGCAAACCGGAACTTTAGGAAAAGAATGTTGGTACTTGAGTTTAAAAAGAAAGTGTTCTGGTTTACTTAATAATGTGAATCACTCTAGTTTTATACTACGGTATCGGTGACTTTTATAAAAGGAATGTATCTCTTTTAAAAAGACTTAACGTATGTAGTACTTTAGGGTTAAAACCCGGACTTTGACATAAAATGAAAGTACCTTGAGTTGTGTGTAACTTGCTTATGCTTGTTGTTATGAAAATTGACCATGTTACGTGTGATAGCCTTGTTGTGCAAGTACTATGTTCACTTGATTACCGGTTCATCCGGGAATGTATCTCACTTGATTACCGGTTCATCCGGGAATGTATCTCACTTGATTACCGGTTCATCCGGAAATGTATCTCACTTGATTACCGGTTCATCCGGGAATGTATCTCACTTGACACGGTTCACCCGAATGTATCTCACTTGACTACCGGTTCATCCGAATGTATTTCACTTGACTACCGGTTCATCCGGAATGTATTCCACACGCTTTCTATATTGGGTCCATAAGATGGGCCGAGACACGTTATACGTATCACATGATTTATACCTAGATCGGGCCGGTGAGGAAGGAGTTCCACGTATGAGGATGACTTTGAGGCGCGTGAGTCCACGACTTGACATGATCGCTTTTATGTTGTGAATCGTAGTTTGGTTATCATACATGTCTCCGCTTTATGTAGACTATTATAATTTCATTTACGATTTTACGCTTTCACATACTTGGTACCGTTGCATCGACCTCCTCGGGGCCGCGTTCATGCCGCAGTAAAGGTACATCGATCGCCGATCCCCGCTTATAGGATCACATTCGTGTTGGGAAGCTCCGCTTCCGAGGCTTATCTTTTGTATGTGTTCCCCGAGTTGTAGGTTCTTGTACATTCGTGGTATGGCGGGGCCTGTCCGCCATAGTTGTTGTAAATCTTAGAGGTTCAGAATCGCAAGTGTGGTTGTAAAAGGATTAAACTGTTCGGTTTTATGTATATCTTGAAGGCAATCGTTTTGGTTGGCTTTGCTTATTTATTATATCTCTTGTTTCATGATTCATGTTTTATTTTCCGCCGTTTTCTCGATGTTGTATCACTAGGTGCCCGGTAAGGCACGATGGGCCCGTTCGGGCGTTACAAAGTGGTATCGAGCGATTAGTCCTCGGAAAGTGTCTACGCCGTGTCTAGTAGTCTTGATTATCGGTGTGTGCACCACATCTATAATCGTGAGGCTATAGGACATGTAGGATTGGTTTCTATTCTTCTCATTCCGAGATCGTGCCTTAGAGCCGAGTTGTAAGTTGGACCCTCCGATGTGTTTCATTTTACCGCATGCCTCGCGCAGTGCAACCTGAGCCCATGGGCAAGGCGATGAGGAGTCATAGCGAGATACAGAGAGTACGAGGCGCAGCCCTGGCCAAGACTGAGACCGTGCTGCCGACGGAGGGTTTCGCGACGCCGCCAAAGACCAAAGAGAAGTTTAGAGCCGCAGCGGTCGCCGAGACTACAAGACTGAGCCTCCGTCCCACACCGAGCCGATGAGACGGGTACAAGGAGATGGCGCCATCGCCGGTCGTGGCCAGATATGAGGATAGGCTGGATGCAGCAGTTCCAGCCCCAGCAGCACCCGTAGTCCACCCCCGAGCAGACAGTTTGAGGCTACAGGACTTTCTGAGTTGTATCCCTCCAGTGTTCTATGGATCGAGAGCCGAGCGACCTCGTGAGTTTATCCGACCTACAATGATCATGAGAGTGATCGAGCCTCGCAGGCGTCGGTGGTATTGGGTTCGCATCACCGCGTGATACCGCAGCTTGACCGTTTGATTCGTGGAGCTGTCCCGGAAGAGCATGCACTTCCAGCATTTGGGACGAGTTCTCGAGGCATTTCTTGCACATTTCTTGCCTCCACGATGAGAGGGCTCGCCGGCGATTTTTGACGCTGAGGCGACGCGGACGGTTAGAGAGTACAATGGAGTTCGACTCATTAGCTCGGTATGTTCCCGCGTGGTAGCCGATATGGAGGACAGAGTACACCGCCACGCCACCGGCTGGACGATTATGGCAGAGGCTTCAGACGGTGTAGCTCTTCAGCCGGGCATGGACATTGCCCGCATGCAAGCTCATGCACTAGGTTGTGAGGCACGGAGATGTAACGACCCGTTCCGGGGCCCGTTACTGGTGCCTTACCCTGGGCACCCTAGTGATACATACATCAGAGAAAATCAGCGGAACATAAAACATGAGTCATTTAACAAGAGATATCATAAATAAACAAAGGCCAACCAAATAGCTTGCCTTCAAGATATACATAAAACACGAATAGCTTTAATCTTTACAACCCCGCCCACAACAGACTACACTTAAGATTTACAACGACTATGACGGACAGGCCCCGCCATACCTCGAATGTACAAGAACCTACAACTCGTGGAACACATACCAAAAGATAAGCCTCAAGAAACGGAACTTCCCAATACGCTGAATCGTGATCCTAAGAAATGGATCCACGATCGATGCATTCTACTCGCGGCATGAACGCAGCCAAGGAGGTCAAGATAACAGTACCAAGTATGTGAAACTGCATATCAGAATGAAATCATACTAGTCTATATAAAGCAGAGACATGTATGATAACCAAACTACGCTCACAACATAAAACAATCATCACTCCAATATAACTACGGGTCTCACGCCCACAACATCAATCGAGTTCGCATTATGGCCGCATGCCCCTGAATCTCAGACGGTGTAGACATGTCCATGATGCAACAATAATACCAATGTCCCATGGCCACATGCCCCTGAATTCGTGATCGGTGTAGACATGTCCATGTGACCTCAACAACAAGACAAAGAATCCAAATGGAAGCATACCCGCGCGCTACGATCGTGTCGATATGTCCAAAGGGAAAAATAAGACAACATTCCAAATGGACGATACCCGCGCTACGCATCGTGTCGGTATGTCCAAAGGGAAAAATAAGACAACATTCCAAATGGACGATACCCGCGCGCTACACATCGTGTCAAGATGTCCAAAGGGAAATCACGCGCGATAATCAAATGGAAACATACCCGCGCGCTACGATCGCGGTCGAGATATCCAAAGCGATTAACCACAAGACCTTAACCAAAATGGAAGCATACCCGCGCCACGATCGTGTCGGATGTCCAAAGCGATTAACAACAATAATACTATCAACAGGAACGTACCCGTGGAATTTCTCCGTCACTGCCGGCACGTCCAAGTAAGTTCTCAACCAGTCAATCGACCCTCTATCGAGAGACGCGGTAACACAGAAACACAACGATTGTACAATAAAGGCTATCATCACAAGCATAGGCAAGTTTCACAACAACAAGCATAGGCAAGTTTCACACAACTCAAAGTACTTTCATTTTATGCCAAAGTCCGGGTTTTTAACCCCAAAGTACTACATACGTTATGTTCTTTTAAAAGAGATCCATTACTTTTATAAAAGTCACCCGATACCCATTGTTATACCCCGTAGTTCCAGGGTATGTATGTGAGGACGTACGTACGAGAATACGACAGAAATTTTGGAAAGAAAGGAAGATGTGATTTTTTCGACTAAAAGTTCCGTTTTGAAGAAAAAGGTTCGTTAACGGGAATTGATTCCAGATTTGGTATTTGGACTTCTTGGATTATATTAGAATTTTGAGGTTTTAATTTCGAAATGGTCACGTGGGACCCACTGAGAAATTTACGGTTTGTGGGGCCCGCTTTGTTTTTGAGATTTCGTATTTTGGATATTTTCTAAGACGAAATATTTTGATCGAATTGGGGCGACACGTGTCACCCCCATGTGGCACTTGGCCGAATGGGTGGACAAGTTGGCCATCTGTCCTCGCCGACGGCCTCACACTTGGCACCATTTTCGTTTGGCCATGTGGTGTGGTGGGACCCACACACACATGGCCCAATCTTGACCCTACACTTATATTGATCTTGGCCCTTGGTTCTTCTATAAATACCCTTTCGCTGAAGAGTAAAATCATCCTCACTTGAAAGCTTTCCAAAGCAAATGCTTTCCCTCCCTTTGTGTAGATTTCGTCCCTCCCCTCTTGTGTAGAAAATACTTGGTGTATTGTTGTATAATCCCAAATACCTTGGCCTAGTATCCCTAGTAGTATTCCAAAGTTATTTCAATACTAGAGCCCTAAATACTACTTTATTCCAATAGCCAGAAACGAAACCCTGAAAAATCTTCCTAGCTTGGTGGAAGTATTTAGAAGTTGTTTAGAAACTTCTAAGGGTCGCTGGAGCGGTTGGAGCGTAGGATTGGAGCTAAACGTTGCTCAGATCGACTTATAACTTGGATAATTTTGGGCTTATCGAGGTAATGATCTACGCCCCTATTGTAATTGGATATTACATATTGTAGTAGTTATACTTGAGTATATTATATTGGAAGGATGATTATAAAGGATTGAATCAGATTTACATTGGATTGTACTTACAGAGACTTGTGTAAGTATTATTGTGAAGATATTTGAACACGTCCTGTTAGACGTGTAATCCCCTCGAGTTGTTGGCACAGTAGCGGGCCCGTTAGGAGGAGATTTATGTGATAGCGGGGAGGTGTCGAAATTTACAGAGAATAAGGAATCTTGTGTTTAGAATATTCTACGAGAGTGCTAGAAGTTGATTTATATATTGTGGTTGTTATAGGTGGATCTTTCTACGCCGCATACTTGACTTGGCTTGTGGTTTAAGATAAAGGTATGTGATTCTTCCTATACTCTTGAGCATGATTGTTGTGAACTATATAGTACGAGACGACGTGTGTGAAACGATTTTTGTTTGTTTAAAACATAAAGTGTTATAATGGCTTTATGGGAAGTTAGTTATAACGACTTTATGAAGATAAAAGAAAGATTTGGTTTTGATAAGAAACGACTTGATTTTGAAAGTTAAGAGACTTGATCTTGAAGATAAGAGACTTGACTTATAACGACTTGTTTTCGGAAAAGGAGAAGTAACTTGATTTAAGTATAGGTTACTTGTTTTGAAAAGAGTAAGTTAATTGGGTTTTAAAAAGAGTATACTTGATGTTGTTCTAAAAGAAAAGCACTTGGTTTATAAAGTATAGAGTACTTGATTTTAAAAAGCCTTGTAAAGATTTTTAATAAGGTTAAGTAATTTGTTTTTAAAAGTAAAACTTGTTTTCTTTATATACTACTAGTATTAGTATCATGTGGCTTTTACATATAAAGAGGTCTTTTTGAAAGGAAAGTATGTAGTATTTTGGGTTTGAAACCCGGATTGTTGATTAAAATGAATGTATGTTAAACTTGCCTATGCTTGTTGTGATAGTCTTTGATGTGCAAGTGTTTTGTTGATGTACTGCCGTGACTCTCTGGGAGGGCCGGCTATCTGATTGATTGACTGGACATACTGACGTTGGGTGGTCCACGAGTATGCGTCCACTTTGAGTATTGACTGGTTGTTTCTGTACTGTCGTGACTCTCTGGGAGGGCCGGCTATCTGATTTATTTCCTTTGGACATGCTGACGTGATGGATGTTCCACGCACGCGCCCGAGGATGGTTTCATAGCCATGACTTCCGAGGTAAGATGCCGGCACGCGTCATCGCGAGGTTCAGACTGTTAGTCCATGGACCGCTAATCCATGAAGCTTGCCGCGGTGACGAGCGATCACGGGCTTGGTTTGTACGTGTGGTTCAGGCACACTTTAGATACTTGTTCTGGTCATTTTCTCGCACGGTAGCCTCCGTAGATAGCTTAAGATACTTGCCTCTGGCCATATCTTGTGAGACGGTAGGCTATCAGACGTTAGCTTAAGATACTTGCCTCTATGCGTGGCTAGCTTTTGACCGTAGTTGGCTTCCGCATCTTGCCCGTGATGGGATATGACTAGCTTTTGACCGTAGTTGGCTATTCTACTTGCCCGACGGTTTTGATGACGCAGCGTGATCTAGTGTTCGTGTTCACATACGGGTGTTGTTTTACATCATGTACCGCGGCGCTGAGGAATGAGTTCCACTGCATGAGTGGTATTACGGGCGTGAGACCCATAATTATGTGAGTGATTATTCCGGGATACGCCCCTTACTTGACATAATCATACTTATTGCGAAATGGTTTTATAAAATGATGAAATGTGATTTCATTACGCATTTTCAGCCACATACTTGTACTGGCTCGACCTCTTCGGCCGCGTTCATGCCGCAGTAGGTACACCGCTTGGTTGATCTCGCCATAGGATCGCAGTCATTGGGAAGCTCCGTTCCCGAGGCTTATCTTTGGTATACCCCGTCATCAGAGGTACTTGTACATTCGTGGTATGGCGGCCCCGTCCCGTCATAGTTGTCAGATATCTTAGAGGTCTGTAATCGCTTTGTGTGGTTTGTAAAAGGATAACTGTCGGTTTTATGTATATATACCAAGGCAACATTGGGTTGGCCTGCTTATTTATTTATGTCTCTCATTTCATGTAAAGTTTTTATTTCCGCTGGTTTTCTCCGATGTTGTATCACTAGGGTGCCCGGTAAGACACCAATGACGCCCGGTTTTGGGGCGCCACAAGTGGTATCGAGCGATTAATCCTCGGAAAGTGTCTACGACCGTGTTCAGTAGTAGTCTTGATTATCGGTGTGTGCACCACATCTATAATCGTGAGGTCGCAGACATTTAGGATTGGTTTCTATTCTTCTCACTCAGATCGTGCCTTAGAGCGATGTTGTAAGTTGGACTCTTCCGACGTGTTCTTTCTCGCCGCTTATGCCTCCGCGCAAGGCAACCCGCCCGGGGCGGCAAGGCACCGGGAGCCGCGAGCGGGACACAGAGGAGTACGAGGCGCAGCCCTGGCCATTACCCGAGATAGTTCTTCAGACGGCGAAGTTTCATGACGCCGCCAAATTTCAAAGAGAGGTTGAGCCGCAGCGATGGTCGCAGAGACCACGCAGACTGAGCCTCCACCCCACACCGGAGCAGAGGAGATGGGTTACAAGGAGATGGCCCGATTCGCCGTGATCGTGGCCGACACGGCGAGAGGCCGGACGCAGCAGCCCAGAGCCCCGTAGTTCATCCCGCATCGGATAGTTTGAGGCTACGGATTTTCTCGAGTTGTATCCCGCCGCAGTTCTACGGTCGAGGCTCGAGGATGATCCGCAGGAGTTCATCCGCCGCCATGAGGATCATGCGAGTGATCAAGGCTTCGAGACCGAGTCCGTGATTTTGCTCGCGATCGGCCGCGTGATACCGCAATGATCGTTTGATTCACGGAGCTGTCCCGGGAGCATGCTACCACTGCTTTGGGACGAAGTTCTCGAGGCATTTTCACCATTTCTTGCCGCAGATGGCGAGGGCACGCCGATGTGTTTCGACGCCGAGACAGGAGGACGCATACCGAGTACAACGTAGAGTTCGACTCGTTGGCTCGATATGTCCCTCGTTAGTAGCTAATATGGAGGACAGAGTGCACCGCCACGTCACAGGCTTGATGACTACTTGGCGTAGTCTTGTTCGTATCGCTCACCGGCATGGACATCGCCCGCACGCAGCTCATGCACTAGGGTGCGAGGCACGAGAGACCGACGATTGACCAATATCGCCAGAAGAGGCCGTGACAGCAGTGTCCTTTGGTAACTTTCAAGGCGGACCGCCTCAGCAGCAGACTAGTTATACGCCGCCGCCAGTACAGAGTGGTCCTCTACAGTCTTCAGGGCCTCCAGAGTATTCAGGAGCAGGTCAGGGCTCCAAGGGTTCAGGTTTTCGTGAGTTGGTGCCGGCAGAAGCCACCCCGACCTAAGTGTAACCACAGGTAAACCCCATTCGGGAGTGTCGAGGACTTGTTTTACATGTGACGGGCCATTTTATGAGAAATTGTCCTACCAGAGGTAGCGGATGTTGAGACTCAAATTTCGGATCCGTCATGGTTCTTCGCCTTCGATAGCTAGCAAGTGTTCATATACGGCGAGCCAGCGAGGTGGGTCGTGGAAGTTCCCAGTTATAGCGGTCCTTGAAATCGCCTATTTGTTTTTGTGATATCAGGTATATCCTTGACCCTCTAAGAGACTAGTATGCATTTGTATTAAGATAAGTATATTTTTAATTATTATGTTCTGATAGCATTATGTTGGTGTGATAATTCCATGGGTAGTGTAAGATGGAAGTGGTAGCTTTCATGACGTGAATTAGTAAGATTGTTCCGATCGGGAACGAGAGATTGGGCGCGATAGCGGTCGGGTTGAGGCCAGTCGCGGTCAACCCGCACCGGATTGAGGTGGGCTTCGAGGTGGTCCCGCCGGTGGTAGGTCACGGTGCTAGGCCCAAGTTTAGGTAACCATCGTATGAGTTCGGGACGTGTTCGATCGGGATCGGATCGTGAAGGCCGAGATAGGCCTTAGAGTAAATTGAAGCTAGTAGAGCTTGTGAGATTAGAAATGATTTCCTCGTTAGCTTGGATTTGTATGTTATACTATGGCCATTGATGGCGTGATTGGTTTCGTAAGTATAAGAGTGAAGACTATACCAGACACGCTCGTTTGGAGACTTAGAAGGAACATTCGACGAATGTTTCTAAGGGGAAGAATGTTATACCCCGTAGTTCCGTGGTATGTATGTGAGGACGCACGAGAATACGGCGTAAATTTTGGAAAGAAAGGAAGATGTGATTTTTTCGACGGAAAAGTTCCGCTTTGTGAAGAAAAAGGTTCGTTAACGGGAATTGGATTCCCGATTTGGTATTTGGACTTCTTGGATTATATTAGAATTTTGAGGTTTTAATTTCGAAATGGTCACGTGGGACCCACGGGAGAAATTTACGCTTTGGGGCCCGCTTTGTTTTTGAGATTTCGGTATTTTGGATATTTTCTAAGACGAAATATTTTGATTTAATTGGGGCGACACGTGTCACCCCACGTGGCACTTGGTCGAATGGGTGGACAGTGGCTAGGCCACTTGTCCTCGCCGATTTGGCCTCACACTTGGCACCATTTGCTTGGCCATGTGGTGTGGTGGGACCCACACACACATGGCCCAATCTTGACCCTACACTTATATTGATCTGCCCTGGTTCTTCTATAAATACCCTGGCTTCAAGAGTAAAATCATCCTCACTTGAAAGCTTTCCAAAGCAAATGTTTTCCTCCCTTTGTGTAGATTTCGTCCTCTCCTCTTGTGTAGAAAATACTTGGTGTATTGTTGTATAATCCCAAATACCTTGGCCTAGTATCCCTAGTAGTATTCCAAAGTTATTTCAATACTAGAGTCTGAATACTACTTTATTCCAATACCAGAAACGAAACCCTAGAAAAATCTTCCTAGCTGGTGGAAGTATTTGCAGGTTGTTTAGAAACTTCTAAGGGTCGCTGGAGCGGGTCGAGCGTAAGGATCGAGCCAAACGTTGCTCGTGATCGACTTATAACTTGGATAATTTTTGGGCTTATCGAGGTAATGATCTACGCCCCCTATCAGAATTGGATATTACATATTGTAGTAGTTATACTTGAGTATATTATATTGGAAGGATGATTATAAAGGATTGAATCAGATTTACATTGACCGCATTTACAGAGACTTGTGTAAGTATTATTGTGAAGATATTTGAACACGCCCTGTTAGACGGTAATCCTCGAGTTGTCGCCCGGTAGCGCCCGGTTAGTGAGGAGATTTATGTGATAATGGGAGGTGTCACGAAATTTCGTAGAATAAGGAATCTTGTGTTTAGAATATTCTACTGAGAGTGCTAGAAGTTGATTTATATATTGTGGTTGTTATAGGTGGATCTTTCTACGCCACATACTTGACTTGGCTTGTGGTTTAAGCCAAAGGTATGTGATTCTTCCTATACTCTTGAGCATGATTGTTGTGAACTATATAGTACCAGACGACGCATGTGAAACGATTTTTGTTTGTTTTAAAACATAAAGTGTTATAATGGCTGTATGGGAAGTTCGTTATAACGACTTTATGAAGATAAAAGAAAGATTTGGTTTGACAAGAAACGACTTGATTTTGAAAGTTAAGAGACTTGATCTTGAAAGATAAGAGACTTGACTTATAACGACTTGTTTTCTAAAAGGAGAAGTAACTTGATTTAAGTTTAGGTTACTTGTTTTTTTAAGAGTAAGTTATTTTGTTTTTAATAATAGTATATTTGATGTTTTTATAAAATAAATTCAGTTGGTTTATAAAGTATATATTACTTTATTTTAAAAGCCTTGTAAAGATTTTTACGAAGGTGAAGTAATTTGGTTTTAAAAGTAAAACGTGTTTTCTTTATATACTACGAGTATTAGTATCATGTGGCTTTTACGTAGAAAGAGGTCTTTTGTTAAGGAAAGTATGTAGTATTTTGGGTTTGAAACCCGATTGTTGATTAAAATGAATGTATGTTAAACTTGCCTATGCTTGTTGTGATAGTCTTTGATGTGCAAGTGTTTTGTTGATGTCGCCGTGACTCTCCGGGAGGCCGCTATCCGATTGATTGACCGACATACCGACGCCAGTGGTCCACGAGTATGCGCCCACTTTGAGTATTGACCGTTGTTTCGCATCGTCGTGACTCTGCGAGGGCCGGCTATCCGATTTATTTCCTTCGACATGCCGACGTGATGGATGTTCCACGCACGCGCCCGCAGGATGGTTTCATGGCCATGACTTCCGAGGTAAGATGCCGGGCACGCGGTCATCGTGAGGTTCAGATCGTTAGTCCATGGACCGCTAATCCATGAAGCTTGCCGCGCGACGAGCGATCACGCTTGGTTTGTACGCTGGTTCGTGCACACTTTAGATACTTGTTCGTCATTTTCTCGCACCGTAGCCTCCGTAGATAGCTTAAGATACTTGCCTCGGCCATATCTTGTGAGACGGAGGCTATCAGACGTTAGCTTAAGATACTTGCCTCGCCGCTGCGTGGCTAGCTTTTGGATCGTAGTGGCTTCCGCATTGCCCGTGATGGGATATGACTAGCTTTTGACCGGTAGTTGGCTATTCTACTCGCCCGACGGCTTTTGATGACGCAGTGTGATCTAGTGTTCAAGTTCACATACGGGTGTTGTTTTACATCATGTACCGCCGGCAATGAGGAATGAGTTCCACGCATGAGTGGTATTACGGGCGTGAGACCCATAATTATGTGAGTGATTATTCGGGATACGCGCCCTTACTTGACATAATCAAGCTACTTATTGCGAAATGGTTTTATAAAATGATGAAATGTGATTTCATTACGCATTTTCGGGCCACATACTTGGTACTTGTAATCGACTTCCTTCGGCCGCGTTCATGCCGCAGTAGGTACACCGCTTGGTCGATCTCGCCATAGGATCGCAGTCAGCCGTTGAAGCTCTGCTCCCGAGGCTTATCTTTTGGTATAGTCCCTGTCATCAGAGGTACTTGTACATTCGTGGTATGGCGGCCCCGTCGTCATAGTTGTTGTATATCTTAGAGGTCAGAGTAATCACAGGCGTGGTTTGTAAAAAGGATAACTGCTCGTTTTATGTATATATACCAAGGCAACGGTTGGATTTGCTTATTTATTTATGTCTCTCATTTCATGTGTAAAGTTTTTATTTCCGCTGGTTTTCTCTGATGTTGTATCACTAGGGTGCCCGGGGTAAGGCACCAGTGACGGGCCCGGGTTTCGGGGCGTCACACCCATAGTATTAGAATGACCAACCCACCTTCCTTTTCAAAATCAAGTAACAACATTCTTTTCCTAAGTTCCAGTTTGCCTAGTTTCAATTACTCAAGCTTCTCATTTTCAAATGGTTTCATAGTTCCCAAACTTAATCACTTGATTCCTTTTTAGAACAATTGAGTAACATATGTCATATACGTGAGTAGTTTATTCTTGTTTATAACGATCTTATTACAAAGCACCATGATCTAGAAAATGTAATATCATTTTGTCTCATCTTAGCTTCTATGCAGATGGAGGTTTCTACCGGTTTTAATACAACACATCATTATTCAATACATTTTCCTTTATTAACGCCGCAGGGTCCTGTCGATACACATTCGATTCCCAAATCAAGAAACATTATCCCTTTAAAACCAAGTACTCATTACTCACGAATGAGGTTTCACACAAACATCCACATTAAAACAAATAAGTTAAGTCTCTTATCTTATAAGATCAAGTCTCTTAACTTCTAACATCAAGAAACCATTTTCACTTACATAAGGTCGTTATAACTAACTTCCCATAAAGCTATTATAACACCCTATGTTTTAAACCAACCAAATCACTTAGCACATGTACGCCTACCGCACTACATAGTTCACAACAATCATGCTAGAAAAGATAGAAGAGGTTCACATACCTCGCGACGATTTATCGACAATAAGCAAAATGCTCCAAGTACTACAACCTTGCTAGCCCTTTCCACTCTCGAGTAGAATACGCTACTCTTAGTACTTTCACCTATAAAGGTCAAAACGTCTATTAACCCCAAAACACAAGTTTCTATCTTTCTATAGAAAATTCGGCAACACCTCCCCGCAATAAACAGAATCTCCTCCTCTATCGAGGCCGGCCACCAAGCCAACCAGGGGTTTACACGTCTACCCTGACGTGTACAATTCTACTCAAGAATACTACACAATTCTACCGCAAAAAATTACTATGTAAATACAGTTCAGTTATGTTCTTTATTCTTCAGTCTTAAGTCAAAAGACATTGAAGAATACTAAGTAGTTCCATATATAGTATACTTCAACTATACTCTAACAAACATGTAATTTCCAATTACAATAGGGACAAGATAATTACCTCGATAAGCCCAAAATTATCCAAGTTATAATGTCGATCCCGAGCAAGGTTTAGCTCCACTCGCGCGCTCCAAACCACTCCAAACAACCCTTGAAGTTCTAACTAACTTCTACTCACATACTTCAACCAACTATGAAGATTTCCTTAGGGTTTCGTTTGAGACTAAAGGACAAAAGGTAGTATTTCCGACTCTACGTAAAGAGGTATCTTGGAATACTACAAGGTACAAGGCTAAGGTATTTTGGGCATTATAACAATACTGGGGAGTATTTCTATACCACAACAAGGGTATTATACTAAAACAACTAGGCAGTGGGTACCCTACTAGACCTCACAAGAGGGGAGACCTCACCGCCAAAGGCCACTTTCAAGGGGAGAGGAGCTCTTGGACGAGAGTCAACAAGAGGAGGAGGATTCAAGACTTGGAAACATTTGTGGATGAATGAAGTCTTCACAGGGGGTATTTATAAGAAACCCAAATGCCAACCAATGGCCAAGATCAAGCCATGTGCAAGGCAAGTGTAAGGCCTTGATCAAGCCAAGTGCACCCTAACCCCTACTCCACAAAACATGGCACAAGACAAGCCACAAAACAAGGCCAAAACAAGGCACAAAACAAGGAACCAATAGGGCAAAAAACGTGAGCCACAATATCAATCCACCGTGAACTAATCGTCCACTCGACGCCACAAGCTTCCAATGCGAGGTGACACATGTCACCTCCCGTTGGTCCAAAATGTTTCGTCTCTAAAAATCCGCAAAAATTAAAAAGGACATAGCCGAATTTTCCCTACGAAAGTCGTGGAAACGTTTCGTCGGAAAAACGACTGCAGTGCGATTGTGCAAATGTAACCGCCAAGCCACTCTAGGCGGGGTGACACGTGTCACCCTCCTATCGCCCTCAAAAACGCCTTCAAAAAATATCCACAATGGCCAAAATCTCAAAACAAAGCTGGTTCTACAAAATCAGAATTTCTCCCGTGGCCCCACGTGACCATTTCCAAAATAAAATTCCATAATTCTCTAATATTCCGTGAAGTCCGATACCAAATGGGAATCCACCCCATTAACGAACCTTTTTCCTTCTCAAACCGGAAACTTTTCCGTGGAAAAATCACCTCTTTCTTCCTTTCCACCTTTTCTCGTATTCTCGCACGCACGCCCTCGCATACATACTGGAAATACGGGTATAACATTCTCCTCCTTAGAAACATTCGTCCCGAATGTTCCTTCACAAGACGGATATCGATGAAGCTCTTCTAACAAATTGCCAACGCCACACCGCCAATAAATAACACACGTTATCTTCCTTCCTTACTCGTCGCCCTTCTCGAACACTTGAACTCTCCCAAGACGCACCATACTTCATCATTACTTGCTCTCGAAAATCTCTGAGTCACTACTCCAAACTTGGTCATCTTACTAACCTCAAACTTCCTTAAGGCCATTCCCGCCTTTACGAACCGCTCGTCGAACGCGTCCACGAACTCATACGATGATCATACAAACTTGGGCCTAGCATCCTCGTGACCCTACCACCGGGACCACCCAACCGCCCCACCCCAAACCGGGTTACGGTTTGACCCGCAAATGGTCCTAAACCCGACCCCCAACCGTGCCAAACTCTTGTTCCCCGATCCGGAACAATCTTACTAATTCACATCATGAAAGCTACCACTTCCATCTCACACTACCCATGGACTTATCACACAAATAAATCCCACGTATACTACTCACCCTTATAAAGGTCAAACATAAAACGAATCCTTTACTCAAGACGACCTTACCTCTAAGGTCTCAGTCGTGAAATAGTCTAAGGTTCACACTTACCATGCCTCCATACGTATCCTTCCAACTAACCATGCATTTTAACTCACACATATCACAATGCTATCCGTACATAGCACACAATAATGAGATCATCATAACAAGCATACCAGAACTCTAGAGGGTTAAGGATATACATGAAGCTACCGCTCCACTCTAATCATAGGCCTCACTGCAGGCGCATACCGTAGGCGTGATGAACCACCACGCATCCTCGGCGTCGAGTCGTAACATCCGCGCTTCCTTGGTAGACGCTTCGCAAATGGCCCCGCTGGCCGCATGCAAAACAAACTCCCAATCTAGCACGACACTCTCCAAAATGGAGTCTACCACAATGGTCACAACGAGGTAGGGTGGCTTCACCGTTAACACCCCGCTTCTCCCGGAAATCTGAACCTCGAGCCCCGACCAGATCTCAAGACGGTGGAGGACCACTGCATCTTGCGGGGTATATAACTAGCTCGCCGAGGCGGTCCGCCTCGAAAGCCACCAAAGCGACTCTGCCGCCCCGCCTCTTCTCGCTGATCCGTGTCATTCCGCGACCCTCCGCGCCTCACATCCTGGTGCATGAGCTCGCACGCGGCAATGTCCATGCCCTACCAAGAGAAACACCCGCACAAGATTCGCCATATAATCATCAAGCCCGTGACGTAGCGATGCACTTATCCTCCATATTCGCAACTAGCGCAGGACATATCGAGCCAAAGAATCGAACTCGACATTGTACTCCCGACGGCGCCTCTCTCGCCTCAAGAATAAAAATCATTTACCGCGCCCTCCTCATCCGCGGAGGCAAGAAGTGCGCGAGGAAAGCCCCAAAACTCATCCCATACTGCTGAGGTGCATGCTCTCCCGAAAGCTCCCATGAATCAAACCAATCGATCGGTATCACGCACCGATGCGAACCAAAGGTCACAGACTTCCAAGCCTTGATCACCCGCATGATCCGTCAGAATCGCCGGATGAACTCCCGCGATCATCCTCAGCCTCGACCAAAACTCGCGGCTACAACTCGTAAAGTCCCGTAGCCTCAAACTATCTCGCCGGGGTGAACCATCGTGCTATCGAATCGAATCGCCGTGATCCAAATTTATCCTCATATCTCGCCACGACCGCCAAGAATCGCCATCTCCTTGTAACCCATCTCCTCTCGCCCCTGCATCGTGGATCGAGGCTCAGTATCGCGGTCTCGGCAGCCTATTGCTGCGCCTAACCTCGCTGGGCCGGGCGGCGCCACAAAACCCGCCGTCAAGCACAACTCGTATCGACCGCTCGCGCTTCGAACTCTCTCAGATCTCACTAGCAGCCTCGGCCGCTTGCCTTCTCGGGCTCGCTGCTTGCGCGAGGCATAACCGTAAAAACGAGATACGCCGCAGGGGTCCAACTTACAACATGCCTCTAAGGCACGATCTCGTGATGAGAAGAATGGAAACTAATCCTAAATGTCTCAGCCTCTCGATTATAGACGTGGTGCACAACACATCGATAATCAAGACTTACTAGACACGGTTCAGACACTTTCCGAGGATTAATCGCTCGATACCACTTTTGTAACGACCTGCCTGGCCCGCATCGTGCCTTACCCCGCACCCTAGTGATACATACATCGAGAAAATCAGCGAACATAAAACATGAGTCATTTAACAAGAGATATCATAAATAAACAAAGCAACCAAACAGCTTGCCTTCAGATATACATAAAACCCGAATAGCTTTAATCTTTACAACCCCGCCCACAACAGACTACGCACTTAAGATTTACAACGACTATGACGACAGTGGCCCCGCCATACCCCTCGAATGTACAAGAACCTACAACTCAGTGGAACACATACCAAAAGATAAGCCTCAAGAAACGGAACTTCCCAATACGTCAATCAGGATCCTAAGAGCGGGATCCACGATCGATGTACTCTACCGCAGATTTAACGCAGCCTCAAGGAGGTCAAGACAACAGTACCAAGTATGTGAAATCAGATAATATCAGAATGAAATCATACTAGTCTATATAAAGCAGGAGACATGTATGATAACCAAACTACAGTTCACAACATAAAACAGTCATCACTCCAATATAACTATGGGTCTCACGCCCACAACATCAATCAGGTTCGCATTATGGCCGCATGCCCCCGGAATACTGCATCGGTGTAGACATGTCCATGATGCAACAATAATACCAATGTCCCATGGCCACATGCCCCCGGAATTCTGGATAGGTGTAGACATGTCCACGTGGACTCAACAACAAGACAAAGAATCCAAATGGAAGCATACCCGCAGCGCTACGCATCGCGGTCGATGTCCAAAGGGAAAATAAGACAACATTCCAAATGGACGATACCCGCAGCGCTACGCATCGTGTCGTATGTCCAAAGGAAAAATAAGACAACATTCCAAATGGACGATACCCGCAGCGCTACGATCGTGTCGTATGTCCAAAGGGAAATCACAAGGCGATAATCAAAATGGAAACATACCCGCGCGCCACGATCGTGTCGTGATATCCAAAGCGATTAACCACAAGACCTTAACCAAAATGGAAGCATACCCGCGCGCTACGATCGTGTCGATATGTCCAAAGCGATTAACAACAATAATACTATCAACGCGAACGCATCTGCGGAATTTCTCCGTCAACGCCAAGACGCCCAAGTAAGTTCTCAACTACCAACCGACTTTATCGAGAGACGCGTAAATACGAAACACAACGATTGTATAATAAAGGCTATCATCACAAGCATAGGCAAGTTTCACAACAACAAGCATAGGCAAGTTTCACACAACTCAAAGTACTTTCATTTTATGCCAAAGTCCGGGTTTTTAACCCCAAAGTACTACATACGTTAAGTTCTTTTAAAAGAGATCCATTACTTTTATAAAAGTCACCTGATACCCGTAGTATTAGAATGACCAACCCACATTCCTTTTCAAAATCAAGTAACAACATTCTTTCCTAAGTTCCAGGTTTGCCTAGTTTCAATTACTCAAGCTTCTCATTTTCAAATGGTTTCATAGTTCCCAAACTTAATCACTTGATTCCTTTTAGAACAATTGAGTAACATATGTCATATACGAGTAGTTTATTCTTGTTTATAACGATCTTATTACAGCAGCCATGATCTAGAAAATGTAATATCATTTTGTCTCATCTTAGCTTCTATGCAGATGGAGGTTTCTACTGGTTTTAATACAACACATCATTATTCAATACATTTTCCTTTATTAACGCTGCAGTTGGTGCTGTCGATACACATTCTCGATTCCCAAATCAAGAATCATTATCCCTTTAAAACCAAGTACTCATTACTCACGAATGAGGTTTCACACAAACATCCACATTAAAACAAATAAGTTAAGTCTCTTATCTTATAAGATCAAGTCTCTTAACTTCTAACATCAGTAAACCATTTTCACTTACATAAGGTCGTTATAACTAACTTCCCATAAAGCTATTATAACACCCTATGTTTTAAACCAACCAAATCACTTAGCACATGTACGTCTACCGTACTACATCGTTCACAACAATCATGCTAGAAAAGATAGGAAGAGGTTCACATACCTCGCGACGATTTATCGACAATAAGCAAAATGCTCCAAGTACTACAACCTTGCTAGCCCTTTCCACTCCTCGAGTAGAATACGCTACTCTTAGTACTTTCACCTATAAAGGTCAAAACGTCTATTAACCCCAAAACACAAGTTTCTATCTTTCTATAGAAAATTCGCAAAGACTCTCCCCGCAACAGCGTAAATCTCCTCCTCTATCGAGGCCGGCTACCAAGCCAACCAGGGGGGGGGGGGGTTTACACGTCTACCCGGACGTGTACAATTCTACTCAGTAATACTACACAAGTCTACCGCAATACAGTCCTATGTAAATACATCGATTGGGCTTTATTCTTCAGCTTAAGTCAAAAGACATTGCCGAATACTAAGTAGTTCCATATATAGTATACTTCAACTATACTCTAACAAACATGTAATTTCCAATTACAATAGAGGGACAAGATAATTACCTCGATAAGCCCAAAATTATCCAAGTTATAATGTCGATCCTGAGCAAGGTTTAGCTCCACTCCGTGCGCTCCAAACCACTCCAAACAACCCTTAGAAGTTCTAACCAACTTCTACTCACATACTTCAACCAACTATGAAGATTTCCTTAGGGTTTCGGTTTGAGACTAAAAGGACAAAAGGTAGTATTTCCGGACTCTACGTAAGAGGTATCTTTGGAATACTACAAGGTACAAGGCTAAGGTATTTTGGGCATTATAACAATACTAGGGAGTATTTCTATACCACAACAAGGGTATTATACGAAAACAACTAGGCTAGTGGGTACCCTACCGCTAGACCTCACAAGGGAGGGAGACCTCACCCGCCAAAGGCCACTTTCAAGGGAGAGGAGCTCTTGACGAGAGTCAACAAGAGGAGGGAGGGATTCAAGCCTTGGAAACATTTGGGGATGAATGAAGACGTCACACCGGGGGGGTATTTATAGCAAACCCAAATGCCAACCAATGGCCAAGATCAAGCCATGTGCAAGGCAAGTGTAAGGCCTTGATCAAGCCAAGTGCACCCTAACCCTACTCCACAAAACATGGCACAAGACAAGCCACAAACAAGGCCAAAACAAGGCACAAAACAAGGAACCAATAGGGCCAAAAACGTGAGCCACAATATCAATCCAATTCGTGAACTAATCGCCTACTGACGCCACAAGTTTCAATGTGAGGTGACACATGTCACCTCCCGTTGGTCCAAAATGTTTCGTCTCTCGGAAAAATCCGCAAAAATTAAAAAGGACATAGCCGGAATTTTCCCTACGAAAGTCATGGAAACGTTTCGCCGAAAACGACTCTAGTCGCACTGTGCCCAAATGTAACCGGCCAAGCCACCTGGCGGGGTGACACGTGTCACCCTCCTATTGGCCCTCAAAACGCTCTTCGAAAAATATCCACAATGGCCAAAATCTAGAAAACAAAGTGGCCTACAAAATCAGAATTTCTCCCGTGGGCCCCACGTGACCATTTCCGAAAATAAAATTCCATAATTCTCTAATATTCCAGGAAGTCCGAATACCAAATCTTGGAATCCAATTCCCATTAACGAACCTTTTTCCTTCTCAAAAACCGGAAACTTTTCCGTGGAAAAATCACCTCTTTCTTCCTTTCCAATCTTTCTGCCGTATTCTCGTACGTACGTCCTCGCATACATACTCTGGAAATATGGGGTATAACAGGAGAGGTCGATGGAATGACCGAGATCAGCAGAAGAGGGCCAGAACAGCAGGGTCCTTTGGTAACTTTCGAGGCGGACCGCCAGAATAGCCTAGTTATGTACCTCCACCAAGATGCAGTGGTCCCCACGCCGTCGGGGCGTTCGGGGTATTCGGGAGCTGGTCGAGCTCGGGCTTCGGTTCACGATATACATGGGTTCTAGCCAGCAGATTCACGTCACCGATGTGCGATGTGGCAAACATCATCCCGGAATGTCGTCTTTTATCGGTGCTTGCTTCACCGCGTCGAGGCCATGTGACGAGAGATCGTGCTTATAGAGAGGTACTGCAGCGCAGCTCACCGGATCGATGGTGTTCATCGCTTTCATACGCGATGCGCCTGCAGGCGCATTTACGATTAGAGTGAGCGGTAGCCAGTATATCCTTAACCCTCTAGAGGCTTGTATGTTTTGATGTTATGTTAATGTGTTAGGTGTTATGTTCGGATAGCTTTGTGCTAAAATGTGATTTAGGAACCTGGTTGGGGAAAAAGGGTAAGCCTGGGGGTGAGGGAATGATGAACCTTAGAATATTACAGTTGAGACCTTAGATGTAAGGCCGTCTTGGGTACAAGATTTTGCGAGTGATCCTTGTCAGAGTGCATTTTATGCCTAGAAAGTATTGTGTGATAAGTCCCTGGGTTGGGTAAATGAAAGTGGTATCTTTCATGATGTGATTTAGCAAGATTGTTCCGTGTCGAGGAGCAAGAGTTGGCGCGACAGTGGGTCGGGTTGGGGCCATGTTGCGGGCCAACCCGCAGCCTATTTCGAGGTGGGGTCAGCTCTGGGTGGTCCCGCCAGGTGGTAGGGTCACGAGGGTGCTAGGCCCAAGTTTTGGTAACCATCGTATGAGTTCGTGGATATGTTCGACCAGAAGCAGATCGTGAAGGCCGGGAATGGCCTTAAGGAAGATTGAGGCTAGTAGATGACCAAGTTTGGAGGTGGTGACTCCAAAGTTTTGGAAACTAAAGCGATGACTGAAGTGTGGTACGTATGCGAGAGGAGTTCAAGTGTCCGAGAAGGGCACGACGAGTAAGGAAGGAAGAGAACGTGTGATATTTCGTGGCCAGGTGTGGCGTTGGCAACTTGTTAGAAGAACTTCGTTATCTGTTTCGAGAAGGAACATTCGGGACGAATGTTTCTAAGGAGGGGAGAATGTTATACCCCGTATTTTCCAGAGTATATACGTGAGGGCGTACGTATACAATTTGAGCCTTAAAGTAGGCATAGGTTCGAATTTGTGCATAGCTACCAAAAGGAGTCGTTTTTCGACGAAACGTTTCCACAACTTTCGAAGGGAAAATTCCGGCTATGTCATTTATAATTTTTGCGGATTTTTCCGAGAGACGAAACATTTTGGACCAACGGGAGGGTGACATGTGTCACCCTCACATTGGCCGTGAAGTGGACTGAGCAAGCAAAGGCACGTTTTTGTGCCTTGGGTTGGTAGGATATTTGTGCAAGTTGGTGTGGTAGATGGATAAGGTCCACATGGTTGAAATCTAGCCCTACACTTGCACCACACTTGTCTTCATCTTGGCCATTGGTTGGCTTTCACTTGACCTATAAATACCCCTCTAGTTGAAGACATTCTTCATCCAAAATTTAGCAATCTTTCTAAGTCTCAAACCCTCCCTCTCCCTCTTGTGATCTCGTCCACCACACACCCCTCCCCCTCTTGAAGGCCCCTTGGCCGAAACCTACCCCCTCCCCCTTTGTTGAGGCTTGGCCGTGGGGTACACACCCCCCCCTAGCCTAGTTGTCTCGTATAAATACCCCTTGTTGTGGTATAGAAATACTCTCCTAGTATTGTTGTTATGTCCAAATACCTTGGCCCAAATACCTTGTAGTATTCCCAAGGTTACACTTATACAAGCCCAGAAAATACGATTATACTTCCTTTAGCCACAAAAATGAAACCCTAAGGAAATCTTCACCCGTTGTTGAAGTTGTAAGTAGAAGTTGGTTAGAACTTCTAAGGGTTGTTTGGAGCGCTCGGAGTAGGAGCTAAGCGTTGCTCAGGATCGACTTTATACTTGGATAATTTTGGGCTTATCGAGGTAAACACTACTGTCCTTCTATTGTAATTGGAAATTACTTGTTGTAGGAATATATAGTTGATGTATACTATATATAGTACAGAACATTATAATTGTGCGCAATGTCTTTGACTTAAGCCTGAATAATACTTACGAATGTCTTGCGACTTAAGCTGAATTTTAAGTGAATCGTATTCTGATAAGAGGCTTGTGTAGTATTACTGTGGGTAGAATTGTACACGTCCGGTTAGACGTGCAAACCCCCCCTGGTTGGCTTGGTAGCCGGCCTCGATAGAGGAGGAGATTAACGCTGTTGCGGGAGTCTGCCAATTTTACGTAGAAAGATGGGAACTTGTGTTTAAGATTTAATAGACGTTTGTGGCCTTTATAGGTGAAAGTACTAAGAGTAGCGTATTCTACTCGAGGAGTGGAAAGGGCTAGCAAGGTTGTAGTACTTGGAGCTTGTTGCTTATTGTCGATAATCGTCGCGAGGTATGTGAACCTCTTCCTATCTCTTCTAGCATGATATGTGTGAACTATGTAGTACGGTGAGCGTCATGTGCTAAATGTATTTGATTGGTTTAAAACATAAAGGGTTATAACGGCTTTATGGGAAGTCGGTTATAATAGCTTTATGTGGATAAGCAAATACTTTGTGGTTTTTAAAAGGTAACTGATTTGAATAATAACTGGCTTGATATGTGTTAATAAAGAACTTGAAGTATTTCAAAAGATTTATGAATCGTTTTGAAAGAATGAGTATTACTTGGGTTTTGAAAGCTTAAGAGTTATACTAGCTTTATGGGAAGTTAGGTATAACGGCTTAAGAATGTTTTACTGATTTCGGAAATCAGAATGTGTATCGACAAACCACTGCAGCGTTAATAAAAGGAAAATGTATTGACTAAAGAAGTATTAAAACCAGTAGAAACCTCCATCTGCATAGAAGCTAAGATGAGACAAAATGATATTACATTTCCTAGATCATGACTGCTTAATAAGATTGATTATAAACAAGAATAACCTACTCACATATAAGACATATGTTTCTCAAAACGTTTAAAGGAGAATTATGTTTTAAAGGATTAAAACTATGAACTACTAAACATTTACTAAAATGAGAAACTTTATCATTTGTAATTAGGCAAACCGAACTTTAGGAAAAGAATGTTGGTACTTGAGTTTAAAAAGAAAGTGTTACGTTTACTTAATAATGTGAATCACTCTAGTTTTATACTACGGGTATCGGGTGACTTTTATAAAAGGAATGTATCTCTTTTAAAAAGACTTAACGTATGTAGTACTGTAGGGTTAAAACCCGGACTTTGACATAAAATGAAAGTACCTTGAGTTGTGTGTAACTTGCTTATGCTTGTTGTTATGAAAATTGACCATGTTACGTGTGATAGCCTTGTTGTGCAAGTACTGTGTTCACTTGATTACCGGTTCATCCGGGAATGTATCTCACTTGATTACCGGTTCATCCGGGAATGTATCTCACTTGATTACCGGTTCATCCGGAAATGTATCTCACTTGATTACCGGTTCATCCGGAATGTATCTCACTTGATTAGGTTCATCCGGAATGTATCTCACTTGATTCACGGTTCACCCGGAATGTATCTCACTTGACTACCGGTTCATCCGAATGTATTTCACTTGACTACCGTTCATCCGGAATGTATTCCACACGTTTCTATATTGGGTCCATAAGATGGGCCGAGACACTGATATCGTATCACATGATTTATACCTAGATCGCCAGCGGTGAGAAGGAGTTCCACGGGCATGAGGATGACTTTGAGGCGTGAGTCCACGACTTGACATGATCGCTTTTATGTTGTGAATCGTAGTTTGGTTATCATACATGTCTCTGCTTTATGTAGACTATTATGATTTCATTTACGATTTTCTGATTTCACATACTTGGTACTGTTAGATCGACTCCTTCGGGGCTGCGTTCATGCCGCAGTAAAGGTACATCGATCGTCGATCCCCGCTTATAGGATCACATTCGGCGTGTTGGAAGCTCCGTTTCTCCGAGGCTTATCTTTTAGTATGTGTTCCACGAGTTGTAGGTTCTTGTACATTCGGGGTATGGCGGCCCTGTCCGTCATAGTTGTTGTAAATCTTAAGTCAGTAGAATCGCAAAGCGTGGTTGTAAAAGGATTAAACTGTCGGTTTTATGTATATACCTGAAGGCAATCGCTTTTGGCCTGTTTATTTATTATATCTCTTGTTTCATGATTCATGTTTTATATTCCGCTGGTTTTCTCTGATGTTGTATCACTAGGGTGCCCGGGGTAAGGCACCAGTAACGGGCCCGGGTTCGGGGCGTTACACTAAGTTTCCCCTTCTTCCCAAACCTCATCACACCCTTCATGGGTGACACCTTTAGGAAGACCCAATCGTCAATCTCAAACTCCAAGTGTCGACGCTGATTTTCTGCATACGACTTCTGTCGACTCTGAGCTGCTAATAACCTCTCCTGGATAAGCTGCACCTTATCCACAACCTGCTGAATCAAGTCCGGCCCGACTAACTGAACCTCACCCACATCGAACCAGCCTATCGGCGACCTGCACTTCCTTCCATACAAGGCCTCATAAGGCGTCATCTGGATACTGGAATGGTAGCTGTTATTATACGCAAACTCAAAAAGAGGCAAATGATCCTCCCAGCTACCTCTGAAATCAATAACATAGGCCCGCAGTATATCCTCAAGTGTATGGATAGTACGCTCTGCCTGTCCGTCGGTCTGAGGATGGAATGCAGTACTGAGGCTCACATGCGTCCCTAATCCCTTCTGGAAAGACCTCCAGAAATTAGTTGTAAACTGGGCTCCTCTGTCCGATATAATAGATTTAGGGATCCCATGCAGCCTCACAATCTCCTGGATATAAAGTCTAGCATAATCCTCGACCGAATAAGTCGTCCTGACTGGAAGAAAGTGCGCTGATTTCGTCAGCTTGTCTACTATAACCCAGATGGAATCACACTTCCTCTGAGTATGAGGTAACCCTGTAACAAAATCCATGTTGATCACATCCCATTTCCAGGTCAGAATCTCAATCGTCTGCAACAACCCACCAGGCTTTTGGTGCTCCACCTTGACCTGCTGACAATTCGGACACTGAGCAACGAACTCTGCAACGTCCCTCTTCAGGTCATCCCACCAATACATACATCTGAGGTCGTGGTACATCTTTGTCGACCCCGAATGAATAGAGTAACGAGGGTTGTGTGCTTCTCCTAGAACCTACTGACGAAGTCCTGCAACATCGGGTACACACAATCTACCCTCGTATCTTAGCACCCCATCAGGTGCTACCTCAAATGAACCCTTCTCTTCTCGAAGAGTCGTATCTCGATACCGTATCATAATCGGATCCTCATATTATCGCCTCTTCACCTCCTCAACGATGGAAGACTCGACAACCTCTCGAACCCGAACCCCACTACTATTGGAACCAATCAATCGAACCCCAAGGCTCGCTAGCTGTGAATCTCGCGGACCATGCCCCTTCTATCTGGCTGCATATCTGACAGACTACCCATAGATCTACGACTAAGAGCATCTGCAACTACACTGGCCTTCCCTGGGTGGTATAGGATATCGATATCATAATCCTTAAGTAACTCTAACCACCGTCTCTGCCGCAAGTTCAGCTCCATCTGGCTGAAGATATACTGTAGGCTCTTGTGATGTGTAAAAATATCCACATGAACTCCATATAAATAATGCCTCCAGATCTTCAAGGCATGTATCACTTCTGCTAACTCCAAATCATGTGTGGGGTAATTCTTCTCATGCTTCCTGAGCTGTCGAGGTGCGTAAGCTATAACCTTACCATGCTGCATCAACACACTTCCAAGCCCGACACCCGACGCATCACAATAAATCACATACCCGTCTAAACCCTCTGGAAGAGTAAGAACTGGGGCCGTCGTCAATTTCTCCTTCAGTAACTAGAAGCCCTTTTCACAAGCATCCGTCCACTGGAACTTAGCCACTTTCTGAGTCAGCCTAGTCAAAGGCGCTGTAAACGAAGCAAACTTCTCCACAAACCTCCGATAATAACCCGCAAGGCCTAAAAAGCTGCGCACCTCAGTTGGTGTAGTAGGTCTAGACCAAGTCTTGACTGCCTCAATCTTTGTTGTATCAACCCGAATACCATCGTCCCCGATAACGTGCCTTAAGAATGCCACTGAAGCCAACCAAAACTCACATTTAGAGAACTTAGCATACAACTGCCGACTCTGGAGGACTCTCAGTACCGTCCTCAAATGATCTGCATGCTCCTGCTCCGTGCGAGAATAAACCAGGATGTCATCAATGAATACTATAACAAACGTATCCAGAAATGGCTTGAACACCTGGTTCATTAAATCCATAAATACTGCTGGAACATTAGTCAAACCGAAAGACATCACCCTGAACTCATAATGCCCATACCGGGTCCTGAATGCAGTCTTACGAACATCTGCCTTCCTAACTCGCACCTGATGATAACCAGATCGCATGTCTATCTTGGAAAAACACTTCGCACCCTGCAACTGATCAAACAAATCATCAATCCTGGGGAGGGGGTATCTTTTTTTATGGTTACCTTGTTCAGCTGCCTGTAATCGACACACATACGCAGCGTACCATCCTTCTTCTTTACAAACAATACTGGCGCTCCCCAAGGTGAAGTACTAGGCCTAATAAAGCCTTTCTCTAGCAAATCCTTCAGCTGGTCCTTCAGCTCCCTCAACTCAGCAGGTTCCATTCTGTACGGTGGAATAGATATAGGCCGAGTATCAAGCAGAACATCAATACAGAACTCTATCTCCCTCTCAGGAGGAATACCTGGGAGATCGTTTGGGAATATTTCCGGAAATTCTCTAACAACCGGAACTGACTGAATATCTGGAAACTCAACCTCTGTATCAAATACCCGAATAAGATGGTAGATATACCCCTTCTGAACTATCTACCTAGCCTTGAGGTACGAAATAAACCTCCCCCTAGGCGATGCAGTATTCCATTTCCACTCGATAACCGACTCACAGGAAACTGGAACCGTACCAATCTCTCCCTACAGTCCACATTGGCGTAGCAAGAAGCCAACCAATCCATACCCATAATAGCATCAAAATCCGTCATATCCAATTCTATCAAGTCGGCTAGGGTCTGACTGTTACACCCCGTATTTACAGGACATGTTTTAAGAACGTACGTGAGAATCCCAAATGTTAATATTAGAGACTTGTAAAAATTTATCGGAATTATGGAATTGTCGGAAAATAAAATATTGTGACGAATGGGAGGGTGACACGTGTCACCCCCCCTTATGTTGTCTTGGACGAAAATAAGCATGGACAAAAGGGTCATTTGACCATTGATAGGAAGACAAAGTCTTGCAAGTTGAAGAGCTTGACAATGTTGACTTAGTCAATGGGACCACAAGTCTTGATATTTAAAAGAATTTCATCCAAGCCACACATTTGTGCACATCTTGACCCTCCATTGAACTATATAGTAGTACTAGTAGCAAGACAAGCTCCACACTTAGCTAAATTTCAAGAAAAATTTGAAGAACACTTCATAGTGCTCTCGGGTTCACCTACAACAAAAAGAATTTTTTTTGTTAGTTGTCCATTAAGCTCCACACTTTAAACCAAGGTTCATGAGTATATTGTAAGGGTATCTCAATAGAAAAATCCCGGAAAAAAATAGTTTTCGTATTAGTCGCAAGGTGAAAACCTAGTTGTTTTTCTAGGTTTTGATTGGTAGATTAAAGGAAACTTGTTTGTGATATTCTAAGGGTCTCAAGTGGCGGATTGAAGTGTCTAGAAGAGGCTCTAAGTTGCTAGGGAGCGACTTCAGATTTGAAGTTGGACTAAGACTCGTTGAGGTAATAATCTTGTCTCTTAAAGTGTTACAAGACTATATATTGTTGTTAGCCTTACATGTTTGCTAGCATGAAGTATATGTGTTGAAGTTTCATAAGTGTTATGGATTGTTGTAGCCTAAAAACCGAAATGTCATATAAGCCATTTGAAGTTGGATTACAATTTGGTCGTTAATTAGAATCGTCGCATGTTACTTACTTGAAGATTGTAGTAGTTATAATCGATTGCGACTTGATATCATGTTATGCTAACAACTTGGATTGAAAAGGAAATTGGATAAGAATTGGTGTTATTGTATCTCAAGTTGCCGAATTGGCCTAGTAGTTTGTATTAGTTTGATATCATTTGTGGGGCGGAATTTTACACGTCTAGTAGGTGTGTAATCCCCTATTGTTAATTGCATTGTTGGGCCTTAAATGTGGCGTGTTTGGTTATTGAATTCGGCCTTGAAAAAGGTGGCAAAGTATGTAGAAACAAAGGAGGTGCTGTCCGATTTTCCGTAGAATTTAGTGACTTTGCACTTATAGTATTCTACGCTTGAAGTAAGACATTAATAGACGTATTGTGGAAATTATAGGTTGACATACTACGGGCGGGATATTGTACTTATCAAGTGGATTGACCCGAAGAGGTATGTAGAACTTTCCTATCTTTTGAGCATGAATAGTTGCACGTATATAGTACGGTAGACGTACAAGACCTTGATATCCTTTACTTGTTTTTAAGAATAGCCAAGTTGGGTGAGTTAGGAGATTAACTCACTTCTTTAAAAGTATTAAGGATGTCTTAAGTTTTTAAAGTTAAGGGACTTGAAGAGTTTTAAAGTATTTGATACTTGTTTCGTTTTAAACGTATAAGTCCCTTGGATAGGAAATTGTAATTGGCTAAGGTATAAAGTTAATATAACGACTTTATGGAAAGTTGGTTATATTAGCTTTATGGAAAGATAAATAAGGATAAATGACTTGATTTTTTTTAATGAAAGGCAAATTGATTTTAAGGCATCAATTGCCTAAGGTTTTATAAGAAAAGAAGTCACTTGATTTAGAAGCCTAATTTTATTTCTAAAGGTATTGTGACTTGTCTTGAAAAGTAATTGTGACTTGATACTACGGTTATTAGTATCTTGGAAGTTTTATATGAAAAAGAGTCATTTTTTTAAAAGAGTGGAAGTATGTAGTACTTTGGGTTAAATTCCCGGATTTTTATAAAAGACATGTAAGTGCCTTAAGTAAACTAAAATGAGAGTGTATATGAACAAGAATAATAAGAAGTTTGGGGATTTCTTAACTTGCTTATATATTGTATGATAAGCCGGTAGTGCTTATGTTATGTATGATAGCCGGTTTGTGCTAGTGGTATATTATTCATTACGGGGTCATTCCCCGGGTTTGTGGCATTTGCATATTCCGTGGATTTGCTACCCACGATGCGAGGAATACCTCATGCGAGTCCGTAAGGGCTTATGCGGGTGATATAGTCCCATGCGGGGCGGATCAGTCCTATGCGAGGAATACCTCATGCGGGTCTACACGACCTATGCGGGCGGATACAGCCTATGCGAGGAATACCTCATGCGGGTCCACACGACCCTTGAAGGGTGAAATAGTCCCAGGAGTAGGATTGCTTAATGATACTGCGGGCGGGTGGTCCTGCTTTGATCGTGAGCTTCCTATTTTTATGTTGTAAGTATACTCTTATTTACTCTGATTGTTAGTAAGGCACAGTGTACTGTAATTTGATTATCATACATGTCTCCGACATTGTTTTAGACTTATGATGTAATTACAGTATTTTCCAGTTTTACATACTTAGTACATATTGTGTATGTTACACCCCGTAAATTCAAAAAGATAAGATAAGAACGTACCGGGGAAAATAAGATTTTTACACTTTGAAAGATAAGTTGACAAATATGTGTTGGACGGATTTTGAGTCTACTTTGGAGTGTTGTACCCCAGTTATTAAGAATTGTGAGGTGTTTAACAAGCCTAGTATAAAGTTTGATGAGTCTAGTTTCCAACGCAACAAACCGCTCGTCGATAGGACATCGGAGCGGAGAGGTATGGGCGTTAGAAGTTCAGTGGGCAGGCGCGGAGGAAAGATTTTAGAATCAGGCGTCGCAGCGCGGCGTTAGCGAGGCGGCGCCACAAATCCTGAAAATCCTCTGAGGTTGCAGCGCCGCGGCGCCGGCGGAAGGGCCGCGACGCCAAGGCGGGATTTTTTCCGCGGAAAGGGGAGGAATCATGGGATATTTTCGAAAAAGGCCTATGGGAGGGCGACATGTGTCCCTCCCATCTTTTTGACCAAGAAAAGGGTCTTATTTTAGGACCAAGTCTTGAAAGACTTGGTCATTTTCATCTTAGAACCATCATAAGAGCTTCTCTCATTTTCTCTCTAGATATTGAAGAAAACCTTGCCTAGTAAAAATTGTTGGAGCGGCGGCAAGAATGCAAGGTGTTGGTAAACTTGTAAGAAGCTCGCGTGGACAAGTTTGGCGGGAAACGAGTTGAAGAAAAAGGGCTTTAGTGGGCTAATCCAAAAGGTAAAAGATTCCCTCTTCTCTTGGAAATAATTATAATCCTTGTTATAGTTGATATTGACCACGCGAATCATGTTTTAAAGATTGATATGTATTATGGATATTGAAAGCCATTTGAAATTGAAATACAAAGGAATCGATAGTTATAGTAGTCACATGTTATTTAAATGGAAGATTAAGGTTGTCAAAGTTGGTTGCGGCTATATAACCTGCGAAGACGACATTATGGATGAAAAAGACTTATTGTGGTTATACTTGTAGTAAAAAATGGCCGTTAGTATTGGACTGTTGTATATAAATTGTGGGGCGGAATTTTATACGTCCTGTAAGGCGTATAATCCCCTTTTGACTAGTTATATGTTGAGCCTTAAATGTGGCGTGTTTGGTTATTGAATTCGGCCTTGAAAAAGGTGGCAAAGTATGTAGAAACAAAGGAGGTGCTATCCGATTTTCCGTAGAATTTAGTGACTTTGCACTTATAATATTCTACGTTTGAAGTAAGACGTTAATAGACGTATTGTGGACATTATAGGTTGACATACTACAGGCGGGATATTGTACTTAGCAAGTGTATTGACCCGAAGAGGTATGTAGAACTTTCCTATCTTTTGAGCATGAGTAGTTGCACGTATATAGTACGGTAGACGTACAAAACCTTGATATCCTTTACTTGTTTTAAGAATAGCCAAGTTGGGTGAGTTAGGAGATTAACTCACTTCTTTAAAAGTATTAAGGATGCCTCATGTTTTTCTAAAAGTTATGGGACTTGAAGAGTTTTAAAGTATATGATACTTGTTTCGTTTTAAACGTATAAGTCCCTTGGATAGGAAATTGTATTTGGCTAAGGTATAAAGTTAATATAACGACTTTATGGGAATTTGGTTATATTAGCTTTATGGAAAGATAAATAAGGATAAATGACTTGATTAAATGAAAGGCAACTCGATTTTAAGGCATCAATTGCCTAAGGTTTTATAAGAAAAGAAGTCACTTGATTTAGAAGCCTAATTTTATTTCTAAAGGTATTGTGACGTGTCTTGAAAAGTAATTTTGACTTGATACTACGGTTAATAGTATCTTGGAAGTTTTATATGAAAAAGAGTCATTTTTTTAAAAGAGTGGAAGTATGTAGTACTTTGGGTTAAATTCCCGGATTTTTATAAAAGACATGTAAGTGCCTCAAGTAAACTAAAATGAGAGTGTATATGAACAAGAATAATAAGAAGTTTGGGGATTTCTTAACTTGCTTATATATTGTATGATAAGCCGGTAGTGCTTATGTTATGTATGATAGCCGGTTTGTGCTAGTGGTATATTATTCATTACGGGGTCATTCCCCGGGTTTGTGGCATTTGTATATTCCATGGATTTGCTACCCACGATGCGAGGAATACCTCATGCGAGTCCGTAAGGGCTTATGCAGGTGAAATAGTCCCATGCGGGCGGAAATAGCCTATGCGAGGAATACCTCATGCGAGTCCGTAAGGGCTTATGCGGGTGAAATAGTCCCATGCGAGGAATACCTCATGCGGGTCCACACGACCTATGCGGGTGAAATAGTCCCAGGAGTAGGATTACTTAATGATACTGCATGCGGGTGGTCCTGCTTTGATCGTGAGCTTCCTATTTTTATGTTGTAAGTATACTCCTATTTACTCTCATTGTTAGTAAGGCACAGTGTACTGTAATTTGATTATCATACATGTCTCCGGCTTTGTTTTAAACTTATGATGTAATTACAGTATTTTCTAGTTTTACATACTTAGTACATATTATTCTCGACCCCCTTCCTGGGCGTGTTCACGCCGCAGGTGGGTAAGGTGGTGGATCCTCATTCTTAGGATCACTTATCAGCGCCAAGCTCCATTTCTCCGAGGCTTGTCTTTTTAGTACGCCTTTCCACGATGTTGTAGATTTATGTACATTCGTGGTATGGCGGGCCCTGTCCCGCCACGATTGTTATTCCTGAAGTGCAGAGCCACATATGTGGTTGGGTCATAAGAACCGAGTTATCTGCTTACTTTTGATTATGCATATTTTATGGAAGGCGGCCTTATCGGCTAGCCTGTGATGTTTATTGTCTAAACATGTTTTTATGTCGTGTATGTTCCGCTGCTATTCTCTGATGTATACAGGCAGGGTGCCCAGTAGGGCACCGCCGCGGCCCGGTGCCGACAAAAGTGGTATCGAGCGATTAGTCCTCGGAAAGTGTCTACGCATCGTGTCTAGTAAGTCTTGATTATCGTGTGTTGTGCACCACATCTATAATCGTGAGGTCAGCAGGACATTTAGGATTGGTTTCATTCTTCTCTCTCCGAGATCGCGGCAGAGCTGTCTTATTAGGTTGAATCCTCTCGGCCTATTCTTATGAAACGATTATGCCTCCACTAAGGCGACCAGGCCTGAAGGGCAAAGCGGCAGGAGTCGCTAGCGGTACTCGAGGGTTACTCGGACTCGAGCACGCACTATGCACGAGGTAGTAAGCGGTCGGCGAGTTCACCACGCCGATATTAGAGGAGCCGAGGCGACACTATCTCCATAGGTTCCGTACGAGCCTCGGCTCACACCAGAGCCGAGTATAGAGACTACGGGAGCGGTCCGGTTATTGACCAAAGATAGTAGCGGCAAATGACAGAGCGGCGCTAACCCTAGAGCCGGTTTGCGGATTCGGGATTTTACGGGTTGTCATCCACCCGAGTTTTATGGTTCGAGTGCGAGGAGGATCCGCAGGAGTTAATTCGGCGATTCGGACTATGCAGTTCTTAGGTCTTGAGACGCAGTCGATTATGATAGCATCTTCCGTTCTGCGATATTGCGTTGAACTGGTTTGAGTCATGGGAGCTGTCGAGAGGTGAGGATGCTCTTCAAGCTGTCTGGGAAGAGTTTACAGAGGCCTTCATGGATCACTTTTTGCCCCCTGAGATTAGGAGAGCCCGCGTAGATAGATTCTTGACCTTGAGGCAGAATGGGAGGACTATCGAGAGTACACTGAGTTTGACTCTTTGGCGTGCATGCGCACACCATTGTAAATGACATGAGGACGAGTTTATCGTTATGTGATGAGGCTAGACCGCCATATGATTATCGATGCTTGGGAGTAGCTCTTCACCCGATATGGACATTGCGAGATGCGGCGTATGCGCGAGGATAAAGGATAGACAGAGGAGGACCAGATTGGCTCGAGCCACCCAAGAGGCAGGGACAGCGAGGTCTCGAGGCGATTTCGAGGCGAATGCCTCGCAGCAGACTAGGTCTACATTCCACCGGCCTGAGTGCTCCTTCACGATTTTCGGCGGGAGGTCCGATCGGCCAGTCATTCAGAGCGGTCGGGGCTCCAGACTTGAGGTTTCAGGAGGCATAGATCGTCACCGTCGAGACCACCCACATCTCTGTGCTCGATGCGTAGATCTCGGCGGCGAGTGTCGTGTTCTGCAGGAGCTTGTTACTCTTGTGGCCACCGGGCCATTTGAGAGATATTGTCCGGCCCAGAGGCGCATGGGTGGTACGGCAGCCGACCGGATCCTTTGGGTCTTCCTCTTCTTCGTGGTTATCGCCCGAGGCGTGGTGTTCACGGGCCGCAGCCGCGAAGGTCGTGGTGGTGGTTCGATTCTAGCGGTCCACGAACGCATTTATTCCTTAGCTAGCCGCCAGATCGGAGGCTTCCGGCGATAATCGCCAGGTACATTATTGATTTCATCTTTGTAGCGTATATGATTTGATAGATCCGAGTTCTACCTTGTCCTATGTGTCCTCTTATCGGGTAGAATCGAGATAGAGCCGTGTCGATAAAGCCTTTGAGGTAGCCACGCGATGGTGATTCGGTGTTAGTGGCGGGTGTATAGGGGTTGTCGGTGTTTATTTCTTATGTCGACCTTGCAGACTTGATAGAGTTGGAGATGGCGATTTTGATGTCATTATGGGTATGGTGGTTGGCTTCTTGTTATGCCAACGTTGATCGTAGAGACGGGTTGGTTCGGTTCCGTTTCTGGCGAGCCGATTATCGAGTGGAAGCGGCAACACAGTCGCCGTAGGGGTAGGTTTATTTCTTACCTCAAGGCTAGGAAGATGGTGCGAGCGGTACATCTATCATCCGTTCGTATTTGATACGAGGTGAGTGCCGATTCTTGATCGATGCGGTGGTTAGGAGTTTCGGATGTGTTCCCGCACGATCTTGGGTATCCTCCCGAGAGGAGATTGAGTTTTGTATTGATACGTTGCGGACACTCGACCTATTTCTATTAGCCATACGAGATGGCACCCTTTGAGTTGAGGGAGTGAAGGACCACGAAGGATTTCTTTGGAAAAGGGCTTTATCAGGCCTAGTGTATCTCCCTGGGGAGCGCCGGGTTTGTTTGTGAAGAAGAAGGATGGGATGCTGCGTATGTGTGTTGATTATAGGCAGCTGAATAAGGTAACCATCAAGAATAGGTACCTCCTCCCCAGGATTGATGATTTGTTTGACGATTCAGAGTGCGAGGTGTTTCTCAAGATAGACTGCGGTGCAGTTATCATCAGTCGAGTTCGAGAGGCGATATCCCAAAGCGCATTCGGGACCGGTATGGGCACTATGAGTTTAGGGTTATGTCTTTCGGTTTGACCAACGCTCAAATGTATTTATGGATTTGATGAACCGGGTGTTCAAGCCATTTTGGATACATTTGTTATAGTATTCATTGATGACATCTGGTTTATTCGCGTGCAGCGCGAGCATGCAGATCACTCGAGGACGGTACTTGGGATCCTCCGGGCCGGATTATTCGCCAAGTTCTCCAGTGTGAGTTTTGGTTGGCCTCGATGGAATTCACAGGGCACATTATCGGGCTGATGGTGTTTGGGTGAATACGGCAAAGATTGAGGCGATCAAGTCTTGGCGAGACCTACTACTCCGGCCGAAGTGCGCGATTTCTTAGAAATTTGGCGTGTTATTATCGTAGGTTTGTGGAAGCGGTTGCTTCGATTTCAGACCATTGACTAGGGTGACTCGGAAGCGGCTAAGTTCCGTGGACGAGGCTTGCGAAGGGCTTCGATTCTTGAAGGAAAGGTTGACTACGACTCGATTCTTACTCTTCACGAGGTTAGGCGGCACGTGAGTTATTGTGATGCCTCGGGTATCGGGCAAGGGTGTGTTTTGATGCAACACGACAAGGTTATAGCCTATGCTTCCCGACAGTTACGGAAGCATGAGAGGAATTACCCTACCCACGACTTAGAGTTGGCCGCAGTTATTCATGCCTTGAAGATTTGGAGACATTATTTGTATGGGGTTCATGTGGATATTTATACAGACCACAAGAGCCTCCAGTATATCTTCAGGCAGAGGGAGCTGAACTTGCGACAGAGACGGTGGTTAGAGTTGTTGAAAGATTATGATGTTGATATTCTATACCATCCGGGGAAAGCCAACGTGGTTGCTGATGCCTTGAGTCGTAGATCGATGGGGAGTCTATCGGAGGTACAGCCAGAGAGACAGGACATGGTCCGTCAGATCCATCAGCTAGCGAGCCTTGGGGTTCGATTGATCGATACCGATGATAGTGGGGTACGGGTTCGTGAGGTTGCCGAGTCTTCCATCGTTGATGAGGTGAAGAGGCGACAGTTTGAGGACCCAATGTTGGTACGGTATCGAGATGCAGCTCTTCGGGAGGAGAAGAGTCTATTCGAGGTAGCGCCGCTGATGGTGCTAAGATTTGAGGGCGATTGTGTTCCCGATGTAGCGAGACCGTCCAGATTCTCGGGAGGCACACGGTGCTCGTTATTCTATTCATCCGGTCGACCAAGATGTACCATGACCTCGGATGTATGTATTGGTAGGATGGCCGGAAGAGGGCGTGGCGAGTTTTGTTGCCTGATGTCCTAATTGCCCGGCGAGTTAGGTCGAGCACCAGAGACCTGGTGGGCTATTGCAGGCTATTGAGATTCCGACATGGAAGTGGGAGGTGATCAACATGGACTTTGTTACAGGATTACCTCGTACTCAGAGGAAGTACGACTCTATTTGGGTTATTATTGACAGGCTGACGAAATCAGCCCACTTCCTTCGATCGACGACGCGTTTTGGTGAGGACTATGCCAGATTGTATATCAGAGAGATTGTGAGACAGCACGGAGTCCCTGTGTCGATTATATCAGATAGAGGGGCCCAGTTTACGGCTAACTTCTGGAGGTCTTTCCAGAAGGGATTAGGGACACATGTGAGTCTCAGTACAACGTTTCATCCTCGGTCGACGGCGGCGAGCGTACTATCCAAACACTTGAGGATATGCTACGAGCCTGCGTGATTGATTTCAGGGGTAGCTGGGAGGATCATTTTCCTCTTGTGGAGTTTGCTTATAACAACATCTACCATTCCAGTATACAGATGGCGCCATACGAGGCATTGTATGGGCAGAAATGCAGGTCGCCGATTGGTTGGTTCGACGTGGGCGAGGTGCATTTAGTTGGCCCATACTTGGTTCAACAGGCTGTGGATAAGGTGAAGCTTATCCAGGAGGCTGATAGCGGCTCGGTCGTGAAGTCATATCTGAGATAATCGGCGTCGGCATTTGGAGTTTCAGGTAGACGATTGGGTCTTCTTGAAGATATCACCCATGAAGGGTGAGATGAGATTCGGAAAGAAGGGAAAACTCAGCCCAAGGTACATTGGGCCCTACCAGATCGTCCGTCGAGTAGGCAAGGTTGCCTATGAGTTGGATCTGCCATCAGAGTTAGAGGCGGTACATCCGGTCTTCCATGTTTCTATGTTGCGGAAGTGTATCGGAGATCCGTCTAGAGTTTTCCCAGCTAGTGAGGTCCAGGTGACATAGGGGTTATCGTATGAGGAGAGTCCCATAGCGATACTTGATTGCCAGGTCAGGCGACTGCGGACAAAGGACGTGGCTTCAATAAAAGTCTTGTGGCGGAATGATAACCGGGAGGAGATGACTTGGGAAGCGGAGAAGGACATGTTAAGGAAGTATCCTCACTTATTCCCCACACCTTCAGGTAATTCTCTTTCCCTTACTTGTCAAGTTTTAATCGGAGCATTGTTGTTTAAGTGTTATTATGTGGCCATGTGTGGCATCGCTGGTATGTCGGGGCTGTAAAAGGAAACTATGTCGCTAATTTTAAGTTTGACTCCGAAAGAACATTCGGGGATGAATGTTTCTAAGGGGGGAAGAATGTTACACCCCGTAAATTGAAAAAGATAAGATAAGAACGTACCGGGGAAAATAAGATTTTTACACTTTGAAAGATAAGTTGACAAATATGTGTTGGACGGATTTTGAGTCTACATTGGAGTGTTGTACCCCAGTTATTAATTATTGTGAGGTGTTTAACAAGCCTAGTATAAAGTTTGATGAGTCTAGTTTCCAACGCAACAAACCGCTCGTCGATAGGACATCGGAGCGGAGAGGTATGGGCGTTAGAAGTTCAGTGGGCAGGCGCGGAGGAAAGATTTTAGAATCAGGCGTCGCAGCGCCGCGGCGCCGTTAGCCGGGCTGCGGCGCCACAAATCCTGAAAATCCTCTGAGGTTGCAGCGCCGCGGCGCCAAGGCGGGATTTTTTCCGCGGAAAGGGGAGGAATCGGGGGATATTTTCGAAAAAGGCCTATGGGAGGGCGACATGTGTCCCTCCCATCTTTTTGACCAAGAAAAGGGTCCTATTTTAGGGCCAAGTCTTGAAAGACTTGGTCATTTTCATCTTAGAACCATCCTAAGAGCTTCTCTCATTTTCTCTCTAGATATTGAAGAAAACCTTGCCTAGTAAAAATTGTTGGAGCGGCGGCAAGAAGGCAAGGTGTTGGTAAACTTGTAAGAAGCTCGCGTGGACAAGTTTGGCGGGAAACGAGTTGAAGAAAAAGGGCTTTAGTGGGCTAATCCAAAAGGTAAAAGATTCCCTCTTCTTTTGGAAATAATTATAATCCTTGTTATAGTTGATATTGACCACGCGAATCATGTTTTAAAAATTGATATGTATTATGGATATTGAAAGCCATTTGAAATTGAAATACAAAGGAATCGATAGTTATAGTAGTCGCATGTTATTTAAATGGAAGATTAAGGTTGTCAAAGTTGGTTGCGGCTATATAACCTGCGAAGACGACATTATGGATGAAAAAGACTTATTGTGGTTATACTTGTAGTCAAAAATGGCCGTTAGTATTGGACTGTTGTATATGAATTGTGGGGCAGAATTTTATACGTCCTGTAAGGCGTATAATCCCCTTTTGACTAGTTATATGTTGAGCCTTAAATGTGGCGTGTTTGGTTATTGAATTCGGCCTTGAAAAAGGTGGCAAAGTATGTAGAAACAAAGAAGGTGCTATCCGATTTTCCGTAGAATTTAGTGACTTTGCACTTATAATATTCTACGTTTGAAGTAAGACGTTAATAGACGTATTGTGGACATTATAGGTTGACATACTACGGGCGGGATATTGTACTTAGCAAGTGGATTGACCCGAAGAGGTATGTAGAACTTTCCTATCTTTTGAGCATGAGTAGTTGCACGTATATAGTACGGTAGACGTACAAAACCTTGATATCCTTTACTTGTTTTAAGAATAGCCAAGTTGGGTGAGTTAGGAGATTAACTCACTTCTTTAAAAGTATTAAGGATGTCTCAAGTTTTTCTAAAAGTTAAGGGACTTGAAGAGTTTTAAAGTATATGATACTTGTTTCCTTTTAAACGTATAAGTCCCTTGGATAGGAAATTGTATTTGGCTAAGGTATAAAGTTAATATAACGACTTTATGGGAAGTTGGTTATATTAGCTTTATGGAAAGATAAATAAGGATAAATGACTTGATTAAATGAAAGGCAACTCGATTTTAAGGCATCAATTGCCTAAGGTTTTATAAGAAAAGAAGTCACTTGATTTAGAAGCCTAATTTTATTTCTAAAGGTATTGTGACGTGTCTTGAAAAGTAATTTTGACTTGATACTACGGTTAATAGTATCTTGGAAGTATGTAGTACTTTGGGTTAAATTCCCGGATTTTTATAAAAGACATGTAAGTGCCTTAAGTAAACTAAAATGAGAGTGTATATGAACAAGAATAATAAGAAGTTAGGGGATTTCTTCACTTGCTTATATATTGTATGATAAGCCGGTAGTGCTTATGTTATGTATGATAGCCGGTTTGTGCTAGTGGTATATTATTCATTACGGGGTCATTCCCCGGGTTTGTGGCATTTGTATATTCCGTGGATTTGCTACCCACGATGTGAGGAATACCTCATGCGAGTCCGTAAGGGCTTATGCGGGTGAAATAGTCCCATGCGGGCGGATACAGCCTATGCGAGGAATACCTCATGCGAGTCCGTAAGGGCTTATGCGGGTGTAATAGTCCCATGCGAGGAATACCTCATGCGGGTCCACACGACCTATGCGGGTGAAATAGTCCCAGGAGTAGGATTGTTTAATGATACTGCGGGCGGGTGGTCCTGCTTTGATCGTGAGCTTCCTATTTTTATGTTGTAAGTATACTCCTATTTACTCTCATTGTTAGTAAGGCACAGTGTACTGTAATTTGATTATCATACATGTCTCCGGCTTTGTTTTAAACTTATGATGTAATTACAGTATTTTCCAGTTTTACATACTTAGTACATATTGTGTACTGACCCCCTTCCTCAGGCCGCGTTCATCTGCAGGTAAGGGTAGCGGTGGTGGATCCTCATTCTTAGGATCACTTATCAGCGTCGAAGCTCCATTTCTCGAGGCTTGTCTTTTTAGTACGATCTTTCCACGATGTTGTAGATTTATGTACATTCGGGGTATGGCGAGCCCCATCCCGCCACGCTTGTTATTCCTAGAGGTCTGTAGCCACATATGTGGTTGGGCTGTAAGAACTGAGTTGTACAGTTTTACTTTTGATTATGCATATTTTATGGAAGGCGGCCTTATCGGCTAGCCTGTGATGTTTATTGTCTAAACATGTTTTTATGTCGTGTATGTTCCGCTGCTATTCTCACGATGTATACAGGCAGGGTGCCCGGTAGGGCACCGCCGCGGCCCGAATTCGGTCGTGGCGATTATCTTGACCCTTCCTGGCTGCGTTCATGTCGCGGTAGGGGTAAGAGGTGGTGGATCCTCATTCTTAGGATCACGGTCAGTGTCGAAGCTCCATTTTCTCCGAGGTCGCTTTTTGATACGCTTTTTCCACGATGTTGTAAATTTTATGTACATTCGAGGTATGGCGGGCCCTGTCCGCCATTGTTATTCCTGAAGTGCGTAGTCACATTTGTGGTTGGGCCGTAAACGAGTTATCTTGTTTCTGTGATTATGTATATTTTATGGAAGACGGCCTTTATCGGTTGCTTTGTGATGTTTATTGTCTAAACATGTTATATGTTGTGTATGTTCATTGCTATTCTCTCGATGTATACAGGCAGGGTGCCCGGTAGGGCACCGCCGTAACCACGGGTCGGTCGTGACAAAAGTGGTATCAGAGCAGTTAGTCCTCGGAAAGTGTCTATAGACCGTGTCTAGTAGAGTCTTGATTATCGGTGTATTGTGCACCACATCTATAATCAGGAGGCTGCAGGACATTTAGGATTGGTTTCCATTCTTATCTCTCTGAGATCGTGCAGTAGAGATGTCTTATTAGGTTGAATCCTCTCTGACCTATTCTTATGAAACAGTTATGCCTCCACGGCGCGACTGTGGCCCGAAGGGCAAAGCGTGGCGAACCGCTAGCGGTACTCGAGGGTTACTCGGACTCGACGCACTATGCACGAGGTAGTAAGCGGTCGGCGAGTTCAGCCACGCGCGAGATTAGAAGAGCCGAGAGGCGGTAGCTCCAGAGGTTCCGCACGAGCCTTGGCCGTAGCGAGGCGAGTAGAGACTACGGGAGCGGTCCGGTTATTGACCAGATAGTAGTAGGGCGGCACCAGCGAGCGGTAGCTAACCCAGAGCCGGTTTGCGGATTCGGGATTTTCTACGGGTTGTCATCCACCCGAGTTTTATGGTTCGAGGTCCGGAGGATCCGCAGGAGTTCATTCGGCGATTCTGGGACTATGCAGGTTCTTAGGGCTTGGAGACAGTCGATTATGCTAGCCTCTTACCGGTTACGCGATATTGCGTTGAACTGGTTTGAGTCATGGGAGCTATCGAGAGGTGAGGATGCTCTTCCAGCTGTTTGGGAGGAGTTCACAGAGGCCTTCATGGATCACTTTTTGCCTCCTGAGATGAGGAGAGCCCGCGTAGATAGGTTCTTGACCTTGAGGCAGAATGGGAGGACTATCAGAGAGTACAACCTGGAGCTTGACTCTTTGGCCAGGTATGCGCACACCATTGTAGCTGACATGGCGGACAAAGTTCATCGTTATGTGATGGGGCTAGACCGTCATATGATTACTGCATGCTTGGGTGTGGCTCTTCAGCCCGGTATAAATATTGCCAGGATGCAGGCCTACACGCAGGGGATAGAGGACAGAGAGAGGTAGGATCAGCTTGACGCCGGCCAGCCCAAGAGGCCGGGGCACAGGTCTCGAGGCGATTTGAGGGCGACCTCGGCAGAACTAGGTCCATATTTCAGCCAAAGCCTGAGTGCTCCTTCTCGGTTTTCTGGCGGGAGGTCCGATCACCGGTCATTCGGAGCGGTCGGGCTCCGTGGCCGGGTTTCAGGCGAGACCGTCACCGATCGAGACCACCCACATCTCGGTGTGCTCGATGCGGTAGATCTCACCCAGGCGAGTGTCGTGTTCCTTCGGGAGCTTTTTACTCTTGTGGCCAGCTGGGCCATTTGAAGAGAGACTGTCCGACCAGGGGCAGCATGGGTGGTATGGTGCAGCCGACGGGATCAGTTGTTGGGTCTTCCTCTTTTTCTGTGGTTATGCGCCCCGGAGGGCCGGGTGTTCACGGACCGGCAGGCCGCGGCAGAGGTCGTAGTGGTGGTTCCAGTTCTAGCGGTCCACAGAACCGCATTTATTCCTTAGCCAGCCGCCAGGATCAGGAGGCTTCACCTGACGTCGTCACAGGTACATTATTGATTTCATGCTGTGACATATATGCTTTGATAGATCCAGGTTCTACCTTGTCCTATGTGTCCCCTCTTATTGCTGGTAGAATCGGGATAGAGCCGGTCTCGATAGAGCCTTTTGAGGTAGCTACGCCAGTGGGTGATTAGGTGTTAGCTGAGCGGGTGTATAGAGGTTGTCCGGTGTTTATTTACAGTCGTCAGACCCTTGCAGATTTGATAGAGTTGGAGATGACAGATTTTTATGTCATTATGGGTATGGACTGGTTGGCTTCTTTTTATGCCAATGTTGACTGTAGAGACAGGTTGGTTCGGTTCCAATTTCCTGGAGAGCCAGTTATCGAGTGGAAGGGCAACACAGCATCGCCAAGGGGTAGGTTTATTTCTTACCTCAAGGCTAGGAAGATGGTACAGAAAGGGTACATATATCATCTGGTTCGGGTATTTGATACAGAGGCTGAGGTGCTAGTTCTTGATCGATGCCGGTGGTTAGGAGTTTCGGATGTGTTCCCGCACGATCTTGGGTATCCTCCCGAGAGGAGATTGAGTTTTGTATTGATACGTTGCCAGACACTCGACCTATTTCTATTCCGCCATACAGGATGACACCTGCTGAGTTGAGGGAGCTGAAGGACCAGCTGAAAGATTTGCTGGAAAAAGGCTTTATCAGGCCTAGTGTTTCTCTCTGGGGAGCGCCGGTTTTGTTTGTGAAGAAGAAGGATGGGACGCTGCGTATGTGTGTTGATTACAGGAAGCTGAATAAGGTAACCATCAAGAATAGGTACCCTCCCGTGATTGATGATTTGTTTGACGATTTGCGAGTGCGAGGTGTTTCTCCAAGATAGACCTGCGGTCTGGTTATCATCAGGCGCGAGTGCGAGAGGCAGATATCCCAAAGACTGCATTCAGGACCCGGTATGGGCACTATGAGTTCAGGGTTATATCTTTCGGTTTGACTAACGCTCCAATGGTATTTATGGATTTGATGACCGGGTGTTCAAGCCATTTTTGGATACATTTGTGATAGTATTCATTGATGACATCCTGGTTTATTCGCGTACAGAGCAGGAGCATGCAGATCACTTGAGGACGGTACTTGGGGTCCTCCGGAGCCGGCAGTTATTCGCTAAGTTCTCCAAGTGTGAGTTTTGGTTGGCCTCAGTGGCATTCCTGGGGCACATTATTGGGGCTGATGGTGTTCAGGTGGATACGACAAAGATTGAGGCAATCAAGTCTTGGCCGAGACCTACTACTCCGACCGAGGTGCGCAGTTTCCTAGGGCTGGCAGGTTATTATCGTAGGTTTGTGGAGCAGTTTGCTTCGATTTCAGCACCGTTGACTAGGCTGACTCAGAAGGCAGCTAAGTTCCAGTGGACAGAGGCTTGCGATAAGGGCTTCCAGTTACTGAAGGAAAGGTTGACTACGGCTCCAGTTCTTACTCTTCCTGAGGGGTTAGATGGGTACGTGATTTATTGTGATTGCCTCGGGTATCGGGCTAGGGTGTGTTTTGATGCAGCACGACAAAGTTATAGCCTATGCTTCCCGGCAGTTACGAAAGCATGAGAGGAATTACCCTACCCACGACTTAGAGTTGGCCGCAGTTATTCATGCCTTGAAGATTTGGAGACATTATTTGTATGGGGTTCATGTGGATATTTATACGCACCACGTGCTGCAGATATCTTCGGGCAGAGGAGCCGAACTCATGGCGAGGCGGTGGTTAGAGTTGTTGAAAGATTATGATGTTACACCCCGTAGTTCCAGGGTATGTATGTGAGGACGTACGTACGAGAATACGACAGTAATATTGGAAAGAAAGAAAGATGTGATTTTTCGACGAAAAAGTTTCCGAGTTTTGTGAAGGAAAAAGGTTCGTTAATGGGAATTGGATTCCCAGATTTGGTATTTGGGCTTCTTGGATTATATTAGAATTATGAGATTTTATTTTCGGAAATGGTCACGTGGGGCCCACGGGAGAAATTTACTGCTTTGAGGCCCACTTTGTTTTTGAGATTTTCGGTATTTTGGATATTTTCGGAAGACGAAATATTTTGGACGAGTAGGGGGCGACACGTGTCACCCCCATGTGGCCAAGGTTGGCCGACTTGGCTTGACAAGTGTCCCTTGGCCGAAATGGCCTTACAAGTGGCAAGCCACTTGTCTTGTGTTTTGTGTAGCCATTTGGAGGGTGGGACCCACACACACTTGTACCCCAATCTTACCACACACTTGCCTTGATCTTGGCCCTTGATTTCTCTATAAATACCCCCCTTGATAGCAAGACTTCTTCATCCACACTTGTGATAATTTCCAAGACCAAAATACTCCCTCCCCATTGATTAGTGCTCTCGGCTTTGCCTTGTTTTCTTGAGCAAAAGTTGTCCAAAAATCCTTAAACTTATAAGTGTTCTTCCTTAGGGTGTTAGGAAGATTATGTACCAAGAGTTGGAAAAGATTTCACACCCCTAGCCTTAGAATTACACCTTGGCCGAAACTTGCCATAATTGAGCCTTAGTGTTCTTCACTTTTTGGAGATGGATCTTGAAGATGAGTTGGTTAGAAACTTCTAAGGGTTGCTTGGAGTGGATTGGAGCGTAAGGAATAAGAGCTAAACGTTGCTCAGGATCGACTTTTAATCTTGGATAATTTTGGGCTTATCTAGGAAATGATCTATGTCCCCCTATTGTAATTGGATATTACATATTGTAGTAGTTTAGAATTGAGTATAAGATATATTGGAAGGATGATTATAAAGGATTGAACTATATTTACATTGGACTGTATTTACAGTAGACTTGTGTAGTATTTTTGAGAGACAGAATTGTACACGTCCGGTTAGACGTGTAATCCCCTTGGAGTTGTTGGCTTGGTAGCGGGCCTTGTTATAAGAGGTTATTTATGTGATTTCGGGGGGGGGGGGGGAGGGGGAGGTGCTGCCGAATTTTCCGTAGGATAAGGATCCATGTACTTAGAATTTTGCTACAAAGAGAACTAGAGGTTGATAGATTTATTGTGGTTATTATAGGTGGATCTTCTACGCGCGGCATACTCGACTTGGCTTGTGGTTTAAGCCGAAGAGGTATGTGATTCTTCCTATACTCTTGAGCATGATTGTTGTGAACTATATAGTACGGTAGACGTACGTGTGTGAAATGAATTTTGTTTGTTTAAAACATAAAGTGCTATAATGGCTTTATGGGAAGTTAGTTATAACGACTTTATGAAGATAAAAGAAAGATTTGATTTTGAAAGCTAAACGACTTGATTTCGGAAAAAGAGAAGTAACTTGATTTAAGTATAGGTTACTTGTTTTGAAAAGAGTAAGTTATTTGGGTTTTAAAGAGTATACTTGATGTTGTTTTAAAAGAAAAGCACTTGGTTTAAAAAGTATAGAGTACTTGATTTTAAAAGTCTTGTAAAGATTTTTACGAAGGTGATGTAATTTGGTTTGAAAAGAAAACGTGTTTTTGATACTACGAGTATTAGTATCGTGTGGCTTTTACATAAAAAGAGGTCTTTTTGAAAGAATGAAAGTATGTAGTATTTTGGGGTTGAAACCCGGATTGTTGATATAAAATGAAAGTACGTTGAACTTGCCTATGCTTGTTGTGATAGCCTTTGATGTGCAAGTGTTTTGTTTCTATGCTACCGTGTCTCTCGGGGAGGGCCGACAATCTGATTGATTGCTTGGACATACTGACACGTTGGATGGTCCACGGGTATGCGTCCACTTTGAGTATTATCTGGTTATTTCTTTTGGGCATACTGACACGTTGGATGGTCCACGGGTATGCGTCCACTTTGAGTATTATCTGGTTATTTCCTTTGGACATACTGACACGATGGATGGTCCACGGGTATGCGTCCAGTAGGATGGTTTTATGGCCATGCTTATACCGAGGTAAGATGTCGGGGCATGCGGTCATTGTGAGGGTTAAATTCCCGGGTTATGTTATTAGTCCATGGACCGCTAATCCATGAAGCTTACCGCGGTGACGAGCGATCACGGGCTTGATTTGTACATGTGGTTACAGGCACACTTTAGATACTTGTCCTGGTCATTTCTCGTGTATCGGCAGGCTCTGGTAGATAGCTTAAGATACTTGCCTCGGTCATATCTCGTGAGACGGTAGGCTATGGTACGTTAGCTTAAGATACTTGCCTCGGCCAGTTGCGTGGCTGGTTTGGATCTGGTAGTTGGCTTCCGTACTTTGCCCGTGAAGTTTTATGACTAGCTTTTGGACTGGTAGTTGGCTATTCTACTTGGCCCGATCGGTTTAATGACGCAGGCAGGATCTAGTGTTCAGGTTCACATATGGGTGTTGTTTTACATCATGTACTGCCGGCAGTGAGGAATGAGTTCCACGGGCATGATTGATATCGTGGGAGTGAGACCCATAGTATGTGTGAGTGATGATTTTGAGGACATGCGTCCCTTACTTGACATAATGTTTACTTATTGCGAAATGGTTTTTATAAAATGATGAAATGTGATTTCATTACAGTATTTTCAGTTTCACATACTTGGTACCTGTTGTACTGACCTCCTTCGGGGGGCTGCGTTCATGCCGCATGTAGAGGTACACCAGTTGTTGATCCTCGCTCATAGGATCGCAGTTCAGCGTTTGGGAAGCTCTGTTTCTCCGGAGGCTTATCTTTTGGTATAGTCCCCTGTCATGGTAGGTACTTGTACATTCAGGGGTATGGCGGGGTCCTGTCCCGTCATAGATGTTGTTACATTCTTAGAGGTCTGTAGTACTGTTATGGGCAGGGTTTGTAAAGGATTTTAACTGTTCGGTTTTATATATTTATATACGGGAAGGTGACCGGTTTGGTTAGCCTGTTTTCTTATGTTGTATCTTGTTTCCTGTTTAAGTTTTACTTCCGCTGATTTTCTCTGATGTTGTTATCACTAGGGTGCCCCGGGTAAGGCACCAGTCGCGGGCCCGAGATCGGGTCGTGACAATATCTTCGGGCAGAGGGAGCTGAACTTGCGACAGAGGCGGTGGTTAGAGTTGTTGAAAGATTATGATGTTGATATTCTATACCATCCGGGGAAAACCAACGTAGTTGCTGATGCCTTGAGTCGTAGATCGATGGGGAGCCTGTCAGAGGTACAGCCAGAGAGACAGGACATGGTCCGTTAGATCCATCAGCTAGCGAGCCTTAGGGTTCGATTGATCGATACCGATGATAGTGGGGTATGGGTTCGTGAGGTTGCCGAGTCTTCCATCGTTGATGAGGTGAAGAGGCGACAGTTTGAGGACCCAGTGTTGGTACGATATCGAGATGCAGCTCTTCGGGAGGAGAAGAGTCTATTCGAGGTAGCGCCTGATGGGGTGCTAAGATTTGAGGGCCGATTGTGTGTTCCCGATGTGACAGGACTTCACCAGAAGATTCTGGGGGAGGCACACAGTGCTCGTTATTCTATTCATCCGGGGTCGACCAAGATGTACCATGACCTCAGATGTATGTATTGGTGGGATGGCCTGAAGAGGGACGCGGCAGGCTTTGTTGCACAGTGTCCTAATTGCCATCAAGTTAAGGTCGAGCACCAGAGGCCTAGTGGGCTATTGCAGGCTATTGAGATTCTGACTTGGAAGTGGGAGGTGATCAACATGGACTTTGTTACAGGGTTACCTCGTACTCAGAGGAAGTACGACTCCATTTGGGTTATTGTTGACAGGCTGACGAAATCAGCCCATTTCCTTCCAGTCAGGACGACGTTTTCGGCTGAGGATTATGCCAGATTGTACATCAGAGAGATTGTGAGACTGCACGGAGTCCCGGTGTCGATTATATCAGATAGAGGAGCCCAGTTTACGGATAACTTCTGGAGGTCTTTCCAGAAGGGATTAGGGACACAGGTGAGTCTCAAGATGACGTTTCATCCTCGGTAGACGGGAAGGCAGAGCGTACTATCCAGACACTTGAGGATATGCTGCGAGCTTGCGTGATTGATTTCAGGGGTAGCTGGGAGGATCATTTGCCTCTTGTGGAGTTTTCTTATAACAACAGCTACCATTCCAGTATACAGAAGGTGCCATACGAGCCATGGTACGGGCGGAAATGCAGGTCGCCGATTGGTTGGTTCGACGTGGGCGAGGTGCAGTTAGTTGGCCCAGACTTGGTTCAGCAGGCTGTGGATAAGGTGAATCTTATCCAGGAGAGACTGTTAGCAGCTCAGAGTCGGCAGAAGTCATATGCGGATAATCGGCGTCGGCATTTGGAGTTTCAGGTAGACGATTGGGTCTTCTTGAAGGTATCACCCATGAAGGGTGTGATGAGATTCAGAAAGAAGGGAAAACTCAGCCCAAGGTACATTGGGCCCTACCAGATCGTCCGTCGAGTAGGTATGAGTTGGATCTGCCATCAGAGTTAGAGGCGGTACATCCGGTCTTCCATGTTTCTATGTTACGGAAGTGTATCGGAGATCCAGCGAGAGTTTTCCCGGCTAGTGAGGTCCAGGTGACAGAGGGGTTATCGTATGAGGAGAGTCCCATAGCGATACTCGATCGCCAGGTCAGGCGACTGCGGACCAAGGATGTGGCTTCCGTCAAAGTCTTGTGGAGGAATGATAACTGGGAGGAGATGACTTGGGAAGCGGAGGAGGACATGTTGAGTAAGTATCCTCACTTATTCCCTACACCTTCAGGTAATTCATTTTCCCCTTACTTGTCAAGTTTTAATTGAAGCATTTTTGTTTAAGTGCTATTATGTGGCCATGTGTGGCATTATTGGTATGTCGGGGTGTAAAAGGAAACTATGTCGCTAATTATAAGTTTGACTCCGAAAGAACATTCGGGGACGAATATTTCTAAGGGGGGAAGAATGTTACACCCCGTATTTACAGGACATGTTTTAAGAACGTACGTGAGAATCCCAAATGTTAAGATTAGAGACTGGTAAAAATTTATCGGAATTATGGAATTGTCGGAAAATGAAATATTGTGACGAATGGGAGGGCGACACGTGTCACCCCCTTATGTTGTCTTGGACGAAAATAAGCATGGACAAAAGGGTCATTTGACCATTGTTAGGAAGACAAAGTCTTGCAAGTTGAAGAGCTTGACAATGTTGACTTAGTCAATGGGACCACAAGTCTTGATATTTAAAAGAACTTCATCCAAACAACATATTTGTGCACATCTTGACCCTCCATTGAACTATATAGTAGTACTAGTAGCAAGACAAGCTCCACACTTAGCTAAATTTCAAGAAAAATTTGAAGAACACTTCATAGTGCTCTCGGGTTCACCTACAACAAAAAGAATTTTTTTTTGTTAGTTGTCCATTAAGCTCCACACTTTAAACCAAGGTTCATGAGGATATTGTAAGGGTATCTCAATAGAAAAATCCCGGAAAAAGATAGTTTTCGTATTAGTCGCAAGGTGAAAACCTAGTTGTTTTTCTAGGTTTTGATTGGAAGATTAAAGGAAACTTGTTTGTGATATTCTAAGGGTATCAAGTGGCGGATTGAAGTGTCTAGAAGAGGCTCTAAGTTGCTAGGGAGCGACTTCGGATTTGAAGTTGGACTAAGACTCGTTGAGGTAATAATCTTGTCTCTTAAAGTGTTACAAGACTATATATTGTTGTTAGCCTTACATGTTTGCTAGCATGAAATATATGTGTTGAAGTTTCATAAGTGTTATGGATTGTTGTAGCCTAAAAACCGAAATGTCATATAAGCCATTTGAAGTTGGATTACAATTTGATCGTTAATTAGAATCGTCGCATGTTACTTACTTGAAGATTGTAGTAGTTATAATCGATTGCGACTTGATATCATGTTATGCTAACAACTTGGATTGAAAAGGAAATTGGATAAGAATTGGTGTTATTGTATCTCAAGTTGCCGAATTGGCCTAGTAGTTTGTATTAGTTTGATATCATTTGTGGGGCAGAATTTTACACGTCTAGTAGGCGTGTAATCCCCTATTGTTAATTGCATTGTTGGGCCTTAAATGTGGCGTGTTTGGTTATTGAATTTGGCCTTGAAAAAGGTGGCAAAGTATGTAGAAACAAAGGAGGTGTTGTCCGATTTTCCGTAGAATTTAGTGACTTTGCACTTATAATATTCTACGCTTGAAGTAAGACGTTAATAGACGTATTGTGGACATTATAGGTTGACATACTATGGGCGGGATATTGTACTTATCAAGTGGATTGACCCGAATAGGTATGTAGAACTTTCCTATCTTTTGAGCATGAATAGTTGCACGTATATAGTACGGTAGACGTACAAGACCTTGATATCCTTTACTTGTTTTTAAGAATAGCCAAGTTGGGTGAGTTAGGAGATTAACTCACTTCTTTAAAAGTATTAAGGATGTCTTAAGTTTTTAAAGTTAAGGGACTTGAAGAGTTTTAAAGTATTTGATATTTGTTTCATTTTAAACGTATAAGTCCCTTGGATAGGAAATTGTAATTGGCTAAGTTATAAAGTTAATATAACGACTTTATGGGAAGTTGGTTATATTAGCTTTATGGAAAGATAAATAAGGATAAATGACTTGATTTTTTTTAATGAAAGGCAAATTGATTTTAAGGCATCAATTGCCTAAGATTTTATAAGAAAAGAAGTCACTTGATTTAGAAGCCTAATTTTATTTCTAAAGGTATTGTGACTTGTCTTGAAAAGTAATTGTGACTTGATACTACGGTTATTAGTATCTTGGAAGTTTTATATGAAAAAGAGTCATTTTTAAAAGAGTGGAAGTGTTATACCCCGTATTTCCTGAGTATGTACGTAAGGACGTACGTACGAAAGTTTAAGCCTTAAGTTAGGCAAGGGACGAAATTTGTGCACAACCCCCGAAAAGAATTGTTTTCCGACGAAACGTTTTCCGAACTTTGCGAAGGGAAAATTACGGTTGCAACATTTATAATTTTTGCGGATTTTTCCGAGAGATGAAATATTTTGGACCAACGAGAGGGCGACACTTGTCACCCTCAAGTGGGCGGTCTTGGTGGCCGAAAGTGGGCAAGTTTCTTGCCATGTTTTGTTGCCTAAACCATGGGTCAATGTTTGGAGTGTTTTGTGGAGTAGATGGCTAGGGGGCACTTGGGCAAATCCTCACCTTCCACTTGCCCCCCACTTGTCTTGATCTTGGCCATTGAATTCCCTATAAATACCCCCCTTAGTTGAAGACTTCTTCATCCACAAAATGTTTCTAAGTCTTGAAAATCCCTCTCCCTCTTAGTAGTGTTCTCGTCCAAAGAGCACCCCCTCCCCCTTGAGAAGGCCTTGGCCGAAACACCCCCCCTCCTAGTAGTGTTGGCCGAGACATACCCCCCCCCCCCTTGCCTAGTTGTTCTCGAAAAATACCCCCCCCTCTTGGTAGAAAATACTCTCCAAGTATTGTTACTATACCAAAATACCTTAGCCTTATACCTTGTAGTATTCCAAAGTTACCTCTCTACGTAGAGCCCGGAAATACTACCTTATGTCCTTTTATTCTCAAAACGAAACCCTAAGGAAAATCTTCATAGTTGGTTGAAGTGCTATGTAGAAGTTGTTTGGGAACTTCTAAGGGTTGTTTGGAGCGGGTTGGAGCGCCCAGAGTAGGAGCTAAACGTTGCTCAGGATCGACATTTAAATCTTGGATAATTTTGGGCTTATCGAGGTAAATACTCTTGTCCCCTTATTGTAATTAGAGTTTGCATACTGTTGAAGTATAAGAATTAAGTATAAGTTATATACAAGGAAGGTATATAAGAAGAGAATTGAACTGTACTTACATAGGACTGTATTTACAGTAGACTTGTGTAGTTTGACGAGTAGGGAAGTGCTGCCCAATTTTTCGTAGAATAAGGAATCCTGTATCTAGATTTATTCTACAGAGTAGTCTAGACATTGATAGACTTGTATAACCGTGATAGGTTGAAAGTTCTGCGAGTAGCATGTTCTACTTGAAAGGTGGACAAGGCTAGCCGGGTTATAGCGGTGGAGCGTTTTGCTAATAGTCGATAATCGTCGCGAGGTATGTGATTCTTCCTATCCTCTTGAGCATGATATTTTAAAAAGAATATATATAGTACGGTAGACGTACGTGTGTTAACTGAACGTGGTTTTACCGCGATGTCTTTTGACTTGAGTCTAATAATAAGAATTTTGAAGTATTTCAAAAGAATTAAGAAACCTTTTTGAAAGAAGAGTAATACTTGGTTTTAAAAGCTTAAGAGTTATACTAGCTTTATGGGAAGTTAGGTATAACGACTTAAGAGAGATAAAAAGAATGGTTTATTGATCTTAAAAGATAAGAGACTTGACTTAATTAAATCAATATGAATTTTGTTAAAAAGTGTGAAACCTCATTCGTGAGTAATGAGTACTTGGTTTTTAAAAGGAATAATGTTTTACTGATTCCGGAAATCAGAATAAGTATCGAACGAACCACTGCAGCGTTAATAAAGGGAAATGTTTTGACTAATAAGGTATTATTAAAACCAGTAGAAACCTCCATCTGCATAAAAGCTAAGATGAGACAAAATGATATTACATTTCCTAGATCATGGTTGCTTTAATAAGATTGTTATGAACAAGAATAACCTACTCACACATAAGGCATATGTTTCTCAAATTGTTTTAAATGGGAATTATATTATTAAGTGATTAAGACTATGAACTACGAAACCTTTCGAAAATGAGAAACTTGAGCATTTGAAATTAGGCAAACGTGAACGTTTGGAAAAGAATGTTGTTACTTGATTTTACAAAGGGAAGTGTTTTGATTTACTTAAAAAGATAGTCACTCTATTTTTATACTACGGGTATTGTGTGACTCTTGTGAAAGAAACAGAATATTTTTAAAGAGATAATGTATGAAGTACCTTGTGTGAATAACTTGACTATGTTGGTTTGTGATAGCCTGGTAATACTTTCTTGTTGGCTTGATAAGTAAACATGTTAGGATGCTACGTGTGTTAGTGTCTTGTGATGTTTGTGTAAAGGGGTTTCCCTTGTTGTGCTTATGTTGTTTAACGATAAGCTGTTATGTTAGTATTATATCACTCACCTCTTGACATGATACCGGGGGTTAAGCTGCCCTCCGATGCGGGGTATAGCTCAGGCAGTCTGTGTGACTATGATTCGAGAATACCTCATGCGGGTCCAGGGGACCTATGCGGAGCTACGAGTTCGAGTTAGTGTGCGGGTTATACCTCATGCGGTCTATGTGGCTACGCAGATCGCGAGTCGGGGCGATGCCGGAGTAGCTACCCTCGACGCGGAATACCGCATGCGGGCCTATGTGAGTGGCCTATGCCGAGCTGCGGAAGTTCCGGGACTAGACGCGCACATTTGATCTGCGCGAGTGGCGGCCTTCGATCAGTGGCGGTCTAGACAGACCTCGTGTACGATTTATGACCTTGTTGGTACTGTTGGTTTTAGTAGTCGGCTATGCCTTCGTACTTACCCCGTACGGTTTTATTATGACACAGGTGGGACCTGGTGTTCATGTGTATTCCTTGGTGCTTTTATATCATAGACTGCCGGCAGTGAGGAAGGTATTCCACGGGCATGATTGATGTTGTGGGCGTGAGACCCATAGTTATATTTGAGTGGTGACTTTGAGGGCGTGAGTCCCTGACTTGACATGACTGCTTATTTATTGTGAACTGTAGTTTGGTTATCATACATGTCTCCTGCTTTATATAGACTACTATGATTTCATTTACAGTATTTTCAGTTTCACATACTTGGTACCTGTTATCGACCTCCTTCGAAGGCCGTTCATGCCGCAGTAGGTACACCGATTGTTGATCCTCGCTCATAGGATTCTGATTCAGCGTTTGGGAAGCTCCGTTTCTCCGGAGGCTTATCAGTGGTATAGTCCCCTGTCGTTGTAGGTACTTACATTCAGGGGTATGGCGGGGCCCTGTCCCGCCATTGTTGTCATATCATTCTTAGAGGTCTGTAGTACTGTTGTGGGCAGAGTTTGTAAAAGGGATGTAACTGTTCGGTTTCATGTTTTTATATATGCCGAAAGGCAACTTTTCTCAGATAAACTGTTTCTCATTTCATTTATGTCATGTCTTGTTTTATGTTCCGCTGATTACTCTGATGTATGTCTACTTGGGTGCCCGGGTAAGGCACCAGTCACGGGCCCGGGTTCGGGTCGTGACACGAAGTATGTAGTACTTTGGGTTAAATTCCCGAATTTCTATAAAAGACATGTTAGTGCCTTAAGTAAACTAAAATGAGAGTGTATATGAACAAGACTAATAAGAAGTTAGGGGATTTCTTAACTTGCTTATATATTGTATGATAAGCTGGTAGTGCTTATGTTATGTATGATAGCCGGTTTGTGCTAGTGGTATATTATTCATTACGGGGTCATTCCCCGGGTTTGTGGCATTTGCTACCCACGATGCGAGGAATACCTCATGCGAGTCCGTAAGGGCTTATGCGGGTGAAATAGTTCCATGCGGGGCGGTTCAGTCCTATGCGAGGAGTACCTCATGCGGGTCTACACGACCTATGCGAGGAATACCTCATGCGGGTCCACACGACCCTTGCGGGTGAAATAGTCTCAAGAGTAGGATTGCTTAATGATACTGCGGGCGGCTGATCCTGCTTTGATCGTGAGCTTCCTATTTTTATGTTGTAAGTATACTCTTATTTACTCTCACTGTTAGCAAGGCACAGTGTACTGTAATTTGATTATCATACATGTCTCTGACTTTGTTTTAGACTTATGATGTAATTTCAGTATTTTCTAGTTTTACATACTTAGTACATATTGTGTCGACCTTCCTCGGGGCTGCGTTCATGCGCGGTAGGGGGTAGCGGTGGTGGATCCTCATTCTTAGTATCACGGTCAGTGTCGAAGCTCCATTTTCTCGGAGGCTTGTCTTTTAGTCTGATTTTTCCCTGATGTTGTAAATTTTATGTACATTCAGGGGTATGGTGGGGCCATGTCCTGCCACAGTTGTTATTCCTAGAGGTCTGTAGTCACATTTGTGGTTGGGCCGTAAGAACAGAGTTATATTGTTTTACTGTTGATTATGTATATTTTATGGAAGGCGGCCTTATCGGTTAGCCGGTGATGTTTATTGTCTAAACATGTTATATGTTGTGTATGTTCCGCTGCTATTCTCTGATGTATACCTGAACGGGGTGCCCAGGTAGGGCACCAGTCGTGGCCCCGGGGTCGGGTCGTGACACTGACGACTGTATATAGTCACTGGGCAAGCCTTATATACCCGCTCCGCTACCACAGAATCACCTACTGGCGTAGCTACCTCAAAAGGTTCTATGGACTCAGGCTATATCCCTATTCTACCAGCAATATGAGGAGATATATTGTCACGACCCGACCCCGGGCCCGCGACTGATGCCCTACCTGGGCACACTTACAGGTATACATCAGAGATAATCAGCGGAACATACATAAACTCAACAAGGAATAAATAACAGGTTAGCCGATAAGGCTACCTCCCTGGATATATATATAAATATACATAAATCCAAAAGCAGTTACCCTTTTTTTTTCAAACCGACCCACAAGATATTACTACAGAACTGTCACGACCCGATTCCGCGTGATCGTGCCTACCCGCACCCTAGTGATACAACATCGAGTAATCGAATATAAACGATACAAGACATATTATGAAATATGAAACAATAATCTGAGAAAACTTGCCTTTCGGCATATATAAAAATGACAACTTTTTCAACATGAACAGTTTAATCCTTTTTACAACCCTGCCCACAACAGTACTACAGACCTCTACGAAAGATATGACAACAACGACGGGACAGGGCCCCGTCATACCCCTGAATGTAAGCACCTACGACAACAGGGGACTATACCAAGATAAGCCTCCGGAGAAACGGAGCTTCCCAAAAGCTGAACTGTGACCCTAAGAGCGAGGATCAACGATCGGTGTACCTTTACCGCGGCATGAACGCGGCCGGGCGAGGTCGATAACAGGTACCGAGTATGTGAAACTGAAAATAAATACTGTAAATGAAATCATAGTAGTCATATAAAGCAGGAGACATGTATGATAACCAAACTACAGTTTACAACAAAGCAGTCATGTCAAGTCAGGGACTCACGCCCTCAAGTCATCACTCAAGTATAACAAGGGGTCTCAGGCCCACAACATCAATCATGCCCGTGGAATACCTTCCTCACTGCCGGCAGTCTATGATATAAAAGCACCAAGGAACACACATGAACACCAGGTCCCACCTGTGTCATAATAAAATCAGACGGTAAGTGCGAAGGCATAGCCGACTACTAAAACCCACGTACCAACAAGGTCATGAATCAGTATCATAAGATCTGTCTAGACCGTCACATGATCAAAGCCGCCACTTGCCCGCAGATCACGATGCACGCGTCTAACCTGGAACTCCCGCACTCGCGTAGGCCAATCTCATCGCCCGCATGAGGTATTCCCCGCATCGAGGGTAGCTACTCCCCGGCATCGTCCTGGACTTCCGAGTCCGCATGGCCACAAGGACCGCATGCCCATAAAGGACGCACGCCAACCTGGAACTCTCGTAGCTCCGCATAGGCCCCCAGGACCCGCATGAGGTATTCTCGAATCATGGTCCCAGACCGCCTGAGTCTACCCCGCATCGGAGGGCAGCTTAACCCCCGGAATCATCTCAAGAGATGAATGCCACAATACTATCATAACGACTGATAGTTAATAAGCACAATCAAGGGAAACCCCTTTACACAAACATCACAAGATACTAACACACGTAGCATCCTAACACGTTTACTTATCAAAGCAACAAGAAAGTATTACAAGGCTATCACAAACCAATACAATCAAGTTGTTCACACAAGGTACTTCCTACTATATGATCAACAAGATCGGGTTTTTATCCCCAAAGTACTTCATACATTAACTCTTTAAAAGATACGTTATTTTCACAAAAGTCACACAATACCCGTAGTATATGAAAATAGAGTGATTATCTTTTTAAAGAAAATCAATTACTTCTCTTTGTAAAATCAAGTAGCAACATTCTTTTCCAATGTTCAAGTTTCTCATTTTTTTTGAAAGGTTTCGTAGTTCATAGTCTTATTCATTTAAGAATATAATTCTCCTTTAAACAATCTGAGAAACCTAAGCCTTATATGTGAGTAGGATATTCTTGGTTATTACAATCTTATTACAGCAGCCATGATCTAGGAAATATCATTTTGTCTCATCTTAGCTTCTATGCAGATGGAAGCTTCTACTGGTTTTAATAATACTTAATTAGTCAAAACATTTCCTTTTATTAACGCCGCGATGGTTTGTCGATACACATTCGATTTCAAATCGATAAAAAATTCTTAATCCGTTATTCCTAAATTCCCATAAAGATAGTATATCTATTTAGTTTTTCAAAAACCTAGTTTATTACTTCTTCTTTCAAAATGATTCAAAAATCTTTTGATATACTTCAAGTTATTTATTATCACATAACAAGCCGATTATAGTTCAAATCGATTACCTTTTAAAGACCACAAGTATTTTCTTACCAACATAAAGTCATTATAACCAACTTCCCATAAAGCCGTTATAACACTTTATGTTTTAAATCAACCAAATACGTTTAGCACACGTACGCTTCACCGTACTACATAGTTCACACATATCATGCTAGAAGAGATAGGAAGAGGTTCACATACCTCGCGGCGAGTATCGACTAATAGCAAAACGCTCAAGTACTTCCAAACGTCGGCTACTCCTAAGCCAAGTAGATCGCGCCACACGTAGTACTTCAACCTATAAGGCCACAAGGCGCTTATTAACATTTAGATCTCATCGTAGAACATTCTAGAAAATTGCAAAGACTCCCCGCATGGCGTAAATCTCCCCTCTATCGAGGCCGCTACCAAGCCAACCGGGGGTTATATATCTAACCCTAACGGTACAATTCTACTTCACGGTACTACTACACAAGTCACTGTAATACACCCTATGTAATTACAGTCAAGATTCTTCTTTCAATTCGGGCTTAAGTCGCGAGACATTGCTGTAAGTATTATTCAGCTTAAGTCAAAAGACATTGCGATACTACGTTCGATTATATATAGTATACTTCAATTATATATTCTAACAATATGTAATATCCAATTACAATAGAGGACAAGATAATTACCTCGATAAGCCCATAATTATCCTAGTTAAAGTCGATCCCGGGAAATCGTTTAGCTCGACTCCGAGCGCTCGACCCGCTCTAAACCACCATTAGAAGTTCTAACCAACTTCTACACAATACTCCAACGGACTATGGAGATTTTCCTAGGGTTTCGGTTTTGTGGTTGACTAAGTATAATAGTATTTTCTGGCTTTTCAGATAGGTATAACCTTAGAATACAACAAGGTATATGGCTAAGGTAATTTGGGCATTATAACAATACTTTGAGAGTATTTCTACACCACAAAGGGGTATTATACGAAAGCAACAAGGCTAGGGGTACCCCACGCCACACTACTAGGAGGGGAGAGGGCTCTCGCCGAGGGCCTTTCAAAGGGAGAGGGCTCTTGGGCGAGAGTCAACAAGAGGAGAGGAGGGATTTTAACACTTAGGATTATTTAGGAATGGATGAATAAGTCTTCAAAGGGATGGGTATTTATAGGCCAAGTGAAGGCCAACCAATGGCCAAGATTGAGCCAAGTGCTACACAAGTGTAAGGCCAAGATTTGGGCATGTGTACATAGCCAACTTGCACACAAAATATCATACCTACTACTTTACAAAACTCACCCAATTGGTCCCATGCTTTATCACCACTCCCACCAACTGAGGGTGACAAGTGTCGCCTCTCTCGTTGATCCAAAATGTTTCGTCTCTCGGAAAAATCCGCAAAAATTTAGAAATGACATAGCCGGAAATTCCCTACGAAAGTGAAAGCGTTTAGAAAAACGACTCAACCGGGTGTTATGCACAAATAAAATTCGCCAAGCACTTTAAGGCACAAACTTTTCTACGTATGTCCCCGCGCATATACTGGAAATACGGTATAACATTCTCCTCCTTAGAAACATTCGTCCGAATGTTCCTTCTAAGTCTCAAACAAGCGCACGCCAAGATAGTCTTCACTACTATACTTACGAGAACAAACCTGCCACACATGGCCACAGAAACAACTGCGCAAAATACTTATATCCAAGTCCACGAGGAAACACCTCTAACATCACCACAACCACCTCTCTCCAGGGTCTAAAATATACTTCCTTCGTACCTTCTCTCTACAAAAGAAATGATCACACCTATGCTCGCCATACATGCTCACTTCTCTCTTTACTCGTCGTAGATACCACTTTGTCACTTTGCCTGAGGCATTAACCTTCTCAGGCGACCCAACAAATGGCACCACTTTTGTCCCTTTGTCGCGAGCCTTGCTCCGACGACCCAACAAATGGTACCGGGCTGCTTGCGATCCCGGAGGATGTCGTACACTCAAACTCTTACCACATTCTGATACGGCTTCAGTATCTAAAACTCGGGGTTACTATCTCTAACGTGGTCATCATTAACTGGGAACACTCTGGATGGATCTCCGATACTTTCCCGATCATATCAATACGAAAGACCGGACGTACTGCCTCCTAAGTCGGAAGACAATTGCTAACATATAGGCAACCTGGCCTATTCTTCACATGAACTCAAAAGGGCCCAAAGTAACTCGGGCTAAGTTTTCCTCTGCTTTCCAAAACTCGTCACACCCTAACCGGGGTGGTACTTTCAAGAAGACCGACCGTCAACCTGAACTCTAAGCGTCGTCGCCGATTATCCGCACGATTTCTCAGAGCTGCCAGAACCTCTTCTAGACAAGCTTTACCCTATCCACAGTCTGCTGGGACAAGCCTGAACCAACTAACTGAACCTTGCCAACATCGAACCAATCGACCGGCAATTTACACTTCCGCCCCAACAAGGCCTCATAAGGCGACACTCAACTGAAATGGTAGCTTAAACACTCCTCCGCAGAGACAACAATCCCTACAACTACCTCAAATACACACCGCCCGAGGGCGAATGCGATTCTGAGACTCACCTGAGTTCCTAACCCTGCTTGGTAAAACTTCCAGAAACAAAAACAGCCGTACCCTGGGCTCCACTGTCTGTCTTAAGGTGAAGGTAGGCACCCCGTGCAGCCTTACAACCTTTCTGATAACTCAACACAGCCGAGTAAACGGTCCTGACCGAAGAACATGATGGGCTGCCCCCATCGGCCCGACCACTGGTCGAACGCATCCACGAACTCGTACGCTGGTTAACTAAACTTGGGCCTAACACCCTCACAACCCTAACACAAGGCGGGACCACCACAAACTGACCCCACCACCAAACAGGCCGCGGGTTGACCCGCATCATGGCCTCAATCCGACCCGCAACGCGCACAACACTAGCTCCCGATCGGAACAATCTCACTAATCATGTTTGAAAACCTAGCGGTCTTCTTAGCTCAACTACCCCTTTCATTCCACACTACTAGGACCTATCCCAACATAACTCACGTGCACTATGCACTTCCAATAAGGGTCAAACATAACACTACACCTTTCTCGAGATGTCCTCACCTCTAAGGTCTTTACGTAAAAAGCTCTAAGGCTCAAACCTTCTCTATCCCCCAAAATCTTACTCGGTTAAACAACCATGATCTAATCACGACTAACACACTGCTATCAGAACATAGCACTTAAGGTATACTCACCTTATCACACATACTGATTTCTAGAGGGTTAAAGATATATCTATATCTCTTCGCTTCACTCCTTAGTCGTTTCTAATCAAACACGCCTGCAGGCGCATAGCTAAGGAAGGTGACGACTACCCATCGATCCTGAAGGCTAAGTCCTCCTACAAGGACACCCATTCGACACATGGCCCTGACGGCCGCAGGTACAACAAGTACCAACTAAAAGACGACATTCCCCGGGATGACGTCTGTCACACTGTGAACCGGAAGCCCTGGAGTTCTAACCAACTCCTGCATACCCCGAATGTCCTGAACTCCGTGGAAGACCACTCTGCACTGGCGGAGGTGCATAATCTAATCTGCTGGTGAGGTGACTCGCCTCGAAAGTTACCAAAGGACCTTGCTGCTCTGGCCCTCTTACGTCGCCCGTTAACCCGTCGATCTCTACGCTTGGCCGACTGCGCATAAGCCCGCATACAGGCCATGCTCAAGCCCAACTGAAGAATTACTCTTGCACAACCCTCTTTTAGATAGTCCTCAAGACTCGCGGTACATCGGTATACTCTCTGGTAGCCAAATCTATAGCTAGTAACAGGGTTGCTTCTTTGCAATCTATATTCACCGTTCCCGGTCGTGGAACTGAAGGTTCAAATATCATGGCCGCAGTAGGAACTGCTGCCGCCGTGCTAAACTCTGCTGGGGCTAGTGACGTCGCAGAACTCCCCGAATGAAGCACCACCCAAGGTGATAATTGGGCCTGTGCCCACGTAACCCTCTGTACTCTACTCGCAGCTCCCTCGGCTGCTTTGCCCTCCTGGGCCCGGGTTGCCCTACGCGGAGGCATAACGATAAGGGAAAGAATTTACGTTAGAGGGTCCAACTTACAACACAGCTCTAAGGCACGATCTCAGAGTGAGAAGAATAGAAACCAATCCTAAATATCCTATAGCCTCCTGATTATTGGTGTGGTGCACAACACACCGATAATCAAGACTCTACTGGATACGGTCTGTAGACACTTTCCGAGGATTAACTGCTCTGATACCACTTTTGTCACGACCCGATTCCGGGCCCGTGACTGGTGCCTTACCCCGGGCACCCTAGTGATACAACATCAGAGTAATCAGCGGAATATAAAACGATACAAGACATATTATGAAATATGAAACAATAATCTGAGAAAAACTTGCCTTTCGGCATATATAAAAATGACAACTTTTTCAACATGAACAGTTTAATCCTTTTTACAACCCTGCCCACAACGATTTCTGCACTCTACGAAAGATATGACAACAACGACGGACAGTGGCCCCGTCATACCTCGAATGTAGCACTACGACAACAGGGACTATACGAAGATAAGCCTCCGAGAAACGGAGCTTCCCAAAAGTGAATCATGACCCCAAGAGCGAGGATCAACGATCGGTGTACCTTTACTGCGGCATGAACGCAGCCCCGAGGAGGTCGCGATAACAGTAAAGTATGTGAAATCAAAATAAATCGTAAATGAAATCATAGTAGTCATATAAAGCGAGGCATGTATGATAACCAAATTACGCTTACAACAAAGCGATGTCAAGTCGGGACTCACGCCTCAGTCATCACTCAAGTATAACAAGGGTCTCGGGCCCACAACATCAATCATGCCCGTGGAATACCTTCCTCACCGCCGATCATGATATAAAAGCACCAAGGAACACACATGAACACCGGGTCCCACTGTCATAATAAAATCAGGGTAAGTGCGAAGGCATAGCCGACTACTAAAACCCACGCACCAACAAGGTCATGAATCGTATCATAAGATCTGCTCAGACCGTCACATGATCAAAGCCGCCACTTGCCCGCAGATCAATGTACGCGTCTAACCTGGAACTCCCGCACTCGCGTAGGCCAATCTCATCGCCCGCATGAGGTATTCCCGCATCGAGGGTAGCTACTCCCGCGTCGCCCCGACTTCCGAGTCCGCATGGCCACAAGGACCGCATGCCCATAAAGGACGACGCCAACACGAACTCTCGTAGCTCGCATAGGCCCCGGGACCCGCGTGAGGTATTCTCGAATCATGGTCCCGCATCACCGAGTCTACCCCGCGTCGGAGGGCGACAACCCGGAATCATCTCAAGAGATGAATGCCACAATACTATCATAACGACTGATAGTTAATAAGCACAATCAAGGGAAACCCCTTTACACAAACATCACAAGATACTAACACACGTAGCATCCTAACACGTTTACTTATCAAAGCAACAAGAAAGTATTACAAGGCTATCACAAACCAATACAATCAAGTTGTTCACACAAGGTACTTCCTACTATATGATCAACAAGATCGGGTTTTTATCCCCAAAGTACTTCATACATTAACTCTTTAAAAGATACGTTACTTTCACAAAAGTCACACAATACCCGTAGTATATGAAAATAGAGTGATTATCTTTTTAAAGAAAATCAATTACTTCTCTTTGTAAAATCAAGTAGCAACATTCTTTTCCAATGTTCAAGTTTCTCATTTTTTTTAGAAAGGTTTCGTAGTTCATAGTCTTATTCATTTAAGAATATAATTCTCCTTTAAACAATCTGAGAAACCTAAGCCTTATATGTGAGTAGGATATTCTTGTTTATTACAATCTTATTACAATGACCATGATCTAGGAAATATCATTTTGTCTCATCTTAGCTTCTATGCAGATGGAAGCTTCTACTGGTTTTAATAATACTTAATTAGTCAAAACATTTCCTTTTATTGACGCTGCAGTGGTTTGTCGATACACATTCTGATTTCCGAAATCAGTAAAACATTCTTAAGCCGTTATACCTAACTTCCCATAAAGCTAGTATAACTCTTAAGTTTTTCAAAAACCAAGTATATTACTTCTTCTTTCAAAATGATTCAAAAATCTTTTGAAATACTTCAAGTTCTTTATTAACACATAACAAGCCAGTTATAGTTCAAATCAGTTACCTTTTAAAGACCACAAGTATTTTCTTACCAACATAAAGTTGTTATAACCAACTTCCCATAAAGCCGTTATAACACTTTATGTTTTAAATCAACCAAATACGTTTAGCACACGACGCTCACCGTACTACATAGTTCACACATATCATGCTAGAAGAGATAGGAAGAGGTTCACATACCTCGCGACGAGTATCGACTAATAGCAAAACGCTCAAGTACTTCCAAACGCGGCTACTCCTTAAGCCAAGTAGATCGCGCCACACGTAGTACTTCAACCTATAAGGCCACAAGGCGCTTATTAACATTTAGATCTCATCGTAGAACATTCTACCGAAAATTCGAAGACCTCCCCGCAACAACAGAAATCTCCTCTATCGAGGCTGCTACCAAGCCAACCGGGGTTATACAACTAACCCTAACGGGTACAATTATACTTCACGGTACTACTAAACAAGTCTCATCTGATACAGCCCTATGTAATTACAACAAGATTCTTCTTCAAGTCAGGCTTAAGTCGCAAGACATTGCCGTAAGTATTATTCAGGCTTAAGTCAAAAGACATTGCCGATACTACGTTCAGTTCTATATATAGTATACTTCAATTATATATTCTAACAATATGTAATATCCAATTACAATAGAGGGACAAGATAATTACCTCGATAAGCCCATAATTATCCTAGTTAAAGTCGATCCTGGGAAATCGTTTAGCTCCAACTCCGAGCGCTTCAACCCGCTCTAAACCACCCTTAGAAGTTCTAACCAACTTCTACACAATACTCCAACGGACTATGGAGATTTTCCTAGGGTTTCGGTTTTGTGGACCGACTAAGTATAATAGTATTTTCTGGGCTTTTCGTATAGGTATAACCTTAGAATACAACAAGGTATATGGCTAAGGTAATTTGGGCATTATAACAATACTTTTGAGAGTATTTCTACACCACAAAGGGGGGGTATTATACGAAAGCAACAAGGCTAGGGGGGGGTACCCCACGGCCACACTACTAGGAGGGGAGAGGGCTCGGCCGAGGGCCTTTCAAAGGGGAGAGGGCTCTTGGACGAGAGTCAACAAGAGGGGAGAGGGAGGGATTTTAACACTTAGGATTATTTAGGAATGGATGAATAAGTCTTCAAAGGGATGGGTATTTATAGGCCAAGTGAAGGCCAACCAATGGCCAAGATTGAGCCAAGTGCTACACAAGTGTAAGGCCAAGATTTGGGCATGTGTACATAGCCAACTTGCACACAAAATATCCTACCTACTACTTGACAAAACTCACCCAATTCGTCCCATGCTTTACCGCCCACTCCCACCAACTAGAGGGTGACAAGTGTCGCCCTCTCGTTGGTCCAAAATGTTTCGTCTCTCGGAAAAATCCGCAAAAATTTAGAAATGACATAGCCGGAAATTCCCCTACGAAAGTTGTGAAAACGTTTCGCCGAAAAACGACTCAAACCGGGTGTTATGCACAAATAAAATTCGGCCAAGCACTTTAAGGCACAAACTTTTCTACGTACGTCCCCGCGTACATACTCTGGAAATACGGGGTATAACAAGAACTCTAAGAGTTTTGACATTACAACTGTGACGGGACAGGGCCCCGTCATACCCCTGAATGTATAACAACCGACAATACCACGGATCTGCACCAAGGACAAGCCTCCGAAATAATGGAGCTTCCCAACCAGCTGAACAGTGATCCTGTTACACCCCGTAATTCCAGGGCATGTTTATAAGAACGTATGTAAGAACTCAAAAATGTTAAGATTTGAGACTAGTATAAATTTATCAGAATTATGGAATTGTCGGAAAATGAAATATTGCGACGAATGGGAGGGAGACACGTGTCACCACCCTTAGTGGTCTTACACGAAATGGACATGGCTAAAATGGTCATTTGACCAATGTTAGGATGATCAAGTCTTGCAAAGACTTAAGCTTGATATTGTTGACTTAGTCAAGAGCCACTTGGCTTGATCTTTTAGTAGATTGGATCCAAGCCATCCATATGTGTTAATATTGACCCTCCATGTTGTTATATAGTAACACTACTGGCAAGACAAGCTCCCACACTTAGCTAAATTTTCAAGAAAACTTGTTCTTGACATTGTTGAGCTCTCGGGTTCCAAGGGTTTCAAAAGAAAAAAAATTTGTTTGTTGTTCAATAAGCTCCACACTTTAAACCAAGGTTCATAAGGGTATTGTAAGGGTATCTCAATAGAAAGATCCCGGAAAAGTGGCGTTTTCGTATTAGTCGCAAGGTGAAAACCTAGTCCCTTTCCTAGGTTTGGATTGGGAACTTAAGGAAAGTTGTTTGTGATCTTCTAAGGGCTTCAAGTGGTGGATTGGAGTGTCAAGGAGAGGCTCTAAGTTGCAAGGGAACGACTTCGGATCTTGAAGTGGATTAAGGCTCGTTAAGGTAACAATCTTGTTCTCTTAAGTGTTATAAGATTACATATTGTTGTAGCCTTACATTTTAACTAGCATGAAGTATATGTATTGAATATTGATAAGTGATATGGATTGTAGAAGCCTAAATCCGAAATGACATTGTGAGCCATTTGAAATTGAAATACAATTTGGTCGTTAATTAGAATCGTCGCATGTTATCTACTTGAAGATTGTTGTTGTTATAATAGATTGCGGTTTTATAACATGTTATACTAAACAACTTGGATTGAAAAGGAATTGGAAAAGACTTTGTATTGTTGTTCCTCAATGGCCAAAAATAATATTGTATGTTGGACTAGTTTGATATCAATTGTGGGGCGGAATTTTACACGTCTTGTAGGCGTGTAATCCCCTATTGTTAACTACATTGTTGAGCCTTAAATGTGGCGTGTTTGGTTATTGAATTCGGGCCTTGAAAAAGGTGGAAAGGTATGTAGAAACAAAGGAAGTCTTGTCCGACTTTCCGTAGAATTTAGTGACTTTACACTTAGAATATTCTACGTTTGAAGTAAGAAGTTAATAGATGTATTATGGTCATTATAGGTTGACATACTACGTACGGCATATTGGACGTAGCAAGTGGATTGAACCGAAGAGGTATGTGGAACTTTCTTATCTCTTGAGCATGAATAGTTGTAAATATATAGTACGGTAGACGCACGAGATTTTGACAATCTAGCCCATTTGATATCCTCGGTTTATTTTTAAGAATGTCCAAGTTGGTTGAGTTAGGGAATTAACTCACTTGTCTAAAAATATTAAGGATATCTTAGTCTCTAAAAGTTAAGGGACTTGAAGTACTTTAAAAGTATATGATACTTGTTTCGTTTTAAAAGTTTAAGTCCCTTGGTTATAAAGAAGAATGTAAGTATCTAAGGTATAAAGCTAGTATAACGGCTTTATGGGAAGTTGGTTATAATAGCTTTATGGAAAGTTAAAAAGAGTGGTTTACTCTAAGTAATGTAAGTACTGATAAATGACTTGAATTAATGAAAGGCAAATTGATTTGAAGTCATCAATTGCTTAAGGTTTTAAAAGAAAGAAGTCACTTGATTTAGAAGCCTATAAATATATTTTTAAAAGGTATTGTGACTTGTCTTGAAAAGTAGATATGACTTGATATTACGGTTATTAGTATCTTGGAAGTTTTATATGAAAGAGAGTCATTTTAAAAGAATAGAAGTACGTAGTACTTTGGGTTAAATTCCCAAATTTTTAAAATGACATGTTAGTGCCTTAAGTAAACTAAAATGAGAGGGTATATAAATAAGGTTAATAAGAAGTTAGGTGATTTTCTTAACTTGCTTATGTTATGATAAGCCGGTAGCGCTTATGTTATGTATGATAAGCCGGTAGTGCTTATGTTATGTATGATAGCCGGTTGAGCTAGATATGTTATTCTTACGGGGTAAAGCCCCGGGTTACTACTAATTCCATGGATTTGCTACCCATGATGCGAGTGCGGCGTTTGTATTCATTGCGGGTCCACCGGGCCTAAGCGGGTGAAATAGTCTTGTGCGGGTGAAATAGTCCCATGCGGAGCGCATCGCTCCATTGCGGGTCCGCAGGACCTATGCGGGTGAAATAGTCCCATGCGGAGCACATCGCTCCATTGCGGGTCCACAGGACCTATGCGGGTGAAATAGTCCCAGGAGTAGGACTGCTTAATGATACTACGGGCGGGTGACCCTACTTTGATCATGAGCCTCCTATTTTTATGCAGTAATGTATACACCTGTTCACTCTCATTGTTAGTAAGGCACAGTGTACTGTAATTTGATTATCATACATGTCTCCAGCTTTATTTTAGACTTATGAGGTAAATTGCAGTATTTTCCAGTTTTACATACTTGGTACATCTGTTGTACTGACCCCCTTTCCCCGGGGGCTGCGTTCATGCCGCAGGTAGGGGTAAGCAGGTGGTGGATCCTCATTCCTAGGATCACTGATCAGGTGTCAGAAGCTCTATTTCTCCGGAGGCTTGTCTTTTGGTACGGTTTTCCCTGATGTTGTAGATTTATGTACATTCAGGGGTATGGCGGGGCCCTGTCCCGCCACAGTTGTTATTCTTAGAGGTCTGTAGTCATATTTGTGGATTGGGTTGTAAGAACAGAGATGTAACTGTTTTTATTTTGGGGTTATGTATATTTCCCGGAAGGCGGCCTTATCGGCCAGCCTGTTGATATTTGCTGTTATGTATTGTTTGAGTTTTGTATGTTCCGCTGCTATTCTCTGATGTATACCTGTAAGGGGTGCCCAGGTAGGGCACCAGTCGCGGGCCCGGGGTCGGGTCGTGACAGATCCTAAGAGTGAGGATCAGCAAGCTATGTACCTCAACCTGCGGCATGAACGCAGCCCCCCGAAGGAGGTCAGTACAACAGGTACCAAGTATGTGAAACTGAAAGTACTGTAATGAAATCATAATAGTCTAAAATAAAGCTGGAGACATGTATGATAACCAAATTAACAGTACACTGTGCCTTACTAACAATGAGAGTAATTAAGAGTAGACTTTACCATTTTAAAAATAGGAAGCTTACGATCAAATTAGGGCCACCCGCCCGTAGTATCATTAAGCAATCCTACTCCTGGGACTATTTCACCCGCATAGGTCTTGTGGACCTGCAATGGAGCAATTTGCTCCACATGGAACTATTTCACCCGCATAGGACTATTTCACCCGCATGGACCCTGTGGGCCCGCAATGAGTATATACGTCATACTAGCATCATGGGTACCAAATCCATGGAAATGCAAAATGCAAATGACCCAGGGATTTACCCCGTAACAAATAATATAACACTAGCACCACCGGTTATCATGAATATCACAACATAAGCACCACCGGCTTATCATAAATATCACAACATAAGCAAGTTAAGAAATCCCCTAACTTCTTATTAGACTTAATTAACATGCACTCTCATTTTATTTAAACTTAAGGCACTATCGTGTCACCACGTGCAGTCTCATAATCTTCCCGATATATAATCTCGCATAATCCTCAGCCGAGTAGATAGTCCTGACCGGAAGAAAAATTGGCTGACCTCGTCGGCCTGTCTACTATGACCCACAAGGAGTCGCACTACCTCTGAGTACGATGCAACCCTATAACAAAATCCATATTAATCACCTTCCACTACCAAGTCGGGATCTCAATCGTCGATAAAAGCCCACTGCGCTTCTGGTGCTCAACCTTGACCTGCTGACAATTAGGACACTGAGCAACGAACCCTGCTACGTCCCTCTTCAGGCCATCCCACCAATACATACATCTGAGGTCATGATACATCTTAGTCGACTCTGGATGAATAAAGTAATTAGCACCATGTGCCTCTCCTAAAAACCTGTTGACGAAGTCCTGTTAGCATCGAGTACATACCACCCGCCCTCGTATCCTAGCACCCCATCCGGTGCTATCTCATACAGGCTCTTCTTCTCTCAGAGAGCCGTATCTCGATCCTGTACTAAAACTGGATCCTCATATTGTAGCCTCTTCACCTCCTCGACGAGGGAAGACTCGGCAACCTCTCGGATCCGAACTCCATTAATATCGGAAATAAGCAATCGAACCCCTCGGCCTGCTAGCTGATGAATCTCACGGACCACGTCCTGTCTATCTGGCTGTCCATCTGACAGACTACCCATAGATTTATGACTAAGAGCATCCGCGGCCATATTGGCTTTCCCTGGGTGGTATAAGACATCAACATCACAATCCTTGAGTAACTCTAACCACCGTCTCTATCGCAATTTCAGTTGCCTCAGTCTGAAGATATACTGGAGGCCCTTGTGGTCTGTATAAATATCCACCTGAACTCCATAAGTAATGCCTCCCATAGCTGCTGGGAATTTTAGGCTGTAACCTTATCGTGTTGCATTCACACACAACCCAGCCAACACTCAAAGTGTTACCATAACAACCTAACCCTCAAGTCCCTCAGGAGGGGTTAGAACTATTGTCATAGTCGGCTTATCTCCCAATAACTGGAAGCCTTTCCCACACTTCCGAAATATTCGGGTATCACCAAAATCTCAATTATGATTTATGTTTCCCATCCTGGGTGTTGTCGCACCCAACTTGGTTACTATAGTTAGATTCACTTCCGTCGCTTGTCTCATGGCCAAGACTTCCTGCCAATCGCAATTTATGAGGAGATTTCCTTGATCCCGTCCAGTAGCAACCTTATTATTCTCCCCAACTCATAGAGCTTATAGTCCGGTATTCAACCTCAATTCATGGTATTACATAATCCAATGGCTCGCCAAGATTTCTTATCTTGTTATGATTATGTCTTTCATCGTTCGAGTGTCTGCTTGTCTTACCTTTATTTTCCCATTCACGTTGTCCTGGGGTCTCCTATCTCCCCGTATTTTTCATACTGTCTTCCCCGTCATTACAGACTTTCCACCCCTCGTTATACTAATTTATTAACTAAAAATATCTCTATCTTGATCCTCGGTCACCCATTTCCATTTATGCTTAACATCAGCATTTGTATCCTTACGACACGTCCTCGACCATTTCCTAATGTCGTCCTCAATTACCTCAACACAATACTTTTCCCACGGTTATCTAAAATTGTAACCTATGGCATGACGACACTGAAGACCTTACCAGTCTCATATCCATCGCCTAATAACATGGGTACACATAACCCCATAATACGTAAAATTATCCAGAAGGTCATGGCCCTGACCGCCACCCTAAACCAACCCCAAGTACCTCCAAGAGCACTTAACATAAACTCCTTCAATGATCGTACGTTTTCATTTCCATCTCTTAACTCTTCAAATTCAAGTATTACATACTTTCTACATCAATTTACCTCAAATGAACAAGTCACAAAGACTTACTAAAATCAAGCAACATAGAATTTTCAATTAATGATGCCAAAGAAGGAAGGATAATTCACTTGTTACAATCACTACCCTTCCTTTACACTCGATAACTGTTACACCCCGTAGTTCCAGGGTATGTATGTGAGGACGTACGTACGAGAATACGACACAAAAATTGGAAAGGAAGAAAGATGTGATTTTTCGACGGAAAAGATTCCGGATTTTGTGAAGGAAAAATGTTCGTTAAAGGGAATTGGATTCCCAGATTTGGTATTCAGACTTTTTGGAATTTTTGAGAATTATGGAATTTTATTTCCGGAATTGGTCACGTGGGGCCCACGGGAGGAATTTACGGTTTGTGGGGCCCACTTTATTTTCGGATTTTTGGCATTACGGATATTTTCGGAAGATGAAATATTTTGGACGAGTAGGGGGGCGACACATGGCACCCCCATGTGGCTCATTGGCCGAAAAATTAGGGGGGACCACATGGACACTTGGACGTTTTTTTTTGGGGGACAAGTGGCAAGCCATTTGTCCCATTTTTTGTGGTGGACATTTGGTTGGAAAATTACCCACACACTTGGACCCAATCTTCACCATACACTTGCCTAGATCTTGGCCATTGATTTCTCTATAAATACCCCCCTTAATGCAAGACTTCTTCATCCACACTTAGAGAGTTTCCAAGTCTTGAAAAATTCCCTCCCCTTTCCTTGTGAGCTCTCGGCCATGGGCTGAAATTGTGAGCTAAAGTTGTCCAAAAATTCTTAAAGTTTTAAGTGTTCTTCCTTAGAGTGTTAGGAAGATTGTGTACCAAGAGTTGGAAAATATTTCACACCCCTAGCCTAGAAACCTTACCTTGGCCAAAACTTGCCATAGTTTGAGCCTAAGTGTTCTTAACTTTTTGGAGTTAGATCTTGAAGAGAAGTTGTTTAGAAACTTCTAAGGGTTGCTCGAAGCGGGTTGGAGCATAAGGAATTGGAGCTAAGCGTTGCTCAGGATCGACTTATAATCTTGGATAATTTTGGGCTTATCGAGGTAATGATCTATGTCCCTCTATTGTAATTGGATATTACATATTATAGTAATTTAGAATTGAGTATAAGATATAATGGAAGGATGTTTATAAAGAATTGAACTGTATTTACATTGGACTGTATTTACAGTAGACTTGTAGTATTATTGTGGGGCAGTGTTGTACACGTCCGGTTAGACGTGTAACCCCCCCTTTTGGAGTTGTTGGCTTAGTAGCGGGCCTTGTTAGAGGAGGAGATTTATGTGGTTGCGGGGGGGAGGTGCTGCCGAATTTTCCGTAGAATATGGAACCTTGTATTTAGAAATGTTCTACGAAGGGATCTAGAAGTTGATAGACGTTTTGTGGCCTTTATAGGTTGAAGTACTACGAGTAGCATATTCTACTTGGAGGGTGGAAAAGGCTAGCAGGGTTACAGTACTTTGGAGCGTTTTGCTAATTGTCGATAATCGTCGCGAGGTATGTGAACCTCTTCCTATCCTTTCTAGCATGATGTTTTGTAAACTATGTAGTACGGTAGACGTACATGTGCTAAATGAGTTTTGGTTGGTTTAAAACATAAGGTGTTATAATAGCTTTATGGGAAGTTAGTTATAACGACTTTATGTAGGTAAAAGAATGGTTTATTGATTTTAGAAGTTAAGAGACTTGATCTTAAAAGATAAGAGACTTAACTTATAAATGACGTTTTATGAAATGTTAAGGGCTATGAATTTTGTTAAAAAGTTGTGAAACCTCATTCGTGAGTAATGAGTACTTGGCTTTTAAAGAATAATGTTTTACTGATTTCGGAAATGAGAATAAGTATCGAACAAACCACTGCAGCGTTAATAAAGGAAAATGTATTGACTAATTAACTATATTAAAACCAGTAGAAACCTCCATCTGCATAGAAGCTAAGATAAGACAAAATTGTATTACATTTTCTAGATCATGGCTGCTTTAATAAGATTGTTATAAACAAGAATAACTACTCACACATAAGGCATATGTTACCCAATTGTTTTAAAAAAAGAGATTACGTTATTTGATTAAGACCATGAACTATGAAATCTTTCGAAAATAAAAGACTTGAGTATATTTTAATTAGGCAACTTGAACTTTTGGAAAAGAATGTTGTTACTTGATTTTAAAAAAAGGAAAGTGTTTGTGATTTAAAAGAAAAGTATGGTATTATCTTAATCTGTCTTAAAAGAGAGTTTAAATGTTATGGCCAATTTGATACCGAGTCCATGGGATGGACCGGGAATGTATTCCACACGTTTTGATACCGAGTCCATGGGATGGACCGGGAATGTATTCCACCCGATTTGATACCGAGTCCATGGGATGGACCGGGAATGTATTCCACCCGATTTGATACCGAGTCCATGGATGGACCGAATGTATTCCACACGTTTTGATACCGAGTCCATGGGATGGACCGAATGTATTCCACCCGATTTGATACCGAGTCCATGGGATGGACCAGGAATGTATTCCACATCGCGTTTGATACCGAGTCCATGGAATGGACCGAATGTATTCCACTCGATTTGATACCGAGTCCATGGGATGGACCGGGAATGTATTCCACACGTTTGATCTCGAGTCCATGGATGGACCGGGAATGTATTCCACCCGATTTGATACCGAGTCCATGGGATGGACCGGGAATGTATTCCACACGTTTTGATACCGAGTCCATGGGATGGACCGGCAATGTATTCCACCCGATTTGATACCGAGTCCATGGGATGGACCGGGAATGTATTCCACACGTTTTGATACCGAGTCCATGGGATGGACCGGGAATGTATTCCAGTCGATATGATACCGAGTCCATGGGATGGACCGAATGTATTCCATACGATCCGGCACCGAGTCCATGAGATGGACCGGGAATGTGACCAGGCGATTCCACCTTGAGTCCCATGGGATGGGCCGAGACATGTTATACGTATCACACGATTTATACCTAGACTGCCGGCAGTGAGGAAGGAGTTCCACGGGCATAAGGGATGACTTGAGGGCGTGAGTCCCTGACTTGACATGACTGCTTTTATGTTGTAAACTGTAGTTTGGTTATCATACATGTCTCCTGTTTTATATAAACTGTTATGATTTCATTTCTGATATTTTCGATTTCACATACTTGGTACTGTCTTGACCTCCTTGGGGGCTGCGTTCATCCGCAGTGAGGTACACCGGTTGTTGATCCTCGCTCATAGGATCACAGTTCAGCGTTTTGGGAAGCCCCGTTTCTCCGGAGGCTTATCTTTTGGTATGATTCCCTGAGTTTGTAGGATCTTGTACATTCAGGGGTATGGCGGGGCCCTGTCCCGTCATAGTTGTTATAAAAATTCGTAGAGGTCTGTAGTACTGTTGTGGGCAGGGTTTGTAAGGGATTTAACTGTTCAATTTTTGATATATACATTCAGGAAGGTAACCGTTTTGGTTAGCCTATTGCTTATTTTATGTCTTGATTCATGCTTAAGTTTTATTTCCGCTGATTTTCTCTGATGTTTGTATCACTAGGGTGCCCGGGGTAAGGCACCAGTCATGGGCCCGAGGTCGGGTCGTGACAATAACCGGCTTGCCGGCCAACTGGAATCGGACCAATCTCTCTCTGCAGTCAACGTTGGCATAACAAGAAGCCAACTAGTCCGTACTCATAATGACCTCAAAGTCTATCATATCCAGCTCTGCTAGGTCTGCTAGGGTCTGATGACTGTATCATCACCGGGAAATTCTTATATACCTGCTCAGCTACCACCCAATCACTCACGGGTGTAGCTACCTCGAAAGGTTCTTATGGAATCAGGCTCTATTCATTTACACTTGGTTGCTCTCTCTCTTACTGGTCGTACTCTTTCCGTACTTCCGAACTTATAGCATACGTACATAACCTCCATACTAATTCTGGCCTCCAATCTTTGGAGTTACTATATCGAATAATTTAAGGTCATTTCCGGCTCTCACGACCCGGTTCCGGTGGAACGCGTCCACGAACCCGTAAAACAATTAACTAGACTTGGGCCTTGCACCCTCGTGACCCTGTCACGTAGCGGGACTACTACCAACTGATCCCACTCCATTTCCGGCTATGGGGTGACCCGTAATAGGTCCTCAACCCGACCCACCGTCGCACTTAACTCTTACCCTTAGTCTGAATTAAATCTTATTGCCCGAGAAGGCCTTATATACCTAAGGTCTCGGCGGTTATGAATATTCTTAGGCTCGCAATTTTCATGCTCCAAGCCTACCTTATCAGTCCCCCCGTAAACGGGTAAAATAACTTCTCATAAACTCTCAATCGTGTTGTCTTCATCATAACCACCATAATTACTCCATACAGATCTCATCCGTACAATTCTCTTAAGCATACCACGTAGCTTAACCTACTAACGTAGTCTTCCATTAAGTCTCTTAATCATGACTTCTTAAGGGTTCATTACCCTTTCAGACGGCTCATCATCTCTTAATTATTTCAAATTAGCACGTAAAACCTTGATGAGAATTCATTAAACTGTTTCATACCTTTCCGGTATATATTTAGTCGTTACCAACTCTTGGTAATCTATAATCATCCCAGGCAACACATATATGACCCTCATACATACATCCATATAGTTGTACGTCATTAAACCAATTATACAACAATTCTTACCAACCTGGATACGCAATACATATAATCCTTCCTGGGTCACTGTCGCCTTTCTCATAGCTGTAATCAACATAACTCGTTAAGGAGAGACTACCCTAACAACACAGCTCTATCGCACAATCTCAGAGTGAGAAGAATGTAAACCAATCCTAAATGTCCTGTAGCCTCCTGATTATAGATGTGGTGCACAACACACCGATAATCAAGACTCTACTAAACACGGTCTGTAGACACTTTCCGAGGACTAACTGCTCTGATACCACTTTTGTCACGACCCAGGCCCGGGCGCGGTGCCCTACAGGCACCCTTACAGGTATACATCAGAGATAATCAGCGGAACATACATAAACTCAACAAGAAATAAATAACAGGTTAGCCGATAAGGCTACCTCCCTGGATATATATATAAATATACATAAATCCAAAAGCAGTTACCCCTTTTTTTTCAAACCGACCCACAAGATATGACTACAGACCTCTAATAGTTTTGACATTACAACTGTGACGGGACAGGGCCCCACCATAACCCTGAATGTACAACAACCGGCAATACCAAGGATCTGAACCAAAGACAAGCCTCCGAAATAATGGAGCTTCCCAACCAGCTGAACAGTGATCCTAAGAGTGAGGATCAGCAAGCTATGTACCTCAACCTGCGGCATGAACGCAGCCCCCGAGCAGTCGGTCTGAGTACCAAGTATGTGGCCCAGAAATCAGTAATGAAATCATAATAGTCTAAAATAAAGCTGGAGACATGTATGATAACCAAATTAACAGTACACTGTGCCTTACTAACAATGAGAGTAATTAAAGTAGACTTTACCATTTTAAAAATAGGAAGCTTACGATCAAATTAGGGCCACCCGCCCGTAGTATCATTAAGCAATCCTACTATTGGGACTATTTCACCCGCATAGGTCTTGTGGACCCGCAATGGAACAATTTGCTCCATATGGGACTATTTCACCCGCATGGACCCTGTGGGCCCGCAATGATTATATACGTCATACTCACATCATGGGTAGCAAATCCATGGAAATGCAAAATGCAAATGACCCGGGGATTTACCCCATAACAAATAATATAACACTAGCACCACCGGCTATCATGAATATCACAACATAAGCACCATCGGCTTATCATAAATATCACAACATAAGCAAGTTAAGAAATCCCCTAACTTCTTATTAGACTTAATTAACATGCACTCTCATTTTATTTAAACTTAAGGCACTATCGTGTCACATAAAATCCGAGAGTTTAACCCAAGGTACTACGTACTTCCATTCCTTTATAAAGAACCTTTTTTATATAAAAGAAAAACCCCAAGATACTAATACCCGTAGTATCAAGGCATGTCTATTTTTTTAAATCAAGTTACTACACCTTTAGAAATTCATTTCAAGGCTTGAAACCAAGTAACTTCTACTTTCACAACCTAGGCAACTCATGCCTATAAATCAAGTAGACACTCTCTTAACCTTCCATAAAGCCGTTATAACTAACTTCCCATAAAGCCGTTATAACTCTTTATGTTTTAGACAATTACATTCATTTGAAACCAAGAGACTTATACTTTTAAAACCAAGTAACATATACTTTCAAAATACTTCAAGTCTCTTAACCTTAGAAATCAAGTAATCAATACTTTTCCAAATCAAGTATTCTATACTTTTCAAGTCAAGTATTCTATAATTTTAAAAGCCAAGTTACCTCACTTTTCGAAATCAAGGCAAAGGATACCAAAATGAAACCGAATTCATTTTAAACATGTACATCTACCGTACTATACATTTATAAAACTCATGCTCAAGAAGATAGGGAAAGTTCCACATACCTCTCCGGCCCAATCCACTTGCCAATTAGAATACGCTGCGCGCAGAATGTCAACCTATAATGACCATAATACACCTATCAACTTCTAGATTTCAACGTAGAATATTTCTAAGAATAAAGCTTCCTATTCTACGGAAAATTGGGCAGCACTTCCTTTGTTTTTACGTACTTTTCCACCTTTTTCAAGGCCCGAAAATCAATAACCAAATGCCACATTTAAGGCTCAAAAATCAGTTAATCAAAGGGGATTACACGCCTAGCCGGACGTGTAAAATTCTGCCCCACAATCAATATACAACTGTCCAATAATCCAAAGCCATATTCGGCTACAATGTATCACAACAATATCAATTTCCTTTTTAATTTCTTTTCAATCCAAGTTGTTATTCTAACATGTTATATACCCTATAACAATTATAACAACTATAAATCCTTTCTTCTTTAACATGCGACGATTGTAACTATCGACCAAATTGATTACAACATAAATGGCTAACATGCCCATTTTCGGTTTTTAACATGTCGACATGATCCAAATCTTTTCACACTTCAATCTATATACCACATGCTAATTTATCAACCACTATAACATGAAATCTTCAATCACATTAAGAAGATGATGATTTTACCTCAATAAGCCCTAATAATATCCAAGCGTAAAAGTCGATCCTTAGCAACTTTTAGCTCCTCTTCTTACATTCCAATCCACTCCAAGCACTCCTTAGAAGCTCATGAAGAACTCCTCTTCAAGTTCTAATACAAACTTATGAAGAACACCCTAGAGTTTCACGTTGCGACTAACTTAGAAACGTAGTTTTTCTGGGGTTTTTGTATTGAGATATCCTTAGAATACCTCTAGGGATCTTGGATTTGAATATTGGGAATTATGGAGTAAGATTGCAAAAAAATTCTCTCATTTTTTTCCTTTGGCCGAGAGGTCACATTCATCTAGACAAAGTTCTTGATTTTTCTCTAAGTATGGAAGAACTCTTGCACTAGTATAGGATATATACTACAACCAAGGGCTAGGATTAATCCAAATATGTGGGTGAGATGTGGTCAACAAAGTCAAGCCAAGTGGCTTCTTGACTTGTCCATTAATTTCCGCCCCACATGGGCATGTGGAGGGTGACACGTGTCGCCCTCCGGTTGGTCTAAAATATTTCATCTTCTGAAATTCCGATAAATTCTATAAGTCTCAAATATCAAATTCGGGAACCCAATTCTCATTAATGAACAATTTTCCTTCCCGAGGCTCGAAATCATATTCCGTAGAAAAAAGCAATCCTTCTTTCGTTTCAATCTTAAAGTCGTACTTTCTCCCGTACGTTCTCTTAAACATGTCCTAGAATTACGGGGTGTAACATATATAGGACAAAGTAGAACCCAGATCTATCAAAGCATATACGTCACAGCGTGAAACCAATAATGTACCTGTGACGATATCCGGCGACGCCTCCTGGTCCTGACGGCTGGATAAGGCATATATGCGGTTCTGAGGACAACTGGAACTAGGACCCCTGTCACGACCTCTACCGCGACCTTCTGGCCCATGAGCACCCTGCCCTCCGGGGCAAGTAACCGTAGGAGATGAAGACCCGACTAACGACCATGTAGGCTGAACCCTACCATCTGTGCTACCTCTGGTCGGACAACTCCTCGAAAAATGGTCCTGTCGGCCGCAAGTGAAACAAGCTCCCAAAGCACTACTACAATTCCCGAAATGGGATTTACCGCATCCGCCACACCGAGAGGGGGATGGTCTCGATCGGCTAAGATCCCTGCCTTCCTGGAAACCCGAAGTCCTGGAGCCCTGACCCACCCCTGAATACTCCGGACATCTTGAAGACTGTGAATGAGTACTTTGTAATGGCTGAGGAGCATATCTAGCCTGCTGCTGAGGCTGTCCGCCTCAAAAGTTAACAAAGGACCCTGCTGTCTTGGCCCTCTTATGCTGATCTCGGTCATTTCGTCGACCTCTATGTTCCTCAGTCCCCTGTGCATAAGCCTGTATGCGAGCAATGTCCATGCCCGGCTGAAGAGCTACCCCCGTGCAACCCTCCGCTAGATAATCATCAAGCCCCGTGACATAGCGGTGCACTCTATCCTCCATGTCTACTACTAGAGTGGGGGCATATCGAGCCAACGAGTCGAACTCTATGTTGTACTCCCAAACCGTCCGCCCATTCTGCCTCAACATCATAAACTTATCCACCCGGGCTCTCCTCATCTGCGGAGGCAAGAAGTGGTTAAGAAACGCCTCCGAGAACTCGTCCCAACCAGCTGGAAGCGCATGCTCCCCGGGACGGTTCCGTGAATCAAACCGATTGATCGCAATATCACGCGATGATGAGAACCCAATACCACTGACACTGCCTCTGAGGCCTTGATCACCTTCATGATCCGCTGCAGCTGTCGAATAAACTCCTGAGGATCTTCCTCAGTTTTTAATCCATAGAACTCTGGTGTATTGCAACTCAAGAAGTCCCGAAGCCTCAAACTATCGGTTCTGTGGTGCACCACTGGTACTACAGGAACCACCGTCTCCCGTCTGTCCTCATGCCTCGCCACGATCCTAGCTAGTAACTGGACCATCTCTTTGTAACCCATATCCTCTGCTCCTGGCCGTGGGACTAGAGGCTCATGTACCGTGGCCTCAGTAGATATTGTTGCTGCTCTAAACTCTTCTGGGGCTGGCGGCTTCGTAGAACTTGTCGTCTGATGTACTATCTCAGGCAATGAATGGGCATGTGCCCTAGTAACCCTCTGAGTCCCACTAGCAGCTCCCTCTGCTGCCTTGCCCTTCTGGGCCGTGGTTGCCTTGCGTGGAGGCATAACTGGTACATAAGAATACGTCAGAGGGAGTCCAACCTATAACACAACTCTATTGCACGATCTCAGAGTGAGAAGAATGGAAACCAATCCTAAATATCCTATACCGTCCTGATTATAGGTGTGGTGCACAACACGCCGATAATCAAGACTCTACTAGATACGGTCTGTAGACACTTTTCGAGGACTAACTGCTCTGATACCACTTTTGTCACGACCCGACCTCGATCCCGCAACGGGTGTCTTACCCGGGCACCCTAGTAGGTATACATTAGAGAAAATCAGCGGAATAAACTCATAGACATGGAACAATGTAGAATAGGAAATAGGCTAACCGATAAGGTCGCCTTTTAACATATATATAAATATCAAAAGCCCGAACAGTTATATCCTTTACAAACTCAACTCACAACAGGACTACGGACCTCTAAGAGTTTTCGACATAACAACTATGACGGGACAGGGCCCCGCCATACCCCTGAATGTACATGTACCTACAATGACAGGGAACCATACCAAAAGATAAGCCTCCGGAGAAACAGAGTTCCCAAAACGCAGAACTGTGATCCTTCGAGCGAGGATCAACAACCGGTGCACCTCTACCTGCGGCATGAACGCAGCCTCCCGAAGGAGGTCGATCTAACAGTACCAAGTATGTGGCCCGAAATCGTAATGAAATCACAATGGTCTAAAAATAAATCCAGAGACATATATGACAAACCAATTAACAGTACACTGTGCCTTAGTATATACGAGAGTAAATAAGTGTAACTTGGTCGGTTCTGAATAGGAAGCCAATGATCAAACTAGGGCCATTCTCCCATAGTATCATTGTGCAAATCCTAATCCTGGACTCTCTTAGTCAGCATAGGTCTCGTGGACCCGCATGAGGTACTCCTCTCATTGGGGGAAGCAAATCCGCGGAATGTAACACATAGGACCCTGTCCCGCATGAGCCCTTTGGACTCGCATGAGGGTATTCCTCGCATAGGATCCCGTCCCGCATGAGCCCCTTGGACCCGCATGAGGTACTCCTCGCAACGGGGGGAGCAAACCCGCGGAATATGAACAACGCAACATGGCCAGGGGGTTAAGTGATATAATACAAGCGCAACTGGCTATCGTAAACAACATAGGAAAATTAAGAAAACCCCTTAACATAAAAGTCTCAAGACACTAATACCCGTAGTATCAAGACACGTTTACTTAGCAAACCAAGTTACTACACCTTCAAAAAATCATTACAAGGCCTTTAAAATCAAGTAAGTAAACTGTTCTTTTATCCTCCTAAAGTCGTTATAACTAACTTCCCATAAAGCTATTATAACACTTATGTTTTAAGCAATTCAAAACAATCACATTTATTTAGGAAACCAAGAGAACTTATCCTTTTAAAACCAAATATCAATTTCTTTCCGAATAATGATTCACAACTTTTTAGAATAATTCAAGGCTCTTAAGATTTAGAAGTCAAGTCAAGGACATCAAAATTGTTACACCCCGTAGTTCCAGGGTATGTATACGAGGACGTACGTACGAGAATACGACAGTAAAATTGGAAAGGAAGAAAGATGTGATTTTTCGACGGAAAAGTTTCCGGATTTTGTGAAGGAAAAATGTTCGTTAAAGGGAATTGGATTCCCAGATTTGGTATTTGGACTTTTTGGAATATTTGAGAATTATGAAATTTTATTTCCGAAATTGGTCACGTGGGGCCCACGGGAAAATTTACGGTTTTGTGGGGCCCACTTTATTTTCGGATTTTTGGCATTACGGATATTTTCAGAAGATGAAATATTTTGGACGAGTAGGGGGGCGACACGTGTCACCCCCGTGTGGCCATGTTGGCCGAATTGGAGAAGGACAAGTGGCACGTTTTTTTGGTGGACAAGTGGCCCATTTTTGTGGTGGCCACTTGTCCCATTTTTGTGGTAGCCAAATGGTTGGCCAACTACCCACACACATGTACCACATCCTCACCATCCACTTGCCTAGATCTTGGCCATTGATTTCCCTATAAATACCCCTTGTGTGCAAGACTTTATTTCATCCACATTAGAAAGTTTCCAAGGCAAAAAAATTCCTCTCCCTCCCTTAGTGAGTTCTCGTCCAAACACCCCCCCCCCCACCTTGAGTAGAATTCTTCAAGTATTGTTGTTATTCCAAATACTTTAGCCTAAATCCCTTGTGGTATTCCAAAAAAAATCCCAACATAAGAGCCCGGAAATACTACTTTATTCCATAGTCGCAAAATGAAGCCCTAGAAAAATCTTCATAGCTTAGATGAAGTGTTAAGTGAAGTTGTTAAGAAACTTCTAAGGGTTGCTTGGAGCGGGTTGGAGCGTAAGGAATTGGAGTTAAACATTTCTCAGGATCGACATATATCTTGGATAATTTTGGGCTTATCGAGGTAATTACCTATGTCCCCCTATTGTAATTGGAGATTACATGTTGTAGTAGTTTAGAATTGAGTATAAGATATATTGGAAGGATGATTATAAAGAATTGAACTGTATTTACATAGGACTGTATTTACAGTAGACTTGTAGTATTATTGTGGAGTAGAATTGTACACGTCCGGTTAGGCGTGTAACCCCCCCTCCCCCCGGGATTGTTGGTTTGGTAGCAGGCCTCATTAGAGGAGGAGATTTTTGTGGTTGCGGGGAGGTCCGCCGAATTTTTCGTAGAATAAGGAATCTTGTATCTAGAATTATTCTCTGAAGAGATCTAGAGGTTGATAGGCGTTTTGTGGCCTTTATAGGTTGAAGTACTCACGAGTAGCATATTCTACTTGAAGGGTGAAAAGCGAGCAAGGTTAGAGTGCGTGGGCGTTTTGCTAATTGTCGATAATCGTCGCGAGGTATGTGAACCTCTTCCTATCTTTTCTAGCATGATTGTTGTGAACTATGTAGTACGGTGAGCGTACGTGTGCTAAATGAATTTGGTTGGTTTAAAACATAAAGTGTTATAACGGCTTTATGGGAAGTTTGCTATAACAACTTTATGTAGGTAAAGAAATGGTTTGTGGTTTTAAAAGATAAGAGACTTGACTTATAAATGACTTGATGTGAAATATTAAGGAACTTGATTTCTAAAAGAAAAGAGACTTGAGGAATTGAAGAGTTTTGGTTTAAAAGAAAGACATGGTTTTGTCTTAAATTGGTTTAAAACATAAAGTGTTATAACAGCTTTATGGGAAGTTAGTTATAACGACTTTATGAAAACAAAAGAATGGTTTTATCATTAGTTTTAAAATGGTAACTTGACTTTAAAAGGAGAAGTGTTTTGGTCTAAAAAGAAGGCATAGTATTGTCTTAATTTGGTTTAAAAAGGAAAGTATGGAAGTTGTTTTGGTTTACTTAAAATGTTAGTCACTCTATTTTGATAATACGGGCATCGGGTGACCTTTGTAAAAGAAATTGATCTTTTAAAAAGAATTTAACGTACGTAGTACTTTGGGGTTAAAACCTGGACTTTGGCATAAAATGAAAGTACCTTGAGTTGTGTGTAACTTGCCTATGTTTGCGTGTGATATCCTTGTCATTCTAGTATTGTATATCTATACCACCGCGTCTCTCGATGGAGGGCCGGCTGATTTGTTATGATCTTACTTGGACGTCTGGCGTGTGGAGCATTCAGTGCACGCACGTGATTATTATTCCATGGACTAGCTCTCCATGAGGTTTTACTGATTCGGCTTGGTATCTGGTAGTTGGCTCTCGTACTTGCCCGAGGTCGTGGTGATTCGGCAGTATCCGTAGTTAGCCTTCGTACTTGCCCGTTCAGTTAGTGACGAAGTCTCGTGATTCCGGCTTGGTATCTGGTAGTTAGTCTTCGTACTTGCCCCGGCCAGCTACGTGGCGCAGGTGGTATCTGGTAGTTGGCTTTCGTACTTGCCCTGGGTCAGCTTCGTGGTATGGTTATATAGATTTGTTGGTACGGCTTTGGTATCTGGTAGTTGGCTTTCGTACTTGCCCCGGTCAGTTGATGATGCGGCTTTGGTATCTGGTAGTTAGCCTTCGTACTTGCCCCGTACGGTTTTTATGACACAGGTGGGACCTGGTGTTCATGTGTACTCCTTGGTGTGGTTATCGTAGACTGCCGGCAGTGAGGAAGGTGTTCCACGGGCATGATTGATGTTGCGGGCATGAGACCCATAGTTATATTTGAGTGATGACTTTGAGGGCGTGAGTCCCTGACTTGACATGACTGCTTACATATTATGTACTGTAGTTTGGTTATCATATATGTCTCCTGTTTTATATAGACTACTATGATTTCATTTACAGTATTTTTAGTTTCACATACTTGGTACCTGTTGTCTTGACCTCGCCGAAGTGCGTTCATGCCGCATGTAGGTACGCGCTTGTTGATCCTCGCTCATAGGATCACAGTTCAGCATTTTGGAAAGCTCCGTTTCTCCGGAGGCTTATCTTTGGTATAGTCCCCTGTCGTTGTAGGTACTTACATTCAGGGGTATGGCGGCCACTGTCCGTCGTTGTTGTTATAACATTCTTAGAGTCCGTAATGCTTGTTGTGGGCAGAGTTTGTAAAAGGGATGTAACTGTTCGTGTTCAAGTTTTATTTATATATTCAGAAAGGTAACCGTTTTGGTTAGCCTGTTTTCTTATTTCATTATTGTATATCTTGTTTCATGTGTAAGTTTTCATTTCCGCTGATTTTCTCTGATGTTGTATCACTAGGGTTCCCGGGGTAAGGCACCAGTCGCGGGCTCGTGGTCGGGTCGTGACAAAAGTGGTATCAGAGCAGTTAATCCTCGGAAAGTGTCTACAGACCGTATCTAGTAGAGTCTTGATTATCGGTGTGTTGTGCACCACAGCTATAATCAGGAGGCTGCATGATATTTAGGATTGGTTTCCATTCTTCTCACTCTGAGATCGTGCCTTAGAGCTGTGTTATAAGTTGGACTCCCTCTGACGTATTCTTTGCACCCGTTATGCCTCTACGCAAGGCAACCTGAGCCCAGAAGGGCAAAGGCGTGAGAGAGCTACGAGTAGAACACAGAGGTTACGAGGGCACAGCCCTGGCCATTACGAGATAGTACTTGAGACGACGAGTTTTATGACGCCGCTAGCCCCAAAGAAGTTTAGAGCGGCAGCGATTTCTCACGAGGCCACGATACGAGCCTCCGCCACGACCGAGCCGAGGATATGAGTTACAAGGAAATGGCCCGATTACTAGCTAGGCTTGTGGCTAGGAATGAGGACGACGAGTCGGAGGTTCGGCGATACGATGAGTTCACCCTAGATCCGATAGTTGAGATTTGGGACTTCGAGTTGCATCCACCGAGTTCTATGGATCTAGAACGAGAAGATCATCGAGTTTATTCGACAATTGCGCGGATCATGAAAGTGATCAAGACCTCGAGGCATTTCTTACACCTTGCCCTCGCGATTGAGAGAGCTCGGGCAGATAGATTTATGAGGTTGAGGCAGAACGGGCGGACGGTTCGGGAATACAGTATAGAGTTTGACTTATTGGCTCATTATGTCCCCGCGTTATTGGCAGACATGTGAGGAGAGAATTCCCTAGTAGGAGGGATACATGTGGGATGACTTAGCCTATCAGGTCAGTTGCGGATTCAGTGGATCGGAGAGGAAGGGGTGTTAGCCAGAGGAGGCCACCCCCACTCGGTATGGTCGTTGTGGTAGGGGTTCTTATGGGGAGTGTCGTACTACTTAGATAGCTTGTTAGGCTTGCGGCCAGCAGGGCCATTTTGCGAGAAATTGTCCGAACAGAGGTGGAGCGGATGTTACGACTCAGTCTTCGGGATCAGTGGCTGGTTCATCACCTTCTGTAGTTATGCACCCAGCAGAGCAAGATTTAATTAGAGCGGCAAAGGGAAAGTGAGGCAGTAGTTACAGGGAGATCTTCAGCCTTAAGAGACTTGTTTAGGTTGTTATGGTAGATACATGTGGAGTGCTATGTTCGGTTAGCATGGTGTAAGTTGTGATAAATCCATGGGTAGTGTGAGATGGAAGTAGTAGATTTCATGACGTGAACTGGAAAGATTGTTCCGGATCGGGAACGAGAGTTTAGTACGAAGTGGGTCGGGTTGAGGCCATTTCGCGAGTCAACCCGCAGCCCGGAATGTGGTGGGTCGGTTGAGGTGGTCCATTAGATGATAGGTCACGAGGTGTTAGGCCCAAGTTTAGATAACCATCGTCGAGTTTGTGGATGCGTTCGACCGATGTAGTAGGGCGATGGGGTCAGCCCATCTTGTCTTTTAGTCGGGGCATTTACTCGGCGGAGGTTATGCGAGATATTGTATATCGGAAGGTTGTAAGGCCGCACGGTTCCTACTTTTATTTTTATGGCGAGCAATGGAGCCCGGTTTATGGCTATTTCTTTTTGGGAGGTTTTACCAAAGTGGTTAGGAACTCAGTGAGTCTCGATTGCATTCACCCTCGGGCACGGACGAACAACGATTTTATCCGCATATTTGAGGATAGGTTACGGGCGGTGTTTTGATTTCGTGGTAGTTGCGAGGATTATTTGCCTCTTGTTGAGCGAGTATTATACTAGCTACCATTTCAAGATTCGGATGGTGCCTTATGAAGCCTTGTATGGACGGAAGTGTAGGTTGCTTGGCCGATTGGTTCGATGTCGGCAATGTTCGGATAGTTTGGTCCCTACTTGTTTCAGGATGTGGATAAGGTGAAGCTTATCCGTAAGAAGTTATTAGCGACTCGTAGTCAACGTAAGTCGTGCGGACGATCGTCGACACTTGGAGTTCAGTTGACGGTGGGTCTTCAAGGTACCACCCTGGAAGGGTGTGACGAAATTTGGAAAGAAGGAAACTTAGCCCGAGGTACTTTGGGCATTTTCAGATAATAGTAGAATAGGCGGGTTGCCTATAAGTTAGCCTTCCGTCCGACTTGTGAGGCAAGACGTCGTCAGATTCCATGTTGCTATGTTTCGAAGAGTAATCGGAGATCCTCCGCAGTGTTCCCGATTAATGATGACCAAGTTAGAGATAGTAACCGAGATTTTGGAAACCAAGCAATGGAAATGTGGTAAGTATATGAGGAAGAGTTCGAGTGTACGAGGGTACGACAGGTAAGAAAAGAGGCGAAGATGTGAAGTGTCCTTTTTATAAGTATAGATGTAAAGAAAGTATCCTTTGGACCATGGGTGGAAGTTTTTGTGTTGTTATACACGTTAGGGGTGATTCCTCGTTGGCTTGGATTGAGTTTTGCGCGTATGTTATATTATGGCCATGTGTGGCATAATTGGTTTTGTAAGTATAGTAGTGAAGACTATACCGGCGCTTGTATGATTAGAGGCTTAGAAGGAACATTCGGGACGAATGTTTCTAAGGGGGGAAGAATGTTACACCCCGTAGTTCCAGGGTATGTATACGAGGACGTACGTACGAGAATACGACAGTAAAATTGGAAAGGAAGAAAGATGTGATTTTTCGACGGAAAAGTTTCCGGATTTTGTGAAGGAAAAATGTTCGTTAAAGGGAATTGGATTCCCAGATTTGGTATTTGGACTTTTTGGAATATTTGAGAATTATGAAATTTTATTTCCGAAATTGGTCATGTGGGGCCCACGGGAAAATTTACGGTTTTGTGGGGCCCACTTTATTTTCGGATTTTTGGCATTACGGATATTTTCGGAAGATGAAATATTTTGGACGAGTAGGGGGGCGACACGTGTCACCCCCGTGTGGCCATGTTGGCGGGTGGAGAAGACAAGTGGCACGTTTTTTGGTGGACAAATGGCCCATTTTTGTGGTGGCCACTTGTCCCATTTTTGTGGTAGCCAAATGGTTGGCCAACTACCCACACACATGTACCACATCCTCACCATCCACTTGCCTAGATCTTGGCCATTGATTTCCCTATAAATACCCCTTGTGTGCAAGACTTTATTTCATCCACATTAGAAAGTTTCCAAGGAAAAAATATTCCCCTCCCTCCCTTAGTGAGTTCTTGTCCAAACACCCCCCCCCCCCACCTTGAGTAGAATTCTTCAAGTATTGTTGTTATTCCAAATACTTTAGCCTAAATCCCTGGTGGTATTCCAAAAATCCCAACATAAGAGCCCTAAATACTACTTTATTCCATAGTAGCTACATGAAGCCATCGAAAAATCGACAGAGCTTAGATGCAGTGTTAAGAGACGTTGTTTAGAAACTTCTAAGGGTTGCTTGGAGCGTGTTGGAGCGTAAGGAATCGAGCTAAACGTTGCTCAGGATCGACATATATCTTGGATAATTTTGGGCTTATCGAGGTAATTACCTATGTCCCCCTATTGTAATTGGAGATTACATGTTGTAGTAGTTTAGAATTGAGTATAAGATATATTGGAAGGATGATTATAAAGAATTGAACAGTATTTACATAGGACTGTATTCTGATGAGACTTGTAGTATTATTGTGGAGTAGAATTGTACACGTCCGGTTAGGCGTGTAACCCCGGGATTGTTGGTTTGCAGCAGGCCTCATTAGAGGAGGAGATTTTGTGGTCATGCGGGAGAGGCTTCGAATTTTCCGTAGAATAAGGAATCTTGTATCTAGAATTATTCTACAAGAGATCTAGAGGTTGATAGATGTTTTGTGGCCTTTATAGGTTCAAGTACTACGAGTAGCGTATTCTACTTGAAGGGTGAAAAGGCGAGCAAGGTTGAAATGCGTGGAGCGTTTTGCTAATTGTCGATAATCGTCGCGAGGTATGTGAACCTCTTCCTATCTTTTCTAGCATGATTGTTGTGAACTATGTAGTACGGTAGACGTACATGTGCTAAATGAATTTGGTTGGTTTAAAACATAAAGTGTTATAACGGCTTTATGGGAAGTTTGCTATAACAACTTTATGTAGGTAAAGAAATGGTTTGTGGTTTTAAAAGATAAGAGACTTGACTTATAAATGACTTGATGTGAAATATTAAGGAACTTGATTTCTAAAAGAAAAGAGACTTGAGGAATCAAGAGTTTTTGGTTTAAAAGAAAGACATGGTTTTGTCTTAAATTGGTTTAAAACATAAAGTGTTATAACAGCTTTATGGGAAGTTAGTTATAACGATTTTATGAAAACAAAAGAATGGTTTTATCATTAGTTTTAAAATGGTAACTTGACTTTAAAAGGAGAAGTGTTTTGGTCTAAAAAGAAGGCATAATATTGTCTTAATTTGGTTTAAAAAGGAAAGTATGGAAGTTGTTTTGGTTTACTTAAAATGTTAGTCACTCTATTTTGATAATACGGGCATCGGGTGACCTTTGTAAAAGAAATGGATCTTTTAAAAAGAATTTAACGTACGTAGTACTTTGGGGTTAAAACCTGGACTTTGGCATAAAATGAAAGTACCTTGAGTTGTGTGTAACTTGCCTATGTTTGCGTGTGATATCCTTGTCATGCTAGTATTGTATATCTATACCACCGCGTCTCTCGATGGAGGGCCGGCTGATTTGTTATGATCTTACTTGGACGCGTCAGCGATTTGGAGCATTCCACACGCTTCGTGATTATTATTCCATGGACTAGCTCTCCACGAGGTTTCCGATTCGGCTTGGTATCCGTAGTTGGCTCTCGCACTTTCCCGAGGTCGTGGTGATTCGGCAGTATCCGTAGTTAGCCTTCGTCTTGCCCGCTCGGTTTGTGTGAAGTCTCGTGATTCCGGCTTGGTATCCGTAGTTAGTCTTCGTATTTGCCCGCCACCACGTGGCGCAGTGGTATCCGTAGTTGGCTTTCGATTTGCCCGGTCGGCTTCGTGGTACGGTTATATAGATTTGTTGGTACGGCTTTGGTATCGGTAGTTGGCTTTCGTACTTGCCGGCCGATTGATGATGCGGCTTTGGTATCCGTAGTTAGCCTTCGTACTTGCCCCAGACGGTTTTTATGACACGTGGGACCCGTGTTCATGTGTACTCCTTGGTGTGGTTATCGTAGATCGCTGCGTGATGAGGAAGGTGTTCCACGCATGATTGATGTTGCGGGCATGAGACCCATAGTTATATTTGAGTGATGACTTTGAGGCGCGAGTCTCGACTTGACGTGATCGCTACATATTATGTATTGTTGTTTGGTTATCATATATGTCTCCTGTTTTATATAGACTACTATGATTTCATTTACAGTATTTTCAGTTTCACATACTTGGTACTGTTGTCGACCTCCTTCGGCCGCGTTTCATGCGGTAGAGTACACCGATTGTTGATCCTCGCCATAGGATCACGATTCAGTTTTGGGAAGCTCCGCTTCTCCGAGGCTTATCTTTCGTATAGTCCACGTCGTTGTAGGTACTTACATTCGTGGTATGGCGGCCCCGTCCGTCGTTGTTGTTATAACATTCTTAGAGGTCTGTAGTACTGTTGTGGGCAGAGTTTGTAAAAGGGATGTAACTGTTCGTGTTCAAGTTTTATTTATATATTCAGAAAGGTAACCGTTTTGTTTAGCCTGTTTTCTTATTTCATTATTGTATATCTTGTTTCATGTGTAAGTTTTCATTTCCGCTGATTTTCTCTGATGTTGTATCACTAGGGTGCCCGGGGTAAGGCACCAGTCGCGGGCCCGTGGTCGGGTCGTGACAAAAATGAAACCAAATTCATTTAACACACGTACGTCTACCGTACTATATATTTCATAATAATCATGATCAAGAGGATAGGAAGAGTTCACATACCACCTCGGCTTAATCCACTTGCCAAGGCGAATGCCGCACGTAGAATATCAACCTATAATAACCATAACACGTCGATCAACTTCTAGTTTTCTTCGTAGAATATTTCTAACCATAAGGTCTCTTATTCTACAGAAAAATTAGGCAGCACTTCCCCTGTTTCTACGTACTTTTCCACCTTTTTCAAGGCCCGAAATCAATAACCAAATGCCACATTTAAGGCGCAACAAAATCAGATTTCAAAAGGGATTACACGCCAAGTAGGGCGTGTAAAATTCAACCCCTTAATCTACCAACACTGTCCATTAAAACTAGTCCATAGTCCAATGTAAAAACAGTCCACTAATACAATCCTTTAGTCCAGTCCTTTAGTTGGTGTTCTTGGCCAACTACTACAATCAAAACTGTCCAGTTTTCGGCTAGCATGCCAAAATTGTTTCATTACTTCTTTATAATTCCAACTTATATTCCAATCTTTATATAAGTTATATTAACCTGTTTATCAACAAGATTCCTTTATGTCAACAAGTAATAGGTAATTTCGGTTTTAACAACTTTAATGGCTAGCATGCCAATTTCGGTTTTAACAACTTTAATGGCTAGCATGCCAATTTCGGTTTTTTACATCCTATTAAGGTCCAAATCTTTTCAATCTTCCTTCCACACATCACATACTCATATATATACTACTAACATATGTAATTTCCAACTTCATTAAAAGGACAAAGATTATTACCTCAATAAGCCCAAAATTCTCCAAGATTATAAGTCGATCCTTAGGAATCTTAGCTCATATTCCTTACGTTTCAATCCACTCCAACCAACCCTTAGAAGTTCCTATCCAACTTCTCTTAAAACTTCATCCAAAAATATATAGATAACTTTAGGGTTTCACTTTGCGACTATAGGATTAACGTAGTATTTTCGGGATTTTTGTGTTGGAATATCCTTAGAACACTACTAGGGACACTTGGTTTAAGTGTTGGGATTAATCAACAACAATTGAAGAATTGTTCTTCAAATAAGGGGGTGCCGAGAGCAACTATCAAGGGAGGGAGTATATTTGTCTTGGAAATTATTCTAAGTGTTGAAGTCTTCAACCTCTAGGTGTGTATATATAAAACAACCAAGGGCTAGGATTAAAGCAAATGTGTGGTTGAGATTGGGGACAAGTGTGTGTGGGTCCCACAAGCCACTTGTCCAACAAATATCTTGAGCCACTTGGCTCTAGCATTCTCGCCCAACATGGGCCACATGGGGGTGACACGTGTCGCCATCCTATTGGTCTAAAATATTTCATCACCCCAAAATCTCAATAATTGGTCAAATATCATAAACCTTGTGGGCCCCACAAAATCGTAAAATTTCCTGGGTAGGCCCTACATGATCAAATCTGAAAATAAAATTCCATAATTCTTATAAATCCAATAAGTCTTAAATACCAAAGTTGAGAATCCAATTCCCAATAACAAACCTTTTTCCTTCACGTGGTTCGGAATATTTTCCGTAGGAAAAAGAAATCTTTCTTCCTTTTCAAACTTAAGGTCGCATTCTCTTACGTACGTCCTCATATACATACCCTGAAACTACGAGGTGTAACAGGTATCTTCTGGATCATCGGATTCGTCTAAATGTACCATAATTTTCTTTAAAACATTCTTGATGTTTTCATCAATATCAAGATTATTTATTTTATTGATTTTTTTTCTTTTGACACCGATTGGCGTAATGACCTTTTTCCCCGCACGCAAAGCATGTAGGATCTTTTTTAGGTCTCCTGTTATCCCTCTTTCTTGTTGCACTATGGACTCTTCTTTTAGCTGTTTTCTTTTTAGAGTCTGATTGGAATCTGGAATAATCTTTGTATGACTTGAAAGCCTTGGCCCCAGCTTTTTTCTTCTTTGGATTTTGAGAAGAGTTTGGTCCGTCCATGGCGAACTGTTGACAGAATTCTCCTAATTGAGATTTTTCCTTCAAATTCTGTTTCTTCAACTGCCTTTGCAGCTTTAGGTCATTGCATAGGTTTAAGCCCTCATCCGTGCAACGTCCAATGAGCTATCCATAAGAATAATCTTCCCATTGAATATGTGAACTATCATTAATCTTGAGAGTCCTTTTGACTCTTTCGGCGAAGAGTAATGGGAGACCATCAATAAATCTGGCCTTCCAGAAGCTACTACTGGCTTCAGGAAGATTATAAACCCTACTAAGGAAAACATCTTTGTACCATCTGAAAGAGGTTAGGGTTGGACAACTGTGATTTTGAAGCAGTGTCCTGATGTTACCAGAATTGGTAGAATAATTACCAGTAAATTGATCTAAAATGGTTAGAACAAGAGTATAAATCGCATTGGATTTTTGTTCAGTCCCTTCTTGTTTGACCGAATTAGTAATTGAGGCTTTCTGCTCAGTAGTGAGATAATTATCCCACCAAGCTTTGAGCTGTCCTGTGAACCCCACAATAATCATCTGCATGATATTAATCTCTGATTGCTTGTTGTTGTGGGCTCTGCCAGCTGCTGCATACATGAGCATCTTGTGGCCAATTTTGAAGATTAGATTATCTCCAGCTCCATCAATGTTCCATTCGACAATATCAGTTCCAGTGTATGAGGCGATCGTGTTTGAATCCGGTTCCTCTGCGGGACATCAATAGGTGTTGGTCTGGGATAATAATAATTATCGCGGGTACCCGTGGAATTCCATCCTGTCTTTTTGATAGCAGAAATATGTGCCTCCTCGGGATTGTTGGTGGTAATAACGCCAACAATATTTTTGGAGGTAGATTCTTTCTCTGGTGAAATTTTCATTTTATCACGGAATTGTGATAATAGATTTTCAAGATATGTTTTGTCTTTTGACAGGTTTATTCCATCCATGGATGGAGACGGCTGGATATTGGCACGAGTTTCTAGAGGTTTGGGAGGTTGCTTATCAATAACAATCATTTGCTCTTCGATAAGTCTATGGAGTCTACTGAAGAGCAATTTTCTTCTATTTCCCAACCATAGGTTTTGGCTGGATTTTCATAAGGCATATTATGTCTTAAAAGAAAATTTCTTTGCAAATTCTGGTCTAAATTATTAGATAAAAATTCGGAAAATCCAGCCCAAACCTATGGTTGGGAAATAGAAGAAAATTGTTATTTAGTAGACTTCATAGTCTTATCGAAGAGCAAAGGATTGTTATTGATAAGCAACCTCCCAAACCTCTAGAAACTCGTGCCAATATACAGCCGTCTCCATCCATGGATGAAATAAACCTGTCAAAATACAAAACATATCTTGAAAATCTATTATCACAATTCCGTGATAAAATGAAAATTTCACCAGAGAAAGAATCTACCTCCAAAAATATTGTTGGCGTTATTACCACCAGCAATCCCGAGGAGGCACATATTTCTGCTGTAAAAAAGACAGGATGGAATACCACGGGTACCCGCGATAATTATTATTATCCCAGACCAACACCTATTGATGTCCTGGTAGAGGAAACTAGATTCAAACCTGATGTTGCATCATACACTGGCACTGAGATTGTCGAATGGAACATTGATAGAGCTGGAGATAATCTAATCTTCAAAACTGGCCACAAGATGCTCATGTATGCAAGAATGGCAGAGCTACAACAACAAGCAATCGAGATTAATATCACGCAGATGATTATCGCGGGTTCACAGATGCTTGATCTGTATTTTATATACACCTTTTGAGTCATTTTTAGTTAGTATTTTACTCATTTCATTTATGTTTAGTATAGTATTAGGGTCGTTTTCCTTTCTTATGTGTCACAGCAGTCAGAAATGGAGAAATGGTGAAAAGGAGATGAAATGAGCATAAATGAGATGGAATTGCACACTAAAAGGGCCAAGAACGACCCACTGGCGGCAATTCAGCCCGGTCCTAAACCTGGAATTCAGTTTGCTCATGTTCTCCAATCATCATCTCCGACAACTGGATTAGCGGGTCCTTACAAAAGCTCAGAACGGTCAAAAACCACCTCCGTTAGCACCTAAACAGGTAAATTATCTACACGGAGAACCTACATTATTGCTTCAGAAATTTGAAATTGATGTGTTAATTGCGCGTCAAGAATTGACATGGGCGGTGATAGGTAAATTTAGTCATGGCATGCCTCACATAGATGTTCTAAGGACTGAATTACCTAAACAGTTGAAACTGAAAGCCCAAGTTAGAATTGGTTATCTTTTTAGCCGTCATATTCTGATTCGATGCTCCATTGAAGAAGATTATGATACGCTTATGTCCATCTCTTCCAGCTTTGATATAAAAGACAAGAGGGAATCCTATCCTTTACGCACTATGAAATATGATGTTTCCTTTGACCCTACAAAAGAAACTAGTATAGCTTGGGCTTGGGTTTCATTCCCTAACCTTCCACCTGTCTACTTTGATGAGTCTATCATGTTGTCTATTGCTTCTATGGTGGGTAGACCCATTTGTGTTGATGCGGCAACCAAAAATATGACCCGTCCTAGTTGTGCTAAGGTTAAGGTCGAACTAGATTTGTTGCGTCAACATCCCAAAAATATCCAAATCCAAATTGCTACGGAAGGAGGAATTCAAACAAACTCTTACAAGATTCAGTTTGACTTTCTCCCAAAGTATTGCACTAATTGTTCCCTTCAAGGACATGATGTGCACGGGTGTTGGAAACTCAATCCTGAGATGAGACCTTCGAAGGACAAAGAAAATACACATCCTGCTCCCCCTTCTCCAAAAGACAACCCACAAAACCCAAATCCCCTGGATAATCCAAACAAAACAAACAACCCACCCAAAAATCCAAATCCAGCCAAAGAAACCCCCAAAAATACAAATCAAGCCAAAGAAACCCCCAAAAATCCAAATGACTGGCAAACAGTTGCCAGTAAAAAATGAAAGAAAAATACTCCACAAGTCCAAAAGCCAAAAACCAAAAATACTGGGAATCAAATCCATTTCAAATATCTAAAGTTAACCAAAACAACCTCCAAACAAAAACACACAACTCTCTAGCACACCCCGTAAATTCAAATCACCCCCAATCCATTACCTACCCCCACACCTACTCCAATACATCAACAAAACCCCCCTCCTTTTCAATTCATGGCACAATCCCTTCCCACCATTGCTAGCACCTCCTCCGCCTTACCTATCCCCAGCCGCCCTACTATAACCCAGCCACTTACCACAACTCAAACCCCTCCTGAGACCTCCCACCCTCCCCCTCCTATTGAACCAAACCCACCAGAGACCACACCACACCTATCCCTACCCGACATCACACCCCTTATTCCACCAGAACCCATCCCACCTCCCACTGAACCTACCCCTCCTACAGAAACTACACCCTTCCCCCCACTCACCCTTACTCACCCAGTATCCCCACTGGATATTGGGAAAGCCAAATCTAAACGCCCTATATTTTCCTCCGCACCCTCTTCCCCTACAGCACCAAAATGGTTCCAACGTCGGGACCCATTCTTGATTGACATTAATCTTGAGCTACCTTCTTTAGCCAAGAATTTTGTGCCTTTGAACCAAGCTTGTACTAGCATTCCCTCTTCCGGTAGTGTGGGGAGAATTTGTGGTAAGGAGCTTGTTATTGCTGATAATGATGATGTTGAGATGGAGGTTGATACCCGCAAGGAATACATGGTTGACGAAGATGATAATTTTGTTGACATGGCTGACTTGTTTGATGAGGATAGGGATACAGTGGTTGACAAACCAGCTATAAGAGACTTCACTCCTGAGGTATCGCCTTCTGCTATAGAGGATTCAGATCCTTTTATGGGCATAATACTCGAGGGTAAGGAGATCCCACAGGTTACACCAGCGCTACCGATTGGTTTGGATAGGGCTATTCCTATTAGGAACAGGGATATTCAGGATCGTGAGGTCGCGAATGGTGATGAAGCTAACTGAGCAGTGCACAGATTTTATCAACATCTTCATGGATGCGAGAAAGGCACAGTTGTGGCGTCAGAAACAGGCAGGTTTGACAGGCGCGAACAACTACGGCCCATCTTTGGATATCATTACAGAGGCTCTTCACAGGAAGCGGTACAGGTTGCAGGCACATCAGCCCTACACTCATCATCGCACAGAGCAACAGATAATAGCAGATATGACACAACCAGGCAATGAAAAATACATGAAGATGGATACTAAGAAGCTAGATCGGACACTCAGGGCCATGACAGATGCATTGCTAGCTCAGCCAGACCCAACCCCATTGATTCCAAGATGCAGTCTGCTCCGAGGATTACACATCGGGCAACCTCATCCATCACTACTAGATCCAGATCCAGATCAGGACCCAGGACTCCTTTTACATGATCATATTTTTAGAGTACTTGGGGGATGACAGAGATGAGACACTTCAGATTGAAGACTTTGTATGCCCGGAGGTAGCTTATAGCTTTAGGCTTACATTGTATCTTCATTTTGTTTGTATCCGCATTTGTAGTATCATCATCGAGTATGTTATAAACTCGGTGATGATCATTGCTTATTTGATTATTGCTTCTTCTTTCTTTTTGCACTCCTGCTGATAAGCAGTGTATTTCCCCCTACGGGGGCCCCATGTACTTTCCTTTTGATATATAAAATAACCTAGGCCCACAAGCCTAGTGGATTATCTAAAAAAAAAAAAAAAAAAAAGGCCAAGAAATGAAGCCTAAGAAGTTCCGGGAAATATAGAAGAAATCAGACGAAGACCGGACGAACAAAGGACGAATAAACGAAAAAACCGGAAGAATGTTGTCACGGCGCGCGCTACCACCAAGATGTTCAAACGCCTCGATTTTCAGCGCCGTGGCGCCACCGTAGAACGCGGCGACGCGGAATTCCTGAGTTTTGGGCCGAATTTGACACGTTTTCAGAGTCCAAAAGGGATAACTTTTCCTACCTATATATTCCTTAACCCTTTACCTAAAGGATTCCATAACTTTTCCTAAACCCTTTACCTAAAAGGATTCCATAACCTTTCCTACCTACATAATCCCTAACCCTTTACCTAAAGGATTCTTGGGTTATAAATAGTCTCTACATCATTAGAAGAATTCATCCACCATCCTAATCCCATCCCACACTTGACAATTCCATTCTCCATCCACCATTCCATTCCATTCCATCTTGTAAATATTCCACAACACAATCCTTGGATGCTAGAAGGCTTGGAGACTTGTTCTTGAGTATTTTTCTTTTCTTTCTTTTTGCTTTGTTTATTTCAGTTCATGTATGGAGATTGTATTAGTTCTTAGCGTGACTATGTCTAGGATCTAATTACTTTATTAGGGATTTCCTTTTGATTCACATGAAACTCTATTCATTAATTAATATATTAGTTTGGTTTCTTCTTCACTTATTTAAGATTTATTCAATAGTTGTCTTGATTGCTTGATAATTAACTGATCACTATTTATCATCACTTATATGAGTTCTAATCGAAATCTGAAAGAGGAGATTGTGAATATGCTATAGTTGAATAAACATAGGTTTAAATCGTGGACGAAAGTACCCCGATACTTGTGTAGCTTAATAGGTTATTGCTCTTAATCCTCCTTTGTAGTCAATCTTGTCACCGAAAGGTAGAAGGATTCTCCATTGGGGTTGAGTGTTTATATTACCTTAACAGGAGTATAAAACGGTCTAGTTAACCTGCTATCTTAACGTAGAAGAAGAAGTCAGTCTAATTGTATTAAGGATTGAATAGAGTGGATAGTTGATGATCTTGGAATCCCTAATTCTCCATCATAACTGATTTAATTCAAAGTATTTTTTTAATTAGTTTATTTCCTGCATTATTAGTCTAAAATTCCCAATCAATTAACGTTAACCAAATAGAAACTAAAGGATAGATAATCGGTACTTGAAAACCAGTCTCTGAGGACGATATTCGGTCTTACCTAGACTATATTACTTGTCACGATACGTGCACTTGCGTTTAGTGTGTGCATAAATCACGCATCAAGTTTTTGGCGCCGTTGTCGGCGATTGGCTTACTTTCAATATCGATTTATCTATTCTTATTTCTAATTTGGTTGCTCCAAGAACAAGTTTCTAACTTGTTCTGCGAACATCTTTTTATCACCTTTTGTTGTTTTTCTTATTTTGCAGGTTAAAAAAAAAAAAAAAAAAAATAGGTCCATGGACTACTACTTCTATCAGGGGCAGTGGAGTCATCAACAGCAGCTTAACCCACAGGTTCCAGAGGAAGATCTAGATGAGTTGCAGGCAGGCATACTCAGGCTCACCAAGTGCCAAGCTCAGTTTATGAATGAGACAAGAGTGTCCCTCAGAAATTTGGAGACACAAATAGGGCAACTAATGGATAGGATGAGCAATACACTTCAAGAAAGTCTGCCTAGCGACACCGTTGTGGAACGTGATAAGCAAATTGAGGAACCTGAACCACACCCAGCTGTTGAGGAATCTGGCGAGATAGTTGGTGTAGAGAAGGAAAAGATTACTGAGATCCAATTATTCACCTTTTTGGATTCTTTGAAAATTCTTTTTCCTGTACCTATTGCAAAAGAAATACCACCAACGGTCACAGTTGATCCCCAAATAGGAAGTCCATACCATCAAGGGCACCCCCTAGAGTTGAGATGTGTTGGGAATCTCATTGATCCCTACATTAGAGAGAGCCTAAAAGACAAGCATATCTTGTGTACTTGGGGGATAATCTTATATCTGAAGCCCTTAGTTGAAAAGATTGTTGTAGGAAATGTGAGACCTGTAACAATAACTTTGCGGATTGCAAGAAGTTCGCAGAAGGATCCAATGAGCACTCGTAAAGGTTAACTGCGTCCGGCTAAAAGACGTTAAAGACAACGCTTGTTGGGAGGCAACCCAATATTTTTAATTATGTTATTTTTATTTTTATTTTATTTTAGTTTGTTTTTATTTTTTCTTGAACAGTCTCACGGTCTTGGGTTATTGTTTTGTGTTGTTGGATGACAGGTGGACTGAAAGCTAAATCTGAGGAAAAAAGAGCAAAAACGCTGGAAAAAAACAGGAAAAGCCGTCATCAGCGTCGTGGCGTCGGAACTTCAGAGAGCCGCAGTACTTGGGGCGCCACGGCGCCGAAAGTTCCGAGAGCCATATTCCGTGCAAATTCCATAATTTTTCCTCCCAGACCTCCATTATGACCGTTGTGTTGTGTCAGTAAGTTGTCCCTATTTTTAGTCTTCTCACATTAGGGACAATGTATCGATTAAGTTTGGGGAGTGTCTTATATTTTGTTTTATTGTCTTGTTTTTGAGTCTTTTTTTTATTATTTGTCTTTGTGTTGTTTTTATGTGTTTTTGAGTCATAATTTTTTTTTTATCATCCATGTTGTAGTTGCTAAAGATATTGAGTGTATAAAATGGAATAATGTAATGGAATTAAAAGTGACAATCTGTGTGCTTAAGTTAGATATGCCAAAAATTTCTGACATCTAATTATTTGGAATATTTGTGCTTCGCTTATGTGTGTCAATTATGGAAAGAACGGTTGAAAAATGTCTAAAAAAATTTGTTTGCTTGTTATTTGAGGCGAAATAGTTAAGACGTACATTTTTAGGGAGATGATTCAGGCATTTTTTTTATAGCCCTTCTGACCATTCATTACCTACCCTGACATAAAATGTATCACTAGTCAGCCCCTTTGAGCCTAAAATAAATATTTTTCTTTGACACCCTATGATTCCTTTGTTGTGCCATAAGTAATAATGGAAAAGTATTGGGATGAAAAGCGTGAAAAAGAGACAAAAAGAGAGTGAACAAATTTGATGCACCCCAATGAAAAATATGCAAAAGTCTAAGTTTGGGGGTGCCTGTTATTTATAATACATATCATTCTCTCAAAAGAAAAGAGGGGAGAAAGTGGGTACGAAACTAAAAAGGAAATCAAAAAGAAGGAAAAGGAGTTTGAATGAAAAGTGCTTATGGTACGTAATTGAGCCTAAATGCCTATTTTTACCTACACCTACCTAAGCCTACCTTACAACCCTTGAAAGTCCTGATGATATTTAATATGTATGTCTATGATTAGTGTAGAATAGCAAGTAAACATGTCTATAGCATTTGAGAAAGATGGAATGAAATTGACATGCATAGGTTAGGTGTTTGTATTTCTATTGAACGTGATCTAAGTGAATTTGCGAAATATCTAACTTGAAATTCTAGATTGCTGATTATGCATGCTATATACGTTCTAACATATTATCTCATCTTTCATCCATGATTTTGAAGAAGCAATATTATAACTACTTGATCCATCTCTTTGAGTCTTTGATCGTTTTGTTGTATTTTTGTTTTATGCTATACTCGAGGACGAGCAAACTTTAAGTTTGGGGGTGTTTGATCGGTGTATTTTATATACACCTTTTGAGTCATTTTTAGTTAGTATTTTACTCATTTCATTTATGTTTAGTATAGTATTAGGGTCGTTTTCCTTTCTTTTGTGTCACATCAGTCAGAAATGGAGAAATGGCGAAAAGGAGATGAAATGAGCATAAATGAGATGGAATTGCACACTAAAAGGGCCAAGAAATGAAGCCTAAGAAGTTCCGGGAAATATAGAAGAAATCAGACGAAGACCGGACGAACAAAGGACGAAGAAACGAAAAATCCGGAAGAATGTCGTCACCGGCGCCGCGGCGCCTGGCAGCAGCGCCGCGGCGCCGACCACTGAAGATGTTCTGAAACGCCTCTGATTTTCAGGCGTCGTGGCGCCAGCTGCAGGGCCACGGCGCCGACGCGGGATTTCTGAGTTTTGGGCCGAATTTGACACGTTTTCAGAGTCCAAAAGGGATAACTTTTCCTACCTACATATTCCTTAACCCTTTACCTAAAGGATTCCATAACTTTTCCTAAACCCTTTACCTAAAAGGATTCCATAACCTTTCCTACCTAGATAATCCCTAACCCTTTACCTAAAGGATTCTTGGGTTATAAATAGTCTCTACATCATTAGAAGAATTCATCCACCATCCTAAATCCCATCCCACACTTGACAATTCCATTCTCCATCCACCATTCCATTGCATTTCATCTTGTAAATATTCCACAACACAATCCTTGGATGCTAGAAGGCTTGGAGACTTGTTCTTGAGTATTTTTCTTTTCTTTCTTTTTGCTTTGTTTATTTCAGTTCATGTATGGAGATTGTATTAGTTCTTAGTGTGACTATGGCTAGGAGCTAATTACTTTATTAGGTATTTCCTTGTGATTCACTTGAAACCCTATTCATGAATTAATATATTAGTTTGGTTTCTTCTTCACTTATTTAAGATTTATTCAATAGTTGTCTTGATTGCTTGATAATTAACTGATCACTAGTTATCATCACTTATATGAGTTCTAATCAAAATCCGAAAGGGGAGATTGTGAATATGCTATAGTTGAATAAACATAGGTTTAAATCGTGGACGAAAGTGCCCCGATACTTGTGTAGTTTAATAGGTTATTGCTCTTAATCCTCCTTTGTAGTCAATCTTATCACCGAAAGGTAGAAGGGTTCTCCATTGGGGTTGAGTGTTTATATTACCTTAACATGAGTAAAAAACGGTCTAGTTAACCTGCTATCTTAACGTAGAAGAAGAAGTCAGTCTAATTGTATTAAGGATTGAATAGAGTGGATAGTTAATGATCTTGGAAGCCCTAATTCTCCATCATAACTGATTTAATTCAAAGTATTTTCTTAATTAGTTTATTTCCTGCATTATTAGTCTAAAATTCCCAATCAATTAACGTTAACCAAATAGAAACTAAAGAATAGATAATCGGTACTTGAAAACCAGTCTCTGAGGACGATATTCGGTCTTACCTAGACTATATTACTTGTCACGATACGTGCACTTGCGTTTAGTGTGTGCATAAATCGCGCATCAACAGCTCAAAGCTTGGTGGGATAATTATCTCACTACTAAGCAGAAAGCCTTAATTACTAATTCGGTCAAACAAGAAGAGACTGAACAAAAATCCAATGCGGTTTATACTCTTGTTCTAACCATTTAGATCAATTTACTGGTAATTATTCTACCAATTATGATAACATCAGGACACTGCTTCAAAATCACAGTTGTCCAACCCTAACCTCTTTCAGATGGTACAAAGATGTTTTCCTTAGTAGGCCAGATTTATTGATGGTCTCCCATCACTCTTCGCCGAAAGAGTCAAAAGGACTTCAAGATTAATGATAGTTCACAGATTCAATGGGAAGATTATTCCTATGGACAACTCATTGGACGTTGCACGGATGAGGGCTTAAACCTATGAATGACCTAAAGCTGCAAAGGCAGTTGAAGAAATATAATTTGACGAAAAAAGCTCAATTAGTAGAATTCTATCAACAGTTCGCCATGGACGGACCAAGCCCTTCTCAAAATCCAAAGAAGAAAAAAGCTGGGGCCAAGCCTTTCAAGCCATACAAAGATTATTCCAGATTCCAATCAGACTCTTACAAAAAGAAAGCAACTAAAAGAAGAGTCCATAGTGCAACAAGAAAGAGGGATAACAAGAGACCTAAAAAAGATCCTACATGCTTTGCGTGCGGGGAAAAGGTCATTACGCCAATCGGTGTAAAAAGAAAAAAATCAATAAAATTAATAATCTTGATATTGTTGAAAGCATCAAGAATGCTTTAAAGAAAATTATGGTAGATTCAGACGAATCCGATGATCCAGAAGATACCATGGGTACAGATTCAGATGACCCCTATTCATCTTCCTCGGAGGAAGAGACTCCTTGTTGTTCCAAGGATAAATGTCAAGCCATCAAAGATAGTGATGACACTGACGATGAGTTTTATAAACTCCAAGCTCAGTTCTCCAGTTTCAATATAAGCGTCATCAATGGAGAAGAAATTAATGATCTTCTTAGAGAATTTACCGATGAAGCCCATAAGGCTAAAATCATTGGCGCATTGCTCAAAGCACATGAGAAAGACAAAACTCCTATCAAGATCAAAACTCGTATTGATCCTCCGTACAATTTCTCGGTACTACTCACTGAGTTACAAAAGAAAAGGAACTCCAAAGATCCTATTACAACTCAGGAATTAAAAGAAGAGATTATGAATCTCAGAAGAGAGATAACTCAAATGCATGGCAAATAAAGCAGTTTAGAAAACCGAGTTACCCTCTTATAAACTATCTCATATTCTGAAAAAACCCCGGACATCTCTGAACAAATAGGACATACTCCTATCATCAACCAGCCTAGCACTTCCAGCCTACCTGATGACTTCATAGGTACTCTAGTCATGAGACAAAGATGGATTACTGAGATAAACCTACTCATCCGTGACAATGACATCCTAAAGAATGTCCCGACATTGATTGACTAAGGGGCAGATCTCAATTGTATAAGGGAAAGATTAATCCCTACTAAATACTTTACCAAAACTACCAGTCGAGTATCTGGTGCCGATGGAAGCAATTTCGACGTTTCCTACAAATTACCTAGTGCATTCATGTCACGACCCGACCCCGAGCCCGCGACTGGTGCCCTACCTGGGCACCCTTACCGATATACATCAGAGATAATCAGCGGAACATACATAAACTTAACAGGAAATAAATAACAGGCTAGTCGATTAGGCCACCTTCTAAAAATATACACGTAACCCAAAAAACAGTTACCTCTCTTTTTTTTCTTTACACAACCCAATCCACAAGATATGACTGCAGACCTCTAAGAATTTTTGACATAACAACTGTGACGGGACAAGGCCCCGCCATACCCCTGAATGTACATAAATCTACAACCTCAGGGAACTGTACCAAAATACAAAGCCTCCGAAATAATGGAGCTTTCCAACCAGCTGAACAGTGATTCTAAGAATGAGGATCAGCAAGCTATGTACCTCAACATGCGGCATGAACGCAGCCCCCCGAAGGAGGTCAGTACGAAATATGTACCAAGTATGTAAAACTGAAAGTACTGTAATGAAATCATAATAGTCTAAAATAAAGCTGGACACATGTATGATAACCAAAATAACAGTACATTGTGCCTTGCCGAAGTGAAAGTAATGAAAGTCAGTGTTACCTTTTAAAGACTATTTCAACACATGAACAATAGTCACACCAGGGCTACGGACACAAGCCCTCAAATATCATCACATAGACCAGTAAGGGTCTCAAGCCCACAAATATCAAAGCGTGCCCGTGGAATTCCTCATCACTACCGACAGCTGTAAGTGTAAAATATAATCATGTGATGCGCCCGTGGCATCCTACCTCACTGTCGGCGTACACAAATACAATACATATATATATATATATATATATCTCCTGCCCGTGGAATCCCCCATCACTGCAGACAGCCTTAAGTGTAAAATATAACCATGTGACGCACCCGTGGCATCCTACCTCACTGTCGACGTACACACATATGCAATATATATATATATCTTATGCCCGTGGAATCCCTCATCTCGGGTACATGACTTCATGGAGAGCTAATCCATGGGATAATAATCGTATATAACATGCCCGTGGAATCCCTCATCTCGGGTACATGTCTTTATGGAGAGCTAATCCATGGGGTAATAATCGTATATAACATGCCCGTGGAATCCCTCATCTCGGGTACATGTCTTCATGGGGAGCTAGTACATGGAGTAATAATCGTATATAACATGGTCGCATGCCCCGGAATCCATCATCGTATAAGCATGGCCATGGGGTAATAATAGCATCCGGGAATTTAACCTGTATCCTGGTTGCATGCCCCTCATGTCCAAGGATCAATCACAATGGAAGCATACCCGTGGAATCCTCCATCACTGTCGGTACATCCAAGTAAATTTACAACAAGACGGTCGGCCTTCCAACTGAGAGTCACGACAGCATAAAAATATATTACTTGCACTCAAGGGCTATCACAAGCAAGCATAGGCAAGTTCATAAAATCTTTAGACTTTCATATCACATAACAATCCGGGAATTTAACCCAAAGTACTACGTACTTCCATTCTTTTCAAAAGACTCTTATAAAATCCCAAGATACTAACACCCGTAGTATCAACGCATGTCTACATTTCAAACAACTCATTTATTTGTTTACATTACTAGAGAAAACCATTCTTTTAACCTTCCATAAAGTTGTTATAACCAACTTCTCATAAAGCCGTTATACTAACTTTATGCTTTAGAAACTAAGACATCTTTAACCTTTCATAAAGCCATCATAACTAACTTCCCATAAAGCCGTTATAACTCTTTATGTCTTAGACAAATTCATTCTTTTTTATAACCAAGAGACTTATACTTTCAAATCAAGTTACATAACTTTCAAAATACTTCAAGTCTCTTAACTTTAGAAATCTAGTTTCTTAACTTAGAATATCAAGTCTCTTAACTTAGAATAATAAAGTCTCTTAACCTTTTAAGAATTCAAGGTTCATAGTCTTAAAACTTCATAACGTAAACTCTTAATTAAGTAACATATACTTTTATGCGTTGTGAATCGGTTATACTTGTTTATAACGATCTTATTAAAGCAGACATGATCTAGAAAATGTAATACAATTTTGTCTTATCTTAGTTTCTATGCAGATGGAGAATTCTACTCATTTTAATATAATTGATTGTCGATACATTTTCTTTTATTAACGCTACAATGGCTTGTTTGATACTTATTCTCATTCGTGCAGTAAATTAGCAAAGTCCACTCGACTCCAAATACTTCCTAACGAATCTTACCAACATCCCCCATAAGACTTGGTAAGAACTTATGATAACTTAGACATAACTTTTACATAGAGTAAATCAACATACATACCTCTTAACTTCTAAGAGTAGAAGGAATCATGAAATAACACCACATGTATATTTCATACATAGAATCATGCAAAAAGGAGGAAGAGGTTCACATACCTTGCGATGATTATCGACAACTAGCAAAATGCTCCAAAGTACTTCAACCTTGATAGCTATTCCATCCCTTAAGTAGAATACGCTACTCGTAGTACTTCAACCTATATTAATCATAACATGTCTATCAACTCCTCACTTTTTAACGTAGAATCATACTAAGTGTAAGGTTTCTTATTCTACGGAAAATCGGACAGCACTTCCTTTGTTTCTACGTACTTTTCCACCTTTTTCAAGGCCCGAAAATCAATAACCAAACGCCACATTTAAGGCCCAACAATTCAGCAATACAAAGGGGATTACACGCCTAATAGGACGTGTAAAATTTTGCCCCACAATTATACAAAACAGTCCACAAATCAGCCCATAAAAACAGTCTGTAATCCAACAATAACGAGGGTAAAATGTGATGCGTTTCAACACCTTTCCACACCCATATTTCCTTAGGACGTTCATTAGCAACTACTACACTTAAACATGCATATTAGGGGCTTAATTTCCAGCATTATACACGCCCAAAACAGTCCATAAAATGATACGACAACGTCTAACAGTTTTGGGCAGTTTTTCGGCTAAAACAACTACAATCCGATAACTCTTTCCTTAATCCATTTTATTCAAATTCTAGTTCCAACACTTCCATATATGACATACCAACTTATCAACAACCATATTACCTTATTTTAATATGCGACAAGTGTGGATAACAACAACCATATAACAAACGAAACCAAGGGCACAAAATTGCCTCAAATCGGCCAACAACATATCTACCTCATAAACATCTTATTTTCCATTTCTTCCTTAACATAAGTTCATCCCTTAAACATAACAATAAGTAATATCCAATTACTGCGGAGGAAGAAGAATTATTACCTCATTTTGAGCCAATAAATCGTCCAAAATAGCCCCTTAGGTTTTGGTCCGCAGTTTTCGTTTCGCTCCACTTCTTCAAGATCCAATCACATATATGTGACCTCTATGAGTTTATACACAACTTCACTTTGTATTTAACTTCCAAAAAGTTGATAAAACTTAGGGTTTCACCCTCTCTATTCTCGGCCAACACTTGATCTCGGGGGTTTAAGGGGTTATCCTTGCTTAGTATACCACTAGGGATCTTAGGCTTGAGTTTGAGGATTTATCATCAACTTTTGAAGGATTTTTTCTCTTGAAATGGGCCCTTGGCCGAAGCTACATGGAAGAGGAAGAAAAAGATGAAATATTTTCTAAGTGTGGCTAAGTCTTGCAAGCCCTCTACCTTGCATATATAATATGTCCCTAAGTGTGGATGCTTGACAAGTGTATGGTCTTATATGTAGCAAGACAAGTGGAGTGGTACCCACCTCCACTTGTCTCCAAAATATCTTCCAAGACCAAGTCTTCTAAGACCAAGTCAATAGTCAAAGGGGTGTGCCACGTGTCACCCTATCATTGGTCTAAAAATATTTTCATCCTCCAAAATATCCATAATTTTTACATATAAAGTTAAAGTATGCAATATATTTGGATCAGACAAAGATAAAGTAAGGTTTGGTCTGACATTGAAATATACTGGGCCATAGGCTAAACTTGATTCCATAGCACTCATAAGAGATTGTTTCCAGCTAAGGTTTCTAGCATCTCTTAGGACAGTCATAAAGTTTTCAGGCAAGCCTTCTAAAGTTAATGGTTTAAAAGCAATTTGCACTAAACCTATATGCAGAAATTTGTAATGCAATTTTTGATACCATTCGATATCATCGTCAGAAAATAACTGAATAGTTTTTTCCCGATTATCCATTTGGACTGACTCTTCAATAGTCTTAATAACATGATGATTTCGAAGATTTTCAAATATGCCGAAATTATAAATTTCTTTTGTGGCTACAAATGGAATAGTCCATTTGTTGAGAGCATCAAGCTGCTGAGGAAGTTCATACTCTTTCTTTCTAGCATTTTTAATAGTATGCTTATAATTTTTAAAAATATTCATTTTAAAATGAATACTGTCTAAGGATACTCTTAAATAGTATGGCTCTGATACCACAATAAGACCTGGTACGTAGGTCTATAAGGATCTTATCATAATAATAATAAGGAGGAAACCAGTAACAAGAACTTTCTACCCATAAGTTCTACCTGTTTATACCAGTACGTTAGTTATACTTAGACCAATACAAAAAACGGTCCGATTTAACGCCTGTCGCCTACGCCTAACCTCAGCTTAACGACATGTCGGCAGATGAGGGCACTCTGTACGGCAATACGTATAACCTACCCAGGTATAAACATAATAGGACTTATAGTGATATGAACTGTTAAATCTGGATTTACTATCTTCCTTACAAATTCATATTATCTCAGAGCATCCTAGACAATATAGAGTTTTAGTCTATCATTAGGCTTCAAACATGCATAAGCAAAATATAAAATAATTTAAGGAAAGGGAGGTATACCGAACTTGTAGCCAAGAGAGAGAGAGAGATGTTGAGCAAACTCCAATGTTATTGATTCAAAGGAAAATTTACAAGTGCTCGATTTTCTGGTGATTTTCTAAATGAATGAGAGTCCCCTTTTATAGACGAAGGCGGACTCTAAAACATTTTACAATATGTAAAATAAATAGTAAAGGGCATCTTTATTTTTATAAAATGTCAAAATACTTTGCGGAAAGTAAATTACAATAGTACGAAAAGTTAAATACTTTAACAAAAGAAGATAGATACATGAGCATCTTCTGAAAAACAAAAAATAAAATAAATCTGTCAGTCGAATATGACCGTGGGGTCTGAATGTGACCTTTTTTTGTCTTCTTTCATCCATTATTGATGATAATGGGGTCCTTCACTCTGTCATTTTCTCTTTTCCACGTGAAGCTTTGTCTTCTTGTCGGGCTTTGGCCTCTTCTGCTTTTTCTCTGACAGACTCAATTAATCCGTCGAATAGATCATTGGTGGATGGCTGGTAGGAATAGTCTTCCATTGGTTGCGAGTCTTGGAATAGACTGTTGTCTTCGTCTTCTCTCATGGATGCCGTTGATGTCTCTGAATAGGGACTTTCGTCGATCTTTTTGGCAAAGTTTTTTACTAAGTCTGCCTTTATTTTTTCAAGATAGGCAGTCATTATTTCCTCTTCTGAAATATGAGGATCTTTTAATTTAATATAATTTTTAAATTTTGAAAAGAATGAGGAATTATCCTCTTTTTTGATATGGGAAATGGTTGTCAAGTTTTTTAGTAAAGAAGAGCAATTTTCTCCTATTTCCCAACCATAGGTTTGGGCTGGATTTTCCGGATTTTTATCTAATAATTTAGACCAGAATTTGTAAAGAAATTTTATTTTAAGACATAATATGCCTTGTGAATTCTTCCCTTCTTCGGAAATCCATTTCCAGATTCATGGGGTTCCGGTTTGCATAAAGAACATCATTGACGCAGATCCCTCGACATAGTCGGAAGGGTTTTCGGGTGTGATACATGGAGATAATTGTATCCATTCCTTATAATAATTCATATAAGGGGCTGGCAATATCTGAATTTCAGGGCCAATAATATTCCACCATGGGAAAATCCATCCTGGTAGTAATCTACCATTCTGACTGTTCTTAAAAATCTCTGGATTTATTTTAACCCACCATGCTTCTTGTTTTCATAATAAAAAAACATGGGTGAATGCATCAATATAATCATAATAGTTAAATGCAAACTTGACATCAGTTCTTGGAATGATAAGTTCCTTTGATCTGAATGGACAAATTCTCCATTCGTAGGGAGAAATGATTTTCTTCAGGTAGAACTTTGAATAGATCTTTTCTGCTCCTGACTTATGGTCAGGGTATGAAGTAATATCAATAGTGGATGTTGTCGTAAGGATATATTCATAGTACATCCTATTTTCCCTTCTTTGTAGGGATGGTAGAAATTTTTTACATATCGATTCATCAGAATCTATGGGTCATTTAGATAATTTTTATCTTCATGTCCTAATAGGTGAATAGTCTCCTCATGTGGTCGAACCAAATATTGATTTCGATCTTCTCCATCTTGTATGAGTTTTTGGGCATATGAGCCCTGTTTACTGGAAGAACTATCGTCTACCAGTTTAGCCCTTGAAGGAATAGTCCTTGGGTTTGTTCTTCCTCTGCCTCGACCTGAGCCTCGACTTCTACCTTTACCCCTATGGGGTGTTGTCCATTCTGGACACATTTTAATCCTGTAAAAATTCATGAGTAAGAAAGTAAGGAAGTGAATTATCTTGACCTTTAATATATTGAATTTCAAAATTAAATGGGGCTAAATGCGCCTGCCACCTTGCAAACATTTGTTTAGAAACATCATGTTTAAAGTCTTTCTGAATTTGGCTGCATTGCAGTCTGTCCTGATTAAGAACTCGGTGTTGTAGAGGTCGTCTTGGAATTTCAAGACACATTTTACTATAGCAAGAATTTCTTTAGCTATAGTAGCGTAGTTCTTTTGACTATTAGTCCATTTTCCGGAATTATATCTAACCAGATATTCTTGTTTGGTCTGGGGATTTATTTGTTTCAAAATTCCTCCATAACCATTGTCACAAGCATCTGTCTCGATAATCTTCACCAATTTGGGTTAGCAAGCATTAGACATGGCAGAGCCTGTACTTTAATTTTTTATCTTTCTGACTGCTTCAGTATGGACATTGGTCTAAGGACTGGCAGATTTTTTCAGCCTGTCATATAAAACAGCTGCATCAATAGATAAGTTTTTATAATAGTGAGCAATACAATTAAGGCTTCTTAAGAATCTCTGTAATTGAGTTCTGTCAAGAATCTCATCAGGGAATTTAGAAGCAAATTCAATACTCATGTAAATAGGAATAATATTTCCTTTTTCTATGTTATGACCTAAAAATCTAATTTTTGTTTGGAAAATATTCATTTTCGCTTTAGAAATAACTAGGCCATTTGAAATGACAATTTTCTTGAAAATTTCAAGATGCTTAATATGATCTTAAACTGTTTTAGAATAGACTAATATGTCGTCAATGTAAACAATGATAAAACCACTAAAAGGGGTAAAGATGTCATTCATGACATGTTGAAATTCGTATGGAGCATTTTTCAAACCGAACGACATAACATTCCATTCGTAATGACCAAATGGAACAGTAAAGACAGTTTTATACCTGTCAGGTTCATTAACCTGTATCTGCCAAAAACCTGATTTTAAATCAAATTTTGAGAATATATTAGATTGGTATAACCTATCTAATAAATCTTTTTTGTTGGGGATTGGATACCTAATCCACTTTAAAATTTTGTTTAAAGGTTTGTAATTGATAATCAATCTTGGAACTTCTCGTTCTTGTTCAACATGTTTATTTACATAGAACGCAGTGCAACTCCATGGGGAGTTTGAGGGGCGAATCAACTTCTTATCTAATAAAGAAGTTATTTCTGTTTTACAAATCTCCAGATATTCCATGTTCATCTGGCAAGGTCTTGCTTTGGTAGGAATGTTTTCTTCCCGAAAGTCTTCCTCATAGGGTAGTCCAACAATGTGTTTCTTTCTATTCCAGAAGGTTGTTGGTAGGTCATTGCAAATAGAAGAAGCAAAGTCACGTTCTATGCTTTTGATCTTATCCTGTAATTTAGGATTAGTAAGCTGATCACAAATTTTGTGAATCATCAACTCCTGTTGTAGATAATCCAAGTGTTGTTTCTTATTTTGGACTATGTTAACAAAACTAATTGTTTTTTGGGATGTAATCCAGGGAAAAGTTATAGGTTTTCCATCAAAGGTTCATGTAAGGCCTTTTTCATCAGTATTGGTGATGGGCATTAGTCCATTAATAAAAGAGATGCCTAAGATAATATCATTGAATAGGTTCTTGACTAATATGAAGGTTTGTTTAATGAAAGTTTTGTTCTGGCAAATGAATGCACTAGGTAATTTGTAGGAAACGTCGAAATTGCTTCCATTTGCACCGGATACTCTACTGGTAGTTTTGGTAAAGTATTTAGTAGGGATTAATCCTTCCCTGATGCAATTGAGATCTGCCCCTGAGTTAATCAATGTCGGGACATTCTTTAGGATGGCATTGCCATGGATGAATAGGTTTATCTCAGTAATCCATATTTGTCTCATCACTAGAGTACCTATGAAGTCATCAGGTAGGCTGGAAGTGCTAGGCTGGTTGATGATAGAATTATGTCCTATTTGTTCGGAGATGTCCGGGGTTTTCTCAGAATATGAGATAGTTTCTAAGAGGGTAACTCAGTTTTCTAAACTGATGTATTTGCCATGCATTTGAGTTATCACTCTTATGAGATTCATAATCTCTTCTTTTAATTCCTGAGTTGTAATAGGATCTTTGGAGTTCCTTTTCTTTTGTAACTCAGTGAGTAGTTCCGAGAAATTGTACGGAGGATCAATACGAGTTTTGATCTTGATAGGAGTTTTGTCTTTCTCCTGATCTTTGAGCAATGCGTCAATGATTTTAGCCTTATGGGCTTCATCGGGAAATTCTCTAAGAAGATCATTAATTTATTCTCCATTGATGACGCTTATATTGAAACTGGAGAACTGAGCTTGGAGTTTATAAAACTCATCGTCAGTGTCATCACTATCTTTGATGGCTTGACATTTATCATTGGTACAGCAAAGAGTCTCTTCCTCCGAGGAACATGAATAGGGGTCATCTGAATATGTACCCATGGTATCTTCTGGATCATCGGATTCGTCTGAATCTACCATAATTTTCTTTAAAGCATTCTTGATGCTTTCATCAATATCAAGATTATTGATTTTTTTCTTTTTACACCGATTGGCGGAATGACCTTTTTCCCCGCACGCAAAGCATGTAGGATCTTTTTTAGGTCTATTGTTATCCCTCTTTATTGTTGCACTATGGACTCTTCTTTTAGCTGCTTTCTTTTTGTAAGAGTCTGATTGGAATCTGGAATAATCTTTGTATGGCTTGAAAGGCTTGGCCCCAGCTTTTTTCTTCTTTGGATTTTGAGAAGAGCTTGGTCCGTCCATGGCGAATTGTTGACAGAATTCTCCTAATTGAGATTTTTCCGTCAAATTCTGTTTCTTCAACTGCCTTTGCAGCTTTAGGTTATTGCATAGGTTTAAGCCCTCATCCGTGCAACGTCCAATGAGCTGTCCTTAGAAATATCTTCCCATTGAATCTGTGAACTATCCTTAATCTTGAGAGTCCTTTTGACTCTTTCGGCGAAGAGTGATGGGAGACCATCAATAAATCTGCCCTTCCAGAAGCTACTAATGGCTTCAGGGAGATTATAAACCCTACTAAGGAAAACATCTTTGTACCATCTGAAAGAGGTTAGAGTTGGACAACTGTGATTTTGAAGCAGTGTCCTGATGTTATCATAATTGGTATAATAATTATCAGTAAATTGTTCTAAAATGGTTAGAACATCATTGACGCAGATCCCTCGACATAGTCGGAAGAGTTTTCGGTAGTGATACATGGAGATAACTGTATCCATCCTTATAATAATTGATATAAGGGGCTGACAATATATGACTTTTAGGGCCAATAATATTCCACCATGGGAAAATCCATCCTGGTAGTAATCTACCATTCTGTCTGTTCTTAAAAATCTCTGGATTTATTTTAACCCACCATGTATGACCATGCTTATTGTTTTCATAATAAAAAACATGGGTGAATGCATCAATCTAATCATAATAGTTAAATGCAAACTTGACATCAGTTCTTGGAATGATAAGTTCCTTTGATCTGAATGGGCTAATTCCTCATTCGTAGGGAGAAATGATTTTCTTCAGGTAGAACTTTGAATAGATCTTTTCTACTCCTGGCTTATGGTCAGGGTATGAAGTAATATCAGTAGTGGATGTTGTCGTAAGGATATATTCATAGTACATCCTGTTTTTCCCTTCTTTGTAGGGATGGTAGAAATTTTCTACATATCGATTCATCAGAATCCATGGGTCATTTAGATAATTTTTATCTTCATGTACTAATAGGAGAATAGTCTCCTCATGTGGTCGAACCAAATATTGATTTCGATCTTCTCCATCTTGTATGAGTTTTTGGGCATATGAGCCCTGTTGACTGGAAGAACTATCGTCTACCAGTTTAGCCCTTGAAGGAATAGTCCCTGTGTCTGTTCTTCCTCTGCCTCGACCTGAGCCTCGGCTTCTACCTCTACCCCTATGGGGTGTTGTCCATTCTGGACGCATTTTAATCCTGTAAAAATTCACGAGTAAGAAAGTCAGGAAGTGAATTATCTTGACCTTTAATATATTGAATTTCAAAATTAAATGGGGCTAAATGCGCCTGCCACCTTGCAAACATTTGTTTAGAAACATCATGTTTAAAGTCTTTCTGAATTTGGCTGCATTGCAGTCTGTCCTGATTAAGAACTCGGTGTTGTAGAGGTCGTCTTGGAATTTCAAGACACATTTTACTATAGCAAGAATTTCTTTAGCTATAGTAGCGTAGTTCTTTTGACTATTAGTCCATTTTCCGGAATTATATCTAACCAGATATTCTTGTTTGGTCTGGGGATTTATTTGTTTCAAAATTCCTCCATAACCAATGTCACAAGCATCTGTCTCGATAATCTTCCCCAATTTGGGTTAGCAAGCATTAGACATGGCAGAGCCTGTACTTTAATTTTTATCTTTCTGACTGCTTCAGTATGGACATTGGTCCAAGGACTGGCAGATTTTTAGCCTGTCATATAAAACAGATGCATCAATAGATAAGTTTTTATAATAGGGAGCAATATAATTAAGGCTTCCTAAGAATCTCTGTAATTGAGTTCTTCCAAGAATCTCATAATGGAATTTAGAAGCAAATTCAATACTCCTGTAAATAGGTGTCACGACCCGAACCAGGGCCCGTGACTGGTGCCTTACCCCGGGCACCCTAGTGATACAACATCAGAGAAATCAGCGGAATATAAAACACAACATGAAACAATGTAAAGGAAACACATGCTTATCTGAAGAAAAGTAGTCTTTCGGCATATATATATATAAAAACTTAGATCCGAACAGTTACATCACATTACAACTCTGCCCACAACAGTATTACAGACCTCTACGAATGATACGACAACAACGACGGGACAGGGCCCCGTCATACCCCTGAATGTAAGCACCTACAACAACAGGGGACTATACCAAAGATAAGCCTCCGGAGAAACGGAGCTTCCCAAACGCTGAACTGTGACCCTATGAGCGAGGATCAAGATCGGTGTCTACTCTACTGCGGCATGAACGCGGCCCGAAGAGGTCAAGATAACAGTACCAAGTATGTGAATCAAAATCGTAAATGAAATCATATTAGTCTATATAAAGCAGGAGACATGTATGATAACCAAACTACAGTTCACAATAAATAAGCAGTCATGTCAAGTCAGGGACTCACGCCCTCAAAGTCATCACTCAAATATAACTATGGGTCTCACGCCCACAACATCAATCATGCCCGTGGAATACCTTCCTCACTGCCGGCAGTCTATGATATAAAAGCACCAAGGAATACACATGAACACCAGGTCCCACCTGTGTCATAATAAAACCGTACGGGGTAAGTACGAAGGCATAGCCGACTACTAAAACCCACAGTACCAACAAGGTCATAAACTGTATCATGAGATCTGTCTAGACCGCCACATGATCGAAGCTGGCCACTCGCCCGCAGTATCTAATGTGCGCGTCTAGTCCTGGAACTTCCCGCAGCTCCGCATAGGCCACTCCAATGGCCCGCATGAGGTATTCCCCGCATCGAGGGTAGCTACTCCCCGGCAACGTCCTGGACTCGCAGTCCGCATGGCCACATAGACCGCATGACCACAAGGGCCGCACACTAACCTGGAACTCTCGTAGCTCCGCATAGGTCCCCTGGACCCGCATGAGGTATCCTCGAATCATAGTCACACAGACTGCCTGAGTATTACCCCGCATCGGAGGGCAGCTTAACCCCCGGGATCATGTCAAGGGTGAGTGGTACAATACCAACATAACGGCTGATCGTTAAACAACGTAAGCGCAATCAAGGGAAACCCCTTTACACAAACATCACAAGATACTAACACACGTAGCATCCTAGCATGTTTACTTATCAAATCAACAAGAAAGTATTACAAGGCTATCACAAACCAACACAATCAAGTTATTCACACAAGGTACTTCATACATTAACTCTTTTAAAAGATCCGCTTCTTTCACAAAAGTCACACAATACCCGTAGTATAAAAATAGAGTGACTATCTTTTAAGTAAACCAAAAACCCTTCCCTTTGTAAAATCAAGTAACAACATTATTTTCCAAACGTTCAAGTTTGCCTAATTTCAAATGCTCAAGTTTCTCATTTTCGAAAGGTTTCGTAGTTCATAGTTAATCACTTAATGATATAATTCTCCTTTAAAATAATTTGAGAAACATATGCCTTATATGTGAGTAGGTTATTCAATCTTTATTAAAGCAGCCATGATCTAGGAAATGTAACATCATTTTGTCTCATCTTAGCTTCTATGCAGATGGAGGTTTCTACTGGTTTTAATAATACTTAATTAGTCAATACATTTCCCTTTAATAGTGCTGCTGTGGTCTGTTCGATACTTGTTCTGATTTCCGAAATCAGTAAAAACATTATTCCTTTTTAAAAACCAAGTACTCATTACTCACGAATGAGGTTTCACACTTTTTAACCAAATTCAGATTAATACAATTAAGTCAAGTCTCTTATCTTTTAAGATCGAGTCTCTTAACTTCTGAAATCAATAAACCATTCTTTTTATCTCTCTTAAGTCGTTATACCTAACTTCCCATAAAGCTAGTATAACTCTTAAGCTTTTAAAACCAAGTATTCCTCTTCTTTCAAAAAGGTTTCTTAATTCTTTTGAAATACTTCAGATTCTTATTATTCAGGCTTAAGTCAAAAGACATTGCCGTAAAACTACGTTCAGTTAACACACGTCACCGTACTATATATATATATTCTTTTAAAATATCATGCTCAAGAGGATAGGAAGAATCACATACCTCGCGACGATTATCGACTATTAGCAAATAGCTCCAAAGTACTGTAGTCCGGCTAGCCTTTTCCACCCTTCGAGTAGAATACGCTACTCGCAGTACTTCAACCTATAACGGTTATACAAGTCTATCAATGTCTAGACTACTCGGTAGAATAAATCTAGATACAAGATTCTACGGAAAATTGGGCAAGACTTCCCTGCACAAACTTCACAAGTCTACTGTAAATACAGTCCTATGTAAGTACAGTTCTATTCCCTTCTTATATACCTTCCTGGTATATAACTTATACTTAATTCTTATACTTCAATAGTATGTAAACTCAATTACAATAGGGAGACAAGATATTTACCTCGATAAGCCTAAAATTATCCAAGTTTAAATGTCGATCCTGAGCAACGTTTAGCTCCTATTCTGGGCGCTCCAACCCGCTCCAAACAACCCTTAGAAGTTCTACGCAACTTCTTCTTAATACTTCAACCGGCTATGAAGATTTTCCTTAGGGTTTCGGTTTGAGACTAAAAGGACATAAGGTAGTATTTCCGGGCTCTACGTATAGAGGTAACTTTGGAATACTACAAGGTATAAGGCTAAGGTATATTGGTATAGTAACAATACTTGGAGAGTATTTTCTACCAAGAGGGGGGGTATTTTACGAGAACAACTAGGCAAGGGGAGGGGGTGTACCTCTCGGCCAACACCACTAGGAGGGGGGGATATCTCTCGGCCAAGGGGCCTCTCAAAGGGGGAGGGGGGAAGCTCTTGGACGAGAGCAACAAGAAGGGAGGGGGGGAGGATATTCAAGACTTAGAACAATTTTGGGATGAAGAAGTCTTCAAGTTAGGGGGGGTATTTATAGGGAAACCAATGGACAAGATCAAGCCAAGTGGGGGGGCAAGTGGAGGGCCAAGATTTGCCCAAGTGCCCCCTATCCCTACTCCACAATTCCCTTACAAACATTGACCCACATTTTAGGCCACAAAACATGCCCAAATCGTGCAAGCCAAACGACCACTTGACCACCCACTAGAGGGTGACAAGTGTCGCCCTCTCGTTGGTCCAGAATATTTCATCTCTCGGAAAAATCTGCAAAAATAATAAATGACATAGCCGTAATTTTCCCTACGCAAGCTTTGGAAAACGTTTCGTCGGAAAACGATTCTTTTAGTGTGTTGTGCACAAAATTTTCGGTCCTATGCCTAACTTAAGACTCAAACTTTCGTACGTACGTCCTTACGTACATACTCTGGAAAAACGGGGTATAACAATAGGAATAATATTTCCTTTTTCAATTTTATGACCTAAAAATCTAATTGTTGTTTGGAAAATATTCATTTTCGCTTTAGAAACAACTAGGCCATTTGAAATGACAATTTTCTTGAATATTTCAAGATGATTAATATGATGTTGAACTGTTTTAGAATAGACTAATATGTCGTCAATGTAAACAATGATAAAACCACTAAAAGGGGTAAAGATGTCATTCATGACATGTTGAAATTCGGATGGAACATTTTTCAAACCGAATGGCATAACATTCCATTCGTAATGACCAAATGGAACAGTAAAGTCAGTTTTATACATGTCAGGTTCATTAACCTGTATCTGCCAAAAACCTGATTTTAAATCAAATTTTGAGAATATATTAGATTGGTATAACCTATCTAATAAATCCTTTTTGTTGGGGATTGAATACCTAATCCACTTTAAAATTTTGTTTAAAGGTTTGTAATTGATAATCAATCTTGGAACTCCTCGTTCTTATTCAGCATGTTTATTTACATAGAACGCAGTGCAACTCCATGGGGAGTTTGAGGGGCGAATTAACTTCTTTTCTATTAAAGAAGCTATTTCTTTTTTACAAATCTCCAGATTCCATGTTCATCTGGCAAGGTCTTGCTTTGGTAGGAATGTTTTCTTCCCGAAAGTCTTCCTCATAGGGTAGTCCAACAATGTGTTTCTTTCTATTCCAGAAGGTTGTTGGTAGATCATTGCAAATAGAAGAAGCAAAGTCGTGTTCTATGCTTTTGATCTTATCCTGTAATTTAGGATTAGTAATCTTGTCACAAATTTTGTGAATCATCAACTCCTGTTGTAGATAATCCAAGTGTTGTTTCTTATTTTGGACTATGTTAACAAAACAAATTGTTTTTGGGATGTAATCCAGGGAAAAGTTATAGGTTTTCCATCAAAGGTTCCTGTAAGGCCTTTTTCATTGGTGATGGGCATTAGTCCATTAATAAAATAGATGCCTAAGATAATATCATTGGATAGGTTCTTGACTAATATGAAGGTTTGTTCAATGCAATTTTGTTCTGGCAAATAAATTGTTACACCCCGTAGTTCCAACACATGAATCAGAGAACGTACGTAAGACGTTAAGTTTTAAATCATGAAACGATAGAAGATACATTTTTCCTTAAGAGAAATATCGGAAACTTGTGAAGGAAAAGGTTTGTTAATTGGAATTTGGTTCTCAAATTTGGTATTTGAGACTTTTGAAATATATTAGAATTATAGATTTTTAAATTCGGATTTGGTCACGTGGGGCCCACGGGAAAATTTTACGGTTTTGTGGGGCCCACAATATTTTGAGATATTTTGACAAGCTAATGGGTATAATTACATGACTGAAACAGAAGTTATGTGTATCTGTTATCGTATTTATTTCCGTGTCTTAGATACCATGAATCCAAACTTTAGGATTATGGATGACAAAAGAAATAGACAAACAGTCTTGATTGAGACTAATCTAGCCAAGAGGTCTAAGATTACTACTAGGAGACCTATAAGCTGGGATGAAATAGATTATCCTAAAGATTGGCTAATTGAGAAAGCTATCCCTGTTCAATCAATGATAGATTCAAGGATTGCGCAGGTAATCCAAACTACTGATGGCAATATCCGTCTTCAGTTCAGTAAGAATTCACCTAGATTAGGTGGCTCTTTGTCATCTCATTATTTCTTATCTCCTTTAGATGACAGACCTGAAACGTCTACTGCTAGAGCTTCAACCTCTCAGGTAGATGAAAGATTTTATAAAATCACCACCCCCTCTGAAATCTCTCAGGAGGACAAGGTTGACAAAATCAAGGTTGAAAATCATATTATTGTTGAAGCTTCGACGGAAAACAGTAATACTGAATACCATTATTTTGATGATAATTAGTGATCTTGATAGAATCGTATTGCATGTAGACTGGATTATGGTCCAGGTTCTGATTTAAGAAAGATTATTTCTAAAGAATTTTGGAATAATACGGACTATGCTACTTTTCGAAAATGGTTTCTTGAGTTATTCACTCCTGACGAGCGCAAGTCTATTGGTAAACAATTTTACGATGATTTTCAAGAAAAACAAACTTTTAAACATTTTGTTAATTGGTTTGTTAGTGATTATGCTTTGCTTAATATTAATATTATTGAAAGACAATGACATTTAGACACTAAGAAAGTCCTTAGGAGCATATATCCTCCGGACGAACCTTTTCATTTAAAAAGGGATGATAGTGGCAAAGACCTTAGGGCCCAGCCCTACATGAAGCTAATACAAGGTACTCCAAATTGGGGGATGAAGTTTGATCATTTAAATGATCTGTTCAGGCAGAACAACCACACCAACATTGGTCTCAAGATTCATTTTGAGCAAATGACTTTATTACAGAATAAAGTCAGTAGACTCCATAGTCTTATCGAAGAGCAAAGGATTGTCATTGATAAGAAACCTCCCAAACCTCTAGAAACTCGTGCCAATATCAAGCCGTCTCCATCCATGGATGGAATAAACCTGTCAAAAGACAAAAAGATCTAGAAAATCTATTATCACAATTCCATCCATGGATAGAAAGTTCTTGTTACTTTGCTTCTTCTAGTTGCAATGATCTACCAACAACCTTCTGGAATAGAAAGAAACACATTGTTGGACTACCCTATGAGGAAGACTTTCTGGAAGAAAACATTCCTACCAAAGCAAGACCTTGCCAGATGAACATTGAATATCTGGAGATTTGTAAAAGAGAAATAGCTTCTTTAATAGATAAGAAGTAAATTCGCCCCTCAAACTCCCTCATGGAGTTGCACTGCGTTTAATGTAAATAAACATGTTGAACAAGAACGAGGAGTTCCAATATTGGTTAACAATTACAAACCTTTAAACAAAATTTTAAAGTGGATTAGGTATCTAATCCCCAACAAAAAGGATTTATTAGATAGGTTATACCAATCTAATATATTCTCAAAATTTGATTTAAAATCAGGTTTTTGGCAGATACAGGTTAATGAACCTGACAGGTATAAAATTGTCTTTACTGTTACATTTGGTCATTACGAATGAAATGTTATGTCATTCGGTTTGAAAAATGCTCCATCCGAATTTCAACATGTCATGAATGACATTTTTACCCCTTTTAGTGGTTTTATCATTGTTTACACTGACGACATATTAGTTTATTCTAAAACAGTTCAAGATCATATTAAGCATCTTGAAATTTTCAAAAAAATTGTCATTTCAAATGGCCTAGTTATTTCTAAAGCGAAAATGAATATTTTCCAAACAAAAATTAGATTTTTAGGTCATAACATTGAAAAAGGAAATATTATTCCTACAGGAGTATTGAATTTGCTTCTAAATTCCCTGATGAGATTCATGACAGAACTCAATTACATAGATTCTTAGGAAGCCTTAATTATATTGCTCCATATTATAAAAACTTATCTATTGATGCAGTTGTTTTATATGACAGGCTAAAAATAATTGCCAGTCCTTGGACCAATGTCCATACTGAAGCAGTCAGAAAGATAAAAATTAAAGTACAGGCTATGCCATGTCTAATTCTTGCTAACCCAAATTGGGGAAAGATTATCGAGACAGATGCTTCTGACATTGGGTATGGAGGAATTTTGAAACAAATAAATCCCCAGACCAAACAAGAATATCTAGTTAGATATAATTCCGGAAAATGGACTAATAGTCAAAATAACTACGCTACTATAGCTAAAGAAATTCTTGCTATAGTAAAATGTGTCTTGAAATTCCAAGACGACCTCTACAACACTGAGTTCTTAATCAGGACAGACTGCAATGCAGCCAAATTCAGAAAGACATTAAACATGATGTTTCTAAACAAATGTTTGCAAGGTGGCAGGCGCATTTAGCCCCATTTAATTTTGAAATTCAATATATTAAAGGTTAAGATAGTTCACTTCCTGACTTTCTTACTCGTGAATTTTTACAGGATTAAAATGCGTCCAGAATGGACAACACCCCATAGGGGTAGAGGTAGAAGCCGAGGCTCAGGTCGAGGCAGAGGAAGAACAGACCCAAGGACTATTCCTTCAAGGGCTAAACTGGTAGACGATAGTTCTTCCAGTCAACAGGGCTCATATGCCCAAAAACTCATACAAGATGGAGAAGATCGAAATCAATATTTGGTTCGACCACATGAGGAGACTATTCTCCTATTAGGACATGAAGATAAAAATTATCTAAATGACCCATGGATTCTAATGAATCGATATGTAGAAAATTTCTTCCATCCCTACAAAGAAGGGAAAAACAGGATGTACTATGAATATATCCTTACGGCAACATCCACTGCTGATATTACATCATACACTGACCATAAGCCAGGAGTAGAAAAGAGCTATTCAAAGTTCTACCCGAAGAAAATCATTTCTCCCTACGAATGGGGAATTAGCCCATTCAGATCAAAGGAACTTATCATTCCAAGAACTGATGTCAAGTTTGCATTTAACTATTATGATTATATTGATGAATTCACTCATGTTTTTTATTATGAAAACAAGAAGCATGGTCATACATGGTGGGTTAAAATAAATCCAGAGATTTTTAAGAACAGTCAGAATGGTAGATTACTACCAGGAGGGATTTTCCCATGGTGGAATATTATTGGCCCTGAAATTCAGATATTACCAGCCCCTTATATGAATTATTATAAGGAATACAGTTATCTCCATGTTTCACTCCCGAAAACCCTTCCGACTATGTTGAGGGATCTGCGTCAATGATGTTCTTTATGCAAACCGGAACCTCATGGATCTGGAAATGGATTTCCGAAGCAGAGAGGAATTCACAAGGTATATTATGTCTTAAAAGAAAATTTCTTTGCAAATTCTGGTCTAAATTATTAGGAAAATCCGGAAAATCCAGCCCAAACGTATGGTTGGGAAATATAAGAAAATTGTTCTTCTTTACTAAAAAGCTTGAGAACCATTTCCCATATAAAAAAAAGGACAATTCCTCATTCTTTTCAAAATTTAAAAATGATATTAAATTAAAAGATCCTCATATTTCTGAAGAGGAAATAATGACTGCCTATCTTGAAAAAATAAAGGCAGACTTTGTGAAAAACTTTGCCACAAAGATCGACGAAAGTCTCTATTCAGAGACATCAACGACATCCATGAGAGAAGCCTAAGATGATAGTCTATTCCAAGACTCGCAACCACTGGAATACTATTCCTAACAGCCATCCACCAAGGATCTATTCGACGGATTAATTGAGTCTGTCAGAGCAAAAGCAGAAGAGGCCAAAGCCCAACAAGAAGACAAAGTTTCACGTGGAAAAGAGAAAATGACAGAGTGAAGGACCCCATTATCATCAATAATGGATGAAAGAAGACAAAAAAGGTCACATTCAGACCCCACGGTCATATTCGGCCGACAGATTTATTTTATTTTTTGTTTTTCAGAAGATGCTCATGTCGCTATCTTCTTTTGTTAAAGTAGTTTACTTTTCGTACTATTGTAATTTACTTTCTGCAAAGTATTTTGGCATTTTGTAAAAATAAATATGCCCTTTACTATTTATTTTACAAATTGTAAAATGTTTTGGAGTCCGCCTTCATCTATAAAAGGGGATTCTCATTCATTTAGAAAATTACCAGAAAATCGAGCACTTGTAAATTTTCCTTTGAATCAATAACATTGCAGTTTGCTCAACATCTCTCTCTCTCTCTTGGCTACAAGTTCGGTTACCTCTCTTCCCTTAAATTATTTTATATTTTGCTTATGCATGTTTGAAGCCTAATGATAGGCTAAAACTCTATACTGTCTAGGATGCTCTGAGATAATATGAATTTGTAAGAAAGATAGTAAATCCAGATTTAACAGTTCATATCACTGTAGGTCCTATTATGTTTATACCTGGGTAGGTTATACGCCTTGCCGTACAGAGTGCCCTCATCTGCCGACATGCCGTTAAGCCGAGGTTAGGCGTAGGCGACATACGTTAAATCGGGTCGTTTTTTGTATTGGTCTAAGTATAACTAACGTACTGGTATAAACAGGTAGAACTTACGGGTAGAAAGTTCTTGTTACTGGTTTCCTCCTTATTCTTATTATGATAAGATCCTTACAGACCTTCGTATCAGGCCATTATTGTGGTATCAGAGTCATATTATTTAAGAGTATCCTTAGACAGTATTCATTTTAAAATGAATATTTTTAAAAATTATAAGTATACTATTAAAAATGCTAGAAAGAAAGAGTATGAACTTCCTCAGCAGCTTGATGCTCTTAACAAATGGACTATTCCATTTGTAGCCACAAAAGAAATTTATAATTTTGGCATATTTGAAAATCTTCAAAATCGTCATGTTATTAAGACTATTGAAGAGTCAGCCCAAATGGATAATCGGGAAAAAACTATTCAGTTATTTTCTGACGATGATATCGAATGGTATCAAAAATTGCATTACAAATTTCTGCATATAGGTTTAGTGCAAATTGCTTTTAAACCATTAACTTTAGAAGGCTTGACTGAAAGCTTTATGACTGTCCTAAGAGATGCCAGAAACCTTAACTGGAAACAATCTCTTATGAGTGTTATGCAGTCAAGTTTAGCCTATGGCCCAGTATATTTCAATGTCAGACCAAACCTTATTTTATATTTGTCTGATCCAAATATATTGCATGCTTTAACTTTATATGTAAAAGCTAATGGGTATAATTACATGCCTGAAACAGAAGTTATGTGTATCTGTTATCGTATTTATTTCCGTGTGTTAGATACCATGAATCCAAACTTTAGGATTATGGATGACAAAAAATATAGACAAACAGTCTTGATTGAGACTAATCTAGCCAAGAGGTATAAGATTACTACTAGGAGACCTATAAGCTGGGATGAAATAGATTATCCTGGCTAATTGGGAAAGCTATCCCTGTTCAATCAAGGATAGATTCAAAGATTGCGCAGGTAATCCAAACTACTGATGGCAATATCCGTCTTCAGTTCAGTAAGAATTCACCTAGATTATGTGGCTTTTTGTCATCTAATTATTTCTTATTGACATACCTGAAACGTCTACTGCTAGAGCTTCAACCTCTCAGGTAGATGAAAGATTTTATAAAATCACCACCCCCTCTGAAATATCTCAGGAGGACAAGGTTGACAAAATCAAGGTTGAGAATCAGATTCTTGTTGAAGCTTCGACGGAAAACAGTAATACTGAATACAATTATTTTGATGATAATTAGTGATCTTGATAGAATTCGTATTGCATGCAGACTGGATTATGGTCCAGGTTCTGATTTAAGAAAGATTATTTCTAAAGAATTATTGAATAATACGGACTGTGCTCCTTTCCGAAAATGGTTTCTTGAGTTATTCACTCCTGACAAATGCAAGTCTATTGGTAAACAATTTTACGATGATTTGCAAGAAAAACAAACTTTTAAACATTTTGTTAATTGGTTTGTTAGTGATTATGCTTTGCTTAATATTAATGTTATTGAAATACAATGTCATTTAGACACTAAGAAAGTCCTTAAGAACATATATCCTACGGACGAACCTTTCCATTTAAAAAGGGATGATAGTGGCAAAGACCTTAGGGCCCAGCCCGGAATGAAACTAATACAAGGTACTCCAAATTGGGGGATGCAGTTTGATCATTTAAATGATCTGTTCAGGCAGAACAACCACACCAACATTGGTCTCAAGATTTGTTTTGAACAAATGACATTATTACAGAATAAAGTCAGTAGACTCCATAGTCTTATCGAAGAGAAAGGATTGTCATTGATAAGTGTAACACCCCATTTTAACCGGAGTCGAAACGGGAGTACTACGTATGGTTGATTCCTAAATGTATTTTAAGGAGTCGCCACCTAATTATTATAGTGAATTATGACACTTATTAAATAGCATAAGAATGCTATAAATGATCTCCATTTAAAGGTCTGCGAAAGCTATGTGAGATTCTGGATCAGGGTTCTTTATTATCCTAAAGGAAAGGGGTTAGGCATCCTCTAAGATCCGCTAACTTGCGGTTATCCGTTCAAACCTAGGTTAATTATATATTGACTTCTATTCTACCTATTCTAAGCATTTTTTACATAATTTACGATTAAAATAAAATGCAATACAAAATAGTAAATCCGTCTTTTATACATGGGAAGGCCTTGGAAATCAGACGGAGATTCCTTCATCGGCCAATATAATAAAATAAATAAAACCTTCGGATCCGCGTCAAAACAGTAATAGTTTTAAACACGGAGGGCTCAGATATAAAAATATATAAAGTGGGACAGCCTAAACAAGTGCGGCTGCGAGAATTCGCCTTGCCAGCGCATGTTGGTTATCCGGTGTAAGTGGAAGAAATCATCATTGCCCAGAAAGCTTCACTTATTTTATTTTCCGTCTTTGTAACTGTGGAGGCCTCAAAAATCGACGGATAACTTTTTCATTGGCCAGTGTAGTAACATGTTCAAAATCAGTAAAATACCAAGTGTAGTATCTTGTTCAAAATTAATAAAATACCAAGTGCATTATCTGTTCTTAAAAATCAGTTTAACAAAGTAAAGAAAGGGCCAAGTCCGTCGAAATCAGTCCCGAAATCCGACGGACAGTGGAAACATCAGCAACACCACTCGCTGGAAAACCTAACAATGCAAAATCAGCCCAACAATAATCATAAGCAGTGGAAGCAGTGACAGCAAAAAAACATGGTCCAGAAACCAACGGGGAACAAAAGCAAGTTCACGAAAATTTAGAACATCACGAGTTTTCAAAACTCCGCCAAATACAAAATCAAACTAAATCGACAAGACTCCAAAGCAGCCAACAAACATCACCGAATAAGGCAAAACAGATTCACGAATAAAGTGGAGAAAGTCAACTAAATAGTCCAACGGAATTTCCAAAGCGTCGCCGAGTCTTAAAACTCCTAAGATACCTCAAAAACATAAAAATCAGCCCATTATGCCATGACAACAACCGATGCCTGAAAATGCAGTCAAGAACAAAGGTCGCCGGAGTTTTAAATTCCGGCGACACAACAAAAATCAGAAAATCATATATCGAAATAAAGCCAACAAGATTCGCCGGAGTTTTTAAACTCCGGCAAGTTACCAAAAATCAGAATCAGTCCAACAACCGCAAAATATAGTTGCAATAACAGAGAAACAAACAACATCGCCGGTAGTGTCCGCCGCCAGTGGTCAAATCCGCGGAGGACTGCAAAACAGAGGAATGGAAGCGACGTTGCTTCAACGGTTTTCACCGGAATAACGCCTAAAATACAAGCCAGCGGATGGTCGACGGATGGTGGCGGCGACGCGAGGTTCGCCGGAGATGGTGGGTTGCTGTTGCGTGTGTGTGTGCAGTGATGAGGGTGTGGACTGGAATAGGTGAGGGAGATGAGTGGAGAGGGAGAGGGCAGGGGTAGGCTGCGGGGTGTTTCAAAAGGGGGGTGGGAGTTCGCCGGAGTTTTTTAGAACTCCGGCGAAGGGCGGCGGAGGGCGGCGAAGGGCGGCGGCAAGGGATGGACTGGTGGGAAGCTGAGGGAGAAATGGTGATTCCCTCTTTTTCTGAAAATGAAAAAATGGGCTGATGCCCTCCTTTTTTATGTGGCTGGGGTGCGTGAAAAGAGAGTGGGTGGGCTGATATTAAAATGTTGAGGGAGATGGAGTGTAAAAGAAAAAGGGTGCTGGTGAAGTGATGTTGAAGTGTAGAAATGGTGAAAGAAAGTATGGGGTGGAGTGTGGTAAAGGTAAAAGAGGTATGGGGTGAAATAATAAAAAAGTGTTGGATTGGATTAATTCGGATTGGGCTTCGGACTGGACTGGTTTGACAAAATGCAAGACGGGTTAATTATTTAAAATAAAATTATTTAAAAAGATGCAAGATTATTAAAATGCAAATGCCGACGCAATAATACTAAAATGCAATATTTAAAACATGTTTAATGCCTGATTAAAAGTAAAAACGGGATGCCAATTAATTATTTAAAAAGATGCGAATATTATTAAAATAAACTGATGGCGTAACAATAATAAAAACATAATATTAACAAAACATAATGCTTAACTAAAAAATAAAAGATAAAAAATGCAAAAAATGTTGATTAAAATGCGATGTGCTAAAATACTTAAAATTGCAACAAATATACAAAAAAACGGGTCAAAATTGACTGTCAACAATGATGCTTATTGTTATACCCCGTAGTTGCAGGGTATGTATGTGAGGACGTACGTACGAGAGTACGGCAGAAATTTTGAAAAGAAAGAAAGATGTGAGTTTTCGACGGAAAAGTTTCCGGTTATTTGTGAAGAAAAAGGTTCGTTAATGGGAATTGGATTCCCAGATTTGGTATTTGGACTTCATAGATTATATTAGAATTTTGAGATTTTATTTTCGGAAATGGTCACGTGGGGCCCACGTGAGAAATTTACGGTTTTGTGGGGCCCGCTTTGTTTTTGAGATTTCCGGTATTTTGGATATTTTCGGAAGACGAAATATTCTGGGCGAATCGGGGGGCGACACGTGTCACCCCCATGTGGCACCCTTGGCCGATTTTACATTTGTACACAACACCCGGCCGAGTCGTTTTCGACTAAACGCTTTCGCGTAACTTGCGGCGGAAAATTCCGCTATGTCGTTTTGTATTTTTACGGATTTTTCCGAGACGAAACATTCGGACCAACGGAGGGTGACATGTGTCACCCTCACAACGAAGACAGTGGGCGACTGGCCGAATTGAGGGGGCAAGTTGGGCTTGATATTTGTGTAGATATTTGTGAGGGTTTTAAGGAGTAGGGTCTAGGGTGCACTTGGCTTGATCTTGGCCTTACACTTGCCTTGCACATGGCTTGATCTTGGCCATTGGTTGGCATTTGGGTTTGCTATAAATACCCCCCCCCTTTGTGAAGACTTCATTCATCCACAAATGTTTCCAAGTCTTGAATACCACCCCACCCTCTTGTAGACTCTCGTCCCAGAGCTCCTCTCCTTGAAAGTGGCCTTTGGCCGAGAGGTCTCCCCCTCCCCCTTGTGAGGTCTAGCCGTGGGGTACCCCCCCCCCTAGCCTAGTTGTTTTCGTATAATACCCCTTGTTGTGGTATAGAAATACTCCCCTAGTATTGTTATAATGCCCAAAATACCTTAGCCTTGTACCTTGTAGTATTCCAAAGATACCTCTTACGTAGAGTCCTAAATACTACCTTTTGTCCTTTTAGTCTCAAACCGAAACCCTAAGGAAATCTTCATAGTTGGTTGAAGTATGTGAGTAAGTTGGTTAGAACTTCTAAGGGTTGTTTGGAGTGGTTTGGAGCGTGGAGTGGAGCTAAACCTTGCTCGGGAGCGACATTAAACTCGGATAATTTTGGGCTTATCGAGGTAATTATCTTGTCCTCTATTGTAATTGGAAATTACATGTTTGTTAGAGTATATAGTTGAAGTATACTATATATGGAACTATACTTAGTATTCGCAATGTCTTTTGACTTAAGCTGAAGAATAAAGAATCGAATCGAATCAGTATTAACATAGGATCAGCGGTAGACTTGTGTAGTATTATCGAGTAGAATTGTACACGCCCGGTAGACGTGTAAACCCCTTGGTTGGCTTGGTAGCCGCCTCGATAGAGAGAGATTTACGCCATTGCGGGGAGTCGCCAATTTTCTATAGAAAGATAGAAAACTTGTGTTTTGGGGTTAATAGACGTTTGTGACCTTTATAGGTGAAAGTACTAAGAGTAGCGTATTCTACTCGAGGAGTGGAAAGGGCTAGCAAGGTTGTAGTACTTGGAGCATTTTGCTTATTGTCGATAAATCGTCGCGAGGTATGTGAACCTCTTCCTATCTCTTCTAGCATGATATGTGTGAACTATGTAGTACGGTAGACGTACATGTGCTAAGTGATTTGGTTGGTTTAAAACATAGGGTGTTATAATAGCTTTATGGGAAGTTAGTTATAACGACCTTATGTAGGTGAAAATGGTTTACTGATGTTAGAAGTTAAGAGACTTGATCTTATAAGATAAGAGACTTAACTTATTTGTTTTAATGTGAATGTTGTGTGAAACCTCATTCGTGAGTAATGAGTACTTGGTTTAAAGGAATAATGTTTTACTGATTTCGGAAATCAGAATGTGTATCGGCAGCACCAACGCGGCGTTAATAAAGGAAAATGTATTGAATAATGATGTGTTGTATTAAAACCAGTAGAAACCTCCATCTGCATAGAAGCTAAGATGAGACAAAATGATATTACATTTTCTAGATCATGGCTGCTGTAATAAGATCGTTATAAACAAGAATAAACTACTCACATATATGACATATGTTACTCAATTGTTCTAAAAAGGAATCAAGTGATTAAGTTTGGGAACTATGAAACCATTTGAAAATAAGAAGCTTGAGTAATTGAAACTAGGCAAACTGGAACTTAGGAAAGGAATGTTGTTACTTGATTTTGAAAAGGAAGGTGGGTTGGTCATTCCAATACTACGGGTATCGGGTGACTTTTATAAAAGAAATCGAACTCTTTAAAAGAACTTAACGTATGTAGTACTTTGGGGTTAAAAACCCGGACTTTGGCATAAAATGAAAGTACTTTGAGTTGTGTGAAACTTGCCTATGCTTGTTGTTGTGAAACTTGCCTATGCTTGTGATGATAGTCTTTATTGTACAAACGTTGTGTTTCTGTGTTACCGCGTCTCTCGATAGAGGGTCGGTTGACTGGTTGAGAACTTACTTGGACGTGCCGGCAGTGACGGAGAAATTCCACGGGTACGTTCCTGTTGATAGTATTATTGTTGTTAATCGCTTTGGACATACTGACACGATGCGTAGCGCACGGGTATGCTTCCATTTTGGTTAAGGTCTTGTGGTTAATCGCTTTGGACATACTGACACGATGCGTAGCGCACGGGTATGCTTCCATTTTGGTTAAGGTCTTGTGGTTAATCGCTTTGGATATACTGACACGATGCGTAGCGCACGGGTATGTTTCCATTTTGATTATCGCCTTGTGATTTCCCTTTGGACATACTGACACGATGCGTAGCGCACGGGTATGCGTCCATTTGGAATGTTGTCTTATTGTTTCCCTTTGGACATACTGACACGATGCGTAGCGCACGGGTATGCTTCCATTTGGATTGCTGTCTTGTTGTTGAGGTCACATGGACATGTCTACACCGATGCAGAATTCCGGGGGCATGTGGCCATGGGACATTGGTATTATTGTTGCATCATGGACATGTCTACACCGATGCAGATTCGGCATGCGCCATAATGCGAACTCGATTGATGTTGTGGGCGTAAGACCCATAGTTATATCGAGTGATGATCGCTTTATGTTGGAATCAGTAGTTTGGTTATCATACATGTCTCCGCTTTATATAGACTAGTATGATTTCATTTACGTGATTGCAGCCACATACTTGGTACTGTTATCGACCTCCTTGGGCCGCGTTCATGCCGCAGTAGAGGTACATCGCCGTGGATCCTCGCTCTTAGGATCACAGCCAACAGCATTTGAAGCCCGCTTCTCCGAGGCTTATCTTTTGGTAGGTGTTCCCGAGTTGTAGGTTCTTGTACATTCGTGGTATGGCGGGCCCGTCCGTCATAGTCAGATATCTTAGGTCCGTAGTACTGCAAGTGTGGTTGTAAAAGGATTAAACTGCTCGTGTTTTATGTATATACCAAGGCAAATCGTTTTTGGTTGGCTGCTTATTTATTATATCCCTTGTTAAATGACTCATGTTTTATGTTCCGCTGATTTTCTCTCGATGTATGTATCACTAGGGTGCCTGGGTAAGGCACGATGAACGCCCCGAACGGGTCGTTACAAAAGTGGTATCGAGCGCTTAATCCTCTGAAAGTGTCTACGCACCGTGTCTAGTAGAGTCTTGATTATCGATGTGTTGTGCACCACATCTATAATCGTGAGGCCGCAGGACATTTAGGATTGGTTTCCATTCTTCTCATTCCGAGATCGTGCCTTAGAGTCAGAAGTCAGACCCTCCGACGTATCTCGCTTTTACCGCTTATGCCTCCGCAAGGCAACCAGAGCCCGAAGGGCAAGGCAGCCGAGGGTGCCGCTAGTGAGATACAGAGAGTACGAGCGCAGCCCGACAAGACTGAGGTTGTGCTTGACGGCGGGTTTCGCGACGCCGCCAAAGACCAAAGAAGTTTAGAGCCGCAGCGATGGGTCGATGAGACTACAAGACTGAGCCTCCACCCCACACCGAGCAGGGAGATGGGTCACGCGAGATGGCGATTATTGGCGAGGTTGTGGCCGATATGAGGACAGCCGACGCAGCAGCCGGCCCGAGAGCACCAGCCGTTCACCCCCGAGCGAGATAGTTTGAGGCTACGGGACTTTCTCGAGTCAGAGCCCGCCAGAGTTTTATGGGTCGAGGCTCGAGGATGATCCGCAGGAGTTCATCCGGCAGCTACGGATCACGCGGGTGATCAAGGCTTCGTAAACCGAGTCTGTGACCTTTGGTTCGTGATCGGCCGCGTGATACCGCCGTCGATTGGTTTGATTCATGGAGCTTTCGGGAGAGCATGCACCTCCAGCAGATGGGATGAGTTTTCGGGCTTTCTCACGCACTTCTTGCCTCCGCAGATGAGAGGGCACGCCGGCGATTTTTGTTATCGAGACAGAGGCGCACCGTCGGGAGTACAATGTCGAGTTCGATTCTTTGGCTCGATATGTCCCTGCGCTTAGTTGCAGATATGGAGGATAGGTGCATCGCCACGCCACCGCTTGATGATTATATGGCCGAATCTTGCGCGGGTGTTTCTCTTCAGCCGGGCATGGACATTGCCCGCATGCAGGCTCATGCACTAGGATGTGAGGCACGGAGGGGTCGACGGAATGACCTGGATCAGCAGAAGAGGCCAGACGGCAGGTCCTTTGGTGGCTTTCGAGGCGACCGCCAGCGAAAGTTAGTTATATACCCACACCGGTACAGAGTGGTCCTCCACCGTCTTCAGGAGCAGGTCAGGGCTCCAAGGGTTCAGATTTTCGGCAGAGCAGGGGTGTTAACCAGCTGAAGCCACCCCTACCTCGTTGTGACCATTGTGGTAGACTCCATTTTGGAGAGTGTCGTGCTAGATTGGGAGTTTGTTTTACATGCGGCCAGCAGGGCCATTTTGCGAGGAACTGTCCGACCAAGGGAAGCGCGGATGTTACGACTCAGCCTTCAGGATCTGTGGCTGGTTCATCACCTTCTACAGCTATGCGCCCTGCAGGGCAGGCCTATGATTAGAGTGGAGCGGTAGCTTCAGGTATATCCTTAACCCTCTAGAGTTTTGGTATGCTGGTTATGATGGTCTCATTATTGTGTGCTATGTACGGATAGCATTGTGATATGTGTGAGTTAGAATGTATGGTTAGTTGGGAGGATACGTATGGGGGCATGGTAAGTGTGAACCTTAGACTATGTCACGACTGAGACCTTAGGGGTAAGGTCGTCTTGAGTTAAAGATTTATTTTTGACCCTTATCAGAGTAGTAGTATGCGTGGGATTTATTTGTGTGATAAGTCCACGGGTAGTGTGAGATGGAAGTGGTAGCTTTCATGATGTGAATTAGTAAGATTGTTTCGGATCGGGGAACAAGAGTTTGGCGCGGTTGGGGGTCGGGTTGAGGACCATTTGCGGGTCAACCCGTAACCCGGTTTGGGGTCAGCTCTGGGTGGTCCCGCCAGTGGTAGGTCACGAGGATGCTAGGCCCAAGTTTGTATGATCATCGTATGAGTTCGTGGACGCGTTCGACCGTAAGCGTTCGTAAAGGCCGGAATGGCCTTAAGGAAGTTTGAGGTTAGTAAGATGACCAAGTTTGGAGGTAGTGACTCCAGAGATTTTCGAACGGAAGTAATGACCAAGTATGGTACGTCTTCGAGAGTTCGAGTGTTCGAGAAGCGGTACAACGAGTAAGGGAGGAAGATAACGTGTGTTATTTCGCGGCTGCCGGTGGCGCTGACAACTTGTTAGAGGAACTTCATCGATATCCGCTTGAGAAGGAACATTCGGACGAATGTTTCTGCGAGGGAGAATGTTATACCCCGTAGTTGCGTGGTATGTATGTGAGGACGCACGCATTTGAGAGTACGCAGAAATTTTGAAAAGAAAGAAAGATGTGAGTTTTCACTAAAAGTTTCCGTTATTTGTGAAGAAAAAGGTTCGTTAATGGGAATTGGATTCCCATTTGGTATTTGGACTTCATAGATTATATTAGAATTTTGAGATTTTATTTTCTGAAATGGTCACGCTGGGCCCACGGAGAAATTTACTGCTTTGTGGAGCCCGCTTTGTTTTTGAGATTTCGGTATTTTGGATATTTTCTAAGACGAAATATTCTCGGGCGACGAATCGACACGTGTCACCCCCATGTGGCACCCTTGGCCGATTTTACATTTGTACACAACACCCGGTTGGAGTCGTGTTTAGACGAAACGGTTTGCGTAACTTGCGAAGGGAAAATTCCGGCTATGTCGTTTTGTATTTTTGCGGATTTTTCCGAGAGACGAAACATTCTGGACCAACGGGAGGGTGACATGTGTCACCCTCACAATGAAGACAAGTGGGGCGGCACTTGGCCGAATTGAGGGGGCAAGTTGGGCTTGATATTTGTGTAGATATTTGTGAGGGTTTTAAGGAGTAGGGTCTAGGGTGCACTTGGCTTGATCTTGGCCTTACACTTGCCTTGCACATGGCTTGATCTTGGCCATTGGTTGGCATTTGGGTTTGCTATAAATACCCCCCCCTTTGTGAAGACTTCATTCATCCACAAATGTTTCCAAGTCTTGAATCCCTCCCCTCCCTCTTGTAGACTCTCGTCCAAGAGCTCCTCTCCCCCTTGAAAGTGGCCTTTGGCCGAGAGGTCTCCCCCTCCCCCTTGTGAGGTCTAGCCGTGGGGTACCCCCCCCCCTAGCCTAGTTGTTTTCGTATAATACCCCTTGTTGTGGTATAGAAATACTCCCCTAGTATTGTTATAATGCCCAAAATACCTTAGCCTTGTACCTTGTAGTATTCCAAAGATACCTCTTTACGTAGAGTCCGGAAATACTACCTTTTGTCCTTTTTAGTCTCAAACCGAAACCCTAAGGAAATCTTCATAGTTGGTTGAAGTATGTGAGTAGAAGTTGGTTAGAACTTCTAAGGGTTGTTTGGAGTGGTTTGGAGCGCGTGGAGTGGAGCTAAACCTTGCTCAGGAGCGACATTAAACTCGGATAATTTTGGGCTTATCGAGGTAATTATCTTGTCCCTCTATTGTAATTGGAAATTACATGTTTGTTAGAGTATATAGTTGAAGTATACTATATATGGAACTATACTTAGTATTCGGCAATGTCTTTTGACTTAAGCCTGAAGAATAAAGAATCAATCGAATCAGATTAACATAGGATCAGACAAGGTAGACTTGTGTAGTATCGAGTAGAATTGTACACGCCCGTAGACGTGTAAACCCTCTTGGTTGGCTTGGTAGCCTCGATAGAGGAGAGATTTACGCTGTCATGGGGAGGTCGCCAATTTTCTATGTAAAGATAGAAAACTTGTGTTTTGGGGTTAATAGACGTTTGTGACCTTTATAGGTGAAAGTACTAAGAGTAGCGTATTCTACTCGAGGAGTGGAAAGGGCTAGCAAGGTTGTAGTACTTGGAGCATTTTGCTTATTGTCGATAAATCGTCGAGGTATGTGAACCTCTTCCTATCTCTTCTAGCATGATATGTGTGAACTATGTAGTACTAGACGTACGTGCTAAGTGATTTGGTTGGTTTAAAACATAGGTGTTATAATAGCTTTATGGGAAGTTAGTTATAACGACCTTATGTAGTGAAAATGGTTTATCATGTTAGAAGTTAAGAGACTTGATCTTATAAGATAAGAGACTTAACTTATTTGTTTTAATGTGAATGTTGTGTGAAACCTCATTCGTGAGTAATGAGTACTTGGTTTTTAAAGGAATAATGTTTTACCGATTTCGAAATCGTAACGTGTATCGGCTGCACTAATCGCAGTTAATAAAGGAAAATGTATTGAATAATGATGTGTTGTATTAAAACCGAGAAACCTCCATCCGCATAAGCTAAGATGAGACAAAATGATATTACATTTTCTAGATCATGGTCAGTAATAAGATCGTTATAAACAAGAATAAACTACTCACATATATGACATATGTTACTCAATTGTTCTAAAAGGAATCAAGTGATTAAGTTTGGGAACTATGAAACCATTTGAAAATAAGAAGCTTGAGTAATCAAACTAGGCAAACCGAACTTAGGAAAGGAATGTTGTTACTTGATTTTGAAAAGGAAGGTGGGTTGGTCATTCCAATACTACGTATCGGGTGACTTTTATAAAAGTAATGGATCTCTTTTAAAAGAACTTAACGATGTAGTACTTTGGGGTTAAAACCCGACTTTGGCATAAAATGAAAGTACTTTGAGTCAGGTGAAACTTGCCTATGCTTGTTGTTGTGAAACTTGCCTATGCTTGTGATGATAGTCTTTATTGTACAAACGTTGTGTTTCGTGTTACCGCGTCTCGATAGAGGGTCGGTTGGATCGTTGAGAACTTACTTGGACGCGGCAGCGACGAGAAATTCCACCGCACGCCTCGCTGATAGTATTATTGTTGTTAATCGCTTTGGACATACCGACACGATCGTAGCGCACGTATGCTTCCATTTTGGTTAAGGTCTTGTGGTTAATCGCTTTGGACATACCGACACGATGCGTAGCGCACGCATGCTTCCATTTTGGTTAAGGTCTTGTGGTTAATCGCTTTGGATATATCGGCACGACGCGTAGCGCACGGGTATGTTTCCATTTTGATTATCGCCAGTGATTTCTTCGACATACCGACACGATGCGTAGCGCACGCATGCGCCCATTTGGAATGTTGTCTTATTGTTTCTTGGACATACCGACACGACGCGTAGCGCACGTATGCTTCCATTTGGATTGCCGCTTGTTGTTGAGGTCACATGGACATGTCTACACCGATGCAGAATTCGGGGCATGTGGCTGGGACATTGGTATTATTGTTGCATCATGGACATGTCTACACCGATGCAAGATTCCGGCATGCGCCATAATGCGAACTCGATTGATGTTGTGGGCGTAAGACCCATAGTTATATCGAGTGATGATCGCTTTATGTTGGAATCGTAGTTTGTTATCATACATGTCTCCCGCTTTATATAGACTAGTATGATTTCATTTACTGATTGCATAGCCACATACTTGGTACTGTTGATCGACTCCTTCGGGCCGCGTCATGCCGCAGTAGGTACATCGCCGTGGATCCTCGCCTTAGGATCACAGCCAACAGATTCAAGCTCCGTTTCCGAGGCTTATCTTTTGGCAGTGTTCTCGAGTTGTAGGTTCTTGTACATTCGTGGTATGGCGGCCCCGCCTGGCCATAGTCATCAGATATCTTAGAGGTCCAGTAGTAATCATGTGGCGAGTTGTAAAAGGATTAAACTGCTCGTGTTTTATGTATATACCAAGGCAAATCGCTTTTGGTTGGCCTGTTTATTTATTATATCCCTTGTTAAATGACTCATGTTTTATGTTCCGCTGATTTTCTCTGATGTATGTATCACTAGGGTGCCCAGGGTAAGGCACCAGTAACGGGCCCCGGAACGGGTCGTTACACTTATATTGAAACTGGAGAACTGAGCTTGGAGTTTATAAAACTCATCGTCAGTGTCATAACTATCTTTGATGGCTTGACATTTATCCATGGTACAACAAGGAGTCTCTTCCCCGAGGGCATTTAATGTGGTCATCCGAATCGCACTCCATGGTATCTTCTGGATCATTGGATTCTTCTGAATCTACCATAATTTTCTTTAAAACATTCTTGATGCTTTAATCAATAACAAGATTATTGATTTTATTGATTTTTTTCTTTTTACACCGATTGGCGTAATGACCTTTTTCCCCGCACGCAAAGCATGTAGGATCTTTTTTAGGTCTCTTGTTATCCCTCTTTCTTGTTGCACTACGGACTCTTCTTTTAGTTGCTTTCTTTTTGTAAGAGTCTGATTGGAATCTGGAATAATCTTTCTATGGCTTGAAAGGCTTGGCTCCAACTTTTTTCTTCTTTGGATTTTGAGAAGAGCTTGGTCCGTCCATGGCGAACTGTTGACAGAATTCTCCTAATTGAGCTTTTTCCGTCAAATTATGTTTCTTCAACTGCCTTTGTAGCTTTAGGTCATTGCATAGGTTTATGTCCTCATCAGTGCAACGTCCAATGAGCTGTCCATAGGAATAATCTTCCCATTGAATCTGTGAACTATCATTAATCTTGAGAGTTTTTTTGACTCTTTCGGCGAAGAGTGATGGGAGACCATCAATAACCGCCTTCCGAAGCTACCATCGATTTAGGGAGATTATAAACCCTACTAAGGAAAACATCTTTGTACCATCTGAAAGAGGTTAGGGTTGGACAACTGTGATTTTGAAGCAGTGTCCTGATGTTATCATAATTAGTAGAATAATTACCAGTAAATTGATCCAAAATGGTTAGAACAAGAGTATAAACCGCATTGGATTTTTGTTCAGTCCCTTCTTGTTTGACCGAATTAGTAATTGGGGCTTTCTGCTCAGTAGTGAGATAATTATCCCACCAAGCTTTGAGTTGTCCTGTGAACCCCACAATAATCATCTGCATGATATTAATCTCTGATTGCTTGTTGTTGTGGGCTCTGCCAGCTGCTGCATACATGAGCATCTTGTGGCCAGTTTTGAAGATTGGATTATCTCCAGCTCCATCAATGTTCCATTCGACAATCTCAGTGCCAGTGTATGATGCAGCATCAGGTTTGAATCCAGTTAACTCTACCAGGACATCAATAGGTGTTGGTCTGGGATAATAATAATTATCGCGGGTACCCGTGGGATTCCATCCTGTTTTTTTTACAGCAGAAATATGTGCCTCCTCGGGATTGCTTGTGGTAATAACGCCAACAATATTTTTGGAGGTAGATTATTTCTCTGGTGGAATTTTCATTTTATCACAGAATTGTGATAATAGATTTTCAAGATCTGTTTTGTCTTTTGACAGGTTTATTCCATCCATGGATGGAGACGGCTGGATATTGGCACGAGTTTCTAGTGGTTTGGGAGGTTGCTTATCAATGACAATCCTTTGCTCTTCGATAAGACTATGGAGTCTACTGACTTTATTCTGTAATAAAGTCATTTGCTCAAAAAGAATCTTGAGACCAGTGTTGGAGTGGTTGTTCTGCCTGAACAGATCATTTAAATGATCAAACTGCATCCCCCAATTTGGAGTACCTTGTATTAGATTCATGTAGGGCTGGGCCCTAAGGTCTTTGCCACTATCATCCCTTTTTAAATGGAAAGGTTCGTCCGAAGGATATATGCTCCTAAGGACTTTCTTAGTATTTAAATTCCATTGTCTTTCAATAACATTAATATTAAGCAAAGCATAATCACTAACACACCAATTAACAAAATGTTTAAAAGTTTGTTTTTCTTGCAAATCATCGTAAAATTATTTACCAATAGACTTGCGTTCGTCAGGAGTGAATAACTCAAGCAACCATTTTCGAAAAGGAGCATAGTCCGTATTATTCCAAAATTCTTTAGAAATAATCTTTCTTAAATCAGAACCTGGACCATAATCCAGTCTGCATGCAATACGAATTCTATCAAGATCACTAATTATCATCAAAATAATTGTATTCAGTATTACTGTTTTCCGTCGAAGCTTCAACAGGAATCTGATTCTCAACCTTGATTTTGTCAACCTTGTCCTCCTAAGAGATTTCAGAGGGGGTGGTGATTTTATAAAATCTTCCATCTACCTTAGAGGTTGAAGCTCTAGCTGTAGACGTTTTAGGTCTGTCATTTAAGGAGATAAAAAATAATGAGATGACAAAGAGCCACCTAATCTAGGTGAATTCTTACTGAACTGAAGACGGATATTGTAATCAGTAGTTTGGATTATCCGCGCAATCCTTGAATCTATCCTTGATTGAACAGGGATAGATTTCTCAATTAGCCAATCTTCAGGATAATCTATTTCATCCCAGCTTATAGGTCTCCTAGTAGTAATCTTAGACCTCTTGGCTAGATTAGTCTCAATCAAGACTGTTTGTCTATTTCTTTTGTCATCCATAATCCTACAGTTTGGATTCATGATATCTAACACACGGAAATAAATACGATAACAGATACACATAACTTCTGTTTCAGGCATGTAATTATACCTATTAGCTTTTACATATAAAGTTAAAGCATGCAATATATTTGGATCAGACAAAGATAAAGTAAGGTTTGGTCTGACATTGAAATATACTGGGTCATAGGCTAAACTTGACTGCATAGCACTCATAAGAGATTGTTTCCAGTTAAGGTTTCTGGCATCTCTTAGGACAGTCATAAAGCTTTCAGGCAAGCCTTCTAAAGTTAACGGTTTAAAAACAATTTGCACTGAACCTATATGTAGAAATTTGTAATGCAATTTTTGATACCTTTCGATATCATCGTCAGAAAATAACTGAATAGTTTTTTCCCGATTATCTATTTGGACTGACTCTTCAATAGTATTAATAACATGACGATTTCGAAGATTTTCAAATATGCCGAAATTATAAATTTCTTTTGTGGCTACAAATGGAATAGCCTATTTGTTAAGAGCATCAAGCTGCTGAGGAAGTTCATACTCTTCCTTTCTAGCATTTTTAATAGTATGCTTATAATTTTTAAAAATATTCATTTTAAAATGAATACTGTCTAAGGATACTCTTAAATAGTATGGCTCTGATACCACAATAATGGCCTGATACGTAGGTCTGTAAGGATCTTATCATAATAAGAATAAGGAGGAAACCAGTAACAAGAACTTTCTACCCGTAAGTTCTACCTTTTTATACCAGTACGTTAGTTATACTTAGACCAATACAAAAAATGGCCCGATTTAACGCCTGTCGCCTACGCCTAACCTCAGCTTAACAACATGTCAAGGATTTAGGCACTCAGACGGCAAGAAGACGTATAACCTACCCAGGTATAAACATAATAGGACCTATAGTGATATGAACTGTTAAATCTGGATTTACTATCTTCCTTACAAATTCATATTATCTCAGAGCATCCTAGACAATATAGGGTTTTAGCCTATCATTAGGCTTCAAACATGCATAAGCAAAATATAAAATAATTTAAGGGAATGGAGGTATACCGAACTTGTAGCCAAGAGAGAGAGAGATGTTGAGCAAACTCCAATGTTATTGATTCAAAGGAAAATTTACAAGTAATCGATTTTCTGGTCATTTTTCTAAATGAATGAGAATCCCCTTTTATAGACGAAGGAGGACTCCAAAACATTTTACAATCTGTAAAATAAATTGTAAAGGGCATCTTTATTTTTACAAAATGCCAAAATACTTTGCGGAAAGTAAATTACAATAGTACGAAAAGTAAACTACTTTAAAAAAAGAAGATAGCGACATGAGCATCTTCTGAAAAACAAAAAATAAAATAAATCATTTACTAATATGACCGCGGGTCCGAATGTGACCTTTTTTGTCTTCTTTCATCCATTATTGACGATAATGGGGTCCTTCACTCTGTCATTTTCTCTTTTCCGTGTGAAGCTTTGTCTTCTTGTCGGGCTTTGGCCTCTTATGCTTTTGCTCTGAGAGACTCAATTAATCCGTCGAATAGATCCTTGGTGGATGGCTGGTAGGAATAGTCTTCCAGTGGTTGCGAGTCTTGGAATAGACTGTCGTCTTGGGCTTCTCTCATGGATGTCGTTGATGTCTCTGAATAGGGACTTTCATCGATCTTTGTGGCAAAGTTTTTCACAAAGTCTGCTTTTATTTTTTCAAGATAGACAGTCATTATTTCCTCTTCTGAAATATGAGGATCTTTTAATTTAATATCATTTTTAAATTTTGAAAAGAATGAGGAATTGTCCTTTTTTGATATGGGAAATGGTTCTCAAGCTTTTTAGTAAAAAAGAGCAATTTTCTTCTATTTCCCAACCATAGGTTTGGGTTGGATTTTCCGGATTTTATCTAATAATTTAGACCAGAATTTGCAAATAAATTTTATTTTAAGACATAATATGCCTTGTGAATTCCTCCCTGCTTCGGGTATCCATTTCCAGATCCATGGGGTTCCGATTTGCATAAAGAACATCATTGACGCAGATCCCTCGACATATTCGGAAGGGTTTTCGGGAGTGATACATAGAGATAACTGTATTCCATATAATAATTCATATAAGGGGCTGGCAATATATGAATTTCAGGGCCAATAATATTTCACCATTGGAAAATCCATCCTGGTAGTAATCTACCATTCTGACTGTTCTTAAAAATCTCTGGATTTATTTTAATCAACCATGTATGACCATGCTTCTTGTTTTCAAAATAAAAAAACATGGGTGAATGCATCAATATAATCATAATAGTTAAATGCAAACTTGACATCAGTTCTTAGAATGATAAGTTCCTTTGATCTGAATGGGCTAATTCCCCATTCGTAGGGAGAAATGATTTTCTTCTGGTAGAACTTTGAATAGCTCTTTTCTACTCCTGGCTTATGGACAGGGTATGAAGTAATATCAGCAGTGGATGTTGCCGTAAGGATATATTCATAGTACATCCTGTTTTTCCCTTCTTTGTAGGGATGATAGAAATATTCTACATATCGATTCATCAGAATCCATGGGTCATTTAGATAATTTTTATCTTCATGTCCTAATAGGAGAATAGTCTCCTCATGTGGTCGAACCAAATATTGATTTCGATCTTCTCCATCTTGTATGATTTTTTGGGTATATGAGCCCTGTTGACTGAAAGAACTATCGTCTACCAGTTTAGCCCTTGAAGGAATAGTCCTTGGGTCTGTTCTTCCTCTGCATCGACCAAAGCCTTGGCTTCTACCTCTACCCCTATGGGGGGTTGTCCATTCTGGACGCATTTTAATCCTGTAAAAATTCACGAGTAAGAAAGTCAGAAAGTGAATTATCTTGACCTTTAATATATTAAATTTCAAAATTAAATGGGGCTAAATGCGCCTGCCACCTTGCAAACATTTGTTTAGAAACATCATGTTTAAAGTATTTCTGAAACATGAATGTGGTTGCATTGCAGTCTGTCCTGATTAAGAACTCGGTATTGTAGAGGTCGTCTTGGAATTTCAAGACACATTTTACTATAGCAAGAATTTCTTTGCTATAGTAGCGTAGTTCTTTTGACTATTAGTCCATTTTCCAGAATTATATCTAACCAGATATTCTTGTTTGGTCTTGGGATTTATTTGTTTTAAAATTCCTCCATAACCAATGTCAGAAGCATATGTCTCGATAATCTTCCCCAATTTGGGTTAGCAAGCATTAGACATGGCAGAGCCTGTACTTTAATTTTTATCTTTCTGACTGCTTCAGTATGGACATTGGTCCAAGGACTGGCAGATTTTTTTAGCCTGTCATATAAAACAGCTGCATCAATAGATAAGTTTTTATAATAGGGAGCAATATAATTAAGGCTTCCTAAGAATCTCTGTAATTGAGTTCTATCAAGAATCGCATCAGGGAATTTAGAAGCAAATTCAATACTCTTGTAAATAGGAATAATATTTCCTTTTTCAATGTTATGACCTAAAAATCTAATTTTTGTTTGGAAAATATTCATTTTCGCTTTAGAAATAACTAGGCCATTTGAAATGACAATTTTCTTGAAAATTTCAAGATGCTAAATATGATCTTGAATTGTTTTAGAATAGACTAATATGTCATCAATGTAAACAATGATAAAACCACTAAAAGGGGTAAAGATGTCATTCATAACATGTTGAAATTCGGATGGAGCATTTTTCAAATCGAATGACATAACATTCCATTCGTAATGACCAAATGGAACAAAGAAAGGCGCTTTATACCACAAGTTCATTAACTCAGATTCGCCAAAAACCTAATTTTAAATCAAATTTTGAGAATATATTAGATTGGTATAACCTATCTAATAAATCCTTTTTATTGGGGATTGAATAGCTAATCCACTTTAAAATTTTGTTTAAAAGTTTGTAATTGATAACCAATCTTGGAACTCCTCGTTCTTGTTCAGCATGTTTATTTACATAGAACGCAGTGCAACTCCATGGGGAGTTTGAGGGGAAAATTAACTTCTTATCTATTAAAGAAGCTATTTCTTTTTTACAAATCTCCAGATATTCCATGTTCATTTGGCAAGGTCTTGCTTTGGTAGAAATGTTTTCTTTCTGAAAATCTTCCTCATAGGGTAGTCCAACAATGTGCTTCTTTCTATTCCAGAAGGTTGTTGGTAGATCATTGCAAATAGAAGAAGCAAAGTCATGTTCTATGCTTTTGATCTTATCCTGTAATTTAGGATTTGTAAGCTGGTCACAAATTTTGTGAATCATCAACTCCTGTTGTAGATAATCCAAGTGTTGTTTCTTATTTTGGACTATGTTAACAAAACTAATTGTTTTTTGGGATGTAATCCGGGGAATGGTTATAGGTTTTCCATCAAAGGTTCTTGTAAGACCTCTTTCATCAGTATTGGTGATGGGCATTAGTCCATTAATAAAAGGGATGCCTAAGATAATATCATTGGATAGGTTCTTGACTAATATGAAGGTTTGTTCAATGCAAGTTTTGTTCTGGCAAATGAATGCACTAGGTAATTTGTAGGAAACGTCAAAATTGCTTCCATCTGCACCGGATACTCTACGGGTAGTTTGGGTAAAATATTTAGTAGGGATTAATCCTTCCCTGATGCAATTGAGATCTTCCCCTGAGTCAATCAATGTCGGGACATTCTTTAGGATGGCATTGCCATGGATGAGTAGGTTTATCTCAGTAATCCATCTTTGTCTCATGACTAGAGTATCTATGCAGTCATCAGGTAGGTTGGAAGTGCTAGGCTGGTTGATATTAGGATTATGTCCTATTTGTTCGGAGATGTCCGGGGTTTTCTCAGAATATGAGATAGTTTCTAAGAGGGTAACTCGGTTTTCTAAACTGTTGTATTTGCCATGCATTTGAGTTATCTCTCTTCTGAGATTCATAATATCTTCTTTTAATTCCTGAGTTGTAATAGGATCTTTGGAGTTCCTTTTCTTTTGTAACTCGGTGAGTAGTTCCGAGAAATTGTACGGAGGATCAATACGAGTTATGATCTTGATAGGAGTTTTGTCTTTCTCCTGTGCTTTGAGCAATGCGTCAATGATTTTAGCCTTATGGGCTTCATCGGGAACTTCTCTAAGAAGATAATTAATTTCTTCTCCATTGATAACGTTTATATTGAAACTGGAGAACTGAGCTTGGAGTATATAAAACTCATCGTCAGTGTCATCACTATTTTTGATGGCTTGACATTTATCCATGGTACAACAAGGAGTCTCTTCCTCCGAGGAAGATGAATAGGGGTCATCTGAATCTGTACCCATGGTATCTTTTGGATCATCAGATTCGTCTGAATCTACCATAATTTTCTTTAAAGCATTCTTGATGCTTTCATCAATATCAAGATTATTGATTTTATTGATTTTTTTCTTTTTACACCGATTGACGTAATGACCTTTTTCATCGCACGCAAAGCATGTAGGATCTTTTTTAGGTCTCTTGTTATCCCTCTTTCTTGTTGCACTATTGACTCTTCTTTTAGCTGCTTTCTTTTTGTAAGAGTCTGATTGGAATCTGGAATAATCTTTCTATGGCTTGAAAGGCTTGGCTCCAACTTTTTTCTTCTTTGGATTTTGAGAAGAGCTTGGTCCGTCCATGGCGAACTGTTGACAGAATTCTCCTAATTGAGCTTTTTCCGTCAAATTATGTTTCTTCAACTGCCTTTGTAGCTTTAGGTCATCAGACAGGTTTATGTCCTCATCAGTGCAACGTCCAATGAGCTGTCCATAGGAATAATCTTCCCATTGAATCTGTGAACTATCATTAATCTTGAGAGTTTTTTTGACTCTTTCGGCGAAGAGTGATGGGAGACCATCAATAAATCTGGCCTTCCAGAAGCTACTACTGGATTTAGGGAGATTATAAACCCTACTAAGGAAAACATCTTTGTACCATCTGAAAGAGGTTAGGGTTGGACAACTGTGATTTTGAAGCAGTGTCCTGATGTTATCATAATTAGTAGAATAATTACCAGTAAATTGATCCAAAATGGTTAGAACAAGAGTATAAACCGCATTGGATTTTTGTTCAGTCCCTTCTTGTTTGACCGAATTAGTAATTGAAGCTTTCTGCTCAGTAGTGAGATAATTATCCCACAAAGCTTTGAGCTGTCCTGTGAACCCCACAATAATCATCTGCATGATATTAATCTCTGATTGCTTGTTGTTGTGGGTTCTGCCAGCTTCTGCATACATGAGCATCTTGTGGCCAGTTTTGAAGATTAGATTATCTCCAGCTCCATCAATGTTCCATTCGACAATCTCAGTGCCAGTGTATGATGCAGCAGCAGGTTTGAATCCAGTTTCCTCTACCAGGACATCAATAGGTGTTGGTCTGGGATAATAATTATCGCGGGTACCCGTGGGATTCCATCCTGTCTTTTTGACAACAGAAATATGTGCCTCCTCGGGATTACTGGTGGTAATAACGCCAACAATATTTTTGGAGGTAGATTCTTTCTCTGGTGAAATTTTCATTTTACCACGGAATTGTGATAATAGATTTTCAAGATCTGTTTTGACTTTTGACAAGTTTATTCCATCCATGGATGGAGACGGCTGTATATTGGCATGAGTTTCTAGAGGTTTGGGAGGTTGCATATTGTTGACAGTCAATTTTGACCCGTTTTTTGTATATTTGTTGCAATTTTAAGTATTTTAGCACATCGCATTTTAATCAACATTTTTTGCATTTTTTATCTTTTATTTTTTAGTTAAGCATTATGTTTTGTTAATATTATGTTTTTATTATTGTTACGCCATCAGTTTATTTTAATAATATTCGCATCTTTTTAAATAATTAATTGGCATCCTGCTTACTTTTAATCAGCATTAAACATGTTTTAAATATTGCATTTTAGTATTGTTGCGCAGCATTTGCATTTTAATAATCTTGCATCTTTTAAATAATTTTATTTTAAATAATTAACCCGCTTGCATTTTGTCAAACCACCAAATCAAACCCAATCCGAATTAATCCAATCCAACACTTTTTTATTATTTCACCCCATACCTCTTTTACCTTTACCACACTCCACCCCATACTTTCTTTCACCATTTCTACACTCCAACATCACTTCACCAGCACCCTTTTTCTTTTACACTCCATCTCCCTCAACATTTTAATATCAGCCCACCCACTCTCTTTTCACGCACCCCAGCCACATAAAAAAGGAGGGCATCAGCCCATTTTTTCATTTTCAGAAAAAGAGGGAATCACCATTTCTCCCTCAGCTTCCCACCAGTCCATCCCTTGCCGCCGCCCTTCGCCGCCCTCCGCCGCCCTTCGCCGGAGTTCTAAAAAACTCCGGCGAACTCCCACCCCCCTTTTGAAACACCCCGCAGCCTACCCCTGCCCTCTCCCTCTCCACTCATCTCCCTCACCTATTCCAGTCCACACCCTCATCACTGCACACACACACGCAATAAAGAACTCCACCATCTCCGCGAACCTCGCTTCGCCGCCACCATCCCGTCGACCATCCGCTGGCTTGTATTTTAGGCGTTGCTCGGTGAAAACCGCAAGCAACGCCGCTTCCATTCCTCTGTTTTGCGATCCTCCGCCGTTGACCATCGGCGCGACACTACCGCGATGTTGTTTGTTTCTGTTATTGCAACTATATTTTGCGGTTGTTGACCGATTCTGATTTTTAGAATTTGCCGAGTTTAAAAACTCCGCGAATCTTGTCGCTTTATTTCGATATATGATTTTCTCGATTTGTTGTGTCGCCTAATTTAAAACTCCGCGACCTTTGTTCTTGATCGCATTTTCGTGCACGGTTGTTGTCATGGCATAATGGGCTGATTTTATGTTTTGAGGTATCCACGAGTTTTAAGACTCGCGACGCTTTGGAAATTCCGCTGGGACTGCTTTCCGCTGACTTTCTCCATCGCTCCGAACCGCCCTGCTTTTGCCTTATTCTGATGTTTGTTGGTCGCTGGGTATCGCATCGATTTAGTTTGATTTTGTATTTGGCCGGAGTTTTTGAAAACTCCGGCGATGTTCTAAATTTTCAGGCGAATTTGCTTTTGTTCCCCGTTGGTTTCTGGACCATTTTTTTTGCTGTCACTGCTTCCACTGCTTATGATTATTGTTGGGCTGATTTTGCATTGTTAGGTTTTCCAGCGAGTGGTGTTGCTGATGTTTCCACTGTCCGTCGGATTTCGGGACTGATTTCGACGGACTTGGCCCTTTCTTTACTTTGCTAAACTGATTTTTAAGAACAGATAATGCACTTGGTATTTTATTAATTTTGAACAAGATACTACACTTGGTATTTTACTGATTTTGAACATGTTACTACACTGGCCAATGAAAAAGTTATCCGTCGATTTTTGAGGCCTCCACAGTTACAAAGACGGAAAATAAAATAAGTGAAGCTTTCTGGGCAATGATGATTTCTTCCACTTACACCGGATAACCAACATGCGCTGGCAAGGCGAATTCTCGCAGCCGCACTTGTTTAGGCTGTCCCACTTTATATATTTTTATATCTGAGCCCTCCGTGTTTAAAACTATTACTGTTTTGACGCGGATCCGAATATTTTATTTATTTTATTATATTGGCCGATGAAGGAATCTCCGTCTGATTTTCAAGGCCTTCCCATGTATAAAAGACGGATTTATTTTTTGACTTTATTTATTAATTATTGCTATTACTTTAAAATTGTTTATTTTATTACTAACACTTTTACTAAGTGTTTATGCAGGTACTCGGAGATCATCTTGTGCAGAAAGCCTAAAAAGGGCTAAAGATGTCTCGGAGTTTTATCTTATGTCTCATTAAATTTTAGTTTTACTATTTTGTATTGCATTTTATTTTAATCGTAAATTATGTAAAAATGCTTAGAATAGGTAGAATAGAAGTCAATATATAATTAACCTAGATTTGAACGGATAACCGCAAGTTAGCGGATCTTAGAGGATGCCTAACCCCTTCCCTTTAGGATAATAAAGAACCCTGATCCAGAATCTCACATAGCTTTCGCAGACCTTTAAATGGAGATCATTTATAGCATTCTTATGCTATTTAATAAGTGTCCTAATTCACTATAATAATTAGGTGGCGACTCCTTAAAATACATTTAGGAATCAACCATACGTAGTACTCCGCTTCGACTCTGTTAAAATGGGGTGTTACAGATGGCGACTCCACTGGGGATTCAGGTTCTTGACCATAACAAACCTAGGTTTATTATTGCTTAGCTTTATTTGCTTTTATTTGTTTTAAATTCCTTAAAATTGCTTGCTTAATTTTGTATGTTTAACTGTTTTAATTGCTATTTGTTTTATCAAGCTTTCCTTAATCGCATTCCGCTCATACTTCTTCCACTGAAAATTCACATTGTCACACACAACACGGGTGTGCTTTGCGCACTGCAAATTTCTTTCAAACACCCAAATTTAAGAGAGTTGGCTTTGCGCGAGAATCCGGCCCAACCGTGGTCGCGTAGCCTTCTCACTCGAGTAGTCCGCCTGAACTCAAGGCCTAGTAAGCCAAATCTTAGAAACTTAGGATAGAGCTATACCACTGTTATACCCCGTATTTCCAAAGTATGTACGTAAGGGAATACGTACAAAAGGTTAGCCTTAAAAGTTAGGCTTGGACGAAAATTATTGGGCACAACTCACAAAACGATTGGTTTTCCGACGAAACGTTTCCACAGCTTTCATAGGATAAATTCGGCTATGTCATTTCTTATTTTTATGGATTTTTCCGAGAGACGTAACACTTTGGACCAATGAGAGGGCGACACTTTCCACCCTCTCATTGGTGGACTTGTCACGCAATAGGTCGATTGGATGACAATCCTTGTCATAAAGTTGGATAGATATTTTGTGTGCAAGTTGGCTAGGTACACTTGCCCTAATCTTGACCTTACACTTGCCTAGCACTTGGCTAAATCTTGGCCATTGGTTGGCCATGTCTTGACCTATAAATACCCCTCTTGTGATGAAGAGTTATTCATCCACTAAAGCTTTCAAGTCTTGAAAAATCCTCCCCTCTCCCTTGTGAGCAATTCGTCCAAACACCCCTCCCCCTTTGAGTGAAGTTTTGGCCGAGGCCCTTCCCCCCTCTAGCCTAGCCGAAACCTACCCCCCCTCCCTTGGTAGGAAAGTTGCCTTCTAGTATTGTTATAATGCCCAATTTAACCTAGCCCAAATTCCTTAGTACTTAGTAGAAGTTGTGGGAAACTTATAAGGATTCTTGAGCGCTGGAGCTTTGTATTATGAGCTAAACCTCGCTCAGGATCGACTTTTTACTTGGATATTATTGGGCTTATCGAGGTAAATAATCCTAACCCTCTTTTGTAATTAGAGAATGCATACTGTAGAAGTATTGAGATAAGTATAAATACTTAGGAGGTTATTAAGAATGGAATTGAATCTGTAACACCTTAGAAGGGTATAAAAGAAGAATATACGAATCAGACTTACATAGGATCGTTTTCACAATGAGACTTATATAGCTCACCGGGTAGGGTCAGCTGCCCGACTTTCCATAGAATTGAGGACCCTCTGCTTAGAATGACCTACAGAATAGTCTAGACTTTGATAGATGTCTGTGACTATTATAGTCGATTCTCTCACACGACATACTCGACTTGGCAGGTGGATTTCGCCGAGAAGGTATGTGATTCTTCCTATACTCCTGAGCATGATATTTTAAACATATATAGTACGGCAGACGTACATATGATAATCGGCAATGTCTTTTGACTTAAGCCTGAATGATAAAAGGAACTGTTTACTTGTTTGTTTATAAAAGCCTTGTATTGCTTTCTGTTAAGTGTAGTAAGATTGGTTGATAGGTAGACATACTATGATCGCATGTTAAAAGCCTTGTAATGTGTGAAAGGGGTTATTCTTGCGTGCTTACGTTGCTAACCTGTAAGTCCGTTGTATCGTTATTGTATCACCTACCCTCGACTTGTTATACCGAGGGCTTGCCACCCTCGATGCGGTCTATACGGCCTACGCGGTCTATGAGACTATGCGCGAGTCGCGGTATGCTCCAGGATTGATCATTCCGGTGTTTAGCCCGACGCGGATGCCCTATGCGGTCCACGGACTATGCGGTCTTTTGAGGCTATGCGGATCGCGGAGTCCGCGAGGGTACCGGCTAGCTACCCCACGCGGGAATACCTCACGCGTGCGTGTGTGACCTATGCGGATCGCGGAAGTCCAGACTAGGCACGCAGAATGATACTATGGGCGGTTGGCCTTGCTTCGATCATTCGCGCCTAGACTAGACCTGCTATGCTTTTCCTATTATCGTTATTGTTGTGATGTGGCACTATGTGCAATTGAATCGATTATGTTTGTGAAAAGGTTTTAAATACCTTGATTTCATTTAAAGTACTTTATAGTTTCACATACTTGGTATTGTAGATCGACCTCCTGGGCCGCGTTCATGCCGCAGTTCTAGAGGAAAGCGGTGCTAGATCCACATCCTTAGGATCTCTACGTTGGTGTTAGAGCTCCACTCTCTCCTGAGGCTCTACTTTGGGTATGATCTCCTCAGTAGATAGTTTTGTACAGAGACAGGTATGGCGGGCCCCGTCCGCCATAGTTGTTATTTCCTTAGAGGTCCAGAGTCCCGTTATACTTGGGATGAATCGCAAAAACTTGGTTTATGTATATACGCCGAAAGGCAATCTTTTCATCGATAAAATGTTCTAGTTATATCATGTTTCATGTCTTGTTTTATATTCCACGATTGTTCTCTGATGTATGACTACTGGGTGCCCGTAGGCACCACGCCCCGAACGGGTCGTGACAAAAGTGGTATCGAGCGCTAATCCTCTGAAAGTGTCTACTGCATCGTATCTAGTAGAGTTCGATTATCGGTGTGTTGCACCACACCAATAATCGTGAGGCTATAGGATATTTAGGATTGGGTTCCATTCTTCTCACTCGAGATCGTGCTTTAGAGTCGGTTATAGGTTGGACCTCTAACGCATTCCTTTCCTGTAACAGATATGCATCCACGTAAGGCAACCCGGGCCCAGAATGGCAAGGCAGCCGAGGGAGCTGCTAGTGTGACACCCAGAGTCACGAGGGCTCGCCTGTGCTATACCAGACGGCGAGTTCTATGACACCGCCGCCCCAAAGAGGACCGCAGCACTCACACTCCCCGCCCTCACCGGGCAGGAGTTAGGTACAAGGAGATGGCCCGCCATTACAGCCAAGGTCGTGGCCGAGATATGAGAGGTTTGAGGCAGCCATTCCGCCTGGGCCCAGCCCAGAGTACCCGTTGTTCACTGCAGGCGATAGCTTGAGGCTACGGGACTTCCTGAGTTGCAGCCCGCCAGAGTTTTACGGGTCTAGACCAGAGGATGATCCGCAGGAGTTCATCCGTCGCTGCAGGATTATGCGGGTGGTCAAGGCTTCGTAGACCGAGTCCGTGACATTCGGTTCGCGACGGCCGCGTGATACCGCAATGATCGTTCGATCATAGGAGCTTTCTGGGAGAGCATGCACCTCCAGCAGTATGGGATGAGTTTTCAGAGGCTTTTCTCACACACTTCTTGCCTCCGCAGATGAGGAGGGCACGATCCGATGATTTTTGTTATCGAGGCGCGTGAGGACGCACGCTTAGAGAGTACAATGTCGAGTTTGATTCATTAGCTCGATATGTTCCTCGCGACCGTAGCAGATATGGAAGACCGGTGCATCGCTACGCCACCGGCTAGACGACTATATGGCCGAAGTCTTGTGCGGTGTGTCCCTTCACCGGCATGGACATTACCCAGATGCAGTGCTCACGATCGATGCGGCGAGCGTAGACCGCCGGTAGACCGATATCGCCAGCAGAAGGCCGTGACTCACGGTTCTTTCGTGGTTCTCGTGGTGGGCGATCGCAGAAGTCCGATTTGCACCACACCGCCAGAGCACTCCTACATCATTTTCAAGATACCAGGCGGTCGGGCGTGTCGTGGCCCCGTGACTTGATTTGTGGTAAATGGGGCTAACCGTTCGAGGTCTGTTCAGTGGGCCCGTTGTGGTAAATTCCATTCTGGGAGCTGTTATGCTAATACGGGGACTTGCCATACGTGTGGCCAGCCGGGTCATTTCGCGAGGGTTTGCCCGACCGGGCAGCTGGGTAGGGCCCACTACGGTGGTCTGCCGCTTCATCCCCGACAGCTACTCGCCGAGGCGTGGTACTCGAGATCAGCAGGTCGCGGCAGGTCGTGGCGCAGTCCCAGCCTAGCGGTCCTCGAACCGCATTTATGCTTTGTCCACCGACAGATCGTGAGGCCTCACCGATGTCGCACAGTACCTTATCGCTCGGTTTGATGTATATGCTTGATAGATCCGGTTCTACTGGCCCCATATATCTCCCTTGTTGCTAGTAGGATAGGGATAGAGCCCGAGTCCATAGACCCTTTCGAGGTAGCTACGCCGGTGGGTGATTCGGTGGTAGCTGGCGGTATATGAGCTTGTCTGTGACCATTTACAGTCGTCAGACCCTTGCCGACTTGATAGAGTTGGAGATGATTGACTTCGACGTAATCATGGGGATGGATTGGCTAGCTTCTTGCTACGCCAATGTAGACTGCAGAGAGAGAGTAGTACGGTTCCAGCTTCGGCGAGCCATTGTTGAGTGGGAAGGGAGCACCAGACGCCGAAAGGTAGGTTTATTTCCTACCTCAAGGCTAGGAAGATGGTGCGAGCGGGTATATCTACCATCTCGCTCGGGTGTTTGATACCGAGGTCGCGTACCAGATTTTCGCAGCCCGTGAGTCCGAGAGTTCTCGACGTGTTTCCGCACGACCTCCCGTATTCCTCCGCAGAGGAGATTGAGTTTTGTATAGACGTTGCGGACACTCCTACTATTTCCATTCCGCCATACAGGACGGCACCCGCCGAGTTAAGAGAGTTGAATGAGCAAATGAGTGATTTGTTGGAGAAGCGGTTTCATCGACCTAGTGTTTCTCCCCGGGGCGCCAGATTGTTCGTGAAGAAGAAAGACGACGCCGCGCACGTGTTGATTACAGGCAGCTGAACAAGGTGACCATTAAGAACAGATACCCCCTTCCCAGGATTGATGATTTGTTCGATCAGTTGCAGGGCGCGAGATGCTTTTCCAAGATTGATCTACGATCGGGCTATCATCAGGTTCGAGTTAGAGGTGGATGTCCCTAGGATCGCATTCCGACCCGTGACGCATTATGAGTTCGTGGTCATGTCTTTTGGGTTGACCAATGCTCGTGGTATTCATGGAGTTGATGAACCGAGTGTTCAAACCATTTTTGGACACGCTTGTGATAGTGTTCATCGACGATATCTTGGTTTATTCTCGCCAGAGCAGGAGCACGCGAGCATTTGAGGATCTTGGCCGCTTCTCGATCGCATTGTATGCGAAGTTTTCCAAATGTGAGTTTTGGTTGACCTCGGTGGCTTTTCTTGGGCACATTGTCGGGGCTGATGGCATTCGAGTGGATATGGCCAAGATCGAGGCAGTCAGGACTTGGCCTAGACCTACTACCGGCAGAGGTTCGCAGCTCGGGCCTTGCAGGATATTATCGGTGGTTCGTGGAGAAGTTTGCTTCTATCTTCGCACCATTGACTAGGCCGACTCGTGGCGGCCAAGTTTCAGCGGATCGATGCTTGTGAGCGTGGTTTCGATTCTTTGAAGAGAAATCGACGACCGCCTCGCTTCTTACTTCTTCCGCAGGTCCATGGTTACGTGGTGTATTGTGATGCGCCGCATCGGGTTGGGATGTGTTGATGCAGCAGGCGAGTTATAGCATACGATCCCGACGCCTTAAGATACACGAGGAACTACCCCACCCATGATTTGGAGCCGGCGGTGATTCACGCTTTGAAGATCCGAGGCACTATTTGTACGGGTTCACGTGGATATTTATACGCACCACAAGAGCCTCCAGATATCTTCACCGCAGGAGCCGAACTTACGACGAGACGGTGGTTAGAGTTGCTAAAGGATTATGACGTCAATATCCCGTACCACCCGGGAAGGCCAATGTTGTGGCGATGCCTAGTCGTAGGTCGATGGGAGTCTATCGAGGTGCAGCAGAGGAGGGCATGGTTCGTGATTTGCATCGCCAGCGAGCCTTGGTGTCCGCTTGATTGATTCCGATAGCAGCGGGTTAGGGTTCGTGAGGTTGCCGAGTCTTCCATCGCCGGCGAGGGTGAAGAGGCAACAGCTCGAGGATCCGGTTTTGGCACGTTATCGTGATACGCCTCCGTGAGGCGCGGTCCTTTGAGGTAGCACCATGGGCGCTAAGGTTTGAGGGCGTTGTGTGTTCCAGATGTTTCGTGACTTCGCAGCAGGTTCTGGGGAAGCACACACAAGCATTTACTCTATACAACCATGGTCGACCAAGATGTACCACGACCTTAGATCTGTGTCATGGTGGGATGGTTTGAAGAGGACGCTGCGAGTTCGTAGCTCGGCCCGTGTTGTCGCAGCAGTGAAGGTAGAGCACCGCAGGCCCGTGGTTTGTTACGACGATAGAGATCCCGACCTGGAAGTGGGAGGTGATCAACATGGACTTCATCACAGGATTGCCTCGCACTCAGAGGAGACATGATTCTATATGGGTTATCGTCGACAGGCTGACGAAATCAGCCCACTTTCTTCCCGTCAGAACGACTTTCTACCGAGGATTATGCCGACTTTACATCCGAGAGGTCGCCGATCGCATGGAGTCCCTATTTCGATCATATCGCATGAGGAGCCCGATTTACGCTAACTTCCTGAGGTCCTTCCGCAGGGGTTTAGGGACGCAGTGAGCCCGAGTATCGCATTTCATCCACGCATGACGGACAGCAGCGCACTATCCGCACTCTCGAGGATATGCCGCGAGCCCGTTATTGACTTCGCAGGTAGCCGGAGGATCACTTGCCGGTAGAGTTCACAGATAATAACAAATACCACTCTAGCATTCGGATGGCGCCGTATGAGGCTTTGTATGGGAGGAAGTGCAGATCGATAGCATGGTTCGATGTGGGCGAGGTACGCTTAGTGGGACCAGACTTGGTGCGCAGCAATGGATAAGGTGAAGCTTATCCGAGAGCGCTATCGACATTTCGTAGTCGATGTGGTCGATGCAGATCATCGACGCCGACATCCGGAGTTCGCAGCTGATGATTGGGTTTTCTGAAGGTGTCACCCACGGCGGTGTGATGAGATTCGGAAGAAGGGAAAACTCACCAAGGTACATCGGGCCGCTTCGCATTGTCCACGTGGTAGGCAAGGTTGCTATGAGTTGGATCTGCCGTCCGATCCGAGGCGTGCATCCGTATTTCACGATCTATCGCCGAGGAGATGTGTCGGGATCCATCTAGGTACACCCGATTGACGATGTCCAGTGACCGAGGGTTATCGATGAGGAGATTCCCATAGCGATAGTCGATCGTCGTTAGGCGTCATGACCAAGGACGACGTAGCTTCCACAAAGTTTTGTGGCGAACGAGCTTAGGGAGGATGACGTGGGAAGCAGAGGAGGACATGAGGCGTAGATACCTCACCTATTCCCACACCTCCGTAACCTACTTTCCTACTTATTGATTCAATTGACTTACGTGCTAAGTGTTTTTTTGCAAACCGCTTAGGTTGTTAAGAACCTTATCTTTAATCGTCTCGGAAGGAACATTCGGGACGAATGTTTCTAAGGAGGAGAATGTTATACCCGTATTTCAAAGTATGTACGTAAGGGAATACGATAAAAGGTTAGCCTTAAAAGTTAGGCTTGGACGAAAATTATTGGGCACAACTCACAAAACGATTGGTTTTCCGACTAAACGTTTCCATGCCAAATTTCATAGGATAAATTCGCTATGTCATTTCTTATTTTTATGGATTTTTCCGAGAGACGTAACACTTTGGACCAATGAGAGGCGACACTTTCCACCCTCTCATTGGTGGACTTGTCACGCAATAGGTCGATTGGATGACAATCCTTGTCATAAAGTTGGATAGATATTTTGTGTGCAAGTTGGCTAGGGACCCTTGCCCTAATCTTGACCTGACACTTGCCTAGCACTTGGCTAACTCTTGGCCATTGGTTGGCCATGTCTTGACCTATCAATACCCCTCTGGTGATGAAGAGTTATTCATCCACTAAAGCTTTCAAGTCTTGAAAATCCTCCCCTCTCCCTTGTGAGCAATTCGTCCAAACACCCCTCCCCCTTTGAGTGAAGTTTTGGCCGAGGCCCTTCCCCCCGCTGGCCTCGCCGTGACCTGCCCCCCCGCCCGTGGTCGGCAAGTTGCCGTCTCGGGTTGTTATAATGCCCAATTTAACCTAGCCCAAAATCCTTAGGTCTTAGTAGAAGTTGTGGGAACCTTCTAAGGATTCTTGAGCGCTGAGCTTTGGATTGTGAGCTAAACCTCGCTCAGATCGACTTTTACTTGGATATTATTGGGCTTATCGAGGTAAATAATCCTAACCCTCTTTTGTAATTAGAGAATGCATACTGTAGAAGTATTGAGATAAGTATAAATACTTAGGAGGTTATTAAGAATAGAATTGAACTGTAACACCTTAGAAGGGTATAAAAGAAGAATATACGAATCAGATTTACATAGGACTGTTTCACAAGAGACTTATATAGCTCACCGTAGGGTTGTGCTGCCCGACTTTCCATAGAATTGAGGACCCTCTGCTTAGAATGACCTGTAATAGTCTAGACTTTGATAGATGTCTGTGACTATTATAGTCGATTCTCTAGCGACATACTCGACTTGGCAGGTGGATTTCGCCGAGAAGGTATGTGATTCTTCCTATACTCCTGAGCATGATATTTTAAACATATATAGTACGGCAGACGTACATATGATAATCGGCAATGTCTTTTGACTTAAGCCTGAATGATAAAAGGAACTGTTTACTTGTTTGTTTATAAAAGCCTTGTATTGCTTTCTGTTAAGTGTAGTAAGATTGGTTGATAGGTAGACATACTATGATGCTGCATGTGTTAAAAGCCTTGTAATGTGTGAAAGGGGGTTATTCTTGCTGTGCTTACGTTGCTAACCGGTAAGTCCGCTGTACTGTTATTGTATCACCTACCCCCTTGACTTGTTATACCGAGGGCTTGCCACCGACGCGGTCTATACGGCCGCGCGGTCTATGAGACTATGCGAGTCGCGGTATGCTCCGTGATTGATCATTCGGTGTTTAGCCCGACGCGGATGCCCTATGCGGTCCATGGGACTATGCGGTCTTTTGAGGCTACGCGATCGCGAGTCCGTGAGGTACGGGCTAGCTACGCGGGAATACCTACGCGGTGCAGTGTGTGACCTATGCGGATCGCGGAAGTCCGTGACTAGGCACGCAGAATGATACTATGGGCGGTTGGCCTTGCTTCGATCATTCGCGCCTAGACTAGACTGCATACGCTTTTCCTATTCATATTGTTGTGATGTGGCACTATGTGCAATTGAACTGATTATGTTTGTGAAAAGGTTTTAAATACCTTGATTTCATTTAAAGTACTTTATAGTTTCACATACTTGGTACCTGTAATCGACTCCTTCGGGGCCGCTCATGCCGCAGTTCTAGAGGAAAGCAGTGCTACATCCACATCCTTAGGATCTCTACGTTGGTGTTAGAGCTCCACTCTCTCCGAGGCTCTACTTTTGGGTATGATCTCCTCGTTGTAGATAGTTTTGTACAGACAGGTATGGCGGGCCCCGTCCCGCCATAGTTGTTATTTCCAGAGGTCCAGAGTCCCGCAGTACTGGGATGTAATCGCAAAAACTTGGTTTATGTATATATGCCGAAAGGCAATCTTTTCATCAGATAAAATGTTCTAGTTATATCATGTTTCATGTCTTGTTTTATATTCCGCTGATTGTTCTCTGATGTATGACTACTTGGGTGCCCGGGTAAGGCACCAGTCACGGGCCCCGGAACGGGTCGTGACAACCACCCTTTTATATTAAGTCATGCATGCATAAACCTTAGGTGGGTTAATTCTTGGTATTAATGCCACAATTAGAAATCCACCAAACTTGTCGACGGGTTTCACAACCCAACGACCCATTAGCATACTATGTGTAGCGTGATGATGATAGACGGATCCAAGTCTGGTCATGACACACTGAAATTGGAAAAAGTGCACCGTCATTTGGTCGCCATTTCCGACAAAACATTGCGCTTTAACTATTGAGCTATTTATCATAATCTCGCTTATTTGGCGTTTTGGCCTACCTCTGGCATAAGAGAGGTCTCTTGGATATTAGGCGCGCGCTTGATTTGCATGATTTTGTTTACTATTTTGTTGCTAGCAATTTTGTACATATTATTTATTGCAAGAATTACCCTTTTTGCCCATGTAACTATCATGCTATGTGCTTACAACTCTGGCCACGAGCATTTGATTTTTTGCACTTTTGTTGTCACATTGCAATCAGACTTCTATCACAGAAATCGCTTCTTGAACAACGCGATTTGGACTTTGTGAAGATCAACCACCATCCGGTTGAACTGCTGTGAGTCTTTGACTATATTGCCACGCCCTTACATCTTACTATTTTTGTGGCTTGCCTACTCTCACCTATTTGTCATATTTTTTGCAGGAAAACCGCCCTCGCAAATAGTCGAGGGCGGACAACAACAAAAGAGGAAGAAAAAGAAAAGAAAAAAAATCATCCCAAGAATGAGTTGAGTTATGTTGACGAAAAGAAGTCAGCTTATACCAGATTCAACAAAGCATCGCTCTGGGTCTTACATTTTGCATTTTTATACATATTTGCAAGTCTAATTGATATGTCTAGTATTGATTACATAATTCTTTATCATGCATTTTACAACATAATCATTCCGAACTACGCGTGTCTGATTCTCACCATACGGTGTGATACGTAGGCAACCCATCTAGGGTTCGACACCACCACATAAAAAAAAAAAAAAAAAAAAAAAAGGACATATTTGGTTCACCCATTTCTTTGCACGGACATTCATTATTGCATTTTAATAATTCTATCACATTCATTCATGCATTCTATCACAACCATTCATGTTTTCATTACATTCTTTTTCTTTGCATATAGTGAACAATCATTTGGTTTGCACAGCTTTTACTTTTGCATTTCTTTCATGAATAAATTCTTTTTAAATCATACGTTTTATAACATATTTGAACGAACTACGCACACCTGATTCTCGTCAAAGATGAGATACGTAGGCAGCCCTACTCGGGTTCGGTACCATTTATTCAAAAAATACAAAAAAAATATATCTTGTTCATAAATACAAAAAATGTTAAAAAAAAAAAAAAAAAAAAAAATTTAGTGTCATTGTTTGACTTGGTTGATACCAACACAGTTAGGAGTGTGCATAGAAAGACCGAGTAATAATCAGTATGGGTTGACTTCGTGGTAAACCATATATTCTTTTGGTACCTCTCACGCACACCTGTAATGACATTCTTGCATGCTTCTAAGATAAGAACGAGACAAACCTCATTGTTTCATGTGCATTGTGTGGTGAGTTTTAGAATAAGTTCAATTGCATTGCATTGTGATCTAGAACTTGGCCCGTGTGTTTGTTGAGACGAAATCCTGAGTAACACTCGGTGTGGGAAATGATCGTAGGCTTTCTTTGACCCGTTTGAGCCTTTTTCAGCCTACCAAATAACATTATCTGTAGTACACCCATTTTGAGCGTAAAGCCTATTCTTTTGACAACCGCATATTACACTTATACCATTTCTGAGTGCGTATGCACTATTCCTCTCTTGGCCCGACCTCCTTGAGCGCTTTGGAAATGTGCAAGTGGCTGACGAAATTCTGCGTCGAAGATTGCAAAGACGAAATTGTCAAAGTCCCAAAAGGGAAAAGAAAAACACAGAGGGCGACTTCACAAAAAGAAGAAATCAAAAGCCCCGACAAAAAAAATGCGAGAATAGCTTTGGAAAAAGCGGGCTCCAAACGAAAGATTCAAAAGAAGTCAGTACAGAAAAAAAGAAAAAAAAAAGGAGAAAAGGGAAAAGAAAGCAGATCAGCATTAAAGCACACAAATATCAAGCACGGACGTAGTCCAACGCTCGAGGAAGGATTAGTCACTTTTACCCAAATGATATCCGTCCCTTTCCCCAAACGTACATTACAAGCCCGTGACAAGCCCTACATGATCTTATACTGAGGGTTCTCACATTAGTGGATACTTACATGACGGCCAAGCCTATGGTATCACAATTGCATGCATTGAACGCCTTTTTGAGTGTGAGCGTACTTCTCTAAACGTCCCAGAATTCAAAATACTGGAATATATGTGAGAAATGGGACTTTCTTTCAGTGAGGGCATTTGAAACGTGAGATTACGTGTAGTTCGAAACCTTGGCTGCCATCGTGTGTCAAGATTTCAGGTTTCGAGGTACCATTTGAAACTATAGAATTACCTAAGTCACTTCGTTAGACCGAAGTGAATAACGGAATTCTTAAGCACAATACTAATTGTTGGTATCAATCAAGTCGAACGTGATGTTGTCTTTCCACTTTCCAAAAAAATAAAAATGCATACATAAAAATCATTTTTGCATCACGAACTACGCTCGACTGATTCCTCGGATAATACGTGGCGCCACATTGGCTTCGGCCTCATTTTTTGAAAATCAGATAATCATTTTGCATCACGAACTACGCTCGACTGATTCCCTCGGGATACGTGGCGCCTAAATCGGCTTCGGTCACACCATTGGAAATTTTCTCATTGGCTCGCGTGCGACAAAATGCGTTTGTTTATTCTGAAAAGAGATATGAGCAATGTCGGCCATAGCTAAGTCTTGCCCACGCACCCCGCATAACTAAAACTGGGACAATTTTGAGAAATGCATTGTGAAGAGATCATAATAAGGGTTCCAAAAGCAATCGTGATCATTCAAAGAAGCATTCGCAAAGATCCGACAAGCTCGCGCAGAGCAAGCATTCATCGCATCCAAAGAAGTCCGCAGAGACTACATCAGCAATCGCATCATTCACCAAAGATTCACAAAGATCCAAAGAAGCCCGCAGAGACTACATCAAGAATCGCAGATTCAACCAAAGATTCGCAAAGATCCAAAGAAGCCCGCAGCAGAGCATTCAAGAAGCATTCGCAGATCCAAAGAAGTCCGCATGCAGATCGTGACAAGACTCGCAAAGATTCAAAGAAGCTTTCACAACACTCAACACGCCCGTGCAAGGACGAAACTCAGCATTTGCAGCATCACATCAATACAACCGCCATCACATTTTACAGGATAACATTTCTACTCATGCTATTACATTGCTTATAAATTCATGCGTTGTCATTTTGGCTTAACGATTATGCACTAACCTTTTGCTGAAGTCTGAGCATGCAAGCAGCAAGAGCCAAAGCTACAAAGTTGACGCGAATCAACCACTCATTTCCCCAAAACTCACAAATTTTATTTGACCGCAGGTTTCTTCATATTAGCAGAGGCAGAAAGAACGCAATGTATGCGTAGCGACATCGACGATCAACAATCAAAGTTCAAAATCCACAACTAAGTCTAGCGCATCAGCTCAGGCATAAAGTCAAATTTGCAGCCCACGCATCGCACACAACAAAGATTGCAGGAGCATTTATTCTACAGGAGCATCAGCATTACGTCTAGGCAACGACGCCAAGATCAACACGCCCGTGCAACGACGCATCGCGATCAACACGCCCAGCAACGACGCGATCAAGACAACACGCCCAGTAACGACGCTAGCAAAGAATACGCCCAGTAACGACGCCATCAAGATTAAGGGCTTCACGCAACGACGACAGCAACAATACGTCCAGGCAACGACGTCATCAGCATTACGTCTACGCAACGACGCCAAAGAAGAACATCGCCCGTGCAACGACGCGATCAAGACAACACGCCCAGTAACGACGTTAGCGAATACGCCCGTGCAATGACGCGATCGCATAACACGCCCAGTAACGACGTTAGCAAAGAATACGCCCAGTAACGACGCCATCGCGATTAAGGCCCGTGCAACGACGTTAGCGAATACGCCCGCATAACGACGCTATCAAGATTGCGTTTACGCTGACGACGCCAAAGAAGAATACGCCCAGTAACGACGCCATCAAGATTACGCTTACGCAACGACGCCAAAGAAGAATACATCCGTGCAACGACGCCATCAAGATTTCGCCTCACGCAACGACGCCAAGAAGAATACGCCCAGTGCAACGACGCCATCGCGATTGCTTCACGCAACGACGCCGGCAAAGAACACGCCCGTGCAATGACGCCATCGCGATCGCCTACGCAACGACGCCATCTCACGAAGTTTATGCAATGGCTTCATCAATGTTTCGTTTATGCAACGACGAGCATTCAGATCGCTGCCTACGCAACGACGACATTTCATTTAAGCCTATGTAACGATTTCATTCATGTTTCGTCTACGCAACGACGAGCATCCGTGATTGCGTCCAAAACGACGCCATTTTATTTAAGCCTATGCAACGGCTTCATCTATGCTTCGCTTATGCAACGATTTAACATCTGCATCGCGTCTATGCAACGACGTCATTTCATTTAAGCCTATGCAACGACTTCATATATGTTTCGTCTATGCAACGACGAGCATCTGCATCACGTCCATGCAATGACGCCATCAACATCTACAAACACCATGTCTGTTACATCACCACATCACCTGCAACCCAGTGGCAATCATACTTCGACATCGACATTTTTAATCGCCACTTTGCTTTTTATTTTTGCATCACAACGACCCAGTGTCATCTTGATTTGACACTGGGACATTTTTTGGGTCTGCATCATCCCTATTTTTGAGTTTATAGTTTATAAAACAGGACAAAATTGGCTACAAGTCAACATCTTTTTCCGAAGACTCTTCCATCATCTCCGTACAAAGAGGGACATACCGCTGATACCAATTTTGACCCGTTTTTTGTATATTTGTTGCAATTTTAAGTATTTTAGCACATCGCATTTTAATCAACATTTTTTGCATTTTTTATCTTTTATTTTTTAGTTAAGCATTATGTTTTGTTAATATTATGTTTTTATTATTGTTACGCCATCAGTTTATTTTAATAATATTCGCATCTTTTTAAATAATTAATTGACATCCCGTTTTTACTTTTAATCAGGCATTAAACATGTTTTAAATATTGCATTTTAGTATTGTTGCGTCGGCATTTGCATTTTAATAATCTTGCATCTTTTTAAATAATTTTATTTTAAATAATTAACCCGCCTTGCATTTTGTCAAACCAGTCCAGTCCGAAGCCCAATCCGAATTAATCCAATCCAACACTTTTTTATTATTTCACCCTATACCTCTTTTACCTTTACCACACTCCACCCCATACTTTCTTTCACCATTTCTACACTCCAACATCACTTCACCAGCACCCTTTTTCTTTTACACTCCATCTCCCTCAACATTTTAATATCAGCCCACCCACTCTCTTTTCACGCACCCCAGCCACATAAAAAAGGAGGGCATCAACCCATTTTTTCATTTTCAGAAAAAGAGGGAATCACCATTTCTCCCTCAGCTTCCCACCAGTCCATCCCTTGCCGCCGCCCTTCGCCGCCCTCCGCCGCCCTTCGCCGCCCTCCGCCGCCCTTCGCCGGAGTTCTAAAAAACTCCGGCGAACTCCCACCCCCCTTTTGAAACACCCCACCCTACCCCGCCTCTCTCTCTCCACTCATCTCCTCACCTATTCCACCACACCTCATCATCGCACACACACACAACAAAGAACTCCACCATCTCCGCGAACTCGCTTCGCCGCCACCATCCCGTCGACTATCCGTTGGCTTGTATTTTAGGCGTTGCTCGGTGAAAACTGAAGAAACGTCGCTTCCATTCCCTCTGCTTTGCGGTCCGCCGATTTGACCATCGGCGGACACTACCGGCGATGTTGTTTGTTTCTCTGTTATTGCAACTATATTTTGCGGTTGTTGGACTGATTCTGATTTTTGGTAACTTGCCGGAGTTTTTAAACTCCGGCGAATCTTGTTGGCTTTATTTCGATATATGATTTTCTGATTTTTGTTGTGTCGCTGGAATTTAAAACTCCGGCGACCTTTGTTCTTGACTGCATTTTCAGGCATCGGTTGTTGTCATGGCATAATGGGCTGATTTTTATGTTTTTGAGGTATCTGCCGGAGTTTTAAGACTCCGGCGACGTTTTGGAAATTCCGTTGGGACTGTTTCCGTTGACTTTCTCCATCGCTCCTGAACCGTCTGTTTGCCTTATTCCGGTGATGTTTGTTGGCTGCTTTGGGTACTGTACCGATTTAGTTTGATTTTGTATTTGGCCGGAGTTTTTGAAAACTCCGGCGATGTTCTAAATTTTCAGGCGAACTTGCTTTTGTTCCCCGTTGGTTTCTGGACCATTTTTTTTTGCTGTCACTGCTTCCACTGCTTATGATTATTGTTGGGCTGATTTTGCATTGTTAGGTTTTCCAGCGAGTGGTGTTGCTGATGTTTCCACTGTCCGTCGGATTTCGGGACTGATTTCGACGGACTTGGCCCTTTCTTTACTTTGTTAAACTGATTTTTAAGAACAGATAATGCACTTGGTATTTTACTGATTTTGAACATGTTACTACACTGGCCAATTAAAAAGTTATCCGTCGATTTTTGAGGCCTCCACAGTTACAAAGACGGAAAATAAAATAAGTGAAACTTTCTGGGCAATGATGATTTCTTCCACTTACACCGGATAACCAACATGCGCTGGCAAGGCGAATTCTCGCAGCCGCACTTGTTTAGGCTGTCCCACTTTATATATTTTTATATCTGAGCCCTCCGTGTTTAAAACTATTACTGTTTTGACGCGGATCCGAAGGTTTTATTTATTTTATTATATTGGCCGATGAAGGAATCTCCGTCTGATTTCCAAGGCCTTCACATGTATAAAAGACGGATTTATTTTTTGACTTTATTTATTAATTATTGCTATTACTTTAAAATTGTTTATTTTATTACTAACACTTTTACTAAGTGTTTATGCAGGTACTCGGAGATCATCTTGTGCAGAAAGCCTAAAAAGGGCTAAAGATGTCTCGGAGTTTTATCTTATGTCTCATTAAATTTTAGTTTTACTATTTTGTATTGCATTTTATTTTAATTGTAAATTATGTAAAAATTCTTAGAATAGGTAGAATAGAAGTCAATATATAATTAACCTAGGTTTGAACGGATAACCGCAAGTTAGCGGATCTTAGAGGATGCCTAACCCCTTCCCTTTAGGATAATAAAGAACTCTGATCCAGAATCTCACATAGCTTTCGCAGACCTTTAAATGGAGATCATTTATAGCATTCTTATGCTATTTAATAAGTGTCCTAATTCACTATAATAATTAGGTGACGACTCCTTAAAATACATTTAGGAATCAACCATACGTAGTACTCCCGTTTCGACTCCGGTTAAAATGGGGTGTTACAGTCATCAATGGAGAAGAAATTAATGATCTTCTTAGAGAATTTCCCGATGAAGCCCATAAGGCTAAAATCATTGACGCATTGCTCAAAGCACAGGAGAAAGACAAAACTCCTATCAATATCAAAACTCGTATTGATCCTCCGTATAATTTCTCCGAACTACTCACTGAGTTACAAAATAAAATGAACTCCAAAGATCATATTACAATTCAGGAATTAAAAGAAGAGATTATGAATCTCAAAAGAGAGATAACTCAAATGCATGACAAATACAGCAGTTTATAAAACCGAGTTACCCTCTTAGAAACTATCTCATATTCTGAGAAAACCCCGGATATCTCCGAACAAGTAGGACATAATCCTATCATCAACCAGCCTAGCACTTCCAGCCTACCTGATGACTTCATAGGTACTCTATTCAAGAGACAAAGATGGATTACTGAGATAAACCTACTCATCCATGGCAATGTCATCCTAAAGAATGTCCCGACATTGATTGACTCAGGGGCAGATCTCAGTTGCATCAGGGAAGGATTAATCCCTACTAAATACTTTACCAAAACTACCCGTAGAGTATCCGGTGCAAATGGAAGTAATTTCGACGTTTCCTACAAATTACCTAGTGCATTCATTTGCCAGAACAAAACTTGCATTGAACAAATCTTCATATTAGTCAAGAACATATCCAATGATATTATCTTAGGCATCCCTTTTATTAATTGACTAATGCCTATCACCAATACTGATGAAAAGGCCTTACAGGAACCTTTGATGGAAAACTTATAACCTTTCCCTGGATTACATCCAAAAAACAATTAGTTTTGTTAACATAGTCCAAAATAAGAAACAACACTTGGAATGTCTACAACAGGAGTTGATTATTCACAAAATTTGTGACCAGCTTACTAATCCTAAATTACAGGATAAGATCAAAAGCATAGAACATGACTTTGCTTCTTCTATTTGCAATGATCTACCAACAAATTTTCCGAATGAAAGAAACACATTGTTGGACTACCCTGTGAGGAAGACTTTCGGGAAGAAAACATTCCTACCAAAGCAAGACCTTGCCAGATGAACATGAAATATCTGGAGATTTGTAAAAAAGAAATAGTTTCTTTAATAGATAAGAAGTTAATTTGCCCCTCAAACTCCCCATGGAGTTGCACTGCGTTCTATGTAAATAAACATGTTGAACAAGAATGAGGAGTTCCAAGATTGGTTATCAATTACAAACTTTTAAACAAAATTTTAAAGTGGATTAGGTATCCAATCCCCAACAAAAAGGATTTATTAGATAGGTTATAGCAATCTAATATATTCTCAAAATTTGATTTAAAATCGGGTTTTTGGCAGATACAGGTTAATGAACTTGACAGGTATAAAACTGCCTTTACTGTTCCATTTGGTCATTACGAATGGAATGTTATGTCATTCGGTTTGAAAAATGCTTCATCCGAATTTCAACATGTCATGAATGACATCTTTACCCCTTTTAGTGGTTTTATCATTGTTTACATTGATGACATAATAGTCTATTCTAAAACAGTTCAAGATCATATTAAGCATCTTGAAATTTTCAAGAAAATTGTCATTTCAAATGGCCTAGTTATTTCTAAAGTGAAAATTAATATTTTCCAAACAAAAATTAGATTTTTAGGTCATAACATTGAAAAAGAAATATTATTCCTATTTACAGGAGTATTGAATTTGCTTCTAAATTTCCTGACGAGATTCTTGACAGAACTCAATTACAGAGATTCTTAGGAAGCCTTAATTATATTGCTCCCTATTATAAAAACTTATCTATTGATGTAGCTGTTTTATATGACAGGCTAAAAAAATCTGTTAGTCCTTGAACCAATGTCCATACTGAAGCAGTCAGAAAGATAAAAATTAAAGTACAGGCTCTGCCATGTCTAATGCTTGCTAACCCAAATTGGGGGAAGATTATCGATACAGATGCTTCTGACATTGGTTATGGAGGAATTTTAAAACAAATAAATCAGCAGACCAAATAATAATATCTGGTTAGATATAATTCCGGAAAATGGACTAATAGTCAAAAGAATTACGCTACTATAGCTAAAGAAATTCTTGCTATAGTAAAATGTGTCTTGAAATTCCAAGACGACCTCTACAACACCGAGTTCTTAATCAGGACAGACTGCAATGCATCCAAATTCATGTTTCAGAAAGACTTTAAACATGATGTTTCTAAACAAATGTTTGCAAAGTGGCAGGCGCATTTAGCCTCATTTAATTTTGAAATTCAATATATTAAAGGTCAAGATAATTCACTTTCTGACTTTCTTACTCGTGAATTTTTACAGGATTAAAATGCGTCCAGAATGGACAACACCCCATAGGGGTAGAGGTAGAAGCCGAGGCTCAGGTCGAGGCAGAAGAAGAACAGACCCAAGGACTATTCCTTCAAGGGCTAAACTGGTAGACGATAGTTCTTCCAGTCAACAGGGCTCATATGCCCAAAATATCATACAAGATGGAGAAGATCGAAATCAATATTTGGTTCGACCACATGAGGAGACTATTCTCTTATTAGGACATGCAGATAAAAATTATATAAATGACTCATGGATTCTGATGAATCGATATGTAGAAAATTTCTACCATCCCTACAAAGAAGGGAAAAACAGGATGTACTATGAATATATCCTTACGGCAACATCCACTGCTGATATTACTTCATACCCTGACCATAAGACAGGAGTAGAAACGAGCTATTAAAAGTTCTACCTGAAGAAAATCATTTCTCCCTACGAATGGGGAATTAGCCCATTCAGATCAAAGGAACTTATCATTCCAAGAACTGATGTCAAGTTTACATTTAACTATTATGATTACATTGATGCATTCACCCATGTTTTTTATTATGAAAACAAGAAGCATGGTCATACATGGTGGGTTAAAATAAATCCAGAGATTTTTAAGAACAGTTAGAATGGTAGATTACTACCAGAATGGATTTTCCCATGGTGGAATATTATTGGCCCTGAAATTCATATATTGTTAGCCCCTTATATGAATTATTATAAGGAATGGATACAGTTATCTCCATGTATCACTCCCGAAAATCCTTCCGACTATGTCGAGGGATCTGCGTCAATGATGTTCTTTATGCAAACTGGAACCTCATGGATCTGGAAATGGATTCCCGAAGCAGGGAGGAATTCACAAGGCATATCATGTCTTAAAAGAAAATTTCTTTACAAATTCTGGTCTAAATTATTAGATGAAAATCCGAAAAATCCAGCCCAAACCTATGGTTAGGAAATAGAAGAAAATTGCTCTTCTTTACTAAAAAGCTTGAGAACCATTTCCCATATCAAAAAAGAGGACAAGTCCTCATTCTTTTCAAAATTTAAAAATGATATTAAATTAAAAGATCCTCATATTTCAGTAGAGGAAATAATGACTTCCTATCTTGAAAAAATAAAGGCAGACTTTGTGAAAAACTTTACCACAAAGATTGACGAAAGTCCGTATTCATAGACATCAACGACATCCATGAGAGAAGCTCAAGACGACAGTCTATTCCAAGACTCGCAACCACTGGAAGACTATTCCTACCAGCCATCCACCAAGGATCTATTCGACAGATTAATTGAGTTTGTCAGAGCAAAAGCAGAAGAGGCCAAAGCCCGACAAGAAGACAAAGCTTCACGTGGAAAAGAGAAAATGACAGAGTGAAGGACCTCATTATCATTAATAATGGATGAAAGAAGACAAAAAGGTCACATTCAGACCCCACGGTCATATTCGGCCGACAAATTTATTTTATTTTTTGTTTTTCAGAAGATGCTTATGTCGCTATCTTCTTTTGTTAAAGTAGTTTACTTTTCGTACTATTGTAATTTACTTTCCATAAAGTATTTTGGCATTTTGTAAAAATAAAGATGCCCTTTACTATTTATTTTACAGATTGTAAAATGTTTTGGAGTCCGTCTTCGTCTATAAAAGGGGACTCTCATTCATTTAGAAAATTACCAAAAAATCGAGCACTTGTAAATTTTCATTTGAATCAATAACATTGGAGTTTGCTCAACATCTCTCTCTCTCTTGGCTACAAGTTCGGTATACCTCCCTTCCCTTAAATTATTTTATATTTTTCTTATGCATGTTTGAAGCCTAATGATAGGTTAAAACCCTATATTGTCTAGGATGCTCTGAGATAATATGAATTTGTAAGGAAGATAGTAAATCCAGATTTAACAGTTCATATCACTGTAGGTCCTATTATGTTTATACCTGGGTAGGTTATACGCCTTGCCACAGAGTTCCCTCATCTGCCGACATGTCGTTAAGCCGAGGTTAGGCGTAGGCGACATGCGTTAAATCGGGCCGTTTTTTGTATTGGTCTAAGTATAACTAACGTACTGGTATAAACAGGTAGAACTTACGGGTAGAAAGTTCTTGTTACTGGTTTCCTCCTTATTCTTATTATGATAAGATCCTTACAGACCTACGTATGGGCCAATTTCGGGTCTTCCTTTAGCATGGAATGGAGTGGGGTTAGTTGGAGGTGGTCCCGCTATGTGATAGGGTCACGAGGATGCAAGGCCCAAATCTAGTTAATCGTTGTACGAGTTCGTGGACGCGTTCCACCAGAACCGGGTCGTGGGAGCCGAAAATGGCCTTAAATTGTTGGGTGTAGTAACTCCAAGGATTTGAAAATAGAAGCAATAATTGAAATTATGTACGTATACTATAATAGGTTCGGAAGTACGAGAAGAGTAAGAAAAGGAACGAACAAGTGTTAAAATAATTGAAGTGTTTACAGTTATGAATAATGAAGGTACGAAAAGATAATCCTTTTTGGGCCATGAATGGGAGTTAATAGTGATGATACACACTTTAGATTTGATTTCTCGTTTGGCTAGTGATTAATGTATATGCATGTGCGATATATTGTGGCATCGCTGGTTTTGTGGAGTATAGATGTGTAGGTATAGTTAAAGGAGACTATGCCGAAAGTTGAATAGCTTGAGACCCTAGATGAACATTCGAGGACGAATGTTTCTAAGGGGGGAAGGATGTTACACCCCGTAATACCAGGGCTACTAATTGAGAACGTGATGAAGGATTTAAGATTTGAATTTTGGAATGAAAGAATTATTACATTTTCTTAAGGAAAATTTTGGATGAAAAGTGACGACGAAAACTTATTGAAGGGTAAATTCATCATTTTCAAGGGCTAGAATGTCTTGTCATAATATTGAAAAGTCTTGGGGCTAATAATATAGGGTCCGAGAAAAATTTCACAATTTTGCGGGGGACCTTTCGGAAATATTATATCTAGATATTTTGGCCAAGTGGGATATTTTTGAGAAAAAGATAATGTGACCAATGGGAGGGTGACATATGTCCCTCCCAAGTCTTGCAAGACAAATATCCATATATGGATATGTTAGAGACTTAGAGACATTTTCATTTCATTTTTTCTTCAACCAAAGTTCTCTCTTTCTCTCCCTAATCTCGAACCAAACCAAGAAATTTCCAAGATCAAGAGTGGTTATTATCCAAGACTAAGATCCCTAATGGTGCTAAGCCAAGATAAACCCATAAACCCCAAGAACATGGTGTTGGCCGAGAAGATGGTTGAAACCCTAGGGTGTTCCGTCGACTTTTTTGTGTCAAAATACAAAGTGAAGTTGTGTATAAGCTCATAGGGGTCACATATATGTGATTGGAACTTGAAGAAGTGGAGCGAAACGAAAATTGCGGACCATTATAGCCCGGACTATTTTGGGACAGTTTTGGGCACAAAATGAGGTAAAAGTTCTTCTTCTTTTAAAGTAATTGGATATTACTTATTGTTGTTATGTATGGATGAGCATGTACTAAAAATAATTAAGATTAAAACGTGTTTGGACCATTTTTGGTAAGTTGGCCGAGACTAGGCAATGTTTGTCGTCGTTGGATTCGTTGGTTATTGTCGTTGTTATCGACACTTGTTGCATGCTAAAATGAAGTAATATTGTTATTTATATGTGATGTGGAATATATGTAAGTGTTGAAATGAGAATTTGATTATATAGAATCAAGGAAAAGGACTTTGGATTGTTGTAGTTGTTGTTGGCCAAAAACTGCCCAAAACTGTTAGACGTCGTTGTGTCGTTTTATGGACTGTTTTGGGTATTGTTATTCTGTAAAATCAGCCCCTAATATGCATGTTTAAGTGTAGTAGTTGCTAATGGAAGTCCTACGGGAATAGGGGTGTGGAAAGGTGTTGAAACACCTCACATTTTACCCTCGTTATTGTTGGATTACGGATTGTTTTTATGGGCTGATTAGTGGACTGTTTTGTATAATAGTGGGGCAGAATTTTACACGTCTAGTAGGCGTGTAATCCCCTTTGGTTATTGCTTTGGTTGTGAACTGTTTTATTTAAGCTAAGGGGCCGAATTTTGCACGTAAGGTATGCGTGTGATCCCCTTTGGTTAATTGTTGGTTGTGCCTTAAATGGGGCTTTGTGGTTGGATTCGGGCCTTGGAAAAGGTGGAAAAGTACGTAGAAACAAAGGAAGTGCTGCCCAAATTTCCGTTGAATAAGAGGACAATTATTCGGTATAAGCCTTACACTTGATAGCTTGAAGTTGATAGAAGTGCTATTGTCATTTTTTTTTTCCGGGTAAATGGTAATATTATTACTAAGAATAAACTGAAAACTTACAATCTATCATTGAGGGTTCTCAATCCTCAATGTAACAAAAAACAAGAAATGAAGGAGGGAAGGGGTGTTCACTCAGAGGTGACGTTACAAGAGGGGATTAAATCATAAAGAACTCTATATGTTGTTGTTTGAACTTTTGCCACAACTTCCACCATTGTTGACCTAGTGTCTGCAAATAGCATTTCATTCCTTGCTCTCCAAATCTCATAAACCACTATGCAAAAAGCTAGTAGGATGGCTTTGGATCGAATGCTAGTCCCACAATGTTCTTTCTTGATCCACTTGAGTGCACTTTCAATTGTTGTCATTTCTCTTGTAATTCCCAACCATTCCTTTGTGTGCTTCCAAATCTTGTGAGTGAAGGGGCATGAAAAGAAGAGATGAGACCTTGTCTCATTAGCATGCTTGCAGAATACACAAGTTTTATCTTCTATGTTGAGGAAGGAGAGAGTATCTTTGGTAGCAAGACGCTTTCTACAAGTGAGCCAAACCGTGAAAGAGAATTTAGGAGGAATGTAACCTTTCCATATTTGAGACATCCAAAGCTTGTGTTCTCTCGGGGTACGCAAGACATCGTACACAAGACCCGAATCAAATCTTCCATTGATGCAACACTTTTCCAAGCCGGCAATAGTGTTTCCTTGATTCCCAAAGATGCTTAAGAAAGTGTCACGGATGTAACAAAGCCTCGTGAATAAAGGAGAATCTCTAGAGCGTACCTCATAATCCCAAATGGATTGATTCCTTAAGTAGTGGCTATAGATCCATTGAACCCATAATGTATCCGCCTTAGTGTGGACTTGCCAGATGGATTGAGAGAGTAAGGCGTGATTTCATACCTTGATGTCCATGAGGCCTAAGCCTCCCTCAGATTGAGGCACACAAATTTCATCCCAAGCGACTCTAGGTGGCTTGCCACCCCATAAGAACTGGATGCAAGCAGAACGAACCTTGTTGAGCACTGATGATCTAATGGGTAGAGCTCGGAACCAAAAGCTCTCAACCCCCTGAACCACCGATCTGATGAGTTCCAATTTACCCGCATACGAGAGCGAGTGGTGTCCCCATTTCTGAATGTATCCTGAGATTGCACTAGTGAAAGGGGCAAACTGATCCACAGAGACAGAGATAGGAGACAAAGGGACACCTAATTACCTCACAGGAAAGACTCCTAAAGGGCAGCCAACTCTTGCCAAGATCAAGTCACGGATAGAATATTGTACTCCCGCAATGTAGATGGATGATTTTGACGGGTTTAGTGTTAGGCCAGAAACCGCCTTCAAATCTTCAAGACAATCCATAAGGACACCAACGGAAGATAAATCACCTTTGGCAAAGAGTATAAGATCATCCGCAAAGGCAAGGTGAGAGACGTCTAGTCTTTTGCACTTAGGATGAAAAGAAAAGGATCTATCCGAAGTTTTGAGCTTGAGCAATCTGGATAGGTATTCAATGCACAGGATAAATAGCATGGGAGACATAGGATCACCTTGCCTCAAGCCGCGTTTACCCGTAAAGTAGCATTGAAAGTGAGAAAGAAGTTGAGCTTACACATTCCATAATCCACCTTATAAATCTGTCTGGGAACCTGAGACCTTTTAGCACCGATTCGAGGAAATTCCAGGAGACTGTGTCAAAAGCTTTCCGAAGATCTATCATGAGCATACACCTTGGGGAAATTCTAGTTCTGTTATAGCCTCTCACGAGTTCTTGGACAATGAAGACATTTTCAACCATGTTTCTTCCTTTCACAAAAGCACCTTGGCATTTATCAACTAAAGAAGGTAGAAACCTTGCCATCCGGTTAGCTAGTATCTTGGTAATGATCTTGTATACCACATTTGTTAATCCAATTGGTCTAAAGTCACTCACCTTGGGGTCCCGATCAGTTTTGGGTAGAAGGGTGATTATAGTATGGTTCACTTGCTTCAAGAGCACACCGGAAGAGAAGAATTCTTGTATACTCCTTACTACATCATGTCCCACATCCTTCCATCTATTCTTGAAGAAGGCGGCTGAAAAACCATCCGGGCCAGGTGCTTTGTCATTGCCAATATCGGATAGAGCATCCCAAACCTCCTTTGGGGAGACAGGATGTAGGAGGAATGAACCCTCCTCCTCCCCTAGTTTCGGACCACAATCAAGTACCGCACTGTCGATGCTTGATACGGGTTGAGAGGAGCCAAGAAGTCCTTTATAGAACTCAACCAGCATGCCTATTACTTCACCGGGAGATGTTGTGGTATTGCCGTTGTCTTTTACGAGATAAGTAATTGAGTTCTTAACATTGCTTCTGTTGATCAGACTATGGAAGTATTTGGAGCACCTATCACTTCCAATCAAATGTTTTTGCCTCGCCTTTTGTCTTAAGAAGTGTCTCTCGGATTCAAGGAGGTGATTGGCTTTAGCTCTTAAGGACTTGACCTTGGCTTTTAACTCTTCATCAAAGGGATTCTGCATATGCTCATTTATAGCTTCCTTAAATTCCATGTTGGCCGCATTTGCTCTTTGTTCAATACTCCCAAATTCACTAGAGTTTAGGTCCATCAATGGCTTCTTTAACGACTTCAGTTTTGTGACCAATGAGAATTGGGCAGTTCCAAAGACTTGCTGCCTCTAGCATGAAGATAGGATGTTCTCAAAGGCGGGGTGTGAGAGCCACATGTTCATAAACTTGAAGGCCGTTTCCCAATACTACAAGATGTAATTACCGAAGCAATCACGGGGCAATGATCCGAGACTGGTTCCATAGGCAAAAAGCTTGCAGAGCATTCAAGGTTCAAGTCACTCCAATGCTGGTTCATTAACACTCTATCAATCTTGGACCAAATTGAGCCATTCGTCCAAGTGTAGTAGGACCCCTTAGAAGGAGTGTCATCAAGTCCGTGAGCAATTCTGAATTCTCCGAGGTCCCTAAGTGCATAAGGTGTGAGTGAAGGGCCACCGGCCTTGTCTTGAAGGTAGCAATAGGTGTTAAAATCTCCAATGATCATCCAAGGCATGACAATACCCGTACCCAAGTGAGTGAGGTGATGCCAAAGTTTCCTTCATTCTGGTATGCTATAGACCGGATACACAAACGTAGCAAGAAAGGACACTTGAGAAATGTTACAACGTGCTTGGACATGGATATGTTGAGAGTCCATACCAAGCACATCACAATTAACTCTGGAGGGGTCCCATAGTACTAGCAATCTCCCGCCATCAATGAAATCCACGTTGGAGCAGAATTTCCAAGCACGGAATCGTTGAGAAGCAAAAGAGTCCATCCGCAATCGGTTGAATTTAGTTTCTATTAGGCAAATCAAAGCCACATCATGCTGTTTTGCAAGCCTACACACAAAAGTTTGTATGGCTGCCCTATCCCTCTGTCCGCAAAGACCACGGACATTCCAACAAAGAACTTTCATTAGGAAACAATGGAGGGTTTAGTAGCACCCCCGCGCTTCGCATTTCTTGCCAAACTGTTATTTCTCCTTGGAATGACTTCTGTCCATCCTTCATCCTTGTCATTAGAAGCCAAGACAGGTGTGTCAAAGTTGCTATGCTCACCGCGCTCAAAGTTTATGCAACGTGTTGCGAGGTTAAGCTCTTCTTTAGAATTCCTACAAGAACCCACAGCTAGAGGAGTGTGCGGGTCAGATGGTGTACTCCTTTCAGTTTTCAAGGTGTCTATACATAGCCTCTCTTGATGCACAATAGCAGAGTATGGTTGCTGATCAGAGGACCCCTCAAGTGAAACCCGTAAGCTCGAAGAGCCAGGAAGACCCGCAGCCGGAGGGATTTGAAGGTTTAGTGCCTCCCCAACACTTCCGGGGATATGCGGTACAGAATGCACAATATTTCCAACTTCCATCAAGTTAACACTACCCACAGGTTGATGAGGGGGTGTAGGATCAGTGTTAGGAGGGCCAGAATGACCCGAAACATTAGGATGGCCAGAGCTAGAAGGAACGGCACCATGGCAAGGCGGTACTAAAGGATCGTCGGATTTCCGGGCTTCATGAGAGGTGTTGTCTTGCATCAGAATCTTACACTTCAAATGGTTGTGACCAAAAGAGGTGCAATGATAACAAAAATCAGGGTAGTTCTCATATTTGACCTTTGGATGTATCTTCGATTGTCGGGCAGTTTAACTCCAAATTCTGTGACCGGTTCTTTACTAACATCAACTTCCACCAAGACTCTAGCATAGTTCATCTTAGACCTTTCCTTGGTAAATTGATCCGTGTATAGAGGCTTCCCTACACGTGATGCAATCTTACTAAGGCCTGAGGCACTCCAAACCGAAAGGGGGATGTCATGGAAAGTGACCCAAATCGGGATATCCATGAATAAGTCATCCGTTAGTAAAACTCCTTTATCAATTGGTTTTAACATCATAGTTTTGCCAAAGGCCATATAAGGGCCTCCGTGGAGAACATTCGTGCGTTCCTCCTCCGTCATGAATTTGAATATTGTCCATCCTTTGCCATATGGGATGATACGACACTTAACTCTCCACCCATTTACATTAGAATTCAGCGCTTCTCTTCCCGGGAAAGGACCCGTGAAGCAGCCTATGAGACAATATCCTCAGGTTTCAATGAAAGGAACTTCATCCGTAGCTTCTAGTTCTACATTTTCTCCTTGTTGATCAATGAAATGAAGCTTCATTCCTTTTGCTTCAAGTCTGGAACCCGCAAAGACTCCCGCATAGGTTTTCTTTTGCGGATTGGGGCCATTACGTTGAGAGGGGGGTACTTCACCCTTTGAAGTCTCACCGGATGGATGCATGTTATGAAATCTGGAATTATCAGTGGACATGTTATCTACTGTCCTTCTAGGTAGTGTAGACTGAGGGATAGGGTTAGAGGGGGTGGAGCTTGGGCCCGCATCTGGAGATAGTATGCGAGTGCCATTTGGGAGGGTAGGGAAAGAGGCGGGCATTTCGGGTGAGGGTGATGTTATAGAAGGGGGTGGGGGTGTGTTATTATGAAATCTGGGAGGTATTGATGAGTTAGATGAGGAGAGAGGTGTAAAGTTCTTATCGTTTCCATTGTTCAAGGAAGAAGTAGATGAAAAGGGAATATTGGGGTTCTTATGTTGAAGTCCGTTTAGAAAACTGGTAAGGGAGGGGAAGGGATGGTTCGTGGTTCTAGGAGGGCTTAAAGAAGGCTGGTTATTAGAGATGTGTGACTCTTTGGCATCCGCGCAGGTAGGCTGCCCATTCAAGACAATAGACTCTTTGACTCCCGCGCCAATAAAGAAAGGTAAGTTACTAGACTTCTAGGGAAAAGAAGACCCTTCGGTATCCACAACATGTATTGTACCTCAAGGTTCAGAAGTAATTGTAGACCCATGGATACCCTCCTGACCCGCCTTGCTCATTTGACCCGCGACCCGACCCGGTTTAGGCCCGAGAATACCTTCATGCAAAGTTCCGCCGATTGAAATCCCTCGCCCAGAATTTCTAGTCTTGCTGGCTCTTCTGGGCAATAAAACTTTAAGAGATGAGTTTTTAATGCTTCTGTGGTTACCCTTATCTTCCGTAGTGATCCCGGGGTTCACAGAATTACCCGCGCATGTATTGTCATTCTTAGGAGAGGATGGAGTATCTTTAGTTGTCCGTACTTCAACAGAATTGTCAGGAGCTTTGGAGGGGGCATTGTCCTGAGGCTTGTGGACAGATAAAGGGGTATCATTCATAGTTTTTTCACCTTCACACTTGCTTTTGTCCGGGCTAGCAACCTCTATACTTTTTCCCCAATCATGAATCTTTTGTAACGTGATATCGTCCACCACATGTTCTAGTGGTATGCGCATATCAGGAGTGACATGTACTAACACCGTGGGGTCGGAGATTGCTGGAATCAAGTTCTCTTTAACAATAGTTGGACTTCCACCATTTTTATTCTTTTTCTTGGATCTAGATTTCGACGAACCTCCGGAACCACCGGAATCATTGCTAGAACGTGTGAACCGTTTTGTCTTTCTCATGTCATGAATTCAAAACGTAGATTATTGAAGAATCAATTGAGAGTGAGAGAATAGAAGGAGAGGGAAGAACAAAAACCGTGAGGAGCAACCAAGGAGAAACGTTGAGAGCGTTTTCCTTAGTGAGAGAAACTTCTCTCTAACTCCTTCCTCGCTATTGTCATTTTAGGTTGAAGTACATTGGGGCGTATGCTACTTGTCGTGTTGGTTAGTTGTCAACGAGGTATGTGAACTTCTTCCTTCTATCGGCATGACTTATTCTTGAAGTATACTTGTCTTGTTATTTGGAGTATACGTTACTTGTTTCTTGAGGTATACTTGCCTTGATTTTAGAAGTATACTTGACTTGATCTTTATAGAGTTCTATTGGAACCTAATCCTTAGTGATATACTTCTTGGATAGTACTTTGGATTTCCTAAACTAGAAGTTGGTCTATATACTTCTTTTGATAGTACTTTGGATTTCCTAAACTAGAAGTTGTTCTATATACTTCATTGAAAGTACTTTAGATTTCGAAAATGGAAGTTCCTTTTTATGGTTTGAAAAGAACAAGTAACTTGGTTAAAAGTATAGATTACTTGATTTGAAAAGTATAGATTACTTGATTTGAAAGTACAAGCTTACTTGATTTTAAAATATAGTAGTAACGTTATTGGAAAAGAATGAGTTACTTGATTTAAAGAAATAATTGCCTTAATGTTGAAAGTAGAAGTTACTTGATTTTAAATCCTTGAGTGGAATTTAAAAAGGTGTAGTAACTTGATTTGAAAAGTAGACGTGCCTTCATACTATGAGTGTTAGTATCGTGGGGCTTATTGCATGAAATGATTCTTTTTATAAAGAATAGATGTACGTAGTATTTTTGGGTTCAACTCCCTAATATTGCATGAAACGATTCTTTTCATGAAGAATAGATGTACAAAGTACTTTGGGTTCATTTCCCTAATGTTACATGACATGATAATGCCTTGGTTGTATTAAAAGGAAAGATGTGGTAGTGCTTTAGTTTTCTAAAATGAAGGTTGTTATAACAGTTTTATGGGAAGTTTGTTATAACAGTTTTATGGAAGGTCAAGAAGATATTTTAAAGTAATATGTGATGTCGAGTGCCTTGATTTGCCAAACCATGTCGTAGATAGATACTTGATATGATAAGTGTCTTGATTTTCTAAATGATGGTTTCAAAATGATACATGTATTGGATCCTACTTCCTAGTGATACATGTAGTACTTGGGCATTTCTAAAATGAAAATTTAGTTTATAAAGTGAATGTACGACGAACGTACATTGTTTTAATGAACTTTAATCCTTAGTTATGCAAGGTGTGATAGTGCCTGTTTATAAAATGGAATACTTGATAGTGTCTTGGTTTATCTAAAATGAAAGTTCATTTGAAAGATAATGTTGTTGAGAGTCAAAAGGTGATTTAAATTGCACGAGGTTGCCATGATAGTTATATGTATAATTATTGGGATGGGTTGCACGATCCGCAACACTTGTATCATGTATTGGGATGAGTTGCACGATCCGCAACACTTATATATTTATTGGAACGGGTTGCACGATCCGCAACACTTTTATATATATATATTGGGACGGGTTGCATGATCCGCAACACTAGCATATCTGGGGCGGGTTGCACGATCCGCAACACTGATATATATATATACATTTGATGAGTAAATGGGTCGGCGTCCCATGATGTTAAACACGACTCTCGGTTAAAAGAAAAGAATGGTACATTTGGTTTATTTAAAAAGGAAGGCATGGTATTGTCTTGGGTTATTTAAAAAGGAAGGCATGGTATTGTCTTGGGTTATTTAAAAACGAAGGCATGGTATTGTCTTAGTTATTTCTAAAATGGAATGCATGGTATTGTCTTGGTATTTCTAGCAAGGCAGGCATGGTATTGCCTTGGGTTTTCTAAAAAAAAAAGTACATTTTATTTGTTCTAATGAGAGTCAAAGATTGTTTTAACTTGCATATGTTTACTCATATAGCTATTCGTGCATGGGTATTGTCCGTGAACTTGTATTCACGATGCGGGATAGATTTCCCATGAGATATGTATAGAGTATAGGATTTCATGACTAGATATACATGATTTTAAAATAACTCTCTTTTGAAAAAGGCACAGTTGGCTCTTATTGTATATGACATGATAGGATCTGGTATTTGGTTTTCATACTTGCCCCTGTCATTATTTTGTACAGTTATGATCTGATTTACTGTACTTCTTGTTTACATATGTCACGACCCGACCCCGGGCCCACGACTGGTGCCCTACCTGGGCACCCTTACAGGTAACCATTAGAGAAAGCCAGCGGAACATACTTAAATCACACAACTTAAATTCGTAAGAAGTAAACAATTGTCTAGCCGATAAGGCTGCCTTCCTGGATATATATGTACAAGTAGTCAAAAGCAGTTACATCCTTTTTATTTACAAACCGACCCACATACATGACTACAGACCTCTAAGAATTTTGACATAACAACTGTGACGGGACAGGGCCCCGCCATACCCCTGAATGTAGAACATCCGACAATACCGTGGATCTCGAACTGCAGATAAACCTCCGAGTAATGGAGCTTCAACAAATGAGCGGTGATCCTAAGAGTGAGGATCAAGAACTCAGATAACTCTACTGCGATGAACGCAGCCTCAAGGAGGTCGATAACAAGTACCAAGTATGTGAAACTGAAAGTACTAAAATGAAGTCATATAGTCTAAAATAAAGCTGGAGACATGTATGATAACTCAAATAACAGTACCCTGTGCCTTACTAACAATGAGAGTAAACAAGAGAATATTTTACTGCATAAAAACAGGAGGCTCATGATCAAATTAGGGCCACCCGCCCGTAGTATCATTAAGCAATCCTACTCCTGGACTATTTCACCCGCATAGGCCGTATGGACCCGCATGAGGTAATCTCTTCGCATAGGACTGGTCCGCCCCGCATGGGACTATTTCACCCGCATGAGCCCTACGGACTCGCATGAGGTATTCCTCGCATCGTGGGGAGCAAATCCACAGAATATGCAAATGCAACAAGCCCGGGGAATGACCCCGTAATGAACAATATATCACTAGCACAACCGGCTATCATACCTAACATAAACACTACCGACTTATCACAACTATCATAAGCAAGTTAAGATATCCCCTAACTTCTTATTAGCCTTAATTATCATGCACTCTCATTTTAGTATTACTTAAGGCACTAACATGTCATTAACATATCCGGGAATTTAACCCAATGTACTACGTACTTCCGTTCCTTTAAAAAAAGAACCCTTTTTATATAAAAACCTCAAGATACTAACACTCGTAGTATCAAGGCATGTCTATTTTTCAAATCAAGTTACTTCACCTTTAGAAATTCATTTCAAGGCTTTAAAACCAAGTAATTTCTTCTTTCCAAACCTAGGCCACTTGTGCCTATAAATCTAGTAGACACTCTTTTAACTTTTCATAAAGCTGTTATAACTAACTTCTCATAAAGCCTTTATAACTCTTTATGTTTTAGACAATTACATTCTTTTTATAACCAAGAGACTTATACTTTCGAAAACCAAGTATCATATACTTTCAAATCAAGTTACATAACTTTCTGAATACTTCAAGTCTATTAACTTTAGAAATCAAGTTTCTTAACTTTCTGAATAAACCATTCTTTTAACTTCCCATAAAGTTGTTATAACCAACTTTATGCTTTTGAAACTAAAGCATTTCTATCCTTTAAAAACAAGTGAGTTAATTCTCTAACTGAACCAACTTAGACATTCTTAAACAAGTCAAGGATATCAAATGAACTGAATTCATTTAAATCTCGTACGTCTACCGTACTATACATTTATAACTACTCATGCTCAAGAGATAAGAAAGTTTCCACATACCTCTTCGGTTCAATCCACTTGCTAAGTCCAATATGTCGTACGTCGTATGTCAACCTAAAATGACCACAATACGTCTATTAACTTCTAACTTCAAACGTAGAATATCCCAAGTGTAAAGTCACTTAATTCTACGGAAAATTGGACATCACTTCCTTTGTTTCTACATACTTTTCCACCTTTTTCAAGGCCCGAAATCAATAACCAATTGCCACATTTAAGGATCAACACATCAACTAAACAAAGGGGATTACACGCCACACAGGACGTGTAAAATTCAGCCCCACAATCAATATCCAAATAGTCCAACATTTCAATTCCATTATTGGCTACAATGCAACCACAATGTAAAGTCTTTTCCAATTCCTTATTAATCCACGTTGTTTAGTCTAACATGTTATATAGCCGCAATCGATAATAACAACTACCATCTCTTCTTTATATAACATGCGACGACTAAAACTAATAACCAAATCGAATTACAATCTTAAGGTTAAACATGCAACTTTCGGATTCCATCCAAATATTCCATAACATTCAATCTCCATATATATATATCTCATGCTTGCATAATATATATATGACTACAACAATAAGTAACCTTTAATCACTTAAGAGGACAAAGTTGTTACCTTTATAAGCCCAAAAAAGTCCAACCATCTCGCCCACTTTAGCCCTCTTTCCGAAATTCTTCTTCCCGCCAAAATCACCTCTACGAACCCCCTACAAGCTCGCCAACATATTTCCTTCTTGTTGCCTTTTCAAAAATCTCATTTAGGCTTACGGTTTTAACCATTTGAGAGAGAAGAGAAGAGAAGAGCTAATTTTGGGTGAAGTCTTGAAAATGATTTTAATCTAGCAAGACTTGGTCATATATAGCCTTTATCTTGTTCTACAAGTTGGGATGGACACTTGTCGCCCTCCCATAGGTTTACTACACAAATATCTTCTATTTTTACACCTTTTCCGCAAAAAATCCCGCTCGGCGCCGTGGCCGTGCAACCGGCGTCATGGCGCTGCAACTTCGCATAGCTGTGGCTTACTGAGTCGCGACCAGATCCCGCCGTGGCGCTCGACCTTTCTCTTCTGTCAGCTGATCTTGTAACGTCCATAACTTTCTACTCCGATGTCCTATCGATGAGCGGTTTATTGCGTTGGAAACTAGACTCAATGAAATTCATACTAGGATTTTGAAAAACCTAAAAACTCCCAATATACTAGGAGATATACCGCTCCAAAGTTGACTGAAAAACTGTTCTCTTTTTTTTTTCCAAATTCGAATCTTATTTCCTTTCGTACGTTCTCATCTCATCCTCTTGGAATTACGGGGCGTAGCATTCTTCCCCCTTAGAAACATTCGTCCCCGAATGTTCCTTTGGAGTCCATCTAATAGGTAGCGACATAGTTTCCTTTTACAACTCCTACATACCAATTATGCCACAACTGGCCACATAACAACATTTAAACAAATACTTCAATTAACACTTGACGAGTAAGGGGAATGAATTTGTCACGACCCGACCTCGGGCCCGCGACTGGTGCCTTACCCCGGGCACCCTAGTGATACAACATCAGAGAAAATCAGCGGAAATAAAAATTAAAACATGAGACAAGACATAAAGTATGAAACAGGCTAACCAAAACGGTCACCTTCCTGAATATATACATATATATATCAAATCAATAGCTTAAATCCTTTTACAAACTCGCCACAACAAGATTACTGCACTTCTAAGAATGTAACCATAACTATGACGGACAGTGGCCGCCATACCCTCAATGTACAAGTAACTACACCGACAGTGGACTATACTAAAGATAAGCCTCCGAGAAACGGAGCTTCCCAAACGCCAATCGTGATCCATGAGCGAGGATCCACAACCGATGTACCTACCGCGGCATGAACGCAGCCCCAAGGAGGTCAAGATAACAGTACCAAGTATGTGAAATCAAAATATCAGAATGAAATCATAGTAGTCTATATAAAGCAGAGACATATATGATAGCCAAACTACGATATACATGTAATAGCCAAGTCGTGACTCACGCCTCAAAGTCATCACTCAAATATAACTATGGGTCTCACGCCCACAACATCAATCATGCCCGTGGAATACCTTCCTCACCGCCAGCCTATGATATAATAACACCAAGAAGTACACATGAACACGTGTCCCACGTGTTATAAAAACAAGACGGGCAAGTACGAAGGCTAACTACCGGATACCAAAGCCGCATCATCAATCGACCGGCAAGTACGAAGCCAACTACGGATACCAAAGCCGCACTAACAAATCTACATAACCGGCTTAATGAGGCCGGGTCGGCAAGTACGAAGACTAACTACCGATACCAAGCCGAATCACGAGACTTCGTCACAAACTGAACGGGCAAGTACGGCTAACTACCGATACTGTCGAATCAGCCACGACTTGGGCAAGTACGAAGCCAACTACCGATACCAAGCCGAATCAAGAAACCTCATGGAGAGCTAGTCCATGGAATAATCCTAATGAAAGCATACCCGGCCACCCATCGTGTCGGTATGTCCAAAGGAAATAACAAAGTAACAATCAAAGTGGAAGCGTACTCGGCTACCCATCGGTCGATATGTCCATCAATCAACCGGATAGTCGCCCTCCAACGAGACGCCAGAGCACGGAAATACAACACTTGCACAACAAAGGCTATCACCACAAGCATAGGCAAGTTCAACATATTTTTAGACCTTCTTTTTATTACAACAAAAACCGGATTTTTAATCCCAAGGTACTACGTATTTTAACTCTTTTCAAAAAGATCTCTTTTTACGTAAAAACAACTCGATACTATTATCCGTAGTACCAAACACGTTCATGTTTAAATCAAGTACTTTATACTTTTTAACCCAAGTGGCTTACACTTTTAAAACAACGTCAAGTATACATTTAAAAACCCAAGTAACCAACTCTTTTAAGATCAAGGTACTCCTACCTTTTAAAACCAAGTCACTTATATTTTCTCATCAAGAAAAGTTCGATATTTGAAAATAAGTTACTTATACTTTTAAACTCAAGTTACTTCTCTTTTCCCAAAATCAAGTTACCATTTTAAATCCAATAATAAAACCATTCTTTTGTTTCCATAAAGTCGTTATAACTAACTTTCCATAAAGCTATTGTAACACTTTATGTTTTAAACCAATTTAAGACAAAACCATGCCTTTCTTTTAAACCAAAACACTTCAAATTCTTAAGTCTCTTTTCTTTTAGAAATCAAGTTCCTTACTTTGGAACTTTAAGAAAATCAAAACTTGATTATAATAATTCTTATTAGAGCAGCCATGATCTAGGAAATGTAATACAATTTTGTCTTATCTTAGCTTCTATGCAGATGGAGGTTTCTACTGGTTTTAATAATAATTAATTATTTGTCAATACATTTTCCTTTATTAACGCTGCAGTGGTTGTTCGATACTTTCTCATTTCCGAAATCAGTAAAACATTATTCTTTAAAAGCCAAGTACTCATTACTCACGAATGAGGTTTCACAACTTTTTAACAAAATTCAAGTCCTTAACATTTCATAAAACGTCCTTTATAAGTTAAGTCTCGTAACTTCTAAAATCAATAAACCATTCTTTTACCTACATAAAGTTGTTATAACTAACTTCCCATAAAGCTATTATAACACTTTATGTTTTAAATCAACCAAAATTGCTTAGCACACGACGCTCACCGTACTACATAGTTCACAACATCATGCTAGAAAAGATAGGAAGAGGTTCACATACCTCGCGACGATTATCGACAATTAGCAAATAGCTCCAAAGTATCAGAACCGCTAGCCTTTTCCGCCTTCCAGAGAATACGCTACTCGTAGTATTTCAACATATAAAGGCCACAAAACGCCTATCAACCTCCGATCTCTTCAGAGAATATTTCCAAGTACAAGGTTCCTTATTCTACGGAAAATTCAGCGACTCTCCCCGCAACCACACAAAAACTCCTCCCTAACAAGGCCCGCAACCAAGCCAACAACTCTGGGGGTTACACGTCTACCCGGACGTGTACAATTCTACTCCACAATAATACTACAAGTCTACTGTAAATACAGTCCAATGTAAATACAGTTCAATTCTATCAATTTTCTTTCCTCATACAATATACTCAAGTATAACTACTACAACATGTAATATCCAATTACAATAGGGGGACATAGATCATTACCTCGATAAGCCCAAAATTATCCAAGATTATAAGTCGATCCTGAGCAACGCTTAGCTCCAATTCCTTACGCTCCAACCCACTCCAAGCGACCCTTAGAAGTTTCTAAACAACTTCTCTTAACACTTCAACCAAGCTAGGAAGATTTCTCTAGGGTTTCACTTTGCGACTATTGGAATAAAGTGGTGTTTCCGGGCTCCTAGTATTGAAATAACTTTGGAATACAACTAGAGATACTAGGCTAAGGTATTTGGGATTATACAACAATACACAAAGTATTTTCTACACATGAGGGGGGAGAGACGAAATCAACTATAAAGGGGAGGGGATATTTTAGCCTTGGAAGACTTAAGTGTGGGATGAAATTGGTCTTCAACTTAAGGGGGTATTTATAGAGGAATTAAGGGTCAAGATCTTATGCAAGTGTGTGGTAAAGATTGGGCCATGTGTGTGTGGGTCCCACCACACCACATGGCCAACGAAATGAGCTTCCAAGTGTCATGGCAAAATCGGCCAATGGGACAAGTGGCTAGCCACTTGTCCCTCCAATTCGGCCCACATGGCCACTCAAGGGGGTGACACGTGTCGCCCCCTTACTCGTCCAAAATATTTCGTCTTCCGAAAATATCCAAAATACCGAAAATCTCAAAAACAAAGTGGGCCCCACAAAACCGTAAATTTCTCCCGTGGGCCCCACGTGACCATTTCTGAAAATAAAATCTTATAATTCTAATATAATCCAAGAAGTCCAAATACCAAATCTGGGAATCCAATTCCCATTGACAAACCCTTTTCCTTTACAAAAACCGGAAACTTTTCCGTCGAAAAAATCACATCTTTCTTTCTTTTCAAAATTTATGTCGTATTCTCGTACGTACGTCCTCACATACATACCCTGGAACTACGGGGTATAACATTCTTCCCCCCTTAGAAACATTCGTCCCGAATGTTCCTTCTAAGTCTCCAAACGTACTTGCGCCGGTATAGTCTTCACTACTATACTTACCAAACCAAACCTGCCACCAATGGCCATAGTATAACATACACGCAACTCTCAATCCAAGCCAACGAGGAATCACCTCTAACGTGCATAACAACACAAAACTTCCACCCATGGTCCAAAGGATACTTTCTTCCCCTCTTCACTTAAAAAAAGAGACACTTCCATCATCTTAACACATCTTAGCCTCTTTTCTTACTCGTCGTATCTTCCTCGTACACTCGAAATATTCCTACAATACGTACCACATTTCTGTCATTGCTTCAGTTTCCAAAATCTCGGGGTCACTATCTCTAACTTGGTCATCATACTAGCCTCAAATTCCTTTAAGGCCATTCCCGGCCTTCACGATCTGATTCTAGTCGAACACATCCACTAACCCGTACGATGGTTACCTAAACTTGGGCCTAGCACCCTCGTGACCCTATCACATAGCGGGACCACCACAAATTTTCCTTACTTAAATCCGGGCTGCGGGTTGACCCGCGAATGGTCCTCAACCCGACCCATTTCGTGCCAACTCTCTCATTCCCCAATCCGGAACAAACTTACTAACTCACATCATGAAAGCTACCACTTCTATCTCACACTACTCATGGAATTATCACGCTAATACTCCACGTACTACACATTCTGACAAGGATTAACCGTAAATCTTTCACTTAAGATGGCCTCGCATCTAAGATCTCAACTGTTATCAAACTTTTAAGGCTCACCATTCTTCCCTAGCCCCCAAACTTACCTCTTTCAACTAACCATGTTCTCTATATCATAATTAACACAATGCTATCCGTATAGAACTCCACACGTATCTACCATGACAACCTAAACAAGTCTCTTAAAGGCTAAAGGTATCTATGTAACTACTGCCTTACTTCCTCTTTGTCGCTCTAACCATAATCCCTCACACGCAGGCGCTATATATAAGTGCATGAACCACCACCGATCCCGGCGTCGAGTCTCTACATCTGTATACTGGCCTGACAAACTCTCACCAAATGGCCTGGCCGCAAGCATAACAATCTCCCAAACTAGTATGACACCCGAGGATCATCCTCGCCTCTATCCATAGAACTCGCGAATCGCAACTCAAGAAATCCCAAGTCTCGGACTATCGGATCTAGAGGAATCATCAGATCGCCGAGCCACCGGCCCCGTGACGTCCTCATTCCTACCACCACTCACTAGAATCGGGCCATCTCCTTGAACTCATATCCCTCGCCTCGCCGCGAATCGAGGCTCAGGTATCGTGGCCTCCGTAGAAACTGCTTCCGCTCTAAACTCTGCTGGGGCTAGCGGCGTCATAAAACTCGTCGTCTGAAGTACTATCTCAGGTAATGACCAAGCCTATGCCCTCGTAACCCTCTGTGTTCAACTCGTAGCTCCCTCTGCTGCCTTGCCCATTTGGGCCCTGGTTGCCTTGCGCGGAGGCATAACTGGTATAAAAGAATACGTCAGAGGGAGTCCAACTTACAACACAGCTCTAAGGCACGATCTCAGAGTGAGAAGAATGGAAATCAATCCTAAATGTCCTGCAGCCTCCTGATTATAGATGTGGTGCACAACACACCGATAATCAAGACTCTACTAGACACGGTCTGTAGACACTTTCCGAGGACTAACTGCTCTGATACCACTTTTGTCACGACCCGACCTCGGGCCCGCGACTGGTGCCTTACCCCGGGCACCCTAGTGATACAACATCATAGAAAATCAGCGGAAATAAAAATTAAAACATGAGACAAGACATAAAGTATGAAACAAAGCAACTAAAACGGTCACCTTCCCGAATATATACATATATATATCAAATCGAATAGTTAAATCCTTTTACAAACCCCGCCACAACAAGATTACATGCACCTCTAAGAATGTAACCATAACTATGATGGGACAGGTTCCGCCATACCCCGAATGTACAAGTAACTACACCGACAGGACTATACCAAAGATAAGCCTCCGAGAAACGGAGCTTCCCAAAACGCTGAATCAGGATCCTATGGCGAGGATCCACAACCGATGTACCTCTACTGCGGCATGAACGCACTTCAAGCGAGGTCAAGACAACAGTACCAAGTATGTGAAATCAAAATATCAGAATGAAATCATAGTAGTCTATATAAAATAGAGACATATATGATAGCCAAACTACAAGTATATATATGTGGCAATACGTCAAGTCGTGACTCACGCCTCAAAGTCATCACTCAAATATAACTATGGGTCTCACGCCCACAACATCAATCATGCCCGTGGAATACCTTCCTCACCGCCAGCCTATGATATAATAACACCAAGAAGTACATGAACACCGTGTCCCACTGTGTTATAAAAACAAGACGGCAAGTACGGCGCTAACTACGGATACCAAAGCCGTGATCATCAATCGACGGCAAGTACGAAAGCCAACTACCGATACCAAAGCCGTATCAACAAATCTACATAACCATATCACGGTTCGACCTGTGGCAAGTACGAAAGCCAACTACCGGATACTAAGCTCGCGCGCTTAATGGCGTCGGCAAGTACGAAGACTAACTACCGATACCTGGCGGAATCACGAGACTTCGTCACAAAACTGAACGGGGCAAGTACGAAGGCTAACTACCAGATACCAAGCCGAATCAGCCACGACTTCGGGGCAAGTACGAAAGCCAACTACCAGATACCAAGCCGAATCAGTAAAACCTCATGGAGAGCTAGTCCATGGAATAATCCTAATGAAAGCATACCCGTGGGCCACCCATCGTGTCAGTATGTCCAAAGGAAATAACAAAGTAACAATCAAAGTGGAAGCATACTCGTGGGCTACCCATCGTGTCAGTATGTCCATCAATCAACCAGATAGTCGGCCCTCCAACGAGAGACGCGGTAGCACGGAAATACAACACTTGCACAACAAAGGCTATCACCACAAGCATAGGCAAGTTCAACATATTTTTAGACCTTCTTTTTATTACAACAAAAACCGGATTTTTAATCCCAAGGTACTACGTATTTTAACTCTTTTCAAAAAGATCTCTTTTTACGTAAAAACAACTCGATACTATTATCCGTAGTACCAAACACGTTCATGTTTAAATCAAGTACTTTATACTTTTTAACCCAAGTGGCTTACACTTTTAAAACAACGTCAAGTATACATTTAAAAACCCAAGTAACCAACTCTTTTAAGATCAAGGTACTCCTACCTTTTAAAACCAAGTCACTTATATTTTCTCATCAAGAAAAGTTCGATATTTGAAAATAAGTTACTTATACTTTTAAACTCAAGTTACTTCTCTTTTCCCAAAATCAAGTTACCATTTTAAATCCAATAATAAAACCATTCTTTTGTTTCCATAAAGTCGTTATAACTAACTTCCCATAAAGCTATTGTAACACTTTATGTTTTAAACCAATTTAAGACAAAACCATGCCTTTCTTTTAAACCAAAACACTTCAAATTCTTAAGTCTCTTTTATTTTAGAAATCAAGTTCCTTACTTTGGAACTTTAAGAAAATCAAAACTTGATTATAATAATTCTTATTAGAGCAGCCATGATCTAGGAAATGTAATACAATTTTGTCTTATCTTAGCTTCTATGCAGATGGAGGTTTCTACTGGTTTTAATAATAATTAATTATTTGTCAATACATTTTCCTTTATTAACGCTGCAGTGGTTGTTCGATACTTTCTCATTTCCGAAATCAGTAAAAACATTATTCTTTAAAAGCCAAGTACTCATTACTCACGAATGAGGTTTCACAACTTTTTAACAAAATTCAAGTCCTTAACATTTCATAAAACGTCCTTTATAAGTTAAGTCTCGTAACTTCTAAAATCAATAAACCATTCTTTTACCTACATAAAGTTGTTATAACTAACTTCCCATAAAGCTATTATAACACTTTATGTTTTAAATCAACCAAAATTCGTTTAGCACACGTGACGCTCACCGCATTACATAGTTCACAACATCATGCTAGAAAAGATAGGAAGAGGTTCACATACCTCGCGACGATTATCGACAATTAGCAAATAGCTCCAAAGTACTGTAACCCTGCTAGCCTTTTCCGCCCTTCCAGTAGAATACGCTACTCGTAGTATTTCAGCATATAAAGGCCACAAAACGTCTATCAACCTCCCGATCTCTTCGTAGAATATTTCCAAGTACAAGGTTCCTTATTCTACGGAAAATTCAGCAGCACCTCCCCCCCCCTCCCCCCCCGCAACCACACAAAACTCCTCCCCTAACAAGGCCCGCTACCAAGCCAACAACTCCAAGGGGGGGGGGGTTACACGTCTACCCGGACGTGTACAATTCTACTCCACAATAATACTACAAGTCTACTGTAAATACAGTCCAATGTAAATACAGTTCAATTCTATCAATCTTCTTTCCTCATACAATATACTCAAGTATAACTACTACAACATGTAATATCCAATTACAATAGGGGGACATAGATCATTACCTCGATAAGCCCAAAATTATCCAAGATTATAAGTCGATCCTGAGCAACGCTTAGCTCCAATTCCTTACGCTCCAACCCGCTCCAAGAGACCCTTAGAAGTTTCTAAACAACTTCTCTTAACACTTCAACCAAGCTAGGAAGATTTCTCTAGGGTTTCACTTTGCGACTATTGAAATAAAGTGGTGTTTCCGGGCTCCTAGTATTGAAATAACTTTGGAATACAACTAGAGATACTAGGCTAAGGTATTTGGGATTATACAACAATACACAAAGTATTTTCTACACATGAGGAGGGAGGGACGAAATCAACTATAAAGGGGAGGGGATATTTTAGCCTTGGAAGACTTAAGTGTGGGATGAAATTGGTCTTCAAATTAAGGGGGTATTTATAGAGGAATTAAGGGTCAAGATCTTATGCAAGTGTGTGGTAAATATTGGGCCATGTGTGTGTGGGTCCCACCACACCACATGGCCAACGAAATGAGCTTCCAAGTGTCATGGCAAAATCGGCCAAGGGGACAAGTGGCTAGCCACTTGTCCCTCCAATTCGGCCCACATGGCCACTCAAGGGGGTGACACGTGTCGCCCCCTTACTCGTCCAAAATATTTCATCTTCCGAAAATATCCAAAATACCGAAAATCTCAAAAACAAATGGGTTCTACAAAATCAGAATTTCTCCCGTGGGCCCCACGTGACCATTTCCGAAAATAAAATCTCATAATTCTAATATAATCCAAGAAGTCCAAATACCAAATCTGGGAATCCAATTCCCATTGACGAACCTTTTTCCTTTACAAAAACCGGAAACTTTTCCGTCGAAAAAATCACATCTTTCTTTCTTTCCAAATTTCTGTCGTATTCTCGTACGTACGTCCTCACATACATACCCTGGAACTACGGGGTATAACAGAATTACCTGAAGGTGTAGGGAATAAGTGAGGATACTTCCTCATCATGTCCTCTTCTGCTTCCCAAGTCATCTCCTCCCTATTATCATTCCGCCACAAGACCTTGATAGGAGCCACATCCTTGGTCCGCAGTCGCCTGACCTGGAGATCGAGTATCGCTATGGGACTCTCCCCATACGATAAAACCTCCGTCACCTGGACATCACTAGTTGGGAAAACTCTCGATATACGCAACTTAACGAGAGGCAAAAGATCCTCCCTGCTACCTCTGAAATCAATAACACAGGCCCGCAACCTATCCTCGCGGTGCGGACAATACGCCCGCCTGTCCGCTTGGCCTCGAGGAGAAATGCAACACTAAGACTCACCGTGTCCCCAATCCTTCTCGAAAACCCTGCTAGCCGTAAACTGGGCTCATCTGTTTGTCATAAATAAATGTAGGAACCCCGTGCAGTCTCACAATCTCTCTGCTATATAATCTAGCATAATCCTCAGCCGAGTAAGTGGTCCTGACCGAAAGAACATGGGTTGTTTTCGTTAGCCTGTTTACTATGACCCTCAGGGAGTCACACTTCCTCCGAGTACGATGCAACCCTCCAACAAAATCCATATTAATCACCTCCCATTTCTAAGTCGGGATCTCAATCGCCTGTAATAGCCCACAGGGCTTCTGGTGTTCAACCTTGACCTGCTACTAATTCGGATACTAAGCAACAAACTCTGTTACGTCCCTCTTCAGTCCATCTTACCAATACATACATTTGAGGTCATGATACATCTTAGTCGACCCCGAACAAAATAGAGCAAGAAGCACTGCGTGCCTCCCTTAAAACCTGCTGACAAGTCCTACAGCATTGGGCATACACAATCTTTCCTCATATCACAGCACCCTATCCGGTGCTACCCATACAGGTCCTCCTCCTCTTGGAGAGCCTTAACTCAAATTCGCTCTAGCACTGGATCCTTATACTGTCGCCTCTTCACCTCCTTAACGAGGGAAAACTCGGCAACCTCTCGACCTGAGCTCCCTTATCATGCTCCCGTAGCTGTCGGGAGATATAGGTTGTTACCCTATCGTGTTTCATCCGCACACAACCCAGTCAAACACCCAAAGTGTTACCATAACAACCTAACCTTGTAGTCCCTCAAGCCTCAGAAGGGGTTAGAACTGTAGTCGTAGTCAACTTACTTCCAAATAACTGGAAGCCTGTCTCATACTTCCGAAATATTCGGGGATATAATCTCAATTATGATTCATGTTTCCATTTCTCTGTTGCAACCAAACTTGGTCACTATACTTAGATTCGATTCCTTTGCTTGACTCATGGCTAAGACTTCCTGCCAATCACAATTTAGGGGGAGATTTCCTTGATCTCATCAAGTAGTAATCCTATTATTCTCTCCCAGCTCGTAGAGCTTATAGTCAGGTGTTCAACCTCAATTCATGATATTACATTGTCACGACCCGACCCCGGGCCGCGACTGGTGCCCTACCTGGGCACCCTTCCAATCATACAACACCAAAACAACTGCGGAAAATAAGTAACACATTTTTTTTTAACCAAGGCAAAGCCGATAAGGCTGCCATAATATAAATCACCCAAAAAGGGCTTACACTATCCAAAAATGTAATTACAACTCTAACTACCCAAATACACGTGAATACAGGACTTCAAGATTTGAACAAATACTATGACGGACAAGGCCCCGCCGCACTTCGAATATACATAGCCATGACAACTCGGAACATTGGAGCCATCTCAAAATGCTGAACCAGATCCTAAGCTCATGATCCACAATCAGGTACCTAAACTCGCGGACATTTAACGCAGCCCGAAGGGGTCGCATAACAAAAATTTAATATGGAACGGACAATAAGGTACAGTAAACAAATCATAACTGTACAAAAGAATGACAGGCAAGTATAAAAGGGTACATACCGATCCTACCGTGTCATTACCATCTCGTGAACTTAATCGCATCTTATTATCTTTTCCCATTTCAATGAAAGTTATAGTCACTTTCTTACGTACATACTTAGGAAAAATCGTCAAGTTCATTACCATATAACTTACTTATCTTTCATAACATAATCCGACCCTTTATGGAGGGACGCATATACTACCCGGCCCAATCTGGGACGCGATCAAGTCACACAAATATCAAAGCGCGTGGAATTCTTTCTCATCGCCAGCCATGACATAAATCATACTCGTGTGACGCGCGTGGCATCCTACCTCACCGTCGGCGTACATATACAATACATATATATATACCTCGCCCGTGGAATCTCCATCATCGCCGGCACTGTAGGTGTAACATATAACGTGTGACACGCGTGGCATCCTACTCATCACACAGACACGTATACAATACATATATATATATATATATATATATATATATATATATATATATATATATAACGCGCCGCGTGCCCGGAATCCTCATCGTATAAGCATGGCCATAACGTGCCCTCGGCATCCTTCATCGTAGGTACAGGTCTTCATAGGGAGCTAGCCCATGGAATAAGAATATAACATGCCCCCGGAATCCCTCATCGTGGGTACATGTCTTCATGGGGAGCTAGCACATGGAGTAATAGTCGTACATAGCATGGTCGCATGCCCCGGAATCCCTCATCGTATAAGCATGGCCATGGGTAATAAAACAAATCCGGGAATCTAAACCGCCTCCTGGTCACATGCCCCGGAATCCCACATCGTATAAGCATGTCCAAGGATCAATCATAATGGAAGCATACCCGTGGAATCCCACATCACTGTCGGTACGTCCAAGTAAACTTACAACAAGACAGCCGGCCCTCCAACTGAGAGTCACGACAACGTAAACATATAATACTTGCACTCAAAGCTATCACAAACAAACATAGGCAAGTTTATTAAACCTTTAGACTTCCATTTTTATAAACTCATGGCACTTTCGTTTCACACATAAAAATCCGGGAATTTAACCCAAAGTACTACGCACCTCTACTCCTTTAAAATGACTCTTTTTCAAATAAAACTTCCAAGATACTAATAACCGTAGTATCAAGTCATATATACTTTTCAAGACAAGTCACAATACCTTTTAGAAATACAATTATAGGCTTCTAAATCACGTGACTTCTTTCTTTAAAACCTTAAGCAATTGGTACCTTTAAAACAATTTGCCCTTCTTTATTTCAAGTCATTTCTTTGCTTACATTACTGAAGAAAACCATTCTTTTAATCTTCCATAAAGTTGTCATAACCAACTTCCCATAAAGCCGTTATAACTCTTTATGTCTTAGACAATTTCATTCCTTTTATAACCAAGAGACTTATACTTTCAAATCGAATTACATAGCTTTCAAAATACTTCAAGTCTCTTAACTTTTAAGAAAACCAGTTTCTTATCTTAGAATGGCAAGAAATCAATACTTTCCAAATCAAGTATTCTATGCTTTTAAATCAATTCATTTCTTCCTTTAAGAATCAAGTCCCATAACTTGAAAAATAAAGTCTCTTAACCTTTTAAGAATTTGAGGTTCATAGCCTTAAAACCTCATACGTAAATTCTTATAAATTAAGTAACATATACTTTGGTGCGTTGTGAATAAGTTATACTTATTTATAACGATCTTAATCAAGTAGCCATGATCTAGAAAATGTAATACAATTTTGTCTTATCTTAGCTTCTATGCAGATGGAGAATTCTACTTGTTTTTAACTTAATTGATTGTCATTACATTTTCCTTTATTAACGCTGTAGTGGCTTGTTCGATACTTATTCTCATTTGTGCCGAAACTTAGCCAAGTAAACTTGGCTCCAAAATACCTCCTAACGACTCTTACCAACATCCCCCATAAGACTTGGTAAGAACTTAGGATAACTTAGACATAACCCTTACGTAGAGTAAATCAACATACATACCTCTTAACTTCTAAGAGTAGAAGGAATCATGAAATAATACCACATGTATATTCCATACATAGAATCATGTCAAAAGAAGGAAGAGGTTCACATACCTCGCGACGATTATCGATAAATAGCAAAATGCTCCAAAGTACTTCAACCTTGCTAGCTATTCCATCCTTCAAGTAGAATACGCTATACTTGGTACTTCAACCTAAAATGGCCATAATACGTCCATTAACCTCTAGCTTCGAACGTAGAATATTCTAAGTGCAAAGTCACTAAATTCTACGGAAAATCAGACAAAGACTTCCTTTGTTTCTACATACTTTGCCACCTTTTTCAAGGCCGAATACAATAACCAAACACGCCACATTTAAGGCTCAATACAACAACCAATCAAAGGGGATTACACGCCTACAATACGTGTAAAATTCCGCCCCACAATTAATACCAACTAAGTCCTTAATCAAGGCCATTCTCGGCTAACTTATTCAATAACACAAAGTCCTTTCCAATTCTTTTTCAATCCAACTTCTTAGGTCTAACATGTTTGTTACACCCCGTATTTACAAGACATGTTTTAAGATCGTACATAAGAACTCATAAGTGTTAAGATTTGAGACTTGTAAAAATTTATCGGAATTATGAATTTGTCGGAAAACGAATATTGTGACGAATGGGAGGGCGACACGTGTCACCCCCCTTATGTTTGTCTTGGACGAAATGTAGCATGGGCACAAGGGTCATTTGACCCTTGTTAGGAAGACAAGTCTTGCAACTTGAAGAGCTTGACAAAATTGACTTAGTCAATGGGTCCACTGTCACGACCCGACCTCGGATCCGTGACTGGTGCCTTACCCCGGGCACCCTTGTGATACAACATCAGAGAAAACCAGCGGAAATAAACTCACAAACAAGAACCATATAAGATAAAATAGGCTAACCTAAGAATGGCTACCTTTCCGTAACATAAATAAAACAGAACTGAACAGTTACATCCTTAATAACCCAATTTATAACCGGACTACAGGCCTCTAAGAGTTTGTAACAACCATGACGACGGGGCCGTCATACCCTGAATGTACACAAACCCGCAACATCGGGAGAACTGTACCAAAGTCAAGTCAAGCCTCCGAGAAATGGAGCTTCGACACTGAGCAAAGATCCTAAGAATGAGGATCCACCACCGCTACCCTTACCGCGGATTTAACGCAGCCCAGGAAGGGGTCGAGACACAACGTACCAAGTATGTAAAACTGGAAAATATTGTAATAATATCATAAGTCAAAAATAAGCTGGAGTCTTAGATAAAAATCAATTTCCTTGCACTGTGCCTTACTAACAATGAGAGTAACAAGTATAAATTTTACTGCATAAAAATAGGAGGCTCATGATCAAAACAGGGTACCTCGCCCGTAGTATCATTAAGCAATCCTACTCCTGGGACTATTTCACCCGCATAGGTCCTGTGGACCCGCATGAGGTCATCCGCCTCGTCATAGGACTATTTCACCCGCATGGGACTATTTCACCCGCATGGATCCTGTGGACCCGCATGAGTACCATCGTCGTACTCACATGGGACTATTTCACCCGCATGGATCCTGTGGTCCGGATCCGCATGAGTACAAGCGCCGCACTCGCATCATGGGTAGCAAATCCATGGCATAAGTAATAACCCGGGGTTTACCCCGTAATAATATATATATATATAACATAGCTCATCCGGCTATCAAACATAACATAAGCACTACCGGCCTATCATACATAACATAAGCACTACCGGCCTATCGTACATAACATAAGCACTACCGGCCTATCATACATAACATAAGCACTACCGGCCTATCATACATAACATAAGCACTACCGGCTTATCATGACATAAGCAAGTTAAGAAATCCCCTAACTTCTTATTAACATTATTAATATATCCTCTCATTTTAGTATACCTAAGGCGCCAACATGTCTTTTAAGAGAAAATCCGGGAATTCAACTCAAGTACCACGTACTTCCAACCTTTTAAGAAAACAAAACTCTTTTTATAGAAAAATTCCAAGATACTAATAACCATAGTATCAAGTTACGATTTCTTTTCAAGACAAGTCACATTTCCTTTTAGAAATATAATAGGCTTCCAAATCAAGTGACTTCATTTCCTTTTTAAAACCTTAGGCAACCAATGCCTAAAAATCAATTCATCTTTCACAGTTTCAAATTATTTACCCGTACTTGTTTTACTTAGAGTAAACCTTTCTTTGTTAACCTTTCAAAAGCTAATATAACCAACTTCCCATAAAGTCATTATATTTGCGTTATTCCTTAGTCAAATACATTTTCCCTAAATCCAAGGGACTTATACTTTTAAAATGAAACAAGTATCATATACTTTAAAACAAGTGAAAGATATTAAATCTTATACGTCTACCGTACTACATAGGTACAACTACTTATGCTCAAGAGATAGGAAAGTTCCACATACCTCTTCGGCTAATCCACTTGCTAAGTCCGAAATACCGCACGTAATATGTCAACCTATAATGACCATAATACGTTCATTAACCTCTAATTTCATTGTAGAATATTCCAAGTTCAAGTTACTAATTCTTAAGGAAATTTGGGCAGCACTTCCTTTGTTTCTACATACTTTGCCACCTTTTTCAAGGCCGAATTCAATATCCAAACGCCACATTTAAGGCCCAACAATCCAACATTTCAAAGGGGATTACACAACCAAACTTAGGTGTGTAAAATTCTGCCCCATAAGTTACAACAATCATCTTAACAAGTTTAAGGTAGTTCTTAGGCTACAACATGCTCACTTAACCCTTTTAACCAATCCTTTCATATCCAAACCACATTTCTTACATGCAATGAATCTAAGAGCATTATCTACTACTGCAAATTCCTTATTCTTCACATGCAACACAAGTAACTAACTACAAGAGAGGAATTGTTACCTTAGAGCTTTAGCCAAAATTATTCCAACAACCTTGCTGGCCTCCTTTCCAAAAACACCACTACAATAACCTCCACAAGCTTGCAAATAACTTTCCTTCTTATCACACTTTTCAGATTTTCCTTAAGCTTGGAGTTTCTCTTGATTTTCTAGAGAGAATGGAGAGCTTTTTAGCTTAGAGAGAGAGAAGAGTTTGGAAGATGACCAAGTCTTCAAGACTTGGTCAATATGTAGTGCATGCAAAATCAGATGTGGTGGGACACTTGTCACCCACCCATGGCCTCTTTTAAAACCAAACAAAGGCGTAAATTTCCACTAACTCGCAGAACCCGCCGCTGGCGGTCTGCGCACCAGGCCAGCCACAAACTCCCGCCACCCTCGATCTTCCGCGCCATGCCCGATTCCTGGCGCCGCGCCCTACAATCACTGCGCGCCGCGTTCTCGCTACGGCGCCGCGGCGCTGAGGCCCCTGACCGCGATTTTTTTTCATCAACCTACTTAAGTCTTAACTCCTTTCGTATGGCCCCATACGCACGGCCTGAACTACGGGGTATAACATCCACAAGGCTTGATATTTAAGAGAACCTCATCCAAGCCACCCATTTGTTTACATCTTGACCCTCCATGTTACTATATAATACTACTAGTAGCAAGACTTAGTCCAACACTTAGAAAAAATTTCAAGAATTTCAAGAACAACAAGAGCTAGCTCTCGGGTTTGCTAACTCACAACAACAAAAAAATTTGTTTGTTATCCATTTAGCTCCACACTTTAAACCAAGGTTCATGAGTGTATTGTAAGTGTATCTCAATAGAAAAATCCCGGAAAAAGATAGTTTTCGTATTAGTCGCAAGGTGAAAACCTAGTTTCTTTTCTAGGTTTTGGTTGGAAGTTTGAAGGAAAGTTGTTGGTATTGTTCTAAGGGTCTCAAGTAGCGGATTGAAGTGTCTTGGAGAGGCTCTAAGTTTCTAAGGAGCGACTTCGGATTTGGAGTTGGATTAAGATTCGTTGAGGTAATAATTTTGTCTCTTAAAAGTGTTACAAGATTATATATATTGTTGTTAGATTTACATGTTGCTAGCATGAAGTTTATGTGTTGAAGTTTTATAAGTATTATGGATTGATTGTAGCCTTAAATCCGAAATGTCATTTAAGCCTTGTGAAGTTGGATTACAATTTGGTCGTTTATTAGAATCGTCGCATGTTACTTACTTGAAGATTATAGTGGTTATAATCGATTGCGACTTGATATCATGTTATGTTAACAACTTGGATTGAAATGGAAATTGGATAAGAATTGGTGTTATTGTACTCAATGTGGCCGAAATTGGACTAGTAGTTTGTATTAGTTTGATATCTTTTGTGGGGCGGAATTTTACACGTCTAGTAGGCGTGTAATCCCCTATTGTTATTGCATTGATTGGGCCTTAAATGTGGCGTGTTTGGTTATTGAATTCGGTCTTGAAAAAGGTGGCAAAGTAAGTAAAAACAAAGGAAGTGTTGTCCGATTTTCCGTAGAATTTGGAGACTTTACACTTAGAATATTCTACGATTGAAGCTAGAGGTTAATGGACGTGTTATGACTATTATAGGTTGAAGTACTACGAGTAGTGTATTCTACTTGAAGGGTGGAAAGGCTAGCAAGGTTATAGTACTTTGGAGCATTTTGCAACTTGTCGCTAGTCGTCGCAAGGTATGTGAACCTCTTCTTTCTTTGGCATGATCCTACGTATGAAATATCCATGTGATAGTATTTCATGATTCCTCTACTCTTAGAAGTTAAGAAGTATTCACGTTGTTGATTCTAAGTTAAAAGTAGGTTTAAATTGTCCTAAGTCCTTACCAAGTCTTATGGGAGATGTTGGTAAGAATAGTTAGGAAGTTATGAGATTTGATTTAAAGCTACGTGTCTTGAATTTATATGTGAAAAGGGGATTGATTTTAAAAGTGGGAGTTATATGGTTTTAAAGAGAATAAGTTACTTGGTTTTGGAAGTGTATGAAACTTTATTTTTCAAGTTATGGGACTTGATTTCTAAAGTGTAGATGATATTTTATAAGTATAGGTAAATGGACTTTAAAGAATGTATGTTATGAAGTTTTAAGACTATGAACTTTGATTGTCTTTTAAGGATTATGAAGTTTTAAGCGATATGATTTTAAAGAGTGTATGCTACGAGGGATTAATACTATAAGCCTTGATTTTATCAGTGGAAATGACTAAACTTTAAAAAGTATGGCTTCTTAATTTATTTCAAAAGTTAAGAAGATGGTTTCCAAAAGAGTGTGTGACTTGAGCTTTAAAAAGAAAGGAGTTTTATGATTCTTTTTAAGTATGTATGTACGTAGTATTTTTGGGTCTAGTTTCCCTAATGTTGTAAGAATAAAAGTGTCTTAAGTTCTCTAAAATGAAAGGTTGTTATAATAGCTTTATGGGAAGTTGTTATGACGACTTAAGAAGAAGTGAAAAGATGGTTTAAAAATGTTATGTAAGGAAAATCACACCGAGCCTACAAATAGGCCGGATTATGTTATGAAATACACCGAGCCTACAAATAGGCCGGATTATGTTATGAGATACACCGAGCCTACACATAGGCCGGATTACGCCATATTACCCCGAGCCTACACATAGGCCGGGTTACGTCATCTTACACCGAGCTCCACAGGCGGGCCGGATTATGCTACATGATTCCACAGTACACCGAGCTCCACAGGCGGGCCGGATTATGCTACATGATTCCACAGTACACCGAGCTCTACAGGCGGGCCGGATTATGCTACATGATTGTAACGCCCCGAACCCGGGCCCGTTACTGGTGCCTTACCCCGGGCACCCTAGTGATACAACATCAGAGAAAACCAGCGGAAAATAAAACACGAGTCATGAAACAAGAGATATAATAAATAAACAGGCCAACCAAAACAGTTGCCTTCAGTATATACATAAAAACCCGAACAGTTATCCTTTTTACAAACCCTACCCACAACAGTGCTACAGACCTCTAAGATTTACAACAACTATGACGGGACAGGGCCCCGCCATACCCCTGAATGTACAAGAACCTACAACTCAGGGAAACATACCAAAGATAAGCCTCCGAAGGAACGGAGCATTCAACACGCTGAAATGAGATCCTAAGAGCGGGGATCCACGATCGATGTACCTCTACCTGCAGATGAACGCACCCGAAGGAGGTCGACAACAGTACCAAGTATGTGAAATCACAACATCAGAATGAAATCATAATAGCCTAAAAAGGTGATACATGTATGATAACCAAAATACAAGACGCAACATAAAAGCGATCCAAGTCGTGGACTCACGCTCAAAGTCACCACTAAAATATAACTATGGGTCTCACGCCCACAACATCCATCATGTTCGCATCATGGCCGCATGCCCCGGAATCTTGACGGTAGACATGTCCATGATGCAACAATAATAAGGCCGCGTGGCCACATGCCCCGGAATCAGACGGTGGACATGCCCATGTAACCTCAATAACAATATATCTGGGTGGTCAACCCCGCCGCGTGGCCACATGCCCCTGAATCTCAGACGGTGTAGACACGTCCATGTTGCGATAATAACCATATATCGGTAATCAACCCGCCGCACGGCCGCGTGCCGAATCTCAGACGGTGTAGACATGTCCATGTGACATCAACAACAAGACAGTAATCAAAATGGAAACATACCCGTGGAATTCTCCATCACTGCCAGCACGTCCAAGTAAGTTCTCAACAAGTCAACCGGCCCTCTATCGAGAGACGCCAGAATACGTAAATACCACACTTGCACAACAAAGGCTATCATCACAAGCATAGGCAAGTTTCACAACAACAAGCATAGGCAAGTTTCACAACAACAAGCATAGGCAAGTTTCACAACAACAAGCATAGGCAAGTTTCACAACAACACAAAGTACTTTCATTTTATGCCAAAGTCCGGGTTTTAACCCTAAAGTACTACGTACGTTAAATTCTTTAAAAGAGATCCATTACTTTTATCAAAGTCACCCGATACCCGTAGTATTAGAATGACCAACCCACATTCCTTTTCAAAATCAAGTAACAACATTCTTTTCCTAAGTTCCAGTTTGCCTAGTTTCAATTACTCAAGCTTCTCATTTTCAAATGGTTTCATAGTTCCCAAACTTAATCACTTGATTCCTTTTTAGAACAATTGAGTAATATATGTCTCACGTGAGAGTAGGTTATTCTTGTTTACAACATTCTTATTACAGCAGCCATGATCTAGAAAATGTAATATCATTTTGTCTTATCTTAGTTTCTATGCAGATGGAGGTTTCTACTGGTTTTAATAATACAATTCATTAGTCAGTACATTTTCCTTTATTAACGCTGCAGTGGTCTGTCGATACACATTCTGATTTCCGAAATCAGTAAAACATTATCCCTTTAAAAAAACCAAGTACTCATTACTCACGAATGAGGTTTCACACAAACATTCACATTAAAACAAATAAGTTAAGTCTCTTATCTTATAAGATCAAGTCTCTTAACTTCTAACATCAGTAAACCATTTTCTTTACCTCTCTTAAGACATTATACCTAACTCCCCATAAAGCTAGTATAACTCTTTTTAAATCCTTTAAAACCAAGTGTTACTCTCCCTTCAAAACGATTTATAAATCTTTTGAAATACAGCAAGTTCTTTATTATAACAAGCCAGTTATAATTCACATCAGTTACCTTTTAAAACCACAAAGTATTTTCTTACCTACATAAAGCTGTTATAACCAACTTCCCATAAAGCCGTTATAACACTTTATGTTTTAAAACAATCAAACACGATTAACACGTATGCGTCACCGTACTACATAGGTCACACATATCATGCTAGAAGAGATATGAAGAGGTTCACATACCTCGCGACGATTATCGACAATAAGCAAAAAGCTCCAAGTACTACAACCTTGCTAGCCCTTTCCACTCCTCGAGTAGAATACGCTACTCTTAGTACTTTCACCTATAAAGGCCACAAACGTCTATTAAATCTTAAACACAAGTTCCCATCTTTCTACGTATCAAAGACTCCCCCCGCCACAACAGAAATCTCCTCCTCTATCGAGGCCGGCTACCAAGCCAACCAGGGGGGGGGGTTTATACATCTAACCGGGCGTGTACAATTCTACTCGAGAATACTACACAAGTCTCGCAATACTGATCCTATGTAATTACTGATTCGATTCGATTCTTCTCTTTATTATCCTTCTAAGTGATTACTGTTCAATTCTTCATTCTTCAGGCTTAAGTCAAAAGACATTGCCACAATACTAAGTTCAGTTCTATATATAGTATACAACAACTATATATTCAACACTTATGTAATTTCCAATTACAATAGGGGGACAAGATAATTACCTCGATAAGCCCAAAAATTATCCGAGTTTAATGTCGCTCCTGAGCAAGGTTTAGCTCCTCCTCCGAGTGCTCCAATCCGCTCCAAACAACCCTTAGAAGTTCTAACCAACTTCTCTTAAGTACTTCAAACAACAATGAAGATTTCCTTAGGGTTTCGTTTAGTGGCTAAAGGAAAGTATAATCGTATTTTCTGGGCTTTTATAAGTGTAACCTTGGGAATACTACAAGGTATTTGGGCCAAGGTATTTGGACATTACAACAATACTTTGGAGAGTATTTCTATACCACAAAGGGGGTATTTATACAAGACAACTAGGCTAGGGGGGGGGTGTACCCCACGGCTAGCACTACTAGGAGGGGGGGGATACTTTCGGCCAAGGGGCCTTCTCAAAGGGGGGAGGGGTGTGGCGGACGAATACAACAAGGAGAGGGGAGGGAGATTTCAAGACTTAGGCACATTTTTGGATGAAGAACTCTTCAAGCTTAGGGGGGTATTTATAGGTCAAGGAATGGCCAACCAATGGCCAAGATCCATCCAAGTGTATAGCAAGTGTAGGGCTAGGATTCACCTAAGTACACCTTATCCATCTACCACCAAAATATCCTACCTAATCCTTGACAAAAGCCAAGGCCAAATCGTCCACCATTGCCGCCCAACCTCATCCAATGTGAGGGTGACACATGTCACCCTCCCGTTGGTCCAAAATGTTTCGTCTCTCGGAAAAATCCGCAAAAATTATAAATGACATAGCCGGAAATTCCCCTACGAAAGCTGTGAAAACGTTTCGTCGAAAAACGACTCTAACCGGGTGTTGTGCACAAAAAGAATTCGGCCAAGCCTAAAGAAGTTCGAAAATTTCTACGTACGTCCCCCACGTACATACTCTGGAAATACGGGGTATAACAATGATTCCACAGTACACCGAGCCCCACAGGCGGGCCGGATTATGCCACATGATTCATCAGTACACCGTGTCCCGCAAATGGGCCGGATTACGTTATCACGTATGGATAATCAAAGTAAGCTCCGAAATAAGAAGTCCCTCCATAAAGGGCCGGATTATGTTATGTAAGATATGTAAGTTATGTGGAAAAACTTGATTAAATTCTTAAGTATGTATGTAAGACTTTGATGTTAATTCTTATTGAAAGAAGGAAAGGAACGGTTAATATACGATTGATTTCAGGAGTTAAAATGACATTCTTTTATACAGTTATGATTTGGTTGTTGCACCTTATTGCTCCATACTTGCACTGTTGTTATCGACTTCTTCGGGCTGCGTTCATGCCCGCAGGTGTTAGGTACACAGGTTGGTGATCCTTGCTCTTAGGATCTCTGTTCAGTATTTGGGAAGAAGCTCTATTCACTCCGGAGGCTTATCTTTTTGGTACGGTTTCCCTGATGTTGTAGATTTATGTACATTCAGGGGTATGGCGGGGCCCTGTCCCGCCACAGTTGTAATTCTTAGAGGTCTGTAGTCACATGTTGTGGGTCAGTTTGTAAAAAAAAAAAGGGATATAACTGTTGTTGTTTATGTATATGTATATGTGTACAGGGAGGTAGCCTTATCGGCTAACCTGTTGTTTAAATTCTCGTTGTTTTATTTTATAAGTTTCATGTATGTTCCGCTGATTATCTCTGATGTATACCTGTAAGGGTGCCCAGGTAGGGCACCAGTCGCGGGCCCGGGGTCGGGTCGTGACAATGTTATATAGTCATAAACAACTTAGCAATTAAAACCACCTTAATCAACTCTTTAGAACACAACCGACGACTAAACTAGTAACTAAATTGAATTACAATCTTAAAGGCTAAATCATGCAACTTTTCGGATTCCATCCAAATATTCCATAACACATATCATTCTTCATAATATAATCCACATGATCATTTCTAACTACTACAACATGAAATCTTGAATTTTAATAGCAAGACGGAGATTATTACCTCCTTAAGCTCAAAATGATCCAAAATCCTAAGTCGATCCTTAGCAACTCCAACTCCTTTTCTTGACGTTCCAATCCGCTCTTTGCAACCCTTAGAAGCTTGTGAAAAACTCCTCTTCTATTTCCAACTTCAAAGTTGAAGAACACCTTGGGTTTTCGCCTTGCGACTAACGTAAAAATGTGATTTTTCCGGGATCTTTCTATTGAGATATCCTTACAATACCCCTAGGGACCTTGGGTTAAAGTCTTGTGGCTAATGAACCACAAACGAAAAAATTTCTTCTTCCCTTCATGGCAAACCCGAGAGCTCTCAATAATGGACAAGAATGAAGTCTTGAATTTTCTAAGTATGGGAGTCTTGTCTTGCTACTAGTATGTATATAAAACACATTGGAGGGTCAAGATATTCACATATGGGTGGCTAGGATGAAAAGCACTTGGATCATACACAAGTGGCAAGTTGACTTTGGTCAATAATATCATGCTAGCAAGACTAATCTTCTTCAATGGTCAATGACCATTTTAACCTTGCAAATTTCGTCCAACACCATGTGGGGGGGGGGTGCCACGTGTCGCCCTCCCATTCGTCCATAAAATTCCGTAACATTCTTCCCCCCTTAGAAACATTCGTCCCCGAATGTTCTTTCGGAGTCCAATCTAATTAGATAGCGACATAGTCTCCTTTTACCGCACCCTTCATATTACATATGCCACCCATGGCCACATAACAATACGTATACTAAGATGTCAACCTTGGTACTCACAAAGCCAACTAGTCCATACTCATAATGACTTCACAGTCTGTCGTAATCATCTTTACTAGGTCTACTAGGGTCTAACGACTGTATAATCACCGGGCAATTCTCATATACCCGCTCAGCTACCACCCCAAACACTCACGGGTGTAGTTACCTCGAAAGGTTCTTATGGATTCAGGCTCTATTCCTTTACACTTGGTTGCTATCTTTCTTACTGGTCGTACTCTTTCCGTACTTCCAACTCATACTAGCATACATACATAACTTCCATACCGATTCTGGCCTCTAATCTTTGGAGTCACTCTATAAAACAATATAAGGCCATTTCCGGCTTTCACGACCTGGTTCCGGTGGAACGCGTCCACGAACCCGTAAAACAATTAACTAGACTTGGGCCTTGCACCCTCGTGACCCTGTCACGTAGCGGAACTACTACCAACTGATCCCACTCCATTTCAGGCTATGGGGCGACCCGCAATAGGTCCTCACCCCGTCCCACCGTCGCACTTAACTCTTATTCTTGGTCTATAATAAATCTTTCTACCCGAGAAGACCTTGTACATCTAAGGTCTCAGCGGTCATCAATATTCTTAGGCTCGCAATTTCCATGCTCCAAGCCTACCTTACCAGTCCCCCAGTGTTATACCCCGTATTTCCAGAGTATGTACGTAAGGAAATACGTACAAAAAGTTTGGTCTTAAAGTTAGCCTTGGACGTTTTTTTTTGTACACAACTCACTAAAAGAATCGTTTTCCGACGAAACGTTTCCACAGCTTTCGTAGGGAAAATTCCGGCTATGCCATTACTAATTTTTGCGGATTTTTCCGAGAGACGAAACATTTTGGACCAACGGGAGGGCGACACTTGGCACCCTCCCATTGATGGACTTGAATCGTCCATTGGACGAAATTGGAGAGGAAGTGCACGTTTTTTGTGCCTTGTGCACAAGTCAAGGAGTTGGTAGGATATTTGTGTGGAGTAAATCTTCACCCTACACTTGCCTTGCACTTGTCTTAATCTTGGCCATTGGTTGGCCACTTCTTGACCTATAAATACCCCCTTAGAGATGAAGAGTTCTTCATCCACAAAGTTATCTTCCAAGTCTTGAAAACAATCCTCTCCTCTCCCTTAGCCTTTCGTCCAAACACCTTCCCCCCCCCTTGAGTGAGTTTGGCCGAGGGCCTACCCCCCTAGCCTAGCCGAAATCTACCCCCCCTCCCTTGGTAGAAAAGTTGCCTTCTAGTATTGTTATAATGCCCAAAATACCCTAGCCCAAATCCCTTTGTACTTAGTAGAAGTTGTGAAGAACTTCTAAGGTTTCCTTGGAGCTATCGGAGCGTACAACTTAGGAGCTAAACCTTGCTCAGGCGCGACTTTTATCTAGGATATTATTGGGCTTACCGAGGTAAATAAACTTACCCTTCTTTTATAATTAGAGAATATATACTGTAGAAGTATAAGAATAAGTATAAATACTTAGAAGAGTATTAAAGAATAGAATTGGACTGTTATCACAGTAGAAGGGTTTAAAAGAAGAATAATTGAACTGTACTCACATAGGACTGTTTTCACAGTAGACTCATATAGCTCACCGGGTAGGGTTGTGCTGCCCGACTTTCCGTAGGATTGTGAACCCTCTGTTTAGAATGACCTTCAGAGTAGTCTAGACTTTGATAGATGTCTGTGACTATTATAGTCGACTCAAGGCGACATATTCAACTTGGCGGTGGTTTTCACGAGAAGGTATGTGATTCTTCCTAAAGCATGATATTTTACAATATATAGTACGCAGACGCATACGTGTTAATCGAATGATAACTACGGCAATGTCTTTGACTTAAGCTGAATAATACTTATGGTAATGCCTCACGCTTAAGCTCGAATAATACTTACGAATGCCTCACGCTTAAGCTCAATAACAAAGAATGAAGCATTTCAAAAGAATATCGAATCATTTTTTACAGAAGATAAATATTTGGTTTTAAAACAAAAGCTTAAGAGTTATACTAGCTTTATGGGAAGTTAGGTATAACAACTTAAGAAAGATAAAAAGGCTGTTTACTTGTTTGTTTATAAAATACTTGTATTGATTTCTGATAAGTGTAGTAAGATTTGTGTGATAAGTAGACATATTATGATGCTACCAGGGTTAGTGTCTTGAAATACTGTGTAAGGGGGTCATTCTTGCTGTGCTTACGTTGCTAACCGTAAGTCCGTTGTCTTCGTTATTGTATCACCTACCCTCGATCGTTATACAGGGCTTGCCCCTTGATGCGGTCTATACGGCCTATGCGGTCTGTGAGACTATGCGAGCAGCGGTATGCTCGTGATTGATCATTCCGGTGTTTAGCCCGACGCGGGATTCTATGCGGTCCGCTGAGACTACGCGTCTTTTGAGGCTATGCGGGCCGCGGAGCCTAGGCGGATGCCGGGTTGGCTGCCCCGATCGAGGAATACCTCATGCGGTCAGCGTGTGACCTATGCGCTGCGGAAGTCGAGGACTAGGCACGCAGATGATACTATGGGCGATTGGCCTTGCTGATCATTCGCGCCTAGAATAGACACATTACGCTTTTCCTATTCATTTGTTGTTTGTGATGTGGCACTATGTGCAATTGAACTGATTGTATTTGTGAAAAGGTTTTAAATACTTTGATTTCATTTCAGTTCTTTATAGTTTCACGTACTTGGTACCTGTTGTACTGACCTCCTTCGGGGGGCTGCGTTCATGCCGCAGGTAAGGGCAAGCAGGTGCTAGATCCGCATCCTTAGGATCTCTTTGCATTGGTGTCAGGAGCTCCATCTTCTCCGGAGGCTCTACTTTTGGTATGATCTCCCTGTATTGTAGATAGTTTGTACAGTCAGGGTATGGCGGGGCCCTGTCCCGCCATAGTTGTATATTTCCTAGAAGTGCAGTAGTCATGTTGTGCAAAGGTTTGATGTAATCGCTAAAACCTTGTTTATATATATATGCCGAAAGGCGACGTTTGTTCACATAAATCGTGTCTTATTTTATAAAGCTGCTTCTGTCTTGTTTTATATTCCGCCGTTACTCGATGTATGACTACTTGGGTGCCCTTAAGGCACGATCACGCCCCGAACGGGTCGTGACAAAAGTGGTATCGAGCGATTAATCCTCGGAAAGTGTCTGCATCGTATCTAGTAGTTCTTGATTATCGGTGTGTTGTGCACCACACCAATAATCGTGAGGCTATAGGATATTTAGGATTGGTTTCATTCTTCTCATTCCGAGATCGTGCTTTAGAGCCGTGTTATAGGTTGGACCCTCTAACGTATTCCTTTCCTGTATGCTTATGCCTCCACGTAAGGCAACCCGCCCGTGGCGGCAAGGCGTAGGAGTCGCTAGCAGACACCCAGAGTCACGAGGGCTCGTGCCCGCCTATACCGAGACGGCGTTCTATGACGCCACTGCCCCAAAGAGAGACCACATCCACACCTCCCGCCCCACACCGCGGAGGAGTTAGGGTACAAGAGATGGCCCACTATTGGCTAGAGTGTGGCCCGACACGGTGAGAGGCCGATGCGGCAGCCCAGCTCAGCCTCGGCCGCACCCGTAGTGCACCCGAGGCGAATAGTTTGAGACTACGGATTTCCTTAGTTGTAGCCGCCAGAGTTTTATGGGTCGAGGCCGGAGGATGATCCGCAGAGTTCATCCGTCACCGCAGAGGATTATCGCGGTGATCGTGGCTTCAGATCGAGTCGTGACATTCGGTTCAGACGGCCGCGTGATACCGCAATCGATTGGTTTGATTCATGGAGCTTTCCCGAGGAGAGCATGCACTCCAACAGATGGGATGAGTTTTGAGGCTTTTCACACACTTCTTGCCTCGCAGATGAGGGCACGAGCCGATAGATTCTTGTTGCCGAGAGGAGGACGCACAGGGAGTACAATGTCGAGTTTGATTCTTTGGCTCGATATGTCCACGCACCGGTAGCGATATGGAGGACCGGGTGCATCGCTATGTCACTGGGCTCGATGATTACATGGCCGAGTCTTGTGCGGGTGTGTCCCTTCAGCCAGGCATGGACATTACCCGGATGCAGGCTCATGCACTAGGATGCGAGGCGTAGAGACCGGGTAGAGCGATATCAGCAGCAGAAGAAGGCCAAGACGGCCGGTTCTTTTGGTGGTTCTCCGAGTGGGCGGCATCAGCAGAAGTCCAGATTTGCACCTCAGCCGGCGCAGAGCGCTCCTACATCAGTTTCGGTACAGCAGGAGCAGTCGGGGGCAGGTCAGGGCCCCAGGACTTCAGATTTCCAGGGTAGCAGGGGTGCCAACCGTTCGAGGTCTGCTCAGTGTGCCCGTTGTGGTAGATACCATTCGAGTCAGACTCGAGCTTGCTACACGTGTGGCCAGCAGGTCATTTCGCGAGTTTGTCCGATGCGGGCGGCAGTGGTGGTAGGCCCGCCATGTGGTGCGTTGCCGCTTCTTCATCCTCGACGCTACTCGCCCGGAGGCAAGGTACTCATGGACCAGCAGTCGCGGCGAGGTCGTGGCTCGGGTCGATTCTAGCGGTCCTCGTAACCGCATTTATGCTTTGTCCACCGACAGATCGTGAGGCCTCACCGATGTCGCCACGGTACCTTATCGCTTCGGGTTTGATGTATACGCTTTGATAGATCCGGTTCTACTGGCCCCTATATATCTCCCCTTGTTGCTAGTAGGATAGGATAGAGCCCGAGTCCATAGACCCTTTCGAGGTAGCTACGCCGATGGTGATTCGGTGGTAGCTCGGCGGGTATATAGAGCTTGTCTGTGACCATTTACGTCACGACCCTAGCCGACTTGATAGAGCCGAGATGATTGACTTCGACGTGATTATGGGGATGGATTGGCTAGCTTCTTGCTACGCCAATGTAGACCGCAGAGAGAGAGTAATGCGGTTCCAGCTCGGCGAGCCGTTGTCAGTGGGAGGAGCACGGTATCGCCGAGAGGTAGGTTTATTTCTACCTCAAGGCTAGGAAGATGGTGCGAAGGGGTATATCTACCATCTCGTTCGTGTTTGATAATCAAGCTGCGTACCAGATTTTCGCCGTTCGATGAGTCACGAGTTCCCGCACGTGTTTCGGATGACCTCCCGTATCCCTCCCGAGAGGAGATCGAGTTTTGTATAGATGTATTGCGGACACTCGGCCTATTTCCATTCCGCCATACGTAATGGCACCGCCGAGTTGAGAGAGTTGAAGGATCGCTTAGGGATTTGCCGGAGAAGCGGCTTCATCAGCCTAGTGTTTCTCCCCGGGAGCGCGGTATTGTTCGTGAAGAAGGACGGACGCCGCGCATGTGTTGATTACGCAATGAACAAGGTGACCATTAAGAACAGATACCCCTTCCCGTGATTGATGATTTGTTCGACCAGAGAGCGCGAGATGTTTCTCCAAGATTGATCTGCGTCGCTATCATCGTTCGTGTCGAGAGGTGGATGTCCCTAGATCGCATTCCGACCCAGACGCATTATGAGTTCGTGGTCATGTCTTTTGGTTGACCAATGCTCCGCGGTATTCATGGATTTGATGAACCGAGTGTTCAAACCATTTTGGACACGCTTGTGATAGTGTTCATTGATGATATCTTGGTTTATTCTCGCCAGAGAGCGAGAGCATGCGAGCATTTGGCGACTGTGGCCGACGATTCTCCAGACCAGCAGCTTATGCGCCAAGTTTTCCAAATGTGAGTTTTGGTTGACTTGATGGCGTTTCTTGGGCATATTGCCGGGCTGATGGCATTCGAGTGGATACGGCCAAGATCGAAGCGATCGAGACTTGGCCTGGACCTACTACTCCGGCGAGGTTCGCAGATTTCGGGCCTCGCGTGTTATTATCGGCGGTTCGTGGAGAAGTTTGCTTCTATCTGCGCACCATTGACTAGGCCGACTCGTAAGGCGCCAAGTTTCGATGGTGATGCTTGTGAGCACGGTTTGATTCTGAAAGAGAGATCGACGACCGCCCGTTCTTACTTCCGCAGGTCCGGATGGTTATGTCGTGTATTGTGATCGTCGGGCATCGGGTTGGGATGTGTGTTGATGCGGATGGCAGAGTTATAGCCTATGCATCCCGACACCAAGAAACAAGATACGAACTACCACACCCATGATTTGGAGTTGGCAGCTGTGATTCACGCTTTGAAGATCTGGAGGCACTATTTGTATGGGGTTCACGTGGATATTTTTACAGACCACAAGAGCCTCCAGTATATCTTCAGCCAGAGGGAGCTGAACTTACGATAGAGACGGTGGTTAGAGTTGCTTAAGGATTACGATGTTGATATCCTGTACCACCCGGGGAAGGCCAATGTTGTGGCAGATGCTCTTAGTCGTAGGTCGATGGGGAGCCTATCAGATGTGCAACCAGAGAGAAGGGACATGGTTCGTGATTTGCATCGCCAGCGAGCCTCGTGTCCGCTTGATTGATTCCGATAGCGATGGGGTTAGAGTTCGTGAGGTTGCCGAGTCTTCCATCGCCGAGGAGGTGAAGAGGCAACAGCCGAGGATCCGCTTTGATTCGATATCGTGATACGCCTTCGTGAGGCAAGCGGTCCTGAGGTAGCACCGATGGGGTGCTAAGGTTTGAGGGCAGTGTGTTCCGGATGTTTCGGACTTGGCAGAGTTCTTGGGGAAGCACACAGTGCGCGTTACTCTATTCATCCAGGGTCGACCAAGATGTACCACGACCTTAGATCTGTGTATTGGTGGGATGGCTTGAAGAGGGACGTTGCAGAGTTCGTAGCTCGGCCCGTGTTGTCAGCAGGTGAAGGTAGAGCACCAGAGGCCTGGTGGTTTGTTGCAGGCGATAGAGATCCCGACCTGGAAGTGGGAGGTAATCAACATGGACTTCATCACAGGATTACCTCGCACTCAGAGGAGACATGATTCTATTTGGGTTATCGTCGACAGGCTGACGAAATCAGCCCACTTTCTTCCCGTCAGGACGACTTTTTCGGCTGAGGATTATGCCAGACTTTACATCCGAGAGATCGTCAGACTGCATGGAGTCCCTACTTCAATCATATCTCGGCGGAGCCCGATTTACGCTAACTGGAGGTCCTTCCGAGGGTTTAGGACGCAGTGAGCCCGAGTACGGCATTTCATCCACAGACGGACAGCAGAGCGCACTATCCGCACTTGAGGATATCTTTGCGAGCCTGTGTTATTGACTTCAGTGGTAGTTGGGAGGATCATTTGCCTCTAGTTGAGTTTGCGTATAATAATAGCTACCACTCCAGTATTCAGATGGCGCCTTATGAGGCCTTGTATGGGAGGAAGTGCAGATCGCCTATAGGTTGGTTCGATGTGGGCGAGGTGCAGCTAGTGGGACCAGATTTGGTGCAGCAGTGATGGATAAGGTGAAGCTTATCCGAGCGGCTTTGACACTCGTAGTCGCATGTAAGTCGATGCAGATCATCGTCGTCGGCATCTTGAGTTCGAGGTTCATGATTGGGTTTTCCTAGCGTGTCACCCATGAAGCGGTGTGATGAGATTCGGAAGAAGAAACTCACCAAGGTACATTGGGCCGCTTCAGATTGTCCGCAGGTAGGCGGTTGCCTACGAGTTGATCTGCCGTCCGTCCGAAGCGCGGCATCCGGTTTTTCACGTATCCATCCGAGAGATGTATCGGGATCCATCTAGTGGTACACCCGACGACGATGTCCAGTGACCGAGGGGTTATCGTATAACAGATTCCCATAGCGATAGTCGATCGTCAGGTTAGGCGTCTGCGGACGAAGGACGTGGCTTCCGTCAAAGTCTTGTGGCGGAACGAGCTCAGTGAGGAGATGACGTGGGAAGCCGAGGAGGACATGAGGCAGAAGTATCCTCACCTATTCCCCACACCTCCAGGTAATTCACTTTCCTACTTGTAAATTTCCATTATCATTTATGCCTAAGTGTTATTTTGTGGCCATGTGTGGCACTTACAAACTGTTTAAGCTTCATCGATAACTGTCTTGAGAAGGAACATTCGGGACGAATGTTTCTAAGGAGGGGAGAATGTTATACCCCGTATTTCCAGAGTATGTACGTAAGGGAATACGTACAAAAAGTTTGGTCTTAAAGTTAGCCTTGGACGTTTTTTTTGTACACAACTCACTAAAAGAATCGTTTTCCGACGAAACGTTTCCACAGCTTTCGTAGGGAAAATTCCGGCTATGCCATTACTAATTTTTGCGGATTTTTCCGAGAGACGAAACATTTTGGACCAACGGAGGCGACACTTGGCACCCTCCCATTGATGGACTTGAATCGTCCATTGGACGAAATTGGAGAGGAAGTGCACGTTTTTTGTGCCTTGTGCACAAGTCAAGGAGTTGGTAGGATATTTGTGTGGAGTAAATCTTCACCCTACACTTGCCTTGCACTTGTCTTAATCTTGGCCATTGGTTGGCCACTTCTTGACCTATAAATACCCCCTTAGAGATGAAGAGTTCTTCATCCACAAAGTTATCTTCCAAGTCTTGAAAACAATCCTCTCCTCTCCCTTAGCCTTTCGTCCAAACACCTTCCCCCCCCTTGAGTGAGTTTGGCCGAGGGCCTACCCCCCCTAGCCTAGCCGAAATCTACCCCCCCTCCCTTGGTAGAAAAGTTGCCTTCTAGTATTGTTATAATGCCCAAAATACCCTAGCCCAAATCCCTTTGTACTTAGTAGAAGTTGTGAAGAACTTCTAAGGTTTCTTGGAGCTACCGGAGCGTACAACTTAGGAGCTAAACCTTGCTCAGGCGCGACTTTTATCTAGGATATTATTGGGCTTACCGAGGTAAATAAACTTACCCTTTTTTTATAATTAGAGAATATATATTGTAGAAGTATAAGAATAAGTATAAATACTTAGAAGAGTATTAAAGAATAGAATTGGATTATCACGATAGAAGGGTTTAAAAGAAGAATAATTGAATCAGACTCACATAGACTGCTTTCACAAGAGACTCATATAGCTCACCGGGTAGGTCATGCCCGACTTTCCGTAGGATTGTGAACCCTCTGCTTAGAATGACCTTGAGTAGTCTAGACTTTGATAGATGTCGTGACTATTATAGTGACTCTCTCGCGACATATTCAACTTGGGTGGTTTTCATGAGAAGGTATGTGATTCTTCCTAAAGCATGATATTTTACAATATATAGTACGGTGACGCGTACGTGTTAATCGAATGATAACTACGGCAATGTCTTTGACTTAAGCCTGAATAATACTTATGGCAATGCCTCACGCTTAAGCTGAATAATACTTACGAATGCCTCACGCTTAAGCTCAATAACAAAGAATCTGAAGCATTTCAAAAGAATATCGAATCATTTTTTACGTAAGATAAATATTTGGTTTTAAAACAAAAGCTTAAGAGTTATACTAGCTTTATGGGAAGTTAGGTATAACAACTTAAGAAAGATAAAAAGGAATTTACTTGTTTGTTTATAAAAGCCTTGTATTGATTTCATTAAGTGTAGTAAGATTTGTGTGATAAGTAGACATATTATGATGCTACCCAGGTTAGTGTCTTGAAATATTGTGTAAGGGGTCATTCTTGCCGCTTACGTTGCTAACCGTAAGTCCGTTGTCGTTATTGTATCACCTACCCTCGATCGTTATATCGGTGGCTTGCCCTTGATGCGGGTCTATACGGCCTACGCGGTCTGTGAGACTATGCGGAGCAGCGGTATGCTCGTGATTGATCATTCCGGTGTTTAGCCCGACGCGGGGATTCTATGCGGTCCGCTGAGACTACGCGTTTTGAGGCTATGCGCTGCGCGGAGCCTAGGCGGATGCCGGGTTGCTGCCCCGATGCGAGAATACCTCACGCGGGTGCGTGTGTGACCTATGCGGGCTGCGGAAGTCCGTGACTAGGCACGCAGAATGATACTATAGGCGATTGGCCTTGCTTCGATCATTCGCGCCTAGAATAGACTGCTACGCTTTTCCTATTATTGTTGTTTGTGATGTGGCACTATGTGCAATTGAACTGATTGTATTTGTGAAAAGGTTTTAAATACTTTTATTTCATTTCAGTTCTTTATAGTTTCACGTACTTGGTACTGTTATCGACCTCCTTCGGGGCCGCGTTCATGCCGCAGTAAGGCAAGCAGTGCTAGATCCGCATCCTTAGGATCTCTTTGCATTGCGCCGTGAGCTCCATCTTCTCCGGAGGCTCTACTTTTGGTATGATCTCCCTGTATTGTAGATAGTTTGTACAGTCAGGGTATGGCGGGACCCTGTCCCGCCATAGTTGTATATTTCCTTAAAGGTCTGTAGTCATGTTGTACAGTGTCGGATGTAACTGCTAAACCTTGTTTATATATATATGCCGAAAGGCGACGTTTGTTCACATAAACTGTGTCTTATTTTATAAACTGTTTCCTGTCTTGTTTTATATTCCGCTGGTTACTCTGATGTATGACTACTTGGGTGCCCCGGTAAGGCACCAGTCACGGGCCCCGGAACGGGTCGTGACACCCAGTAAACGGGTACAAAAACTTCTCATAATACCATAACCATGTTGTCTTGATCACAACGACCATTACTTACTCTATACGGACCTCATCCGTACAATTCTCTTTAAGCCTACTACGCAGCTTAATCTATTAACATGACATTCCGCTAAGTTCCTTAACATGACTTCTTAAGGGTTCACTACCCTATCAGACAACTCATCATTTTCCAATTATCTCAAAATAAAACATAAGACATTGGCGAGAATTCATTAATTGTTCCATACCTACCCGGTATCTAGTTAGTCCTTACCAACTCTTGGTAATCTAAAACCATTCTAGGCAACACGTGTCTGACCCTCAAACATAACTCCGTATAGATGTATGTCACAATACCAACTATACTATAATCATTACCAACCTGGATACGCAATCCACATAGTCCTTCCCGGTCATCACGCTTTCTCATACCGCAATCAACATAACTCGTTAGGGAGACGACCTACCAACACATTGCCACGACCGAACCTGCCCGTGATCGTGCCTTACCCCGCACCCCGGAGTCATACATCGAGAAAATCAGCGGAACATAAATCAACAACATAAAATAATGTAAGTATAAACAATAATCAGGAAAACTTGTCTTTCGGCATATATATAAACAACAACTCTTTCAACATGAACAGTTTAATCTTTTTACAAACCCCGCCACAACAAGATTACAGCACTTCTACGAATGATATGACAACAACGACGGACAGGCTCGTCATACCCCGAATGTAAGCACCTACAACAACAGGACTATACGAAGACAAGCCTCCGAGAAACGGAGCTTTCAAACGCTGAATCTGACCCTAAGAGCGAGGATCAACGATCGGCGTACTTTACTGCGGCATGAACGCAGCCCGGAGGTCGATAACAAAAAGTAGTATGTGAAATCGAAAATATCAGAAATGAAATCATAGTAGTCTATATAAAGCAGAGACATGTATGATAACAAAACTACGCTCACAATAAACAAGCAATATATCAAGTCGTGACTCACGCCTCAAAGTCATCACTCAAATATAACAATGGGTCTCACGCCACAACATCAATCATGCCCGTGGAATACCTTCCTCACCGCCAGCTTTATGATATAAAAGCACCAAGGAACACACATGAACACCGTGTCCCACTGCCATAATAAAACCGTGCGGTAAGTACGAAGGCATAGCCGACTACTAACACCTACGCACTCAACAAGGTCATGCGAATCAGATTATAAGATCTGTCACGCCACATGATCAAAGCCGCCACTTGCCCGCAGATCTAATGCGCGTCTAGTCTCGAACTTTCCAGACTCCGCATAGGCCAATCTCATCGCCCGCATGAGGTATTCCCGCATCGAGGGTAGCTACTCCCAAGATCGCCCCGACTTCGATCCGCATGGCCACATGGACCGCATGCCCATAAAGGACGCACACTAACTCGAACTCGTAGCTCGCGATAGGCCCTCGGGACTGCATGAGGTATTCTCGAATCATAGGTCCATCGACCCGCCTGAGTCTACCCCGCATCGGAGGGCAGCTTAACCCCCGGAATCATCTCAAGAGATGAGTGATGTAAAATACTAACACAACCGCTTATCGTTAAACAACATAAGCACAACAAAGGAAAACCCCTTTACACAACATCACAAGATACTAACACACGTAGCATCCTAGCATGTTTACTTATCAATCAACAAGAAAGTATTACAAGTCTATCACAAACCAACACAATCAAGTTATACACACAAGGTACTTTCCACTATATGCCAACAAGTTCGGGGTTTTATCCCCAAAGTACTTCATACATTTAATCTTTAAAAGATACGTTACTTTCACAATGTCACACAATACCGTAGTATAAATATAGAGTGACTATCTTTTTAAAGTAAATCAATTACTTCTCTTTGTAAAATCAAGTAGCAACATTCTTTTCCAATGTTCAAGTTTGCCTAATTTCCAATGTTCAAGTTTGTCTAATTTCCAATGTTCAAGTTTCTCATTTTTCGAAAGGGTTTCGCAGTTCATAGTATTAATCACTTAAGAATATCATTCTCTTTTAAACCATCTGAGAAACATAAGCCTTATATGTGAGTAGGATATTCTTGTTTATAAAAATCTTATTACCAGCCCATGATCTAGAAATATCATTTTGTCTCATCTTAGCTTCTATGCAGATGGAAGTTTCTACCGTTTTAATAATACTTAATTATTAAAAACATTTCCTTTTATTAACGCCGCAGTTGGTTTGTCAGACACATTCTCGATTCAAATCAAGAAACATTCTTAAGCCGTTATACCTAACTTCCCATAAAGCTAGTATAACTCTTAAGTTTTCAAAAAAACAAGTATTACTTCTTCTCAAAATGATTCACAAATCTTTTGAAATACTTCAAGTTCTTTATTAACACATAACAAGCCGCTTATAGTTCAAATCGCTACCTTTCAAGAACCACAAGTATTTTCTTATCAACATAAAGCTATTATAACCAACTTCCCATAAAGCCGTTATAACACTTTATGTTTTAAACCAATCAAATACATTTAGCACACGTACGCTCACCGCATACATAGTTCACACATATCATGCTAGAAGAGATAGGAAGAGGTTCACATACCTCGCGACGAGTATCGACTAATAGCAAAACGCCCAAGTACCTCCAACCGTCGGCTACTCCTAAGCCAAGTAGATCGCGCCATACGTAGTACTTCAACCTATAAGGCCACGCGCGCTTATTAACATTTAGATCCCTTCAGAACATTCTACGTAAAATTCGGCGACCTCTCCCGCAACAACGTAAATCTCCTCTCTAACGGTCGCTACCAAGCCAACCGGGGGTTATACGCCTAACCCGAACGGGTACAATTCTACTCCACAAGATTACTACACAAGTCTCATCAGAATACACCCTATGTAATTACGGTTTAGTTCGGTGCTTAAGTCCAAAGACATTGCCAACTAACTATGTTCGATTCTATATATAGTATACTTCAACTATATAGTCTAACAATCATGTAATTTCCAATTACAATAGAGGACAAGATAATTACCTCGATAAGCCCATAATTATCCAAGTATAAAGTCGATCCCGGCAATCGCTTAGCTCAACTCCGTGTTCACCCGCTCCAACAACCCTTAGAAGTTCTAACCAACTTCTACTTATGACTCCAACTAACTATGGAGATTTTCCTGTGGTTTCTTTGTGGTGACGGAAAGTATAATAGTATTTCGGGCTTTTTATAGGTATAACCTTAGAGTACTACAAGGTATACGGCTAAGGTAATTTGGGCATTATAACAATACTTTTGAGAGTATTTCTACCAAGAGGGGGGTGTATTATACGAGACAACTAGGCTAGGGGGGGGGTACCCCACGGCCACACGACAAGGAGGGGAAGAGGCTCTCGCCGAGGGCCTTTCAACGGGCGCGAGGGGCTCTTGGACGAGAGTCAACAAGAGGGAGGAGAGGGGTTTCCAAGACTTAGAACAAGTGAAGAGTGGATGAAGAAGTTCATCAAAGAGGGGGGTATTTATAGGTCTAGCAAAGGCCAACCAATGGCCAAGATCTTGCCAAGTGCAAGGCAAGTGTAGGGCCAAGATCTTGCCAAGTGCACCTTATCCATCTACCACAAAATATCCTACCAACCCCTTGACCAAACAATGGCCATTCGGCCAACTCCCTTTACCGCCCAAGGTGTTCCAATGAGAGGGTGACAACCGCCGCCTCTCTTGGGTCCAAAATGTTTCGCCTCTCGGAAAAATCCGCAAAAATTAAAAATGACATAGCCGAAATTCCCTACGAAAGTCGTGGAAAACGCTTCACTAAAAACGACTTAACCGTGTTGTGAACAAAAGAATTCGCCAAGCCTAAATCACAAGTTCAAATTTTCACGCACGCCCCACGCATATACCGAAATACGGTATAACAACAGCTCTATCGCACGATCTCAGAGTGAGAAGAATGGAAACCAATCCTAAATGTCCTGCAGCCTCCTGATTATAGATGTGGTGCACATCACACCGATAATCAAGACCTTACTAGACACGGTATGTAGACACTTTCCGAGGACTAACTGCTCTGATACCACTTTTGTCACGACCCGACCCCGGGCCGCGACTGGTGCCCTACCTGGGCACCCTTCCAATCATACAACACCAAAACAACTGCGGAAAATAAGTAACACATTTTTTTTTAACCAAGGCAAAGCCGATAAGGCTGCCATAATATAAATCACCCAAAAAGGGCTTACACTATCCAAAAATGTAATTACAACTCTAACCACCCAAATTTCTACGTGAATACAGCACTTAAGATTTGAACAAATAGTATGACGGGACAAGGCCCCGCCGCACTCCCGAATATACATAGTCATGACAACTCAAACATCGAGCCATCTCAAAATGCCAACCAGATCCTAAGCTCGTGGATCCACAATCGTACCTAAACTCGCGACATTTAACGCATTCGGGCCGCATAACAAAAATTTAATATGGAACGGAAAAAGGTACAAGAAACAAATCATAATCGCATAAAAGAATGACAGGCAAGTATAAAAAGGGTATATACCGGATCCTACCGTGTCATTACCATCTCGTGAACTTAATCGCACTTATTATCTTTTCCCATTTTTCAATGAAAGTTATAGTCACTTTCTTACGCATATACTTAGGAAAAATCGTCAAGTTCATTACCATATAACTTACTTATCTTTCATAACATAATCCGCCCTTTATGGAGGGACGATATACTACCCGACCCAACTGGGACGCGATCAGTCACACAAATATCAAAGCGCGTGGAATTCCTTCCTCATCGCCGGCGATCTATGACATAAATCATACTCGTGACGCGCCTGTGGCATCCTACTCACCGTCGGCGCATACATATACAATACATATATATACCTTGCCGTGGAATCCTCCATCATCGCGGCAATTGTAGGTGTAACATATAACCAGTGACACGCCTGGCATCCTACTCACCACAGACACGTATACAATACACACATATATATATATATATATATAACGCGCCGCATGCCCCTAATCCTCATCGTATAAAGACGGCCATAACGCGCTCCTCGGCATCCTCATCGTAGGTACAGTCTTCGCGGGAGCTAGCCCATGGAATAAGAATATAACATGCCCCTAATCCTCATCGTGGGTACATGTCTTCACGGGAGCTAGCCCACGTGAGTAATAGTCGACATAGCATGGTCGCACGCCGAATCCTCATCGATAAGTACGCCATGGGTAATAAAACAACCGAATCTAACCCGCCCCGGTCACATGCCCTAATCCCACATCGTATAAGCGTGTCCAAGGATCAATCATAATGGAAGCATACCCGTGGAATCTCACATCACCGCTTTGACGCTCCAAGTAAACTTACAACAAGACAGTCGGCCCTCCAATTGAGAGTCACGACAACGTAAACATATAATACTTGCACTCAAAGCTATCACAAGCAAACATAGGCAAGTTTATTAAACCTTTAGACTTCCATTTTTATAAACTCGTGGCACTTTCGTTTCACACATAAAAATCCAGGAATTTAACCCAAAGTACTACGCACCTCTACTCCTTTAAAATGACTCTTTTTCAAATAAAACTTCCAAGATACTAATAACCGTAGTATCAAGTCATATATACTTTTCAAGACAAGTTACAATACCTTTTAGAAATACAATTATAGGCTTCTAAATCACATGACTTCTTTCTTTAAAACCTTAAGCAATTAGTACCTTTAAAACAATTTGCCCTTCTTTATTTCAAGTCATTTCTTTGCTTACATTACTGAAGAAACCCATTCTTTTAATCTTTCATAAAGTTGTTATAACCAACTTCCCATAAAGCCGTTATAACTCTTTATGTCTTAGACAATTTCATTCCTTTTATAACCAAGAGACTTATACTTTCAAATCGAATTACATAGCTTTCAAAATACTTCAAGTCTCTTAACTTTTAAGAAAACCAGTTTCTTAACTTAGAATGGCAAGAAATCAATACTTTCCAAATCAAGTATTCTATGCTTTTAAATCAATTCATTTCTTCCTTTAAGAATCAAGTCCCGTAACTTGAAAAATAAAGTCTCTTAACCTTTTAAGAATTTGAGGTTCATAGCCTTAAAACCTCATACGTAAATTCTTATAAATTAAGTAACATATACTTTGGTGCGTTGTGAATAAGTTATACTTATTTATAACGATCTTAATCAAGTAGTCATGATCTAGAAAATGTAATACAATTTTGTCTTATCTTAGCTTCTATGCAGATGGAGAATTCTACTTGTTTTTAACTTAATTGATTGTCATTACATTTTCCTTTATTAACGCTGCAGTGGCTTGTTCGATACTTATTCTCATTTGTGCCGAAACTTAGCCAAGTCAACTTGGCTCCAAAATACCTCCTAACGACTCTTACCAACATCCCCCATAAGACTTGGTAAGAACTTAGGATAACTTAGACATAACCCTTACGTAGAGTTAATCAACATACATACCTCTTAACTTCTAAGAGTAGAAGGAATCATGAAATAATACCACATGTATATTCCATACATAGAATCATGTCAAAAGAAGGAAGAGGTTCACATACCTCGCGACGATTATCGACAAATAGCAAAATGCTCCAAAGTACTTCAACCTTGCTAGCTATTCCATCCTTCAAGTAGAATACGCTATACTTAGTACTTCAACCTAAAATGGCCATAATACGTCCATTAACCTCTAGCTTCGAACGTAGAATATTCTAAGTGCAAAGTCACTAAATTCTACGGAAAATCGGACAGCACATCCTTTGTTTCTACATACTTTGCCCCCTTTTTCAAGGCCGAATTCAATAACCAAACACGCCACATTTAAGGCTCAATACAACAACCAATCAAAGGGGATTACACGCCTACAATACGTGTAAAATTCTGCCCCACAATTAATACCAACTAAGTCCTTAATCAAGGCCATTCTCGGCTAACTTATTCAATAACACAAAGTCATTTCCAATTCTTTTTCAATCCAACTTCTTAGGTCTAACATGTTATATAGTCATAAACAACTTAGCAATTAAAACCACCTTAATCAACTCTTTAGAACACAAGCGACGACTAAACTAGTAACTAAATTGAATTACAATCTTAAAGGCTAAATCATGCAACTTTTTGGATTCCATCCAAATATTCCATAACACATATCATTCTTCATAATATAATCCACATGATCATTTCTAACTACTACAACATGAAATCTTGAATTTTAATAGCAAGACGGAGATTATTACCTCCTTAAGCTCAAAATGATCCAAAACCCTAAGTCGATCCTTAGCAACTCCAACTCCTTTTCTTGACGTTCCAATCCGCTCTTTGCTACCCTTAGAAGCTTGTGAAAAACTCCTCTTCTATTTCCAACTTCAAAGTTGAAGAACACCTTGGGTTTTCGCCTTGCGACTAACGTAAAAATGCGGTTTTTCCGGGATCTTTCTATTGAGATATCCTTACAATACCCCTAGGGACCTTGGGTTAAAGTCTTGTGGCTAATGAACCACAAACGAAAAATTTTCTTCTTCCCTTCATGGCAAACCCGAGAGCTCTCAATAATGGACAAGAATGAAGTCTTGAATTTTCTAAGTATGGGAGCCTTGTCTTGCTACTAGTATGTATATAAAACACATTGGAGGGTCAAGATATTCACATATGGGTGGCTAGGATGAAAAGCACTTGGATCATACACAAGCGGCAAGTTGACTTTGGTCAATAATATCATGCTAGCAAGACTAATCTTCTTCAATGGTAAATGACCATTTTAACCTTGCAAATTTCGTCCAACACCATGTGGGGGGGTGCCACGTGTCGCCCTCCCATTCGTCCATAAAATTCTGTAATCCTCGTGGGTCCCACAAAATGTAAAATTCCTCGGGTGGGCCCCACATGACCAAATCCGTAAAAATAAATTTCCATAATGATAATAAGTTCCATACTTTTTCAATTAATGCATTTTGAGAATCCAATTCTCCTCAACGAACATTTTTCCTTTCCGACGTTCGGAAGATTTTCCGTCGGAAAAACAATTCTTCCTTTCGTACCAATTTCAAGTCTTGAGTTCCTTACGTACATTCTCTTAAACATGTCCTGGAGTTACGGGGTGTAACATACATAATCCAATGGCTTCCCCCGATTTCTTATCGTTCAAGTGTCTACTCGTCTTACCTTTATTTTATTTTTTCATTTCAAGTTGCCCTGGGGTCTCTTACCTCCCCGTATTTCCTACTATCCTTCTCGTCAGTACAGATTTTGCCACCTTTCCTCGAGGTGTTCCTACTGACCATCATTTCTAATGGTCTTTATACTAGTCTGGGTAACTATACCTTGGGAAACCTTCATAATTGTAATTGCATTCTCCTTATTATTCTGGTCATAACCCTTCATCATACTAATTACTAACCCAAAATATTTCTTCCTCGCTCCTGGGTCACACATTTCCATTTATGCTTATTACTAGCATTTATATCCTTAAGAAACATCCTCGACCATTTTCTAATGTCGTTCTCAATTACCCCAACACAATACTTTTCCCACGGTTATCTAAAACTGTAACTTATGGCATGACGACACTGGAGATCTTACCTGTCTCACATCCATCGCCTAATACCCTAGGTACACATAACCCCATAGTACGTAAAACTATCCTTTTACGTGGGGGAGAAAGCTTATCTCCCTTCACCATCTTAATCATCAAGTGCCACCTTATAATCGTATAGATTTTTAAGACCTACCAGCGATGTCTTCTGTTTTCCACAGGCAGCACTTATACTTATCTTATTCTTGCCTTGCGCATTTTTCCTGAAATTATTCAGAATGTCATGGCCCTGACTGCCACATTAAACCAATTCTAAGTACCTCCAAAGACACTTAACATAAAATCCTTCAATAATCGTACGTCCTTATCCCCGTCTCTTAACGTTCAAATTCAAATCAATAATTTTAATAAAACAAGTCACATAGACTCCACAATTTTATGTCAAAGAAGGAAGTAGTAACTTACATTTTACTAGCACTTCCATTTCAATCGATAACCGCCTCACCGGGAAACTGGAATCGAACCCACCTCTCTCTACAGTCAATATTGGCATACTAGAAGTCAACTAGTCCATACCCATAATGACCTCAAAGTCCGTCGTATCCAGATCTATTAGGTCTGCTAGGGTCTGACGACTGTATCATCACTGGGCAATTTCATATACCTGCTCAGCTACCACCCAATCTCTCACGGTGTAGCTTCTTTGAAAGGTTCTTATGGATTCAGGCTCTATTCTTTTACACTTGGTTGCTCTCTTTCTTATTGGTCGTACTCTCTCCGTACTCCCAAACTTATTCCAGCATACGTACATAACCCCCATACTGATTTTGGCCTCCAATCTTTGGAGTTACTATATCGAACAATATAAGGCTATTTTCGGCTCTTACGACCCGGTTCCGGTGGAACGCGTCCACGAACCCGTAAAACAATTTACTAGACTTGGGCCTTGCACCCTCGTGACCCTGTCACGTAGCGGGACTACTACCAACTGATCCCACCCCATAAACGGGTACACTAACTTCTCATAATACCATAATCGTGTCGTCTTGATCACAACAACCATTACTTACCCCACATGGATCTCATCCGTACTATCTTCTTAAGCATACCACGTAGCTTAATTTACAAACATAGTCTTCCATTAGGTCCCTTAACATGATTTCTTAAGGGTTCATTACCTTCTCAGATAGCTCATCATCTCCTAATTATCTCAAATTAGTACGTAAAACCTTGATGATAATTCATTAAATTGTTTCATACCTTCCCAGTATCTATTTAGTCCTTACCAATCCTTGGTAATCCAAAATCATTCTAGGCAACACGCGTCTGACCCTCATACATAAATCCGTATAGATGTATTTCACTATACCAACTATACAACAAGTATTACCAACCTGGATACGCAATCCACATAATCATTCCTGGGTCACTGTTGTCTTTCTCATAGCTGCAATCAACATAACTCGTTAGGGAGAGACGACCCTAACAACACAACTCTATCGCACGATCTCAGAGTGAGAAGAATGGAAACCAATCCTAAATGTCCTGCAGACTCCTGGTTATAGATGTGGTGCACAACACACCGATAACCAAGACTCTACTAGACACGGTCTGTAGACACTTTCCGAGGACTAACTGCTCTGATACCACTTTTGTCACGACCACCCAGTGGCTCGCGATCGTGCCCTACCCGGGCACCCTTACAGTAACCATCGAGAAAGCCAGTGAACATACATAAATCACACAACTTAAACTGTAGCAGTAAACAATCAAGCTGGCCGATAAGTGCCGCTTTCCCGATATATATGTACAAGTAGTCAAAAGCAGTTACATCCTTTTTATTTACAAACTGACTCACATACATGACTACAGACCTCTAAGAATTTTGACATAACAACTGTGATGGGACAGGGCCCCGCCATACTCCTGAATGTACAACAACCGATAATACCAGGGATCTGAACCAAAGATAAGCCTACGGAGTAATGGAGCTTCTCAACAGCTGAACAGTGATCCTAAGAGTGAGGATCAGCAACCTGTATAACTCTACCTGCGGCATGAACGCAGCCCCCCGAAGGAGGTCAGTACAACAGGTACCAAGCATGTGAAACTGAAAGTACTGAAATGAAATCATATAGTCTAAAATAAAGCTGGAGACATGTATGATAACTCCAATAATAGTACCCTGTGCCTTACTAACAACGAGAGTAAAAAAGAGAATACTTTACTGCATAAAAATAAGAGGCTCATGATCAAATTAGGGCCACCCGCCTGTAGTATCATTAAGTAATCCTACTTCTAGGACTATTTCACCCCGCATAGGCCATATGGAGCCGCATGAGGTAATCCTCGCATAGACTGTATCCGCCCGCATAGGCCGTATGGACCCGCATGAGGTAATCTCCTCGCATAGGAGTGGTCCGCCCCGCATGGGACTATTTCACCCGCATGAGCCCTACGGACTCGCATGAGGTATTCCTCGCATCGTGGGGAGTAAATCCACAGAATATGCAAATGCAACAAGCCCGGGGAATGACCCCGTAATGAACAATATATCACTAGCACAACCGGTTATCATACCTAACATAAGCACTACCGGCTTATCACAACTATCATAAGCAGGTTAAGACATCCCCTAACTTTTTATTAGCCTTAATTATCATGCACTCTCATTTTAGTATTACTTAAGGCACTAACATGTCATTAACATATCCGGGAATTTAACCCAATGTACTACGTACTTCCGTTCCTTTAAAAAAAGAACCATTTTTATATAAAAACCTCAAGATACTAACACCCGTAGTATCAAGGCATGTCTATTTTTCAAATCAAGTTACTTCACCTTTAGAAATTCACTTCAAGGCTTTAAAACCAAGTAACTTCTTCTTTCATGTCACGACCCGATTCCGGGCCCGTGACTGGTGCCTTACCCCGGGCACCCTAGTGATACAACATCAGAGTAATCAGCGGAACATAAAACGATACAAGACATATTATGAAATATGAAACAATAATCTGAGAAAAACTTGCCTTTCGGCATATATATAAATAACAACTTTTTCAACAGGAACAGTTTAATCCTTTTTACAAACCCTGCCCACAACAGTACTACAGACCTCTAAGAAAAGATACGACAACAATGGCGGGACAGGGCCCCGCCAAACCCCTGAATGTAAACACCTACTACGACAGGGGACTATACCACTGATAAGCCTCCGGAGAAACGGAGCTTCCCAAACGCTGAACTGTGACCCTGAGAGCTAGGATCAACGACTGGTGTACCTCAACCTGCGGCATGAACGCAGCCTCAAGGAGGTCGATCACTACAGTAGTATGTGAAACTAAAAATAAATACTGTAAATGAAATCATAGTAGTCTATACAAAGCAGGAGACATGTATGATAACCAAACTACAGTTCACCATAAATAAGCCGTCATGTCAAGTCAGGGACTCACGCCCTCAAGTCATCACTCAATTTAACAATGGGTCTCACGCCCACCACATCAATCGTGCCCGTGGAATACCTTCCTCACTGCCGGCAGTTTATGATATACAAGCACCAAGGAATACACATGAACACCAGGTCCCACCTGTGTCCTAATAAAACAAGACAGTAAGTACGAAGGCATAGCCGACTACTAACACCCATGCACTAACAAGGTCATAAGTCGTGTCATGATATCCGTCTGCACCGCCACATGATAAAAGCCGTCACCGCCTGCAGATCAAATGTGCGCGTCTAGCCCTCGAACTCTCCGCACCCGCATAGGCCGAGATAGGCCCGCATGAGGTATAACCCCGCATCGAGGGTAGCTACTCCGGCATCGCCCCGACTCGCAGTCCGCGTAGCCAAGGACCGCGTGACCACAAGGGCCGCACACTAACCCGAGCTCCCGTAGCTCGCACGGATCCCCGACCCGCATGAGGTATTCTCGAATCATGGTCCTGCATCACCGAGTCTACCCCGCGACGGAGGCGCCTTAACCTCCGGACACAAGTCAAGGTGAGTGGTACAATACCAACATAACTACCGATAGTTAAACAACTTTAAGCGCAATGAGGAAAACCCTTTACACTAACATCACAAGATACTAACACACGTAGATCCTAACATGTTTACTTTATCAAATCAACAAGAAAGTATTACAAGGCTATCACAAACCAATACAATCAAGTTATTCACACAAGGTACTTTCTACTAAAAAGTTCGGGTATCTATCCCCAAAGTACTTCACACATTAAATCTTTAAAAGATCTGTTTCTTTCACATAAGTCACACAATACCCGTAGTATAAAAATAGAGTGACTGTCCTTTTAAGAAAACCATAACTCTTACCTTTGTAAAATCAAGTAACAACATTATTTTCCAAACGTCCAAGTTTGCCTAATTTCAAATGTTCACGTTTCTCATTTTAGAAAGGTTTCGTAGTTCATAGTCTTATTCGTTTAAGAATATAATTCTCTTTTAAACAATCGGAGAAACATAAGCCTTATATGTGAGTAGGATATTCTTGTTTATAACAATCTTATTACAGCAGCCATGATCTAGGAAATAACATTTTGTCTCATCTTAGCTTCTATGCAAATGGAAGTTTCTACTGGTTTTAATAATACTTAATTATTCAATACATTTTCCTTTATTAAAGCTGCAGTGGTTTGTCGATACACATTTCTGATTTCCGAAATCAGTAAAACATTATCCCTTTTAAAAATCAAGTACTCATTACTCACGAATGAGGTTTCACACAAATTTCATATAATTCATTTAAGTTAAGTCTCTTATCTTACAAGATCAAGTCTCTTAACTTCTAAAATAATTAAAATCATTCGTTTTATCTTTCTTAAGCCGTTATACCTAACTTCCCATAAAGCTAGTATAACTCTTAAGCTTTTAAAACCAAGTACACTCTTCTTTTAAAAACAGTTCTTAATTCTCTTGAACTACTTCAAGATTATTATTATTCGGGCTTAAGTCAAAAGACATTGCCGTACAACTACGTTCAATTAACACACGTACGTCTACCGTACTACATAGTTATACACACATCATGCTAGAAGAGATAGGAAGAGGTTCACATACCTCGCGACGATTATCGACTATTAGCAAATCGCTCCACGGCTATAACCCGGCTAGCCTGGTCCACCTTCTCAAGTAGCACATGCTACTCGCAGAACATTCAACCTATACAGGTTACACAAGTCTATCAAAGTCTAGACTACTCGGTAGAATAAATCTAGATGCAAGATCCTACGGGAAATTGGGCAGCCCTTCCCTACCCGTCAAACTACACAAGTCTACTGTAATACAGTCCTATGTAATTACAGTTCAGTTCAGTTCTTCAGGCTTAAGTCCAAGGACATTGCCACAACACTAAGTTCAAATATATATATAGTATACTTCAACTATATATTCCTACAACATGTAATATCCAATTACAATAGGGGAACCAGATAATTACCTCGATAAGCCCATAATTATCCAAGTATCATGTCGATCCTTAGCAACGCTTAGCTCCTACTCCGGGTGCTCCAACCCGCTCCAAACAACCCTTAGAAGTTCTACGCGACCTCTATTTAAAACTCCAACCAACTATGGAGATTTTCCTTAGGGTTTCGGTTTGAGACAAAAAGGACATACGGTAGTATTTCCGGGCTCTACGTATAGAGGTTTCTTTGGAATACTACAAGGTATACGGCTAAGGTAATTTGGGTATAGTAACAATACTTTTGAGAGTATTTCTACCAAGAGGGTGGGGTATTATACGAGACAACACCACAAGGGGGGGGTATTATACGAGACAACACCACAAGTGGTGTATACCCTCTACCTACCCCACTGGTGGGTACTCGCCGCTGGGAGGAAGCTCGCCAAGAGGCCTTCTCAAAGGGGAGGACGAGAACCATAAGGAAGGGAGGAGGATTCTAACACTTAGAAATATTTAGGATGAAGAAGTTCATCAAAGGAGAGGGTATTTATAAGACAAGCCAAGGCCAACCAATGGCCAAGATCTAGCCAAGTGCATAGCAAGTGTAGGCCAAGATTCACCCAAGTGCCCCTAGTCCCTACTCCCAAAACCCTCACAAATATCTACCAAAAATATCTACCACTGACACCCCCAATTCGCCCAAGCGCCACCTTGCTCACCAACGGTGCAGGTGCAGCCGCCTCTCGTTGGTCCAAAATGTTCGCCTCTCGGAAAAATCCGCAAAAATAAGAAAAGACATAGCCGAATTTTCCTCGCAAGTTATGTAAAACGCTTCGCCGAAACGACTCTAACCAAAGGTTGTGCCCAAATGTTATTCGCAAGCCACTAGGCGGGGTGACACGTGTCACCCTCCTATTGGCCCAAAATAAAACATCTTCCAAAATATCCACAATGGCCAAAATCTCAAAACAAAGTGGTTCCACAAAATCGTAAATTTCTCCCGTGGGCCCCACGTGACCATTTCCGAAAATAAAATTCCATAATTCTCTAATATTCCAGGAAGTCCGAATACCAAATCTGGGAATCCAATTCCCATTAACGAACCTTTTTCCTTCACAAAAACCGGAAACTTTTCCGTGGAAAAATCACCTCTTTCTTCCTTTCCAATCTTTCTGTCGTATTCTCGTACGTACGTCCTCGCATACATACCCTGGAACTACGGGGTATAACATTCTTCCCCCCTTAGAAACATTCGTCCCGAATGTTCCTTCTAAGTCCCCAAACATACCAGCGCCGATATAGTCTCTACTACTATACTTATGAGAACAATCCTGCCACACCTGGCCATGGAAACACCTGCGCAAAACTTACATCCAAGTCTACGAGGAAACACCTCTACATCACCACAAATACCTCTTCCTGGGGTCAAAATATACTTCCTTAGTCACTGATACCACTTTGTCACTTTGTCGCGAGCCTTGCTCCGACGACCCAACAAATGGTACCGGGCTGCTTGCGATCCCTGAGTCATGCCCTCACGGCCGTATTCTCAGGACGTGCCATACGGAGAGCCACGGTTCGGTTCGTTTCGTGGTAGAGGCTCGCCTCTTTATACGCCACTTCCGAACAACAATACGAAGACCGGACGTCGCCTCCTAAGTCGGACGGCAAATGCTAACATATGTGCAACCCGCCTATCCTTCACATGAACTCACAAAGGCCCAAAGTAACTCGCTAAGTTCCTTCGCTTTCCAAAACTCGTCACACTCGTCCGGTGGTACTTTCAAGAAGACCGACCGTCGACCTGAACTCTAAGCGTCGTCGCCGATTATCCGCACGATTCCTTTGAGCTGCCAGAACTTCTTCTAGACAAGCTTCTCACTAACCACAGTCTGCTGGAACAAGCCTGAACCAACTATCTGAACCTTGCCAACATCGAACCAATTGACCAAGAACTTACACTTCCGCCCTACAAGGCTTCATAAGGCGACATCCGAACACCGAAATGGTAGCTTAAACGCTCCTCCACAGAGACAACAATCCTCACAACTACCCGTAAATCCAAACACCGCCCGAGGCGAATGCGATTCTCGAGACTCACCAGTCCTTAACCCGCTGGTAAAACTTCCGTAAACAAAAACAGCCGTAACACTGGCTCCACTGCGCCATAAGGTGAAGGTAGGCACCCGCAGCCTTACAACCTTCCGATAAATCAACATCGCCAAGTGAACGGTCCCGATCAAGAACACGGCTGGTCGCCCCATCGCCCGACCACCGGCCGAACGATCCACGAACTCGCACGTTGGTTAACTAAACTTGGGCCTAACACACTCGTGACCCTACAACAAGGCGACCACCACAACCGGACCACCACCAACCATGCCGCGGGTTGACCCGCAACGTGGCCTCAACCCGACCCGGCAAGGCGCAAAATACTATCTCCCCGAAGGAACAATCTTACTAAACACGTTACGAAAACCTAGCGGTCTTCTTAGCTCAACTACCCTCTTTCATTTCATACTACTTAGGGACCTCTCCCAAACATAGCTCACGTGCACTATGCACTCCGATAAGGATCAAACATAACACTACACCTTTACTCGAGATGGCCTTACCTCTAAGGTCTCTCTACGTTTCTACTCGCTGCATAAGCCCGCATACAGGCCATGCTCAAGCCCAATCAAGAATTACTCTTGCACAACCTCTCTTAGGTAGTCATCAAGACTCGCGGACAACGGTATACTCTCCGTAGCCAAATCCATAGCTAGTAATGTGGTCGCCTTTGCAATCTAAATTCTGCTTCGATCCGTGGCGAAGGTTCAAATATCATGGCCGCAGTAGGAATCGCCGCCGCTGCTAAACTCTGGGCTAGCGACGCCGCAGAAATCCCGAATGAAGCACTACCCTAGGTAATGATTGGGCTGTGCCCTCGCAACCCTTCAGTATTCTACTCGCAGCCTCCGCCGCTTTGCCCTCTGGGCGGGTTGCCTGCGCGAGGCATAACGGTAGTGGAAAGAAATACGCTCGGAGGGTCCAACTTAAAACACAAGCTCAAGGCACGACCTCGAGTGAGAAGAATAGAAACCAATCCTAAATATCCTATAGCCTCGATTATTGGTGTGGTGCACAACACACCGATAATCAAGACTTCACCGATATGGTCTCAGACACTTTCCGAGGATAACTTTGCTCGATACCACTTTTGTCACGACCCGATTCCGGCCCGTGATCGTGCCTTACCCCGCACCCTAGTGATACAACATCGAGTAATCGTGGAACATAAACGATACAAGACATATTATGAAATATGAAACAATAACTGAGAAAACTTCGCTTTCGGCGTATATATAAATAACAACTTTTTCAACAGAATGCTTAATCCTTTTACAAACCCCGCCACACAACAAGATTACGGACTTCTAAGAAAAGATACGACAACAATGGCGGACAGGCCCCGCCAAACCCCGAATGTAAACACCTACTACGACAGGGACTATACCATCGATAAGCCTCGAGAAACGGAGCTTCCCAAACGCCGAATCGTGACCACGAGAGCTAGGATCAACGATCGTGTACCTCAACTGCGGCGTGAACGCAGCCTCGGGCGAGGTCAAGACAAAATGCGAGTATGTGAAACTAAAAATAAATCAGAAATGAAATCATAGTAGTCTATACAAAGCAGAGACATGTATGATAACCAAACTACGATTCACTATAAATAAGCCGTCATGTCAAGTCGTGACTCACGCCTCAAGTCATCACTCGATTTAACAACGGGTCTCACGCCACCACATCAATCATGCCCGTGGATTACCTTCCTCACTGCCTGCAGTTTATGATATACAAGCACCAAGGAATACTCATGAACACCGTGTCCCACCGTGTCCTAATAAAACAAGATCAGGTAAGTGCGAAGGCATAGCCGACTACTAACACCCACGCACCAACAAGGTCATAAGTCGTGTCATGATATCTGTCTGCATCGTCACATGATAAAAGCTGGTCACTCGCCCGCAGTATCAAATGTGCGCGTCTAGCCCTGGAACTCTCCGCAGCTCCGCATAGGCCAGTCAGATAGGCCCGCATGAGGTATAACCCCGCATCGAGGGTAGCTACTCCCGCATCGCCCCGACTCGCAGCCCGCATGGCCACGCGACCGCGTGACCACGCGGTCGCACACTAACCTGGAGCTCCCGTAGCTCCGCATGGATCCCCTGGACCCGCATGAGGTATTCTCGAATCATGGTCCCAGACCGCCTGAGTCTACCCCGCATCGGAGGGCAGCTTAACCTCCGGACACAAGTCAAGGTGAGTGGTACAATACCAACATAACGGCTGATAGTTAAACAACTTTAAGCGCAGTCGAGGGGAAAACCCCTTTACACTAACATCACAAGATACTAACACACGTAGCATCCTAACATGTTTACTTTATCAAATCAACAAGAAAGTATTACAAGGCTATCACAAACCAATACAATCAAGTTATTCACACAAGGTACTTTCTACTAAAAAGTTCGGGTATCTATCCCCAAAGTACTTCACACATTAAATCTTTAAAAGATCTGTTTCTTTCACATAAGTCACACAATACCCGTAGTATAAAAATAGAGTGACTGTCCTTTTAAGAAAACCATAACTCTTACCTTTGTAAAATCAAGTAACAACATTATTTTCCAAACGTCCAAGTTTGCCTAATTTCAAATGTTCACGTTTCTCATTTTAGAAAGGTTTCGTAGTTCATAGTCTTATTCGTTTAAGAATATAATTCTCTTTTAAACAATCGGAGAAACATAAGCCTTATATGTGAGTAGGATATTCTTGTTTATAACAATCTTATTACAGCAGCCATGATCTAGGAAATATCATTTTGTCTCATCTTAGCTTCTATGCAGATGGAAGTTTCTACTGGTTTTAATAATACTTAATTATTCAATACATTTTCCTTTATTAACGCTGCAGTGGTTTGTCGATACACATTTCTGATTTCCGAAATCAATAAACATTATCCCTTTTAAAAATCAAGTACTCATTACTCACGAATGAGGTTTCACACAAATTTCATATAATTCATTTAAGTTAAGTCTCTTATCTTACAAGATCAAGTCTCTTAACTTCTAAAATAATTAAAATCATTCGTTTTATCTTTCTTAAGCCGTTATACCTAACTTCCCATAAAGCTAGTATAACTCTTAAGCTTTTAAAACCAAGTACACTCTTCTTTAAAACAGTTCTTAATTCTCTTGAACTACTTCAAGATTATTATTATTCGCTTTAGTCAAAAGACATTGCCGTACAACTACGTTCAATTAACACACGTACGTCTACCGTACTACATAGTTATACACACATCATGCTAGAAGAGATAGGAAGAGGTTCACATACCTCGCGACGATTATCGACTATTAGCAAATCGCTCCACGGCTATAACCCGCTAGCTGGTCCACCTTCTCAAGTAGCACATGCTACTCGAGAACATTCAACCTATACAGTTACACAAGTCTATCAAAGTCTAGACTACTCGGTAGAATAAATCTAGATGCAAGATCCTACGGAAATTGGGCAGCCCTTCCTACCCAAACTACACAAGTTCATCGTAATACACCCCATGTAATTACTGCTCGCCGATTCTTGGGCTTAAGTCCAAGGACATTGCCACAACACTAAGTTCAAATATATATATAGTATACTTCAACTATATATTCCTACAACATGTAATATCCAATTACAATAGGGGAACCAGATAATTACCTCGATAAGCCCATAATTATCCAAGTATCATGTCGATCCTTAGCAACGCTTAGCTCCTACTCCGGGTGCTCCAACCCGCTCCAAACAACCCTTAGAAGTTCTACGCGACCTCTATTTAAAACTCCAACCAACTATGGAGATTTTCCTGTGGTTTCGGTTTGAGACAAAAGGACATACTGGTAGTATTTCCGGGCTCTACGTATAGAGGTTTCTTTGGAATACTACAAGGTATACGGCTAAGGTAATTTGGGTATAGTAACAATACTTTTGAGAGTATTTCTACCAAGAGGGTGGGGTATTATACGAGACAACACCACAAGGGGTGTATACCTCTACCACCCCACTGGGGTACTCGCCAAGGGGAGGAAGCTCTCGGCCAAGAGGCCTTCTCAAAGGGGGAGGGACGAGAACCATAAGGAAGGGAGGAGGATTCTAACACTTAGGAAATATTTAGGATGAAGAAGTTCATCAAAGGAGAGGGTATTTATAAGACAAGTCAAGGCCAACCAATGGCCAAGATCTAGCCAAGTGCATAGCAAGTGTAGGGCCAAGATTCACCCAAGTGCCCCCTAGTCCCTACTCCTTAAAACCCTCACAAATATCTACCAAAAATATCTACCACTTGACACCCCCAATTCGTCCAAGCAGCCACCTTGCCCGCTGATGAGAGGGTGCAATGTGCCGCCCTCTCGTTGGACAAAAATGTTCCGTCTCTCGTAAAAATCCGAAAAAATAAGAAAAGACATCGCCGGATTTTTCCCCTCGAATGTTTTTTAAAAGTTTTCGTCGAAAAACGACTCTAACCGGGTGTTGTGCCCAAATGTTATTCGGCCAAGCCACCTAGGCGGGGGTGACACGTGTCACCCTCCTATTGGCCCAAAATAAAACATCTTCCGAAAATATCCACAATGGCCAAAATCTCGAAAACAAAGTGGGCCCCACAAAATCGTAAATTTCTCCCGTGGGCCCCACGTGACCATTTCCGAAAATAAAATTCCATAATTCTCTAATATTCCAGGAAGTCCGAATACCAAATCTGGGAATCCAATTCCCATTAACGAACCTTTTTCCTTCACAAAAACCGGAAACTTTTCCGTGGAAAAATCACCTCTTTCTTCCTTTCCAATCTTTCTGTCGTATTCTCGTACGTACGTCCTCGCATACATACCCTGGAACTACGGGGTATAACATTTCACAACCTAGGCCACTTGTGCCTATAAATCAAGTAGACACTCTCTTAACTTTCTATAAAGCCGTTATAACTAACTGCCCATAAAGTCGTTATAACTCTTTATGTTTTAGACAATTACATTCTTTTTATAACCAAGAGACTTATACTTTCGAAAACCAAGTATCATATACTTTCAAATCAAGTTACATAACTTTCCGAATACTTCAAGTCTCTTAACTTTAGAAATCAAGTTTCTTAACTTTAGAATAGTTCAAGTAATCAATACTTTCCAAATCAAGTATTCTATACATTTTCAAGTCAAGAAGTCTTTGTTTACCTTATTAGAATAAACCATTCTTTTAACTTCCCATAAAGTTGTTATAACCAACTTTATGCTTTTGAAACTAAAGCATTTCTACCTTTAAAAACAAGTGAGTTAATTCTCTAACTCAACCAACTTAGACATTCTTAAACAAGTCAAGGATATCAAATGAACTGAATTCATTTAAATCTCGTACGTCTACCGTACTATACATTTATAACTACTCATGCTCAAGAGATAAGAAAGTTTCCACATACCTCTTCGGTTCAATCCACTTACTAAGTCCAATATGTCGTACGTCGTATGTCAACCTAAAATGACCACAATACATCTATTAACTTCTAACTTCAGACGTAGAATATCCCAAGTGTAAAGTCACTTAATTCTACGAAAAATTGGATAGCACTTCCTTTGTTTCTACATACTTTTTCACCTTTTTCAAGGCCCGAAATCAATAACCAATTGCCACATTTAAGGCTCAACACATCAACCAAACAAAGCGGATTATACGCCGCACAGGACGTGTAAAATTCAGCCCCACAATCAATATTCAAATAGTCCTACATTTCAATTCCATTATTGGCTACAATGCAACCACAATGTAAAGTCTTTTCCAATTCATTTTTAATCCACGTTGTTTAGTCTAACATGTTATATAGCCGAAATCGATAATAACAACTACCATATCTTCTTTATATAACATGCGACGACTAAAACTAATAACCAAATCGAATTACAATCTTAAGGTTAAACATGCAACTTTCGGATTCCATCCAAATATTCCATAACATTCAATCTCCATATATATATCTCATGCTTGCATAATATATATATGACTACAACAATAAGTAACCTTTAATCACTTAAGAGGACAAAGTTGTTACCTTTATAAGCCCAAAATAGTCCAACCATCTCGCCCACTTTAGCCCTCTTTCTGAAATTCTTCTTCCCGCCAAAATCACCTCTACGAACCCCCTACAAGCTCGCCAACATATTTCTTTCTTGTTGCCTTTTCAAAAATCTCATTTAGGCTTAGGGTTTTAACCATTTGAGATAGAAGAGAAGAGCAAATTTTGGGTGAAGTCTTGCAAATGATTTTAATCTAGCAAGACTATATAGCCTTTATCTTATTCTACAAGTTGGGAGGGACACTTGTAGCCCTCCCATAGGTTTACTACACAAATATCTTCCATTTTTACACCTTTTTCGCAAAAATCCGCCTCGGCGCGCCTGCGCAGCGCCGTGGCGCTCAACTTCAATTTCGGGCTTACGAGTCGCGGCCTGCGTCCAGGCCGTGGCGCCGACTTTCTCTTCTCACACCGATCTTGTAACGTCCATAACTTTCTACTCCGATGTCCTATCGATGAGCGGTTTGTTGCATTGGAAACTAGACTAATTTGAAACACCTAAAAACTCCCAATATACTAGGAGATATACTGCTCCAAAGTTGACTGAAAAACTGTCCAAAAATATTCTGCCAACTTTTTTTTTCTCTTTTTTTTTCCAAATTCGAATCTTATTTCCTTTCGTACGTTCTCATCTCATCCTCTTGGAATTACGGGGCGTAACAACATATTTGGTACCTGTTGTACTGACCCCCTTCGGGGGGCTGCGTTCATGCCCGCAGGTCTAGGTACTCAGTTGTGTATCCGCGAGCTTAGGATCCTTGTTCAGTATTTTGGGATAGCTCCAATGTTCCGGAGCTTGTCATTATGGCTAGATATATTCAGAGGTACGACGGGGCCTTGTCCCGTCATAGGTTACTGTCCAAAATCTTAGAGGTCTTTATTCATATATGGGCTGGACTGGCGTGAGTTGTATTTACATTGTTGTACGGTTGTAGCGGGTGTTATATATATTATGGCAGCATTGCCGGCTTTGCCTTTGTTTAAAGAAAAAAAATGAGTGTTAATTATCTTTCGCAGTTTGTTTGTGTTGTATGAATAGAAGGGTGCCTAGGTAGGGCACCAGTCGCGGGCCCGGGGTTTGGGGCGTGACAAATCTCAACCAGGAGTCTAAAATCCATCCGAGTCCCTCAGAGATATAAATGACATTCTGAACCTAATGTAATTGATTCAACTTTGAAAAAGACTCAAATGCCCTCGATGTTGATTTTAGTCAACTAAAACTCAGTTCTTAACAACTTTCCAATTTCCACAAACTTCCTCGAATTGCACTTACCGGGACACATTCTAACCATTCACATAAGTCAAAAATCATGTTCTGAAGCTAGCGTAACCATCAGAATTCGATTTCGAGCGCGTTTTCTCAAAAGTCAACTCCTAGTCAAACTTAAAAACTTCCAAAACTCAAAACTTAAGTTTGCTCCTATTATTTTAATCTGATTGCCTCGAGAACCACGCTACCCTTCCCCACTCATCAAAAACATCATATAAAGTCACACAAAGGGCATTTACAAGAAAATATGAAAAATAGCCAAAACAACGAATGGGTTGTTAGATCATACACCACTTAAACACATGTTCATCTTCGAACTTGAGAGGGAAAAGAAGTACCTAAATCTCCGAAAAACTGAGGGTATATAGTCCACATATCCGTCTCAGTCTCCTATGTAGCCTCTTCGACTTGACGATGCCTCTACTGGATCTTTACTGAAGGTATCTCTTTGGATCTCAACTTTTGAATCTGCCTATCAAGTATAGCAATTGTCTCATCCTCATAAGTCAAATTCTGATCAAGAAATATTGAATCCCACAGGATCATATGAGAACCATCTGAATGATACTTCTTGAGCATAGAAATATGAAATATAAGGTGAACACTCGATAATTCGGGAGGCAAATCCAACTCATAAGTTACCTCACTGATACGCTACACAATCCTAAAGGGACCAATATACATGGGGCTCAACTTTCCACTCTTTCCAAACGTAATGACACCCTTCATAGGTGAAACCTTCAACAGAACTCGTTCACCAACCATGAACTCTAGATCACGAACCTTCCGATTTGTATAACTCTTTTGTCGACTTTGAGCTGTGAGAAGCCTCTCCTAGATCAACTTGACCTTATCCAAGGAATCACACAATAAATTTGTACTCCAAGACCTAACCTCAAATGCGTCAAACCAACCAACAGGAGAACGACACCTCTCATCATATAATGCCTCAAATGGTGTCATCTCAATGCTAAATTGATAACTGTTGTTGTAAGAAAACTCAGCCAGAGGTAGAAACTGATCCCAATGACCACCAAAATCTCTCACAGGGCCTTAACATATCCTCAAGAACCTGAATAGTCCCCTCTGACTGAACATCAGTGTGAGAGTGAAATATTATGCTAAGCTCTATCCGAGTACCCAACTCCTTCTGCATAGATCTCCAGAAGTAGAATGTAAACTGCATGCCCCGATCTAAAATAATAGAAATAGACACCCCATGCAATTAAACTACCTTACATATGTAGATTCTGGCCAACTTCTCTGAATTATAGGTAGTTTGAACCGGTACAAAGTGAGCCTACTTTGTCAACCGATCCACAATCACCCAAATAACATCAAACATTCCCAAAGTTCGTGGTAACCCTACCACAAAATCCATAGCATTCTGCTCCCATTTCCACTCAGGTATAAGCATCTCATTAGTAAGTACACCAAGCTTTTGGTGCTCATAAATCATTTGTTGACAATTCAAACACCAAGACACAAACTCTATGATTTCCCTCTTCATACTACACCAATAATGATGTTTCAAATCCTTATACATCTTAGTAGCTCATGGATGAATAGCATACCTCAAATTATAGCCTCCTCTAAAATCAACTTAATCAAATCCTTATCCCTAGGAACACATATGCGACCCTTGATTCACAACACACCCTAATCATCAAGAATTTCCTCCTTGTTTTTTCCTTTCAACACTTTATCCCGAATCTTGCACAACTTTGAATCATCAAATTGTCTAGCCCTAATCTTCTCTAATATGGAAGATCGTGCCTCCACAAAATCTAGGACCTTGCCAAGCTCATAAATATCAAGTCTCACCAATCTATTTTCCAAAAACTGTACCTCTATAGCCAAAGGTCACTCCCCAACCTGTAGACATTCTAGGCTACGCATGATAAACCACATTTTGACTCAAGGCATTCACCACTATATTGGTCTTGCCCGGATGATAGGGAATTGACATGTCATAATTCTTAAGCATATTTAACCACTTTCGTTGGCTCAAATTAAGATCTCTCTGATTGAAAATATGCTGAAAACTCTTATGATCGGTAAATACTTTGCAATGAACACCATAAAGGTAATGTCTCCAAATCTTCAAAGTAAACACAATTGTTATCTCCAAGTCATAAGTGGGTAGTTTTTCTCATGAACCTTCAATTTCCTTGAAGCTTAAGCTATAACTTTCCATTTTTGCATCAAAACGCAACTAAGGCCAATCCGCAAAGCATCAGAATACACGGTAAAACCATGTCCCTCTACAAGAAGAGTCAAAATCGAAGTTGAAGTCAATAGAGTCTTGAGCTTTTGAAAGCTCGCCTTGAACTCATCCGATCATTGGAAAGGTACATTTTTGTGAGTCAATTTGGTCAATGGAGATACAACAGATGAAAACCCCTCCACAAAATGACAATCATAACTGTCAAGGCCCATAAAACTTCGAATCTCTGTAATAGAAGTAGGCCTAACCCAATCACGGACCGCCTTTATATTCTTGGGATCCACCAAAATACCATCCTTAGTCACCACATGGCCTAAGAATTATACAAAACTAAGTCAAAACTCACACTTTGAAAATTTAGCATAAAGTTTCTTCTCTTTCAGAATTCTAAGCATGATTCTCAAATGTTACTCGTGCTCTTCCTTATTCCGAGAGTACATCAATATATCATCGATGAGGACAATCACAAAGAGATCCAAGTACGGTCTAAATATATCGTTTGTCAAATCCATGAAAGCTACTAGGACATTAGTCAGCCCGAAAGACATGACCAAGAACTCATAATGACCATAACGGGTCCTGAAAGTTGTCTTAGGGTTATCCTCCGCCCTAATCTTCAATTGGTGATAACCGGACCTCAAATCATCTTAGGGAAGATCGATGCACCCTGAAGCTAATCAAATAGGTCTATCAATGCGAGAAATGTGATACTTGTTCTTGATTGGCACCTACTTCAACTATCGATAGTTAATACACTTCTTCATAGACCCATTCTTTTTCTTCATAAATATATCGGAGTACCCCAAGGTGAAAGACTCGTCCTAATGAACCCCTTACTCAACATGTCCTGCAATTGCTCATTTAACTCCTTAAACTCTAATGACGTCATCCAATATGGATGAATAGAGATGGGCTTCAATACGGAAATCAATATCACAATCCGTAGGAACACCCGACAAATCTATTGGAAACACCTCGGGAAACTCCCTAACTATAAATATTGACTCAAGGGGAGGTGTGTGAACACTAGTATCAAAGACATAAGACAAATAAGCTAAACAATCCTTCTCAACCATCCGTCTAGCCTTGAGGTAAGATATCACTTTCTTCGGCGCATAACTAATAATACCCTTCTACTCCAACCTAGGAATTCCTGTCACGGCTAACGTATCTATCTTGGCATGATAATCTAAAATTGTGTGATAAGGAGACAACCAATTCATGCCTCAACTAATGTCGAAATCTATCATGTCTACAAGCCAGCCCAAGTATACCCCATCAAAATTACAACACAGGATCGGTACACCCGATCCACCACTACAGAATCCCCAACATGAGTAGAAACACTAACAGGGAATTCAAGAGACTCACATATCATACCCAAACTCAAATAAAAATAAGTAGAAATATAAGAGAATGTAGAGCCTAGATCAAATAATGTTATACCTGGCCAACGACAAACTGAAATAGTACATGTATGACAACATCAGAAGCCTCTACCTCTGGTCTACCAGGGAACACATTACACAGAACACGACCACCCTCAGCCTGAGAACCTCAATGACATCCGCCACGGTCCGAATGAGAACCACTCCTACCTAAATGGGAACCTCCTCTACCACTTTATCCACTGCTTCTAGTCGGCTAAATTGGTGTCTTAAATCCTGAACCCTTAGAACCGAAGTGTTGACTACTCTGTCTAACCCTGAGGCAGTTCCTCGCAAAATGTCCCAAGCCTTCATGATGAGATACAGGCGGCTGGGGCAAACTAGAATAACCAAATTGACCACCTCGACCTCCAGGTCGGGAATAACAACCCCGAGAACTCTAGCTCGAGTTGTAACCACCAGGATCCGAAGAACCATCGATCAAAGTCTGAATCACTGCCTGAATTAGGGACGATAATCCCTACCTTGATAACCTCTACCTCCAGATGAGGTACCTCTAAAACTTCTTGAGCTACGGGGCTTCTTTCCTAATTTGTCTCCAAACTCCTGACGCTTGATAGTCTTAACACTCTTAGCAGCATCACCACTGCCTAAAAGGTACCTTCTGAGGCTGCCACATGCACCGTTGCAGCCTTAAGATGATAGGAAAAACCTCTCACAAACTTGTAAATCCTTTCGGTCTCATCTGGCAAGACATACAAGGCATGACAAGACAAATAAATGGAACCTCATCTCATACTCAATCATGTTACGGTTCTCTTTTATGCCAAACATAAAAGATACTTTATAACTTGTGGACTCTTGTTTTTATTTTTAAGAGTCACCAAAACCAAGTTAAAAGGTTTATTCAAACAAAAGAAAAGTCATTTTAAAATCAGAGTTCGAGATAAGGGTTCTGGTGATTCCCGGGAAAAGTGTTACGCACTCTGATATTAAGAATACGGTTGACCTTTGAGTTTCAAAGTATGATTTTGTTGTTTATTTGATTAAAAGTGTTTAAAATCTTGTACACAAAGTCATGGCATATCACTTGAAATGGTTTCGATAAAAATCCTTCATTTTCTTTTTAAAGAAAGCTGAGTTCTTCTTAAACATTCATATAAGATTTTTAATGGTCATTTCATTTTTCGGATCAAAACACACTCGAGGTTTCTCTCGGGTAGAGTTCAACTTAATTTGCTCCTCAATGTTATGTCCTATTCATCCTTGTAAGTTTTATGAAATATGTCATTTACAATATATGCCATGGGATGATACAAGTTTTATAAAATGATCATTAAGAAACTTATGTTTTAAAGGTCAATCATAATTTTGTCCTAAATCCCTTTCTCAAACTTGTATTTAAATAGAATTCCTCTTGTTTTATTCAAATTAAGTGGGCTTGGCCCAAAGAACAGATTTTTAGAAATTGTCTTAAAACCATTTGAAACTTGTCCAAAAATTACTCTTTCTAAATTATCCCTTTTTTATTCCATTTAAGAGTTCTAAAATTGAAAGAATGGTTTTATTTTTGCTAAAAACAGTCCGTTCTTTTTTATTTTAATATTTCCAAAGAAGAATTTAAAACATGTATAACACCCCCTATCCTTCCGGTTTCTGTTTTTGCATTAAAAGAAACCATTTTACATTGTTATTTCAAAATAAAGAGTTAGTCATTTATCTTTTGGTCCTATTTGAAAACATGTTTGGATTCCTATACGTTTTAAACAACATACGCATCGTTTTTCTAATTCAACTAGGTTCTAATCACGTAGGTTTTAGTATTTCACAAGTATTTTGTTACAACATGTGTAAAGAACATGAAACAAAAACAACAGACATAAAAGACCGGTGGGCCTACCAAACCCACCCGTTAATCATTTTCACCCATAGTTGGGCTTCAATGTGTGTCTGACTCGATCTAATGCATTGTTGGGCCTATGGCCCAACTATAGCGACAAACATGCAGTTTCAAGCCCAATTGGGCCCACGCGAATAGTGTTCATGCAAAACAAAGAGGCCAAAAGAAAATTAGGGTTAGAATGATCTATACTTATAAACAAACATAATTAAACTTGCTTATTTCATAAATATTGACTAAACTATCAAGAACATAGATTGTACACATTCATCAATTTGCAACAAATACAGACCCAACATGCTTTTAATAGATGCAAAAGAAACGGAGGACTGAAGATCCAAAGACGAACATGCCCATTTACAAAGTTTAAACTTAGCAAATTATGAACATCATTAAGTCATTCAAAGAGAGCTTATGGAAAAGAAAAATTCCTCATGCAAAGGGAAACACACGTATCAGCCCAACAACTTAGTGCACTCGAGCCAGTATGCCTAACTATTCGCCAGATATACATGATATATCTAATATACATACCTATATAAGGGTATAGGATAGTGTGTATACATACCTATATAAGGGTATAGGATAGTGTATAACCTATATATCAGGTCAAAAGATTTGAAGCACAGAGGATGAAGGAATAAAATGACACACACATAATATATTTGACGTAAGTTTACTCATATAATTCAAGTATACCTAGATATATAGGGGATATACACCTGATGTACCTGAAGTATACATCAGATGTACACCCATGTATACCATCAAAACGTTACGCAAGTAAAGCTCTACCCTCAAACACACATGGAGTATATCGACATACATACACAGAGATTATCAACTTAAGACTGATCATTCTAGTTACTTAAACAAAGTCTAAAAAGAAAAGATAGCATTTGGAGAGATAGTTTTGATTTAAAGTTGTGGAAAGATATGTATTAGAGATTTATAAGTGCTATGTATATTGGAAGCCTAAGATCCGAAATGACCTTGTTAGCCATTTGAAATTGAAATACAATTTGGTCGATAATTAGAATCGTCGCATGTTATCTACTTGAAGATTATAGTTGTTATAATCGATTGCGACTTTATAAATGTTATACTAAACAACTTGAATTGAATAAGGAATTGGATAAGACTTTGTAATATGATACATTATAGCCGAGAATGGCATGGAATTATTGGTTTGTTTTGTATTATTGTGGGGCAGAATTTTACACGTCCTGTTAAGGCATGTAACCCCCTTTGGATAGCTGAATTGTTGGGCCTTAAATGTGGCGTGTTTGGTTGTTAAATTAGGGCCTTGGAAAAGGTGGAAAAGTATGTAGAAACAAAGGAAGTAATGTCCGATTTTTCGTAGAATTTGGTGACTTTACACTTAGAATATTCTACGTTTGAAGCTAGAGGTTAATAGACGTATTATGGCCATTATAGGTTGAAGTACTAAGTATAGCGTATTCTACTTGAAGGATGGAAAAGCTATCAAGGTTGAAGTACTTTGGAGCATTTTGCTACTTGTCGATAATCGTCGCGAGGTATGTGAACCTCTTCCTTCTTTTGACATGATTCTATGTATGGAATATACATGTGGTATTATTTCATGATTCCTTCTACTCTTAGAAGTTAAGAGGTATGTATGTTGATTAACTCTACGTAAGGGTTATGTCTAAGTTATCCTAAGTTCTTACCAAGTCTTATGGGGGATGTTGGTAAGAGTCGTTAGGAGGTATTTTGGAGCCAAGTTGACTTGGCTAAGTTTCGGCACAAATGAGAATAAGTATCGAACAAGCCACTGCAGCGTTAATAAAGGAAAATGTAATGACAATCAATTAAGTTAAAAACAAGTAGAATTCTCCATCTGCATAGAAGCTAAGATAAGACAAAATTGTATTACATTTTCTAGATCATGGCTGCTTTAATAAGATCGTTATAAACAAGTATAACTTATTCACAACGCACAAAAGTATATGTTACTTAATTTAAAGAGTTTATGTCATGAAGTTTTAAGACTATGAACCTTGATTTCTTAAAAGGTCACGAGACTTTATTTTTCAAGTTATGGGACTTGATTCTTAAAGGAAGAAATGACTTGATTTAAAAAGTATGGTTTCTATGTTTTTTTTCAAAAGTTAAGAGAATGTAACTTGAGTTTCAAAAGAAGAAGTTTATGGATTTAAAAAAAAAAAGAGAAGGAGTTTTATGATTCTTTTTAAGTATGTATGTACGTAGTACTTTTGGGTTAAATTTTCCCTAAAATAATAAGAAATAAAAGTGTCTTAAGTTATCTAAAGTGAAAGGTTGTTATAATAGCTTTATGGGAAGTTGTTATAACGACTTAAGAAGAAGTGAAAAATGGTTTAAAATGTTATGTAAAGAGACTTGATCGCGTCCCAGAAATGGGCCGGGCAGTATACCTTTATGGGCAGACTTATATGACTTGATCGCGTACCAGAAATGGGCCGGGCAGTATACCTTTATGGGCAGACTTATATGACTTCATCGCGTCCCAGAAATAGGTCGGGCAGTATACCTTTATGGGCAGACTTATATGACTTTATCGCATCCCAAGAATGGGCCGGGCAGTATACCTTTATGGGCAGACTATATGACATTATCGCGTCCCAGGAATGGGTCGGGCAGTATACCTTTATGGCAGACAATATGACATTATCGCGTCCCAGGAATGGGTCGGGTAGTATACCTTTATGGGTAGACTATATGACATTATCGCGTCCCAGGAATGGGCCGGGCAGTATACCTGTTACACCCCGTAAGTCCAGGACATGTATAAGAGATTGTACGTAAGGAATCAAGGCTTGAAAATTTGTACGAAAGGAAGAATTGTTTTTCCGACGGAAAATCTTCCGAACGTCGGAAAGGAAAAATGTTTGTTGATGAGAATTAGATTCTCAAAATACATTATTTAAGGAATATGGAACTTATTATCATTACGGAAATTTATTTTTACGGATTTGGTCACGTGGGGCCCACCCGAGGAATTTTACGTTTTGTGGGGCCCACGAGGGTTACGAAATTTTATGGACGAATGGGAGGGCGACACGTGGCACCCCCCAATGGTCTTGGACGAAATTAATGCTAGGGTAAAATGGTCATTGACCATCAAGGAAGATAAGTCTTCAAAGCTTGAGTTTATTGACTAGTCAACTTGTCCACTTGGCCAATTAATTAATTGCTCTTCATCCTAGCCACACATATGTGATCATCTTGACCCTCCATTGTGTTATATATATACACTACACTAGTGCAAGACTAGCTCTTCAACACTTAGAATTATTTCACACATTCTTGTCCTCTTTAGGTAGCTCACGGGTTCACCCTCATTCCCACAAGAAAATTTTGTAATTTTGTTCCATTATTCACAAGACTTAAACCCAAGGTCCCTAAGGGTATTGTAAGGGTATCTCAATAGAAATATTTCGGAAAAACGGCGTTTTCACGTTAGTCGCAAGGCGAAAACCTAAGTAGTTTTCCTAGTTTTGGATTGGAAATGGAAGAGAAGTTGGTTGTGAACTTCTAAGGGCTTCAAATAGCGGATTGGAGCGTAAAGGAAAGGAGCTAAGAATTTCTAAGGAGCGACTTTGAATCTTGGAATTTTTAAGGGCTTGTAAAGGTATAAATTCTTGTCGTTTTAGTAATTAAGATTACTTATTGTTGTAACTATGGATATTAGTAAGCATGAGATGTTTATATTATGAAGTTTGATATGTATATTGGCTATTGGAACCCTAATCTGAAACTAGCATGTTTAGGCTTAAGATTACAATTCAAGTTGATTATTAGTTTAAGTCGTCACATGTTATATAAAGAAGGAATTGTAGTTGTTGAAGTTGTTTATGACTATATAACATGTTATACCTAAGAACTTGGATTGGAAGAAATTGGACAAGATGATATGTTGTTGTAGCCGAGAATGGCATTATATTTTGGACTAGTTTGATATCAATTGTGGGGAGGAATTTTACACGTATTGTAAGGCGTGTAATCCCCTTTGTATTTGCTGAATTGATTGAGCCTAAAATGTGGCGTTTGGTTATTGATTTTCGGCCTTGAAAAAGGTGGCAAAGTATGTAGAAACAAAGGAAGTGATGTCCGATTTTCCGTAGGATTTAGTGACTTTACACTTAGAATATATTACGATTGAAGCTAGAGGTTAATGGACGTGTTATGACTATTATAGGTTGAAGTACTACGAGTAGCGTATTCTACTTGAAGGGTGGAAAGGATAGTAAGGTTATAGTACTTTGGAGCATTTTGCAACTTGTCGCTAGTCGTCGCGAGGTATGTGAACCCCTTCTTTCTTTGGCATGATCCTACGTATGAAATATCCATGTGATAGTATTTCATGATTCCTTCTACTCTTAGAAGTTAAGAAGTATTCACATTGTTGATCCTAAGTTAAAAGTATGTTAAATTGTCCTAAGTCCCTACCAAGTCTTATGGGAGATGTTGGTAAGAATGGTTAGGAAATTATGAGATTTGATTTAAAGCTATGTGTCTTGATTTATTTAAAGTAAGTAAGTGGATTTTATGTTCGAAAATGACTTGAATTTATATGTGAAAAGGGGATTGATTTTAAAAGTGGAAGTTATATGATTTTAAGAGAATAAGTTACTTGGTTTTGGAAGTGTATGGAACTTTATATTTTTTTTTATAAGTATAAGTAAATGGACTTTAAAGAATGTATGTTATGAAGTTTTAAGACTATGAACTTTGGTTGTCTTTTAAGGATTTTGAAACTTTATTTTTCAAGTTATGGGACTTGATTTCTAAAGTATTGATGACATGATTTTATAAGTATAAGCGACATGATTTTAAAGAGTGTATGCTACGAGGTGTTAATACTATAAGCCTTGATTTTATGAGTGGAAATGACTAAACTTTAAAAAGTATGGCTTCTTAATTTATATCAAAAAGTTAAGAATATGGTTTCCAAAAGAGTATGTGACTTGAGCTTTAAAAAGAAAGAAGTTTTATGATTCTTTTAAGTATGTATGTACGTAGTATTTTTGGGTTTAGTTTCCCTAATGTTGCAAGAATAAAGTGCCTTAAGTTCTCTAAAATGAAAGGTTGTTATAATAGCTTTATGGGAAGTTGTTATAACGACTTAAGAAGAAGTAATAATACGATTTAAAATGTTATGTAAGGAAAATCACACCGAGCCTACAAATAGGCCGGATTACGTTATGAAATACACCGAGCCTACAAATAGGCCGGATTACGTTATGAGATACACCGAGCCTACACATAGGCCGGACACGCCATATTACCCGAGCCTACACATAGGTTACGTCATCTTACACCGAGCTCCACAGGCGGGCCGGATTATGCTACATGATTCCACAGTACACCGAGCCCCACAGGCGGGCCGGATTATGTCACATGATTCATCAGTACACCGTGTCCCGCAAATGGGTCGGATTACGTTATCACGTATGAATAATCAAAGTTAGCTTCCAAATAAGAAGTCCCTCCATAAAGGGCCGGATTATGTTATGTAAGATATGTAAGTTATGTGGAAAAACTTGATTAAATTCTTAAGTATGTATGTAAGAATATGATGTTAAATCTTATTGAAAGAAGGAAAGGAACAGTTAATATACAATTGATTTCAGGAGTTAAAATGGCATTCTTTTATACAGTTATGATTTGATTGTTGCACCTTATTTCTGTTCCATACTCTGCACTGTTATCTTGACTTCTTCGGGCCGCGTTAAATGCCCGCAGTGTTAGGTACACGTTGGTGATCCTTGCTCTTAGGATCTCTGCTCGCTGGGAAGAAGCTCCATTCACTCCGAGGCTTATTGTTATACCCCGTATTTCCGCAGTATGTATGCGAGACGCGTGCGAGAATACTGCAGAAAGATTGGAAAGGAAGAAAGAGTGATTTTTCCACGGAAAAGTTTCCGGTTTGTGAAGGAAAAAGGTTCGTTAATGGGAATTGGATTCCCAGTTTGGTATTCGGACTTCTGGAATATTAGAGAATTATGGAATTTTATTTTGGAAATGGTCACGTGGGCCCACGGAGAAATTTACGGTTTGTGGGCCCACTTTGTTTTGAGATTTTGGCCATTGTGGATATTTTTTCGAAAGACGTTTTTGAGGGCCAATAGGAGGTGACACGTGTCACCCCGCCTGAAGTGGCTTGGGCCGGTTACATTTGGGCACAGTCGACTAGAGTCGCTTTCCGACGAAACGTTCCACAGCTTTCGTAGGAAAATTCCGCTATGTCCTTTTTAATTTTTGCGGATTTTTCCGAGAGACGAAACATTTTGGACCAACGGAGGTGGCATGTGTCACCCTCACATCGAAACTGTGGCGCCCAGTGGGCGATTGGTTCACGAATGGATTGATATTGTGGCTCACGTTTTTGGCCCTATTGGTTCCTTGTTTTGTGCCTTGCTTTGGCCTTGTTTTGTGGCTTGTCTTGTGCCATGTTTTGTGTAGTAGGGGTTAGGGCACTTGGCTTGATCAAGGCCTTACACTTGCCTTGCACATGGCTTGATCTTGGCCATGGTTGGCATTTGGGTTTGCTATAAATACCCCTTTGTGAAGACTTCATTCATCCACAAATGATTCCAAGTCTTGAATCCTCCTCCTCTTGTTGACTCTCGTCCAAGAGCTCCTCCCCTTGAAAGTGGCCTTTGGCGGGTGAGGTCTCCCTCCCCTTGTGAGGTCTAGCTGGGTACCCCCTAGCCTAGTTGTTTTCGTATAATACCCTTTGTGGTATAGAAATACTCCCTAGTATTGTTATAATGCCCAAAATACCTTAGCCTTGTACCTTGTAGTATTCCAAAGATACCTCTTTACGTAGAGTCCGGAATACTACCTTTTGTCCTTTTAGTCTCAAACCAAACCCTAAGGAAATCTTCATAGTTGGTGAAGTATGTGAGTAGAAGTTGGTTAGAACTTCTAAGGGTTGTTTGGAGTGGTTTGGGCGCACGGAGTGGAGCTAAACCTTGCTCGGGATCGACATTATAACTTGGATAATTTTGGGCTTATCGAGGTAATTATCTTGTCCTCTATTGTAATTGGAAATTACATGTTTGTTAGAGTATAGTGAAGTATACTATATATGGAACTACTTAGTATTCGCAATGTCTTTTGACTTAAGCTGAAGAATAAAGAATCGAATCGAATCAGATTTACATGTGATCAGGTAGACTTGTGTAGTATTCTTGAGTAGAATTGTACACGCCCGGTAGGCGTGTAAACCCCTGGTTGGCTTGGTAGCGGCCTCGATAGAGGAGGAGATTTACGCTGTTGGGGGAGAGTCTTTGCAATTTTCTATAGAAAGATAGAAACTTGTGTTTTGGGGTTAATAGGCGTTTTGACCTTTATAGGTGAAAGTACTAAGAGTAGCGTATTCTACCTCGAGGAGTGGAAGGGGCCAGGTTGTAGTACTTGGAGCATTTTGCTTATTGTCGATAAATCGTCGAGGTATGTGAACCTCTTCCTATCTTTTCTAGCATGATTGTTGTGAACTATGTAGTGCGGTAGGCGTACGTGTGCTAAGTGATTTGGTTGGTTTAAAACATAGGGTGTTATAATAGCTTTATGGGAAGTTAGTTATAACGACCTTATGTAAGTGAAAATGGTTTACTGATGTTAGAAGTTAAGAGACTTGATCTTATAAGATAAGAGACTTAACTTATTTGTTTTAATGTGGATGTTTGTGTGAAACCTCATTCGTGAGTAATGAGTACTTGGTTTTAAAGGGATAATGTTTCTTGATTTGGGAATCGAATGTGTATCGACAGGACCACCGCGTTAATAAAGGAAAATGTATTGAATAATGATGTGTTGTATTAAAACCGAGAAACCTCCATCTGCATAGAAGCTAAGATGAGACAAAATGATATTACATTTTCTAGATCATGGTCATTGTAATAAGATCGTTATAAACAAGAATAAACTACTCACGTATATGACATATGTTACTCAATTGTTCTAAAAAGGAATCAAGTGATTAAGTTTGGGAACTATGAAACCATTTGAAAATGAGAAGCTTGAGTAATTGAAACTAGGCAAACCGGAACTTAGGAAAAGAATGTTGTTACTTGATTTTGAAAAGGAAGGTGGGTTGGTCATTCTAATACTACGTATCGGGTGACTTTTATAAAAGTAATGGATCTCTTTAAAAGAACTTAACGTATGTAGTACTTTGGGGTTAAAAACAGGACTTTGGCATAAAATGAAAGTACTTTGAGTTGTGTGAAACTTGCATGCTTGTTGTTGTGAAACTTGCCTATGCTTGTGATGATAGCCTTTATTGTACAATCGTTGTGTTTACGTGTTACCGCTCTCTCGATAGAGGTCGGTTGGTAGTTGAGAACTTACTTGGGCGTCTGGCGGTGGCGGAGAAATTCCGCAGACGTTCGCTGATAGTATTATTGTTGTTAATCGCTTTGGACATACCGACACGATGCGTAGCGCGGGTATGCTTCCATTTTGGTTAAGGTCTTGTGGTTAATCGCTTTGGATATCTTGACACGATCGTAGCGCGGGTATGTTTCCATTTTGATTATCGCCAGTGATTTCCTGGACATACCGACACGATGCGTGGCGCACGGGTATCGTCCATTTGGAATGTTGTCTTATTTTTCCTTTTGACATACCGACACGATGCGTAGCGCACGGGTATCGTCCATTTGGAATGTTGTCTTATTTTTCCTTGGACATACCGACACGATCGTAGCGCGCGGGTATGCTTCCATTTGGATTGTTGTCTTGTTGAGGTCACATGGACATGTCTACACCGATCAGAATTCCGGCATGTGGCCATGGGACATTGGTATTATTGTTGCATCATGGACATGTCTACACCGTCACGATTCCGGGCATGCGCCATAATGCGAACTGATTGATGTTGTGGCGTGAGACCCATAGTTATATTGGAGTGATGACTGTTTTATGTTGTGAACTGTAGTTTGGTTATCATACATGTCTCCTGCTTTATATAGACTAGTATGATTTCATTTACAGTATTGTACAGTTTCACATACTTGGTACCTGTTGTACTGACCTCCTTCGGGGGGCTGCGTTCATGCCGCAGGTAGAGGTACATCGGTCGTGGATCCCCGCTCTTAGGATCACAGTTCAGCGTATTGGGAAGTTCCGTTTCTTCGGAGGCTTATCTTTTGGTATGTGTTCCCTGAGTTGTAGGTTCTTGTACATTCAGGGGTATGGCGGCCTGTCCGTCATAGTCGTAAATCTTAAGTGTCTGTAGTCCATTGTGGCGAGGTTGTAAAGGATTAAACTGTTCAGGTTTTATGTATATACTGAAGGCAACTGTTTGGTTGGCCTGTTTATTTATGATATCTCTTGTTAAATGACTCATGTTTTATGTTCCGCTGATTTTCTCTGATGTATGTATCACTAGGGTGCCCAGGGTAAGGCACGATGCACGCCCCGAACGGTCGTTACAAAGTGGTATCGAGCGATTAATCCTCGGAAAGTGTCTACTGCATCGTGTCTAGTAGAGTCTTGATTATCTATGTGTTGTTGTCCACATCTATAATCGAGGCTGCAGACATTTAGGATTAGTTTCCATTCTTCTCATCCCGAGATCGTGCCTTAGAGTTTGTGTTATGCGTTGGACCCTCCGACGTATCTCGTTTTTACCGATTATGCCTCCGCGCAAGGCAACCAGAGCCCGGAAGGGCAAGGCAGCGGAGGCGCTAGTGAGATCTGAGGAGTTCGAGGCGCAGCCCGGCCGATACTGAGGTTGTGCTTGACGGCGGTTTTGTAGCGCCGCCACCAAGCGAGAGGTTAGAGCCGCAAGAATGGCTGCCGAGACCGCAGCACTGAGCCTCCACCCCATGCAGGCGCAGGAGATGGGTTACAAGAGATGGCGATTGCCGGCGGTCGTGGCGATATGAGATAGGCCGACGCAGCAGCTCAGTTCGATAGCACCATGGTTCACCCCGAGCGATAGTTTGAGGCTACGGGACTTTACGAGTTGTAGCCCGCCGAGTTTTACTGGTCGAGGCACGAGGATGATCCGCAGGAGTTCATCCGGCGATTCTGATGGATCATGCGGGTGATCAAGGCTTGAAACCGAGTCAGGACCTTTGGTTCGCATCGGCTGCGTGATACCGCGATCGATTGGTTTGATTCATGGGAGCTTTCCCGGAGAGCATGCACTCCAGCAGATGGGATGAGTTTTGGGGCTTTCTCACGCACTTCTTGCCTTCGCGGATGAGAGGGCACGCAGGCGATTTTTATTCTTGAGACAGAGAGGCGCACCGTCGGAAGTACAATGTCGAGTTCGATTCTTTGGCTCGATATGTCCCTGCGCTTAGTTGCGAATATGGAGGATAGGGTGCATCGCTACGTCACCGCTTGATGATTATATGGTGAGTCTTGTGCGGGTGTTTCTCTTCACCGCATGGACATTGCCCGCACGCAGCTCATCACTAGGATGTGAGGCACGGAGGGTCGACGGAATGACCTGGATCGAGAAGAGGGCCGGACGGCAGCGAGGTCCTTTGGTGGCTTTCGAGGCGGACCGCCAAAGAAAGAAGTTATATACCCCCACCGATGCAGTGGTCCTCCACCGTCTTCGATGCAGTCGGGCTCGAGGTTCAGATTTTCGGAGAAGCGGGGTGTTAACGGTGAAGCCACCCTACCTCGTTGTGACCATTGTGGTAGACTCCATTTTGGAGAGTGTCGTGCTAGATTGGGAGTTTGTTTTGCATGCGGCGCAGGCCATTTTGCGAGGAATCGCCCTACCAAGGAAGCGGATGTTACGACTCGACCTTCAGATCTGTGGCTGGTTCATCACCTTCTATGCGCCTGCAGGCGCCTATGATTAGAGTGAGCGGTAGCTTGGTATATCCTTAACCCTCTAGAGTTTTGGTATGCTTGTTATGATGATCTCATTATTGTGTGCTATGTACGGATAGCATTGTGATATGTGTGAGTTAAAATGCATGGTTAGTTGGAAGGATACGTATGGACGCATGGTAAGTGTGAACCTTAGACTATTTCACGACTGAGACCTTAGAGGTAAGGTCGTCTTGAGTAAAGGATTCGTTTTATGTTTGACCTTTATAAGGGTGAGTAGTATACGTGGGATTTATTTGTGTGATAAGTCCATGGGTAGTGTGAGATGGAAGTGGTAGCTTTCATGATGTGAATTAGTAAGATTGTTCCGGATCGGGGAACAAGAGTTTGGCACGGTTGGGGTCGGGTTTAGGACCATTTGCGGGTCAAACCGTAACCCGATTTGGGTGGGGCCAGTTCTGGTGGTCCCGCCGGTGGTAGGGTCACGAGGATGCTAGGCCCAAGTTTGTATGATCATCGTATGAGTTCGTGGACGCGTTCGACTGAGCGGTTCGTAAAGCGGGAATGGCCTTAAGGAAGTTTGAGGTTAGTAAGATGACCAAGTTTGAGGTAGTGACTCGGAGATTTTCGAGCGAGTAATGACCAAGTATGGTGCGTCTTGGGAGAGTTCAAGTGTTCGAGAAGGGCACGACGAGTAAGGAAGGAAGATAACGTGTGTTATTTCGTGGCCAAGCTGTGGCGTTGGCAATTTGTTAGAAGAGCTTCATCGATATCCGTCTTGTGAAGGAACATTCGGGACGAATGTTTCTAAGGAGGAGAATGTTATACCGTATTTCCAGTATGTATGCGAGGGCGTGCGTGCGAGAATACGCAGAAAAGATTGGAAAGGAAGAAAGAGGTGATTTTTCCACGGAAAAGTTTCCGGTTTTGTGAAGGAAAAAGGTTCGTTAATGGGAATGGATTCCCAGTTTGGTATTCGGACTTCTGGAATATTAGAGAATTATGGAATTTTATTTTGGAAATGGTCACGTGGGCCCACGGAGAAATTTACGGTTTGTAGGGCCCACTTTGTTTTGAGATTTTGGCCATTGTGGATATTTTTTCGAAAGGCGTTTTTGAGGGCCAATAGGAGGTGACACGTGTCACCCCGCCTGGTGGCTCGGGCCGGTTACATTTGAGGCAGTCTGAGTAAGTCGTTTCCGATGAAACGTTTCCACTTTCGTAGGGAAAATTCCGGCTATGTCCTTTTTAATTTTTGCGGATTTTTCCGAGAGGCGAAACATTTTGGACCAACGGGAGGTGACATGTGTCACCTCACATTGAAACTTGTGGCGTCAGTGGGCGATTGGTTCACGAATGGATTGATATTGTGGCTCACGTTTTTGGCCCTATTGGTTCCTTGTTTTGTGCCTTGCTTTGGCCTTGTTTTGTGGCTTGTCTTGTGCCATGTTTTGTGTAGTAGGGGTTAGTGTGCACTTGGCTTGATCAAGGCTTTACACTTGCCTTGCACATGGCTTGATCTTGGCCATTGGTTGGCATTTGGGTTTGCTATAAATACCCCCCCTTTGTGAAGACTTCATTCATCCACAAATGATTCCAAGTCTTGAATCCCTCCTCCTCTTGTTGACTCTCGTCCAAGAGCTCCTCTCCTTGAAAGTGGCCTTTGGCCGCAGGTCTCCTCCTCATGAGGTCTAGCCAGGTAGTACCCCTGCCTAGTTGTTTTCGTATAATACCCCTTTGTTGTGGTATAGAAATACTCCCTAGTATTGTTATAATGCCCAAAATACCTTAGCCTTGTACCTTGTAGTATTCCAAAGATACCTCTTTACGTAGAGTCCGAAATACTACCTTTTGTCCTTTTAGTCTCAAACCGAAACCCTAAGGAAATCTTCATAGTTGGTTGAAGTATGTGAGTAGAAGTTGGTTAGAACTTCTAAGGGTTGTTTGGAGTGGTTTGGAGCGCACTGAGCAGAGCTAAACCTTGCTCGGGATCGACATTATAACTTGGATAATTTTGGGCTTATCGAGGTAATTATCTTGTCCTCTATTGTAATTGGAAATTACATGTTTGTTAGAGTATAGTGAAGTATACTATATATGGAACTACTTAGTATTCGGATGTCTTTTGACTTAAGCTGAAGAATAAAGAATCGAATCGTATTTACATAGGATTGGTAGACTTGCGGTAGACATCGAGTAGATTGTACACGCCCGTAGGCGTGTAAACCCCCGGTTGGCTTGGTAGCGGCCTCGATAGAGAGGAGATTTACGCTGTCATGGGGAGGTGTTGCGAATTTTCTATAGAAAGATAGAAACTTGTGTTTTGGGGTTAATAGGCGTTGTGACCTTTATAGGTGAAAGTACTAAGAGTAGCGTATTCTACTCGAGGAGTGGGAAGGGCTAGCAAGGTTGTAGTACTTGGAGCGTTTTGCTTATTGTCGATAAATCGTCGCGAGGTATGTGAACCTCTTCCTATCTTTTCTAGCATGATTGTTGTGAACTATGTAGTACGGTAGACGTACATGTGCTAAGTGATTTGGTTGGTTTAAAACATAGGGTGTTATAATAGCTTTATGAGAAGTTAGTTATAACGACCTTATGTAAGTGAAAATGGTTTACTGATGTTAGAAGTTAAGAGACTTGATCTTATAAGATAAGAGACTTAACTTATTTGTTTAAATGTGGATGTTTGTGTGAAACCTCATTCGTGAGTAATGAGTACTTGGTTTTAAAGGGATAATGTTTTTGATTTCGAATCGAATGTGTATCGGCAGCACCAATCGCAGCGTTAATAAAGGAAAATGTATTGAATAATGATGTGTTGTATTAAAACCAGAAACCTCCATCTGCATAGAAGCTAAGATGAGACAAAATGATATTACATTTTCTAGATCATGGATCTTTGTAATAAGATCGTTATAAACAAGAATAAACTACTCACGTATATGACATATGTTACTCAATTGTTCTAAAAAGGAATCAGTGATTAAGTTTGGGAACTATGAAACCATTTGAAAATGAGAAGCTTGAGTAATTGAAACTAGGCAAACCGAACTTAGGAAAAGAATGTTGTTACTTGATTTTGAAAAGGAAGGTGGGTTGGTCATTCTAATACTACGTATCGTGACTTTTATAAAAGTAATGGATCTCTTAAAAGGAACTTAACGTACGTAGTACTTTAGGGTTAAAACCCGGACTTTGGCATAAAATGAAAGTACTTTGAGTTGTGTGAAACTTGCCTATGCTTGTTGTTGTGAAACTTGCCTATGCTTGTGATGATAGCCTTTATTGTACAATCGTTGTGTTTACGTATTACCGCGTCTCGATAGAGGTCGGTTGGATAGTTGAGAACTTACTTGGACGCGTCTTGGCGACGAGAAATTCCACGCACGCCTCGCTGATAGTATTATTGTTGTTAATCGCTTTGGACATACCGACACGATCGTAGCGCGGGTATGCTTCCATTTTGGTTAAGGTCTTGTGGTTAATCGCTTTGGATATATCGACACGATCGTAGCGCATCGCTATGTTTCCATTTTGATTATCGCCTTGTGATTTCCCTTTGGACATACCGACACGATGCGTGGCGCGCGTATCGTCCATTTGGAATGTTGTCTTATTTTTCCTTTTGACATACGACACGATCGTAGCGCACGGGTATCGTCCATTTGGAATGTTGTCTTATTTTTCCTTTGGACATACCGACACGATCGTAGCGCACGTATGCTTCCATTTGGATTGTCTTGTTGTTGAGGTCACATGGACATGTCTACACCGGCGCAGATTCCGGCATGTGGCTGGGACATTGGTATTATTGTTGCATCATGGACATGTCTACACCGATGCAAGATTCCGGGCACGCGCCATAATGCGAACTCGATTGATGTTGTGGGCGTGAGACCCATAGTTATATTGGAGTGATGATCGCTTTATGTTGTGGAATCGTAGTTTGGTTATCATACATGTCTCCCGCTTTATATAGACTAGTATGATTTCATTTACTGATTGCATGCTTCACATACTTGGTACTTGTCTTGACCTCCTTCGGGCTGCGTCACGCCGCAGTAGAGGTACATCGGCCGTGGATCCCCGCCTTAGGATCACGTCAGATTGGGAAGTTCCGTTTCTTGAGGCTTATCTTTTGGTATGTGTTCCCTGAGTTGTAGGTTCTTGTACATTCGTGGTATGGCGGCCCTGTCCGTCATAGTCGTTGTAAATCTTAAGGTCCTGTAGTCTGTTGTGGCGGTTGTAAAGGATTAAACTCGTTCGGTTTTATGTATATACCAAGGCAATCGCTTGGTTGCTTTGTTTATTTATGATATCTCTTGTTAAATGACTCATGTTTTATGTTCGCTGATTTTCTCCGATGTATGTATCACTAGGGTGCCCGTGGTAAGGCACCGCGAATCGCCCCGAACGTCGTTACACTTATCTTTTGGTACGGTTTCGATGTTGTAGATTTATGTACATTCAGGGTATGGCGGCCCCGTCCGCCACGCTTGTAATTTTAGAGGTCTCAGTAGTCACATGTTGGGTCGGTTTGTAAAAAAAAAAAGGGATATAACTGCTGTTGTTTATGTATATGTATATGTATCCAGGAAGGTAGCCTTATCGGCTAACCTGTTTTTTAAATTCTCGTTGTTTTATTTTATAAGTTTCATGTATGTTCACTGATTATCTCTCGATGTATACTGTAAGGGTGCCTGTGTAGGCACCGCCATGCTCTGGTCGGGTCGTGACAATACCTTTATGGGCAGACTATATGACATTATCGCGTCCGTGAATGGGCCGGCGAGATACCTTTATGGCGGACTATATGACATTATCGCGTCGAGAATGGGCCGTAGTATACCTTTACGGCACTATATCACATTATCGCCCCAGAATGGGGCCGGGCAAGATACCTTACGGGCGCACTATATGACATTATCGCGTCCCAGGAATGGGCCGGGTAGTATACCTTTATGGGCAGACTATATGACATTATTGCGTCCCAGGAATGGGCCGGGCAGTATACCTTTATGGGCAGACTATATGACATTATCGCGTCCTAGGAATGGGCCGGGCAGTATACCTTTATGGGCAGACTTGCATGACTTTATCGCGTCCCAGAATGGGCCGGGCAGTATACCTTTGTGGGAAGATTTTTTTTTATGAATTCGCCGTGTCCCGCAAATGGGTCGGGTTATATTATCATGTATGGATAAAACAAGTGAACTCCAAAATGAGGCGTCTCTCCATAAGGGGCCGGATTATGTTAGGCAAGATACGTAAGTTATATGTTTATGAACTCGATGATTTTTCCTAAGTATGTACGTAAGAAGATGACTATAACTTTTATTGAAAAATGGGAAAAGATAATAAAGTGTGATTAAGTTCACGAGATTGCAATGACACTGTAGGATCTGGTATTTATTTTGTTTATATACTTGCCCCTGTCATTCTTCTGTACAGTTATGATTTGTTTACTGTACATTATTTCCGTACTATATTCGGTACCTGTTGTACTGACCCCCTTCGCGGGGCTGCGTTCATGCCCGCAGGTATTTAGGTACACAGGTTGGTGATCCTTGCTCTTAGGATCTCGGTTCAGTTTTGGGAAAAAGCTCCATTTACTCCGGAGGCTTATCTTTTGGTACGGCTTCCCTGAGGTTGTAGATTTACGTATATTCAGGGGTATGACGGGGCCCTGTCCCATCACAGTTGTTATGTTAAAACTCTTAGAGGTCTGTAGTCATATCTTGTGGGTCGGTTTGTAAAGAAAAATGATGTAACTGCGTTTGGTTATGTATGTATATACGTCCAGGGAGGTAGCCTTATCGGCTAACCTGTTGATTTTATTTTTGTTGATTTATTTTATAAGTTTCGTGTATGTTCCGCTGATTATCTCTGATGTATACCTGTAAGGGTGCCAGGTAGGGCACCAGTCGCGGGCCCGGGGTCGGGTCGTGACAAAAGTGGTATTAGAGCAGTTAGTCCTCGGAAAGTGTCTACAGACCGTGTCTAGTAGAGTCTTGGTTATCGGTGTGTTGTGCACCACATCTATAACCAGGAGGTTGCAGGACATTTAGGATTGGTTTCCATTCTTCTCACTCTAAGATCGTGCAGTAGAGCGGTGTTATTAGGATGATCCGTCTCTGACGTATTCTTATGTATATGAATTAGCTATGCCTCCACGGAATGCGACCAGGGCCCAGAAGGGCAAGGCAGCAGCAGGAGCTGCTAGTGGTTAACAGAGGGTTACCAGTACTCAGGCCCAAATTATGCCTGAGTTTGTGACTCAGGCGGCGAGTTCAGTTACGCCGACAGTATTAGAGGAGCCTAGAACAACCGCAGCTCCAGAGGTTCCGATACCCGAGCCTCCAGTTCCGCAGCCAGGGGCAGAGTTTAGAGATTATAGAGAGCAGATCAGGTTATTGACTAGCATAGTGGTAGGGCAAATACGATGCGAGCAGTAGCTAACCCTAGAGCCGACAATTTGAGGATTCGGGATTTTCTGGGTTGTAGTCCACCCGAGTTCTATGGTTCGACATATGAGGATGATCCTCAGGAGTTCGTTCGGTAGCTACAGCGGACTATGCAGGTGCTTAGGGCCTCGGAGACAGAGTCAGTTGTGTTAGCTTCTTACCGGTTACGCGATTTTGCGTTGAACTGGTTTGAGTCTTGGGAACTGTCGAGGGGTGTGGGTGCTCGTCTAGCAGTTTAGGATGAGTTCACAGAGGCCTTTCTTGATCACTTTTTGCCTCCTGAGATGAGGAGAGCCCGTGTTTATAGGTTCTTGTCATTAAGGTAGAATGGGAGGACCATCAGGGAATACAACCTGGAGTTTGACTCGTTGGCCAGGTATGCGCATACTATTGTGGCTGACATGGATGATAGAGTTCATCGCTGTCACGACCCGATCCCGGGCTCGTGACTGGTGCCTTACCCGGGCACCCAAGTAGGTATACATCAGAGTAACCAGCGGAATATAAAAACAAAGACATGAAACAATAAAGAGTAAGAACAGTCTAACCGAGAAAAATGTCGCCTTTCGGCATGTATATATAAACCCAAACTTGAACAGTTACATCCTTTACAAACCCTGCCCACAACAGTACTACAGACCTCTAAGAGTTTTTATATCACTATGACGGGACAGGGCCTCGCCATACCCCCTGAATGTACAAAAGTATATGACCTCAGGGAACCGTACCAAAACACAAAGCCTCCGGAGAAATGGAGCTTTCCCGAATCGAACAAATGATCCTAAGAGCGCGGATCGCAAGCTACGTACCTCAACTGCGGCATGAACGCAGCCGGGCGAGGTCGATAACAGTACCAAGTATGTGAAATCAAAATATCAAATGAAATCATAATAGTCTATGTAAAGCGAGAGATGTATGATAACCAAACTACAAGACACAATATATAAGCGGTCATGTCAAGTCGTGACTCACGCCTCAAAGTCATCACCAAATATAATCGGGTCTCACGCCACAACATCACTCATGCCCGTGGAATACCTTTCCTCATCACGGCAAAGATATGGTGTAACATATAATCCGTGATGCGCCTGGCATCCTACTCACCGCCGTGCATATATATACAACACATATATTTATATATATATAACGCGCCGCATGCCCCTAATCCTCATCGTATAAGCATGGCCATAACGTGCCCTCGGAATCCCTCATCGTAGGCGCAGGTCTTCATGGGGAGCTAGCCCATGGAAATAAGAATATAACATGCCCCCGGAATCCCTCATCGTGGGTACATGTCTTCACGGGGAGCTAGCCCATGGAGTAAAAATATAACATGGTCGCATGCCCCGGAATCCCTCATCGTATAAGCATGGCCATGGAGTAATGAAACGCGCGGGCATCTAACCCGCATCCCGCCGCGTGCCCCACATCCTCATCGATAAGCATGGCCAAGATCAATCACAATGGAAGCATACCGTGGAATCCTCCGTCACTGCCGGTACGTCCAATAAAAGTTCACAACAAGTCAGCCGGCCCTCCATCGAGAGACGCGGTGGTATAAAAATACAATGCTTGCACAACAAACGCTATCACAACTAGCATAGACAAGTTCAACATACTCTTAGACTGTCATTAACATGTAAATTGATTCACCATTTGTATAAACTCAAGTACTCTCATTTTATGCCAACCATCCGGGTTTTAACCCTAAAGTACTACGTACTTAGTTCTTTCAAAAGATCCATTTCTTTTACAAAGGTCACATGATACCCGTAGTATCAAAATAGAGTGACTATTATTTTAAGTAAACCAGAACAATTTCCATACCTTCTTTTTGAATAAACCAAGACAATACCGTGCCTTCTTTTTAAACCAAAAACACTTCAATTCCTCAAGTCTCTCTCTTTTATAAATCAAGTTCCTTACTTTGGAATTTAAGAAAGTTTGTACTTGTTTATAATGATCTTATTAAAGTAGCCATGATCTAGAAAATGTAATACAATTTTGTCTTATCTTAGCTTCTATGCAGATGGAGGTTTCTACTTATTTTAATATAATTAATTATTTGTCAATATATTTTCCTTTATTAACGCTGCAGTGGTTTGTTCGATACTTATTCTCATTTCCGAAATCAATATAACATTATTATTCGAAACCAAGTACTCATTACTCAATATAATTAATTGTCGTTACTTTTTCCTTTATTAACGCTGCAGTGGTTTGTTCGATACTTATTCTCATTCCCGAAATCAATATAACATTATTATTCGAAACCAAGTACTCATTACTCACGAATGAGGTTTCACAACTTTTCACACAATTCAAGTTTTTCACATATCAAATCAAGTCAAATATAAGTCAAGTCTCTTATCTTTTTAAAAATCAATAAACCATTCTTTTACCTACATAAAGTTGTTATAATTAACTTCCCATAAGGCCGTTATAACACTTTATGTTTTAAAAAAAACCAAATTCATTTTGCACACGTACGTCTACCGTACTACATAGTTTAAAATAATCATGCTAGAAAGGATAGGAAGAGGTTCACATACCTCGCGACGATTATCGACAATTAGCAAAACGCTCCAAAGTACTATAACCTTGCTAGCCCTTTTCCACCCTTCAAGTAGAATACGCTACTCGTAGTACTTCCACCTATAATGGCCATGAAACGTCCATTAACCTCTAGATCTCTTCGTAGGATATTTCTAAGAACAAGGTTCCATATCCTATGGAAAATTCGCAAAGACCTCCCGTTTCTACTCAATTTTCCACCTTTTCCAAGGCCCGATAACCGTAATTAACATACTATAATTAAGGTGCAATAATACCAAAATTTAAAGAAGGGGATAACACTCCCAAACGGAACGCGATTAACAATCTCTCCTTCATAACAATAATAAGTAAAGAAGGGGATAACACGCCCAAACTGAACGCGTTTTACAATCTCTCCTTCATAACAATAATAAGTAAAGAAGGGATAACACGCCTAAATGGAACGCGATTAACAATCTCTCCTTCATAACAATAATAACTAAAGAAGGGATAACACGCCCAAACTAACGCGATTAACAATCTCTCCTTCATAATAACAATAAGTAAAGAAGGGATAACACGCCCAAACTAACGCGATTAACAATCTCTCCTTCATAATAACAATAAGTAAATAAGGTCCAAAGTAAATATAGTCCAAAGTAGATACAGTCCAAAGTAGATACGGTCCTTAAGTTGGGGTCCTTGGCCAACCTTTACAATTTTACTTATCCAATTACTTCATTAGTCCTTCCACTTATATTCCAATCTTATTATAAGTTATAGTTCCTTTGTTGTTAACCTCTTAGTAAGTAATGGATACATTTTTACCATTTTAATAGATAATATGTCAATTCTCCTTTTTAACATCTTAACAAGATCCAAATCTTTCTTTATATCTTATAGTCCATAATATACTTCCAATATATGTATAATATCCATATATACATAATAATCAACTTCACAAAGAGGTTAAGGTTCATTACCTCAAAATAGCCCAAAAAAAACGTGACTGTCCAGATTTTTAGCCACTGCTTCGTCAGCTGAAATTTTAACGTCGATAACTCTCTACTCCAGTGTCATATCGACGAGAGGTTTGTTGCTTTGGAAACTAGACTCGACGAACTTCATTTTAGGCTTTTGAAACACCCAAAAACTCCTAATATGCTAGGAGATATTCCCTTCCAAATTTGACTAAAAAAATCTGTCCAAAACAGTCCCGAAAATCTGCCCACTCTCGGCCAAGGGGGGTTTTTGAGGCTAGGGGTGTGAAATATTGTCTAACTCTTGGTTAATAATCTTCATAATACATTAAGGAAGAACACTTATAAGTTTAAGAATTTTTTGACAACATTTGGTTAAGGGGAGGGGGGGTTTGGACGAGAATAACAAGAAAAGGGAGAGAAAATATTTTCAAGTCTTGAAATGTTCTAAGTGTGGAAGATTTTCATCAACTAGAGGGGTTTATATAGGACAACCAAGGGTTAGGATTGAAACATGTGTATGGTTTAGATTGTTTGTGTAGGTTCCTTTCTCCACTTGTCTCACAAATGCCATGCAAGACTTGACCATTTGACTTGCCCACTAACCCTTAAAAAAACGTCCAACTATGCTCTTGGGGTGACACATGTCGCCATCCTATTGGTCCAAAATATTTCATCTCTCGGAAAAATTCCATAGTCGTAAAAATATTGAAAACGTAAAATTTCCTTCACAAGGTTCGGAATATTTTCCGTCGGAAAACAATTCTTTCATTCTTACCCTAATTAGGGTTTAAACATTCGTACGTACGTCCTCACATACATACTCCGGAACTACGGGGTATAACATTCTTCCCCCCTTAGAAACATTCGTCCCGAATGTTCCTTCTAAGTCTCCAAGCACACGCGCTGGTATAGTCTTCACTACTACACTTACCAAACCAATCATGCCACCAATGGCCATGGCATAACATACGCGCAAAAACTCAAATCCAAGCCAACGAGAAAATCATCTCTAAAGCGTATACAACATTATTAGCTCCACCCATGGTCCAAAGGATACTTTCTTCACATCTTTACTTAAAAAAAGGACACTTCCCTTTTCTTAACACATCTTCGCCTTTTTTCTTACTCGTCGTACCCTCCTCGAACACCCGAACTCTTCCTAGTACACGTACCATACTTCCGTCATTGCTTCAGTTTTCCAAAACCTTGGAGTTACTACCTCCCAACTTGGTTATTTTACTAGCCTTGCATTCCTCTAAGGCCATTCCCGGCCTTCACGATCCGATTCTGGTTGAACGCATCCACGAACTCGCACGATGGTTGCCTAAACTTGGGCTTAGCACCCGCGTGACCCTACCACCTGGCGGGACCATCTCGACCTGACCCCACCTCACTCCGGGCTGCGGGTTGACCCGCAATCTGGCCTCAACCCGACCCATTATCGCGTCAACTCTCTCGTTCCCCAATCCAGAACAATCTTACTAATTCACGTCATGAAAGCTACCACTTCTATCTCAAACTACCCATGGAATTATCGCACAAATACTCCACGTATACTATGCACTCTGACAAGGATCAACCGTAAAGTTTTTTACTCAAGACGGCTTTACATCTAAGGTCTCAACTGTTATAAATTCTAAGGTTCAAAATTTTCCCATCCCCAGACTTACCCTTTTCACAAACCAGGCTTCTAAATCACATCTTAACACAAGCTATCCGAACATAACACTTAACACATCATCATATCATCAATACAAACTAGTCTCTAAAGGGTTAAGGATATACCGAAATCAAATAGCGGTTCAAAGGACCGCTAAAATCGGGAACTTCCACCGCGACCTGCCGTGGCTCGCCGTGTATGAACATCCCGCCTAGCTATGGAAGGTGAAGAACCCGCAATCGATCCCGTAGTCTGTGCTATCCCACCGTGCCACTGCCTGGACGATCTCGCCAAATGGCCTTGTTGCCGCAAGCATAACAAGCGGTCGAAGAGTACGACACTCCCAACATGGAATCTATTACAACACCACACCGGTAGCGTGGTTTCCGCCACAACCTCGAGCATCCAGGACCGCACTCGACCGCCCCGAATATCCCCGCGATCAAACCTCCCGCTAGAAGATCGAAGGAGCACTCGTGTCGGTGAAATGTTGACCTAGCTCGCCGTTGAGGCCGTCGCTCGAAAGTTACCAAAGGACCTGGTCTTGGCCTTATTATGCGATCTCGGTCCTACGCCGCCTCTACGCTCTCAATCCTCGCATAAGCTCAGTATACGGCAATGTCCATGCCCTACCAAGAGCTACTCCTGTACAACTCTCTGCTAGATAATCGTCAAGTCCTGTGACATATCGGTGCACTCTATCCTCCATGTCTGCCACTAAAGATGGGACATAACGAGCCAACGAGTCAAACTCTATACTGTATTCCCGAACCGTCCGCCCGTTCTGCCTCAACATCATAAACCTATCTGCCCGAGCTCTCCTCATCTACGAGGGCAAGAAATGTGTAAGAAATGCCTCTGAGAACTCGTCCCAACCAGCTGGAAGCGCATGCTCTCCCCGGGACAGCTCCCACGAATCAAACCAGTCGACTGCAGTATCACGCAGCCGATGTGAACCTAGTACCACCGACTCTGTCTCTGAGGCTTTGATCACTTTCATGATCTGCTGTAGCTGTCGAATAAACTCCTGAGGATCTTCCTCAGTTCTCGATCCATAGAACTCTGGTGGACTGCAACTCAAGAAGTCCCGAAGTCTCAAACTATCGGATCTAGGGTGAACCATCGTACTACCGGAACCTCCGACTCTCGCTCGCTCATTCCTAGCCACCAGCCTAGCTAGTAACTGGGCCATCTCCTTGTAACTCATATCCTCGGCTCCAGGCTGTGTAACTGGAGGCTCAGGTATCGCGGTCTCAGCAGCCGCTGCTGCTGCCCCAAACTCAGCTGGGGCTGGCGACATCGTGGAACTCGCCGTCCGAAACATCTCCTCAGGTAAGGACTGGGCCTGTGCCCCCGTAACTCTCAAGGCCCTACTAGCGCCTCCTCCGCCGCCTTGCCCTTTCCGGGCTCGTTGCCATGCGAGGCATAATCATACATAAGGATATGTCAGAGGAAGTTCAACCTATAACACAACTCTATTGCACGATCTTAGAGTGAAAGAATGGAAGCCAATCCTAAATATCTTGTAGCCTCCTGATTATAGATGTGGTGCACAACACACCGATAATCAAGACTCTACTAGACACGGTCTGTAGACACTTTCCGAGGACTAACTGCTCTGATACCACTTTTGTCACGACCCGATCCCGGGCCCGTGACTGGTGCCTTACCCGGGCACCCAAATAGGTATACATCAGAGTAACCAGCGGAATATAAAAACAAAGACATGAAACAATAAAGAGTAAGAACAGTCTAACAGAGAAAAATGTCGCCTTTCGGCATGTATATATAAACCCAAACTTGAACAGTTACATCCTTTACAAACCCCGCCACAACAAGATTACATGCACTCTAAGAGTTTTATATCACTATGACGGACAGTGGCCCCGCCATACCCCGAATGTACAAAAGTATATGACCTCGAGGAACCGCACTAAAACACAAAGCCTCCGAGAAATGGAGCTTTCCGAATCAACAAAGTGATCCTAAGAGCGGATCGCCAGCTACGCCTCAACTCGCGATGAACGCACTCGGGCGAGGTCAAGACAACAGTACCAAGTATGTGAAATCGAAATATCAGAAATGAAATCATAATAGTCTATGTAAAGCAGGAGACAGGTATGATAACCAAACTACAGTACACAATATATAAGCAGTCATGTCAAGTCAGGGACTCACTCCCTCAAAGTCATCACTCAAATATAACTGGGGGTCTCACGCCCACAACATCACTCATGCCCGTGGAATACCTTCCTCACTGCCGGCAGTATATGATGTAACATATAATCCGGTGACGCGCCCGTGGCATCCTACCTCACTGTCGGCGTACACATATACAACACATATATTTATATATATATATAACGTGGCTGCATGCCCTGGAATCCCTCATCGTATAAGCATGGCCATAACGCACTCTAATCCTCATCGTAGCGCAGTCTTCACGGGAGCTAGCCCATGGAAATAAGAATATAACATGCCCCTAATCCTCATCGCTGGTACATGTCTTCACGGGAGCTAGCCCATGGAGTAAAAATATAACATGGTCGCATGCCCCGGAATCCCTCATCGTATAAGCATGGCCATGGAGTAATGAAACGTGCGGGCATCTAACTCGCATCCTGGCCGCATGCCCCGACATCCCTCATTGTATAAGCATGGCCAAGATCAATCACAATGGAAGCATACCCGTGGAATCCTCCACACCGCTTAGACGTCGATAAAAGTTCACAACAAGTCACCTACCTCCATCGAGAGACGCGGTGGTATAAAAATACAATTCTTGCACAACAAACGCTATCACAACTAGCATAGACAAGTTCAACATACTCTTAGACTATCATTAACATGTAAATTGATTCACCATTTGTATAAACTCAAGTACTCTCATTTTATGCCAACCATCCGGGTTTTAACCCTAAAGTACTACGTACTTTAGTTCTTTCAAAAGATCCATTTCTTTTACAAAGGTCACATGATACCCGTAGTATCAAAATAGAGTGACTATTATTTTAAGTAAACCAGAACAATTTCCATACCTTCTTTTTGAATAAACCAAGACAATACCGTGCCTTCTTTTTAAACCAAAAACACTTCAATTCCTCAAGTCTCTCTCTTTTATAAATCAAGTTCCTTACTTTGGAATTTAAGAAAGTTTGTACTTGTTTATAATGATCTTATTAAAGTAGCCATGATCTAGGAAATGTAATACAATTTTGTCTTATCTTAGCTTCTATGCAGATGGAGGTTTCTACTTGTTTTAATATAATTAATTATTTGTCAATATATTTTCTTTTATTAACGCTGCAGTGGTTTGTTCGATACTTATTCTCATTTCCGAAATCAATATAACATTATTATTCGAAACCAAGTACTCATTACTCAATATAATTAATTGTCGTTACTTTTTCCTTTATTAACGCTGCAGTGGTTTGTTCGATACTTATTCTCATTCCCGAAATCAATATAACATTATTATTCGAAACCAAGTACTCATTACTCACGAATGAGGTTTCACAACTTTTCACACAATTCAAGTTTTTCACATATCAAATCAAGTCAAATATAAGTCAAGTCTCTTATCTTTTTAAAAATCAATAAACCATTCTTTTACCTACATAAAGTTGTTATAATTAACTTCCCATAAGGCCGTTATAACACTTTATGTTTTAAAAAAAACCAAATTCATTTTGCACACGTATGTCTACCGTAATACATAGTTTAAAATAATCATGCTAGAAAGGATAAGAAGAGGTTCACATACCTCGCGACGATTATCGACAATCAGCAAAACGCTCCAAAGTACTATAACCTTGCTAGCCCTTTTCCACCCTTCAAGTAGAATACGTTACTCGTAGTACTTCCACCTATAATGGCCATGAAACGTCCATTAACCTCTAGATCTCTTCGTAGGATATTTCTAAGAACAAGGTTCCATATCCTATGGAAAATTCGGCAGCACCTCCCCCGTTTCTACTCAATTTTCCACCTTTTCCAAGGCCCGATAATCGTAATTAACATACTATAATTAAGGTGCAATAATACCGAAATTTAAAGAAGGGGATAACACGCCCAAACGGAACGCGATTAACAATCTCTCCTTCATAACAATAATAAGTAAAGAAGGGGATAACACGCCCAAACGGAACGCGATTAACAATCTCTCCTTCATAACAATAATAACTAAAGAGGGATAACACGCCCAAACTAACGCGATTAACAATCTCTCCTTCATAACAATAATAACTAAAGAAGGGGATAACACGCCCAAACGGAACGCGATTAACAATCTCTCCTTCATAATAACAATAAGTAAAGAAGGGGATAACACGCCCAAACGGAACGCGATTAACAATCTCTCCTTCATAATAACAATAAGTAAATAAGGTCCAAAGTAGATACGGTCCAAAGTAGATACGGTCCTTAAGTTGGGGTCCTTGGCCAACCTTTACAATTTTACTTATCCAATTACTTCATTAGTCCTTCCATTTATATTCCAATCTTATTATAAGTTATAGTTCCTTTGTTGTTAACCTCTTAGTAAGTAATGGATACATTTTTACCATTTTAATGGATAATATGCCAATTCTCCTTTTTAACATCTTAACAAGATCCAAATCTTTCTTTATATCTTATAGTCCATAATATACTTCCAATATATGTATAATATCCATATATACATAATAATCAACTTCACAAAGAGGTTAAGGTTCATTACCTCAAAATAGCCCAAAAAAACGTGACTGTCCAGATTTTTAGCCACTGCTTCATCAGCTGAACTTGTAACGTCGATAACTCTCTACTCCAGTGTCATATCGACGAGCGGTTTGTTGCGTTGGAAACTAGACTCGACGAACTTCAGTTTAGGCTTTTGAAACACCCAAAAACTCCTAATATGCTAGGAGATATTCCCTTCCAAATTTGACTAAAAAAATCTGTCCAAAACAGTCCCGAAAATCTGCCCACTCTCGGCCAAGGGGGGTTTTTGAGGCTAGGGGTGTGAAATATTGTCTAACTCTTGGTTAATAATCTTCCTAATACATTAAGGAAGAACACTTATAAGTTTAAGAATTTTTGGACAACATTTGGTTAAGGGGAGGGGGGGGTTGGACGAGAATAACAAGAAAAGGGAGAGAAAATATTTTCAAGTCTTGAAATGTTCTAAGTGTGGAAGATTTTCATCAACTAGAGGGGTTTATATAGGACAACCAAGGGTTAGGATTGAAACATGTGTATGGTTTAGATTGTTTGTGTAGGTTCCTTTCTCCACTTGTCTCACAAATGCCATGCAAGACTTGACCATTTGACTTGCCCACTAACCCTTAAAAAAACGTCCAACTATGCTCTTGGGGTGACACATGTCGCCCTCCTATTGGTCCAAAATATTTCATCTCTCGGAAAAATTTCATAGTCGTAAAAATATTTAAAACGTAAAATTTCCTTCACAAGGTTCGGAATATTTTCCGTCGGAAAACAATTCTTTCATTCTTACCCTAATTAGGGTTTAAACATTCATACGTACGTCCTCACATACATACTCCGGAACTACGGGGTATAACAATCGCTATGTTATGGGGCTAGACCGTTATATGATCACTGCTTGCCTAGGAGTGGCCCTTCAGCCAGGTATGGATATTGCCAGGATGCAGGCATATGCACAAGGGATTGAGGACAGAGAGAGAGCGGACCAGCCAGACCGAGGACAGCCCAAGAGGGCCAAGACAGCAGGGTTTCAGGGGAATTTTCTAGGCGGACAGCCTCAGCAGCATGCTAGGTCTACATTTCAGCCAGCACCGAGTGCTCCTCCACAGTTTTCCGACGGGGGGTTTTACAACCCCGGTAATGCAGGGGCTGGTCAGATCGCTAGAGCTTCAGGGTCTCAGGGAGATGGGGGTTCCAGTCAGTCGAAGCCACTTTTACCTCAATGCACCCAGTGTAGTAGGTTCCATTCTGGGGTGTGTCGCGCCGGTACGGGTGCTTGTTTTTCTTGTGTTCATCTGGGCCATATGTTAAGAGAGTTTCCTTATAGAGGTGGCACTGGTGGGACAGCACAGTCTACTAGATCAGTTGCGGGTTCTTCGCCTTCAATAGATAGGCAGTATGTTCATGCACCGGCAGGCCGTGGCAGAGGTCGTGGTGGAAGTTCCCAGTTTTAGCGGTCCTTCGACCCGCCTATATGATTTCAGGTATATCTTTGACCCTTTAGAGACTTGTATGCATGATAAGGTTGTTATAAGTTTAAGTGTCAAGAACGGATAATTTTGAGACTATGTATATATGCTAGAAGGAGTTGGAAGTACGAAAGGATAATCCTTTTTGGGCTTATGATGGATGAATATGTGTGTGCGAGGTATTAGGGCCATATGGGGCATTATTAGGTTTCATTAAGTGTAGTTTTATGAGACTATGCCGAGAAATGTTAGATTGAGCTCCGAAAGAACATTCGAGGATGAATGTTTCTAAGAGGGGAAGAATGTTACACCCCGTATTTCTAGGACATGTTTATAAGAATGTACGTAAGAACTCAAAAATGTTAAGATTTGAGACTAGTAAAAATTTATCGAAATTATGGAAATGTCGGGAAACGAAATATCAGGATTTAACGAGGGTGACACGTGTCACCCCCCTTAGTTGGTCTTGGACGAAATGGACATGGGTTTAATGGTCATTTGACCAAGGTTAGGATGACCAAGTCTTGCTAAACTTAGAGCTTGATATTGTTGACTTAGTCAAAAGCCACTTGGCTTGATCTTTTAGTAGATTGGATCCAAGCCATCCATGTGTGCTAATCTTGACCCTCCATTATGTTATTTAAGTATACAAGTAGCAAGACAAGCTTCTACACTTAGAAAAAATTTCAAGAACTTTGAAGACCTCATATGTTGCTCTCAGTTTCAAGGGGTTTCAAGAGGAAAAAAAATTCATTTGTTGTTCCTAAGAGTTTGTAAGGGTATCTCAATAGAAAGATCCCGGAAAAGTATCATTTTTGTATTAGTCGCAAGGTGAAAACCTAGTCACTTTCCTTAGGTTTGGATTGGATATTGAAGGAAAGTTGGTTGTGAACTTCTAAGGGCTTCAAGTGGCGGATTGGAGTGTCAAGTAGGGGCGCTAAGTTGCTAAGGAGCGACTTCGGATCTTGAAGACGAATTAAGGCTTGTCTAGGTAATAATCTTATTCTCTTTAGTGTTATAAGATTTCATATTGTTGTAGTGATGTTTATTAACAATCATGAGATATGTATTAGAGATTTATAAGTGCTATGGATATTGGAAGCCTAAGATCCGAAATGACCTTGTTAGCCATTTGAAATTGAAATACAATTTGGTCGATAATTAGGATCGTCGCATGTTATCTACTTGAAGATTATAGTTGTTATAATCGATTGCGGCTTTATAACATGTTATACTAAACAACTTGAATTGAATAAGGAATTGGATAAGACTTTGTAGTATGATACATTATAGCCGAGAATGGCATGGAATTATTGGTTTGTTTTGTATTATTGTGGGGCAGAATTTTACACGTCCTGTTAAGGCATGTAATCCCTTTTGGATAGCTGAATTGTTGAGCCTTAAATGTGGCGTATTTGGTTGTTAAATTCGGGCCTTGAAAAAGGTGGAAAAGTATGTAGAAACAAAAGAAGTGCTGTCCGATTTTCCGTAGAATATGGTGACTTTACACTTAGAATATTCTACGTTTGAAGCTAGATGTTAATAGACGTATTATGGCCATTATAGGTTGAAGTACTAAGTATAGCGTATTCTACTTGAAGGATGGAATAGTTATCAAGGTTGAAGTACTTTGGAGCATTTTGCTACTTGTCGATAATCGTCGCGAGGTATGTGAACCTCTTCCTTCTTTTGGCATGATTCTATGTATGGAATATACATGTGGTACTATTTCATGATTTCTTCTACTCTTAGAAGTTAAGAGGTATGTATGTTGATTTACTCTATGTAAAAGTTACGTCTAAGTTATCCTAAGTTCTTACCAAGTCTTATGGGGGATGTTGGTAAGAGTCGTTAGGAAGTATTTGGAGTCAAGTTGACTTTGCTAAGTTACTGCACGAATGAGAATAAGTATCGAACAAGCCATTGCAGCGCTAATAAAAGAAAATGTATCGGCAATCAATTAAATTAAAATGTGTAGAATTCTCCATCTGCATAGAAGCTAAGATAAGACAAAATTGTATTACATTTTCTAGATCATGGCTGCTTTAATAAGATCGTTATAAACAAGTATAACTTATTCACAACGCACAAAAGTATATGTTACTTAATTTAAAGAGTTTATGTCATGAAGTTTTAAGACTATGAACCTTGATTTCTTAAAAGGTCACGAGACTTTATTTTTCAAGTTATGGGACTTGATTCTTAAAGGAAGAAATGACTTGATTTAAAAAGTATGGTTTCTATGTTTTATTTCAAAAGTTAAGAGAATGTAACTTGAGTTTCAAAAGAAGAAGTTTATGGATTTAAAAAAAAAGAGAAGGAGTTTTATGATTCTTTTTAAGTATGTATGTACGTAGTACTTTTGGGTTAAATTTTCCCTAAAATAATAAGAAATAAAAGTGTCTTAAGTTATCTAAAGTGAAAGGTTGTTATAATAGCTTTATGGGAAGTTGTTATAACGACTTAAGAAGAAGTGAAAAATGGTTTAAAATGTTATGTAAATAGACTTGATCGCGTCCCAGAAATGGGCCGGGTAGTATACCTTTATGGGCAGACTTATATGACTTCATCGCGTCCCAGAAATGGGCCGGACAATATACCTTTATGGGCAGACTTATATGATTTCATCGTGTCCCAGAAATGGGCCGGGCAGTATACCTTTATGGGCAGACTTATATGACTTTATCGCGTCGAGAATGGGTCGCAAGATACCTTACGGGCGAACTATATGACATTATCGCGTCCCAGGAATGGGCCGGGCAGTATACCTTTATGGCAGACTATATGACATTATCGCGTCCCAGGAATGGGTCGGGCAGTATACCTTTATGGGTAGACTATATGACATTATCGCATCGAGAATGGGCCGGCGATACCTTATGGGCACTATATGACATTATCACGCCCCAGAATGGGTCGGGCGATACCTTTATGGCGAACTATATGACATTATCGCGTCGTGAATTGGCCGTGCAAGGTATACCTTTATGGGCGGACTATATGACATTATCGCGTCGTGAATGGGCCGGCGAGATACCTTTATGGGCAGACTATATGACATTATCGCGTACCAGGAATGGGAAGGGCAGTATACCTTTATGGGCAGACTATATGACATTATCGCCCCGTCGAGAATGGGCGGGCAATATACCTTTACGGGCGTATATGACATTATCGCGTCCCAGGAATGGGCCGGGCAGTATACCTTTATGGGCAGACTATATGACATTATCGCGTTCCAGGAATGGGTTGGGCAGTATACCTTTATGGGCAGACTTGCATGACTTTATCGCGTCCCAGAATGGGCCGGGCAATATACCTTTATGGGCAGACTATATGACATTATCGCGTCCCAGGAATGGGCCGGGCAGTATACCTTTATGGGCAGACTATATGACATTATCGCGTCCCAGGAATGGGCCGGGCAATATACCTTTACGGGCGACTTGCATGACTTTATCGCGTCCCGTAACGGGCCGCAATATACCTTTATGGGCAGACTATATGACATTATCGCGTCCCAGGAATGGGCCGGGCAGTATACCTTTATGGGCAGACTATATGACATTATCGCGTCCCAGGAATGGGCCGGGCAATATACCTTTATGGGCAGACTATATGACATTATCGCGTCCCAGAATGGGCCGGGTAGTATACCTTCGTGGGAAGATTTTTTTTATGAATTCGCCATCCCGCAAATGGGTCGGGCTACATTATCACGTTTGTATAAAACAAGTGAACTCCAAAATGAGGCGTCCCTCCATAAGGGGCCGGATTATGTTAGGCAAGATACGTAAGTTATATGTTTATGAACTCGATGATTTTTCCTAAGTATGTACGTAAGAAGATGACTATAACTTTTTTTGAAAAATGGGAAAAGATAATAAAGTGTGATTAAGTTCACGAGATTGTAATGACACGGTAGGATCTGGTATTTATTTTGTTTATATACTTGCCATTCTTCTCGCATGCTTATGATTTGTTTCATCGCACCTTATTTCCGCTCCATATTCTGCACTGTTGTACCGACTTCTTCGGGGCTGCGTTCATGCCCGCAGGTATTTAGGTACACAGGTTGGTGATCCTTGCTCTTAGGATCTCGGTTCAGTTTTGGGAAAAAGCTCCATTTACTCCGGAGGCTTATCTTTTGGTACGTCTTCCCTGAGGTTGTAGATTTACTCATATTCAGGGGTATGGCGGGGCCCTGTCCCGTCACAGTTGTTATGTTAAAACTCTTAGAGGTCTGTAGTCATATCTTGTGGGTCGGTTTGTAAAGAAAAAGGATGTAACTGCGTTTGGTTATGTATGTATATACGTCCAGGGAGGTAGCCTTATCGGCTAACCTGTTGATTTTATTTTTGTTGATTTATTTTATAAGTTTCATGTATGTTCCGCTGATTATCTCTGATGTATACCTGTAAGGGTGCCCAGGTAGGGCACCAGTCGCGGGCCCGGGGTCGGGTCGTGACAACACTGCCTCAAGATGAGTTAAACCAAAACACACAAAGTGATGATAATCTTACTTCATCTGTTCAAGAAGAAAATTCTGAACCAAAGAGAAGTAAACTTGTGAAAACTGCCAAAGATTTTGGACCAGATTTCATGACCTTTTCCGTTGAAGGAGAACCTCAAACATATAGGGCTGCTATGGAATCATCTGAAGCACCTTATTGGAAGGAGGCTATCCAAAGTGAGGTAGAATCCATTGTGCAAAATAATACATGGATATTGGTTTATCTTCCTCCGGGACAAAAACCAATAGGCCATAAATGGATTTTCAAACGAAAATTAAGGCCTGATGGTACTATAGAAAAATACAAAGCTCGTATAGTAGCCAAAAGATTTCAACAGAAAGAAGGTGTAGATTTCTTTGATACCTACTCACCCGTAATGAGAATTACGTCTATAAGGACGCTAATTGCTATGGCGGCGATTCACAATTTGGAAATACACCAAATGGATGTGAAAACCACATTTTGAATGGTGAATTAGATGAAAAAATTTACATGGAACAACCCGAAGGATTTGTTGTGAAAGGTAAAGAAAATAAAGTTTGTAAATTGATTAAGTCTCTATATGAACTTAAACAAGCTCCAAATCAATGACATGAAAAGTTTGATAATACATTATTATCAAATGGTTTTCAAATAAATGAATGTGACAAATGTGTCTACATTAAACAAAGTAAGAATGTATGTGTCATTATATGCTTATATGTTGATGATATGCTAATTATGAGAACGGATAAAGATGTAATTAACCAAACTAAGAAGATGTTGCATGTCGTTTTCGATATGAAAGATATGGGAATAGCGGATGTCATTCTTGGTATTAGAATTCAAAAGAATTCTAAGGGTTACATCTTAACTTAATTCCATTATGTTGAAAAGGTCCTTAGAAAGTTTGGACACTATGATGATCGACCGGTTGTTACACCATTTGACCCATCTTGTCACCTTAAGAAGAATGAAGGTGAAAGTGTGTCACAATTGGAGTATACACAAGTTCTTGAAAGCTTGATGTACATAATGAATTGAACGAGACCGGACTTAGCATATACAGTGAGTCGACTAAATCGTTACTCACACAATCCTGGAAAGGATCATTGGTTTGCACTAACAAGAGCACTCCGATATCTAAAGCATACAATGAACTATGGGTTGCATTATATAAAATATCCTCCTGTTCTAGAAGGATATTGTGATGCTAATTGGATTTCCAACCAGTCAGAAAGTAAGTCCACAAGTGGTTATGTATTTACACTTGGTGGAGAGTCGGTATCTTGGAAATCATCAAAGCAAATGGTAAATATGCGATCAACTATTAAAGCAGAGTTTGTAGCCTTGGACAAAGCTGTCGAAGAGGCAGAATGACTCAGAAACTTTCTAGAAGGTATTTCGTTGTGGACAAAGCCTGTGACAACCATTTGCATACATTGTGATAGTATGACTGCCCTGATAAGGGCAAATAATCAACTATACAATTGCAAGCCGAGACATATAAGGTGACATCATAATACAATACGAAGCTTGCTGAAGAATGGAATTATCTCCATTGATTATGTAAAATCAAAGGACAATATAGCGGATCATTTGACAAAAGGCCTTAACAAAGAGCAAGTCGTATTTACATCGAGGGGAATGAGCTTAAATCCAACACAATGAGTCGTTAACTGGAGGAAACCTAACCTATCATAATTGGAGATCCCATATGATCATTCCTATGGTGTACTAAGTGTGTTAATCCGTTGACGATTAAGGGATGAATAGTATTCTTAATAATACTAAAAGCCTTTATGGTGGGATAGTACGGACTACTCTTGTTTAGTATTACCTATATGAGATTGATGTAGGGTCGCATATGTGAGAACCGATATGGCTACGTTCTCTAGAAAATCTCACGAAGAAGGAGTTGTTCACGACCGAAATGAACACAGCCGTAAGAATTGAAATATGTTGCTATGATATATGTGATACTTGTTGTCTTGGTTTACTACAAAACGTGAATAGTTCAAGACATACGTCCACTATTTCACAAAGTAGATCCGATAAGTATTCACTATGAATGGTTCAAGTCCAAAAGACACCTTTTCCGATGCATGTCATATCGTGTTGCTCAGAAATAACGAAAAGTTTCTTATTATCTTATTTTCTATCCAAATGTGGGGTATTGTTGAAACTTGTATGGGATAAGAAGAAATAAGAAGAAACAAGTGATCAAAAATTGCCTTCGAATTTGTTGCCGAAGCGCCGCGGCGCCTGGGACTAGGGTCGCGGCGCCTCTTGTCTAGTGAGCAAAAATAATATACCGTCGAAAGGGCCGCGACGCCTGATTGGCAGTGAGCTACTGGAATTAGAAAATGAATTAGGGCCGCGGAGCCTTGGGGCAAGAGTCGCGGCGCTTGGGCAACGGTAAAATTTCCAGAATGTCCAAAAGTTGCATCTTTTCACAAGAGACATAACATTTGGAGTGGAAGGCTGCCATGGACGAAATTAATGCTATAAATATAGCATATTGATCACTTGTTTGAGAGATACAATTAACAAAAACTAATCTTATGATTTGAGAATCAAAATCATTTAAGATTATTACTTGCTTCTTCTTCTTCCTCTTGGAAACAAATTTCTGAAGAACACATATAGTAAATTCGCCAGGGGTGAAGCTCTTGTACTAGAACTCTCACCTAGATAGTTATATCCTCTAGATAGACGTCCGAAGAACTACAACACCAGTGGGGACGAATTTCTGTCTTAGGACACTGCGACAGCAGGCCTCTATCTACACCAAGTTAGTATGTGTTTCTAATTTACTGAATTCATTGTTGTAGAGTTCAAGTTATATTGAGTTATTATTATATTATTGTGTTTGCTCATTGCTGATACTAGATTGGCTTAACAATAATGTCCCCATTTAAATTAAAGGCTAAAGACGCGGTCATTACACAAATCATGACCCAATCAATGAACGTAATGTGAAAAGCCTTTTTAAGCACAACTTGTTGAATATAAAGTCAGTCAACACGATCATAAGCTTTAGACATATCCAACTTTATGACCATAATTTTATCATTTCCCTTCCTTTTATTCTTCAATAGCCCCATAAAAATTCATATTCCAACACCACATTAACAGTTATTTGACGTTTTTCCACAAAGGCTGCAATAAGATATAATCAAAGACATCAGTGGATTAGTTCATCTCGCTAGAATTTTAATAATTATCTTATAAAAAGTATAGTATAAAATTAATAGGTCTAAAATGTTAAACAGTTGTAGGAGTCTTAATTTCTGTCACCAGAGTTATTAACATTTAACTCCAAACTTGCAAAAGATGACCTGTCTCATTTTTTTTTTAATTGCTTGACCGAAATTTTAAGAGTAAAGACCAGAACTGCTGAAAAAATAAAGTGGTCATTCTTGCCACACTTGGAACCTTAGTATCTTTCATTGAAAAAACAATATCTTTTATTTTTATTAAAAACTGCACCAATCAGGACTTGATTCATATTATCCGTAATAGCGGAGGGAATATGTTGCAACACTTGATTAATAGTAGAAAATAAATCTCTGTAAAAACTTTAAATCCTTCACTATACCACGTTTATCACATATCCATTGTCCTATCTAATTTTTCAAACCTTTAATAAGGTTCCAACGTCTTCTTTGAACAATGGACATATGAAAAAAAAAATGTATTTTTATCTCCCTCATTTAACCATTGAATTCTAGGGTACTTTTCATATAAGCAATACTATTAGTCTGTTTGGTCAAGTTTATTTTCTCCCAAAAGTATTTATTTTTAAAATAAGGTGTTTGACCAAGCTTTTGAACAAAAATAAGTGCTTCTGAGGAGTAGTAAAAACAGTTTTTCAGAAGCTATAAAATAACTTTCTGAAAGCGTTTTTTTGAAAAGCATTTTTGAGAAAAATTTACTTAAAAGCGCTTTTTAAAAGCTTGTTCTAACATTAATTGATGCTCAAAAGTACTTTTTAAATTAATCGGTCAAACACAAACTATTTTTCGCCAAAAAATACTTTTGAAAATAAGTTGATTTTAGAAGCTTGGTCGACTTATAAGCTCCTTTTTTAATTTCAAAATAAGAGAAGAATCAGGACCTTTGAGATCATTTTTAACCATGTTAAGTTGGTTTTTCAGGATCATAATCTTTATTTTAGATTTCGATTCACCTTTTTTACTCCATTCAATTAAGACTCTTCTACATTTTCAAATCTTAAAATTACCTAAAATTGGCTATTCCCGTTAAGTTGATTTTCCCAGGATTGCTCAATAAGTTTATGAGTCTCAGGTTTTCCAAGCCATTTCTTGTCAAAATAAAATATATAATGAAAAACATCAATTCAACAAAGCATTAAGCATTATTTTGCACATGCATAACAACAACCTGATCATATTTCAATCTCCACTCTAGAAAGGCCAGAACTCTATCACACCTTTGTTCATTCATAACAAGATCACATCCAAGGTTTCACTCGATATCTGAAGTCTACTACTCTTAGCTTATTAATAAAGTCTTTAAAATCCCTAAAGGTCCAAAGAGCCCTTCTAGTTCCCCCACTTTTTTCAGCCATATCAATTATGTCATTTAAATCTCCTAAAAGTATCGGGTGAGTACTCTAATTTACGACCTAGTAGTTAATTCAAACCATTGTATTTTCCTAATATCTCTATCTGGGCTAGCATAAATAAATATGAAGAAAAAATCAATATTATTCTCATAATCATGTATCAAGAATTCAATAAAAATAAGATGAATAAAGGATATTGCATACCGCAAGTTCCTCATTCGAAAATAAAGCCAACCCACCAGAGAGCCCCAATGGATCAACATAGGCGTTTTGCATTCCAAAAGTATGTCCGACCCACTGAAGCTTTTGTTGCTGCTTTTTTTTGTCTCACATAAAAGAACACATTTTGGGGAGTGGAGATATATTATTTTCTTTAAACAGGAAACTATCAAGGTGGTCTCCCATACCACCTCTTTGTTTTGGTGCTTTCCAATAGTGTTCAGTGTAGCTATTTCTTTATCTTTTATTTTCCTACTCAAAGTAGCATATTCATTAGTGATTGAGATATCAATTAACATATCATTACCATCTGTGACACTGAAACATCTCCTTAGTTATATGAGAGTTCTCTATCACTACGTGAAGCTGAACATACCTTTTTTCTATTTTCATGTAACTTCATTATGTTATGCTGGTCAACATCATTAGATTGTGAGACAGAAAAGGGTAGCATTCGATTCAGTCCGTCCTTTAATTTTTCGATTATTTCCTCGTCAATGTCTTCACTTACCTTTTATTTCGGTAACTGACACCTTTGAGCTCGCAACTTCCTTCTTCAACCCAAAATTACATGGCTTGGTGAAGTTCATTTTCATGCCAACACAATTTTCTTCTCCCAATTCGCCTCCTAATCCTGTGATTCACGTATTTGTACATCCATATTTTTATTTATAATGTTATGTTCTATTGACTCCTGTATCGGCATGCTTATACGACTGCCTTATCTGTTGGAAAACAATGGATGTACGAGAATAATATCTAACTATTACAAGTGCTTCAAAAGGGTAAACACTAAAGATTACAAAACAACAAACTTGTAGCCAACAAGAATTGTGGCAACAATAAGTTTTGAGTTCTTGAATACGTTCTTGAATCAATCTTGGATCACTGCAGCAAGCTCCTTGATCTTGATAACCTGAAACCAAGAGACACTAAATCCCTAATTGTTACAACTGTGATGAGTCGAGTGTTAGTATTATGTCCTTAAGACGAGATTGCCCCGTATATATCCTTTTACGTTTAATGGGAAATTGTCTTCCAAGATAAAACATCATCAAACAAATGAGCAAAGGAAACTCAAGTGTTTACTAAAAGAATAACCTATGAGTGTGTGAAAGAATAATAGAGAGGAAGAAGATAACTTTGCAAGTGTAGTGTAATGTAGTGTAGTCCTCAACAATTGAGCCAAATGCCTCAATTTATAGTAGTGTAAGAAGGTCTGTTCAAGTGCACATGTAATGGTCATTAAAATGCCATGTAATGGCCATTCAATCCACCAAGTAATGCAACCAAATAATGGCTGATTTATGGAGGAAAAATGATATCTTAATGCCCCAAAACGTCACCATAATCAATCAAACTTTTAGACTTCCGTTGCACAGACACTGCCCACGAAGAGTCGTGGTGCTGCAATATTAGAGCCGCGGCTCAGTAGAGCCACTGCCCATATGGAGCCACGGCACTGGCTAGTTGGAGTCGCGACTCCGGCGACCCGGTTCCGACGGGTTGTGTCGCGATTCCGCGGCGCTTTCTGAATTTTTCATCTTACACTTTGAACACTTCTTCCTTCATTTACCAACGTGGAATACTTGTTATTTTGTCAATAATCATCCATCATTCCATGTCTCAAACATTTACTTACGTACCAATATCTCTTTCACTAATGAAATTTATGATACTTGGCACTACGAGTGTATGTGTTTGGAAACTACATTTTCGACGTGCGGGATCTCAATTATTCGAGTCATAAATAATGGGTTAAAACTTAATTCTACATTAGTAAATTTTCAACAATCCCCTCTTGAAAGAGATTTTAGCGCACTCACAAGGTGTCTTTCTATCAATCTTTCGGCGGACCAATGTTGCATCTGGATAGGTAGTCTTAGCTTTGAACCTGCTATAGTTGAATACCATCAGACTAACTTACTGCACGGTGGACATGATGTCTTGAACCATCAGTGTTTAGTGTAAGTCAAGACAGCGGTACCAACACAAGGCGAAAATGCTCTCAACATTTTTTCCTAGTTGCTCTTCTATGCCTTCCTTCTTCTATGATTTTCATCAACTGATATACTACACGGATTGTTCTTTGATCTAATCCATCCTACGTTGAAGTTTGTGTGCTCATTTCACGCCCACTCTAATTGATTTGTTATAGAGAAAGGTATCTTCCTTATAGCCATGAGAAAGAATACAAAGATTTCAGCCAAAAGAATGAAAGAGATTATTTTGATTGTTCAAGATTATAAGTTACAAGATATGAATTTGAAGTTTGCATTTAGAGGCGACTTCCGCGTTGGCGGTTGTAGCCTCTCTGAATATTGCAGAATTTTCAGGACAGGCGGGTGTTGCTGCGTTATTAGCAGGCCAGGAGGGTGTTCTTGGTGTGCAAGAGGGTCATGATGGTGGTCTTGGGTTGAGGAAGCAGCACTTGGTTTCTGCCAACCTTCCGGTGGCAACCTCGGCTAGTGTTCCGGTTGAAAAGCTTCACAATGGAGGGTTTACGGGGCTTGACGGATTTCCCTGGTCTATTGCGGGAAAGGTGGGTGGTCACGGGTTGCAGGAGGGTCGTGATGGTGATAAAGGGTTGTGGTTGAAACCCTTGGTTCACCGTCCAATTGTCTTTGAGTCCATTGGACGGTGGGTATGGCGGGGGGTATGGCGGGGGGTCCCGGGTTGCAAGAGGGTCGTGATAATGGTCATGGGTTGTGGATGGAATCCATGGGTCACGGTATGGAAGGAAATCTTATGAAGGATAAAGGTGTGGCTTTTTGTTGTTTTCCGACTGGCAGCATGGAGGTCGAAGTTGATTCGGGTCTTGTGGATGATCCAGGGTCGATGGCGGGTCAGGACGGTGGTCATGGGTCAGGGTTCATGTCCACGAAACATCAGTCTAAGGTTGGTGAAGCCGTTGAGACTTCTTTTCCCAAGGATATTGAGAAGGCAAATGTTGCGGTTTCCGAAGCCTCACACCTTCTCGAGGGGATGTCGGGTCACATGGGTGGGTTTGGGTCTATGGAGGATCAAGAGGATGGTTCCGGGTCCAAGGAGGGTCGGAGGGGTAGTCTTGGGTTGCTGATTGGTCACGTTGATGGTCGTGGGTCTTGGCTGCAGCCTAAGGGTCTTTGGTTAAAGTTTGTAGAGACCGATGTTGGTTCATTTCCCATGGTTCTTGGTAGTTTGAATCGTGTGGAAGTCGAACAGCCTACCCTTCTAACGAGACTTGGTTTTTCGGGCATTTATTTGCTAAGAGAACCAAGGAAACATCTCAATCAATGAGACATCAAAAATTTATGAGGGTGAGAGCCGAAGTGTCACCCATTCTTATGAATTCAAGGGTTGCGGAAACCAAAGGGGCAACTCGTCAAAAGAGGCTTGGAAGATTGATGGCTACGGGATTCGAAGGGTCTACTCTTCAATCAAGTCTTGGAAGATTAACTTATGAGGAAATCGAAGGATCACTCTTATCAAAAACGCCTAAGCTCTCACATTTGGTCTCGGCCAATGGAGCATTCAATGCCAAACGACTTAAGCCATTTATGGCAACCTTTGATTTCCCCAACAAATGCATCTAATGCATGTACTAAGCCTGCAAGGAGTTTTAATTCTACATAGGATACTTTTGTCGAGCCGAGCGGGCGCGTGGTACAGTGCCTTACCGGGCACCACTAGTGATCGGACAAAATCGGCGGAAATAAAAATAAAAACGCAGACATGAATTAAGAAAAAATAAATAAGCGAAAAACAAAGCGCCCCGCCGTCGAATATAACACGACCGTTATCATTTATCCTTTTACAAACCACACTTGCTCACGGGTGCTCGTGCTTTAAGATTTACAACCTAATGGCAGGCGCCCGCCGCCCGCCCCATGTGGCGTCGATACATTTACGGGGTACCATGCGAAAGATAAGCCTAAGCTCCGAACGGAGCTTTCAGGTGATCTAGTGATCCTAAGCGACGATCGGCGGCGGCGACTGTACATTTACGCGCCGGCTGAGCATTGAAGACAGTCTACATGTACGGTACCAAAGTATGTGAAAATGTAAAAATAAATCGCAAATGAAATAATAAATAATAACATGGATGATGTATGATAGTAAAACTATTATTCCGCAAAGCGAAGCGTAAGCGTCGAGGCTCGCGCCGCCTCACTTTCAAAGTCATTGCGTGTGCTCGCCACTACCTGGCCGCTTAGAGGTACAAATCATGTAATCAATCATTATAGATCTCTCGGCATCTATAGGACCCAAGAATGAAAAATTGGGTCGTGATTCCGGGTCATCCCCATGAACCGTGAGTGGATGACACGCGTGGAAGGATGAGCCGGTCAAGCGGTGAAGCCATTCCGGATGGGAACCGGTCCGGAAGTGAAATACATTCCGGATGAACCCGGTAATGAAAAGTGAGTGACATTCCGGATGAGGAGTGAAAGTGAGTGAAGCCATTCCCGGATGATCAAGTAATCCATTGGATTATATCATTCCGGAGTGTAGTCAGTGATATCGTTCGCACAAGTAGTACCATCGACGAGAACCTGATACTTACCTGAGTAAGCTTCACTGCGTAACATGGTCAGAAGTTTAAATAAGTACAGTATAAGCAAGTTTCACGCTTCAAAATTTACTTCAAAGTCAGTACTTAACTCATCGAATTCCTTTTAAGTCAGATTTAAGTTAAATTCATGCGATATTCGTTTCTTAAAAAGAGTGTGAAATAATATTAGAAAAAATAGAGTGACTAACGTTTAAAAAAAAAAAAAAATTTTTTCCTTTTAGCAGGATTTTTAACTTTCTTATTTTCCAAGCGTTCGAAGTTTACTAATTTCGAATCTCATTTTAGAATTTTGAAAAAGGTTTCTCAGTTTTAGTTTTTAGTCCTTTAAGTAATTCTCCTTTCGCGTTTTTCTGTCTTGTATAAAATTATATTATTTATTTCTATTCTTGTAATATGTTCATTTTATTAAGCGAAGATGATCCGATGGCGGTTATCATTTTTTCTTCATACTTTATCTATACGGATAGAGTTCCTCTTTTTTTTAATAATATGGATTTAAAATACGATCTTTTTGCGGCACTTTATGTTGCATTTGCGGTGGTTTGCCGATACAAAAGCATCTCTCTTAATATAAAGCTTATTATAAAGCGTTTCTAAAGCGACATAAAATCTTTAAAATCTTTAAACTCTATTAGCAAATTCTTTGAAATGTTTTCAAATCGATTAAAATCTTCAAAAGTAATATTTCAAGCATTCTTAATTATTATATTCAGGCTTCATATATTCAAATCGATTTTATTTAAAACCACCAAGTATGTTTATCCACGTAAAACCATCTTCTTACACTTCCGTTAAAGCCACTTGTTGTTCACGCAAAGGGTTACAATCAAATACATTTTAGCACATGTACTACTACCGTCCAGTTATTATTCAGTATAAATACTTTGAAGAGAATCCCGCCACGTTCGTCGCCATGACGATTATCGACAACTAATAACCAAAAGCGCTCAAGTACCTCTGACCGTCGGTTCTCACTTCCCCCAAGCGGATCCTCCTCACGGTACTACAACCTGAGGCCACCGAGCTGTGTACCTTTAGTACGGCTCAGAATATTACGGAAGCCACAACAGCATTCTGACGGCGTAAAATCTCCTCCTCCAGTTCGCGGCTACCAAGCTAACGAGGTTACGTCACTCTGACCGGTAAATTACATGATTTCTACACGGCAAATTGACACAAGTACCTCTTTTGTCGCTAAGTATATTGTAATTCAGTTCAGTTCTCTTCAGCTTAATCAATTACAAATCATGATTACTACCAAGTAAATATTAATCAGGCTTATAAATTAGAAAGTTTCAATGACATAATTCAAATATCACTGCTCGTGCGCTCCAACGCTCCGACAATTACATAATTTGTCTAAAACCACATGTCCTTGTCTAGAATCAATAGGACTTAAAACTATTATGATCTTATCCCCTCTTGTAATGGCACCTTTGAGTGACCACCGCCTCCCATTTCTTGTTTGCGTAAACATTGAGGATTGAGAACCCTCAATGACTGATTGTAGCCATCTTTATTTCCGTTATTAGTAATAATATTTGCATTTACCTAAAAAAAAAAAAAATAAAAAAAAAAAAACGGTACCAACACAACAACTTTCCTTACTCTGTTCTTCTTAATATTTTGTCCGTTGTGGCCATTGACACAATTGGATTCTTAAGTGCGCTCATTTGAGGCGGCGTGTTGTTAGGTGTATTTTGTATACACATTTTGAGTCATTTTTTGTTGGTATTTTAGTCATTTTTGTTGTGTTTAGTATAGTAGTAGGTTTGTTTTTCCTTCTTTTGAGTCACAGTGGTGCAAAAAGGCAAAATGGAAAAAAGGAACGAGAAATAGGCAGAAAAGGTGCTCCCAAGGCGAAAAGGACGAAAGTTGGCAACTCAGAGCAAAAGAAGGCAACACCGCGGTGCACTTTGCAGAACCGCGGTGCCAGATTTACCGAGGAGCCACAGAACTTTTCGATCAGCGGTGCCATCAGCGATCGCAGCGCCATTTGTCCGAGAAGGCTGCGGGAGTTTCGCGATCGCGGTGCCGTATGCGTAATCAGCGGTGCCGACGCAGGAAATTTCAGTTCCGAAAGCAAATTGGCTAAGGGCAGATTGGTCCATAGGGCACGAAATTAGAGGATATTTAATCCCTAGGGATTAATGCTGAGAACCAGAACCATATCCTTCACACATTCGCTATGAAGGAAGTTGGTCATTCTACAACACAACACAACACATGGCGGATTTGGAGTTACAATTGGAGACTTTGTTCTACGTAATTTTCTTTCTTTCATTTTTAATTCAGTATGTATGGATATTGTGTTAGTTCGTAGCGTGACTATGGCTAGGAGCTAAACACTCTATTAGGGTTTTTCTTATGAATCGCTTGAAACTTTTATTCATGAATTAATGCAGTAGTTTGATTTCTTCTTCACTTGATTAAGATTTAGTCAATATTTGGTATGAATGTTTGATAATTAATTGATCACTAATTATCATGACCTATATGATTTCGAATCAAAAGCCGAAAGGAGAGATTTGGATATGTTGTAATTGACTAGACATAGGTTAAAATCGCAGACGAAAATACCCCGATAGTTGTGTAGCATTATATGTTACTGTTATTAATCCTCCTATGTGGTAAATCCTATCATAAAAATATAGAAGGGTTCTGCATTGGGGTTGAGTGATTATATGTCCTAACCAGAATATAAGACAGTCTAGTTAGCCGCTATCTTAACGAAGAAGAAGAATCATTCTAGTCGCATTAAGAATTGAATAAAGTGGATAGTCGAGGATTTTGGAATCCCTAACTCATTCATAACTGATTACAATTTTATTAGTTTAAATCTTGCAATTATTCTAGTAGTTAAACAAAAAACCACAATCAAATATCGAATGTCAAATAGATAACATAAAATAGATGAACGGTACTTAGAAACCAATCTTTGTGGACGATATTTAGTCTTACAGACTATATTACTTGTGAACGATGTGTACGCTTGCGTGAACAGTCGAAATATCGCTAACAAGTTTTTGGCGCCGTTGCTGGGGACACGTACATCTAATATCGAATCATCTGTTTTTATTTCTACTTTGGCTTTATTTATTTATTTTTTATTTTTTTATTTTTACTGTTAGAACCTTGTGCCTTGATTTATTTGTTGATTTTGATCTATCTCAGGGACTCAGTTTATGCGAAGAAGAAGAGGGGCATACACACTTGTTCCCTTCAATCCTGAAATTGAGAAAACCTGCAAACAAAACAGGCGCAACAAAAGGATATCTGAGTCAGTGACCATGAACAATGAACCAAATCAGAATGCGGCGGACAATGAGGTTCTTGAGAATGCACGGGAGCCAATACATGTTCCAGCAGAGAGAAGTTTGGGGGACTATGTTCTTCCCACAGTCACAGGTGCACAGACTTGCATCAGGCTCCCAGCTATAGGGGCCAACAACTTTGAGATCAAGCCAGCCATCCTGAGCATGGTCCAGAACACAGTATAATTTGGGGGACTTCCATCTGAAGACCCCCACATGCACATTGCAAACTTTCTGGAGCAGTGTGTCACTTTCAAATACAATGGCGTTACTGACAATGTCATTAGACTGAGGCTCTTCCCGTTCTCACTGAGGGATAGAGCCAAAAGCTGGTTGAACTCACTTCCTGCCAACTCCGTCATTACCTGGCAGGACCTGGCCCAAAAGTTTCTAGCAAAGTTCTTCCCTCCTTCCAAGGCTGTAAAGTTAAGGGGAGAGCTGAACAATTACTACCAGGTGGATGTTGAGTCGCTCTATGATGCATGGGAGCGATTCAAGGATTTGTAAAGGAAGTGCCCACATCATGGCATAGAGAAGTGGATGTTGGTCCACAATTTTTATAATGGATTGAGTGTTACTATTCGTGCCATCATTGATGCTGCAGCAGGTGGAGCGTTCATGAGAAAGAGTGCCAATGAGGCACATGACTTACTAGAAGACATGGCTGCCAACAATCATCAAGGGGCATATAACAGGTCATTGAATAACAGGAAGACTATGTGCATACATGAAATAGATGTCATCACTGCCTTGAATGCACAGGTGGCCCTTCTGACGAAGCAACTACAGCAGAACACAATGTCTGTGAATGCAGTCTAGATGCCAGTGAATTGTGAGATTTGTGGTGGACCGCATTCCTTTGACAGATGCACAGTGGTGGACCCTAATAGTGTGCCAATGGAGCAGGTACAAGAGGTTGGGAACTTTCAGAGGCCTTATAATTACAACACATACAACCCAGGGTGGAGAAATCACACTAACTTTTCGGGAGGAACGATCAGCCTAAACAACAACTATATCAAGGTGGTTACCAGAACCAACATGGGCAAAATCAGGCCATTTCATCCCAGCAATTTAGACCACCTACACAACAGGAGAAGCCTGATGAACTGAGAGCTGCATTGCTGACACTCACCAATTCGCAGAATCGGTTCATATTTGAAACCAGGTCCGCTCTCAGGAACCTGGAAACGCATGTTGGACAACTAGCAAACATGGCAACCAACAGGCAGCAGTGCACTCTCCTAAGCAATACAGAGGTAAATCCTAGAGAGCAGTGTCAAGCAGTGTTGTTGAGGAGTGGAAAACAGTTGGAGCAGGTTGCTCCCCAGCCCGCAGTGGTAAGTGAGAAGGAGTTGGAGAAAGCAGATGAGGTAGAGAAGGAGGGGGTCACTGAGGACCGCCCTACAGTTGAGACAGCTCCACAAACACCTTTGAGGAAGTACGTTGATAGTGTTACACCCCGTAATTCCAAGGGAATGATATGCGAATGTACGTATGGAAATAAGATTTGAATTTTGGAAAGAAAGAAAGATTACTTTTTCTTAAGGAAAAATATCGTGAATTTGTGAAGGAAAAAAATTATTAATTGGAATTTGGTTCTCAAATTTGGTATTTGGGACTTATATATTATATTGGAATTTTGGATTTTTAAGTTCCGGATTTGGTCATGTGGGGCCCACGGGAAAATTTTACGGTTTTGTGGGGCCCACAATATTTCGAGATATTTTGGCCAAATATAGATATTTTGGAGGAAGAAATAATTTTGACGAATTGGAGGGTGACACGTGGCACACCCCCCCACTTGTCTTGCAAGGTGGCAAGTCTTGAAGATATTTGTTGAAGTGGACAAGTGGACATGGGTCCCACACACACTTGTCCACAATATTGTCCCTACACTCTTCTTGATCTCACTACTTGGGATACATTATATATACATAGAGGGAGTGCAAGACTTCATTCTACACTTAGCCAACACTTAGAATTATTTCAAGAATCCTAGCTCCTCTTCTTAAGGTTCTCTCGGCCAAGGCCTATTTTTGTTATACCCCGTATTTCCAGAGTATGTACGTGAGGGCGTACGTATAAAAGTTTGAGCCTTAAAGTTAGGCTAAGTTTCGAAATTTGGGCACAAGTGCCGAATATAGTCGTTTTTCGACGAAACGTTTTACTAGACTTGCGTAGGGAAAATTCCGGCTATGTCATTTATATTTTTTACGGATTTTTCCGAGAGACGAAACATTTTGGACCAACGGGAGGGTGACATGTGTCACCCTCACATTGGAAGCAAGTGGGGCGGCTTTGGACGATTTGGGCGTCCAAGTGGGACGATTTTGGCTTGATCTTTTGGCCTTGTTTTGTGCCTTGTTTTGTGCCTTGTTTTGTGGAGTGTTTTGTGGAGTAGGATTAGGGTGCACATGGCTTGATCAAGGCCTTACACTTGCCTTGCACATGGCTTGATCTTGGCCATTGGTTGGCCTTTGCTTAGCCTATAAATACCCCTTTGAAGTGAAGACTTCTTCATCCACTCCTCACTTGTCTAAATCTTGAAAACCCCTCTCCTCCCTCTTGTTGACTCTCATCCAAGAGCTCCTCCTAGTCAAGGCCTTTGGCCGAAACCCTCTCCCTTTGTGAGCCTTAGCCGAGAGCCCCCCCCCTCTCTTAGAGTGTTGTTCTCGTGTAACACACACCCCCTCTTGGTAGAAATACTCTCCAAGTATTGTTATAATGCCCAAAATACCTTGGCCTTATACCTTGTTGTATTCCAAAAGTTACCTCTCTACGTAGAGCCCGAAAATACTACCTTTTGTCTCAAACCGAAACCCTAAGGAAAACCTTCATAGTGGGTTGAAGTGTTAAGTAGAAGTTGTTGGGAACTTCTAAGGGTTGTTTGGAGCGGGTTGGAGCGCCCGGAGTTGGAGCTAAACGTTGCTCAGGAGCGACTTATATACTTGGATAATTTTGGGCTTATCGAGGTAAATACTCTTAACCTTCTTTTGTTATAAGAGTTTGCATACTGTTGAAGTATAAGAATTAAGTATAAGTATATACAAGGAAGGTATATAAGAAGGGAATTGAACTGTACTTACATAGGACTGTATTTACAGTAGACTTGTAAAATTTGTGGTAGGAAGTCTTGCCCAATTTCCATGAGAATAGTCTAGACTTTGATAGACTGGTATAACCTGTATAGGTTGAATGTGCTACTTGAAAGGTGGACAAGGCTAGCCGGGTTATAGCCGTGGAGCATTTTGCTTATAGTCGATAATCGTCGCGAGGTATGTGATTCTTCCTATACTCTTGAGCATGATATTTTAAAGGAAGATATATATAGTACGACAATGTCTTTTGACTTAAGCCTGAATAATATATAGTACGGTAGACGTACATGTGCTAATTAAACGTAGTTGTACGGCAATGTCTTTTGACTTAAGCCTGAATAATAAGAAACTTGGAGTATGTCAAAAGAGCTAAGAAACCATTTTTGAAAGAAGAGTAACACTTGGTTTTAAAGGTTTTGAAAAGAGTTATACTAGCTTTATGGGGAGTTAGGTATAACGTCTTAAGAGAGGTAAAGAAAATGGTTTACTGTTTTTAAAAGTTAAGAGACTTGATCTTATAAGATAAGAGACTTAACTTAAATGAATTAATATGAGTTTTGTGTGAAACCTCATTCGTGAGTAATGAGTACGTGGTTTTTAAAAGGAATAATGTTTCTTGATTTGGAAATCGAATATGTATCGACAAACCACCGCGTTAATAAAGGAAAATGTATTGAATAATGATGTATTATATTAAAACCAGTAGAAACCTCCATCTGCATAGAAGCTAAGATGAGACAAAATGATATTACATTTCCTAGATCATGGCTGCTTAATAAGATTTATGAACAAGAATAACCTACTCACCTATGGCATATGTTACTCAATTGTTTTAAAAAGAGATTAAGACATTGAACTATGAAACTTTTCTAAAAAGAGACTTGAGTAATTGAAATTAGGCAAACTGGAACTTGAGGGAAAAGAAAGGCATTGTGTTGTCTTAAAATGGTTTAAAACTTAAAGTGTTATAACAGCTTTATGGGAAGTTGGTTATAACGACTTTATGAAAACAAAAGAAGGGTTTTTATCATTGGTTTTAATGTGGAAACTTGGCTTTAAAAAGAGAAGTGTTTTGGTTTGCTTAAAAGATGTAAGTCACTCTATTTTATATACTACGGGTATCGGGTGACTTTTATAAACGGAATGGATCTCTTTAAAAGGAATTTAACGTACGTAGTACTTTAGGGTTAAAACCCGGACTTTGACATAAAATGAAAGTACTTAGAGTTATGTATAACTTGCCTATACTTGTTGTTGTGTAACTTGCCTATGCTTGTTGTCGTGTAACTTGCCTATGCTTGTTGTTGTGTAACTTGCCTATGCTTGTTGTTGTGTAACTTGCCTATGCTTATTGAGATAGTCTTTGTTGTGCAAAAATTGTGTTTCTATTCTACCGCGTCTCTCGATGGAAGGCCGGTTGACTTGTGGAGAACTTACTTGGACGTACCGGCAGTGACGGGAGATTCCACGGGTATGCTTCCATTAGCATTGTTACATGGGCATGCCTCCACCGTTGATGGATTCTGTGGACATGTGACCAATTTTGGTTGTGGCGAAGCATCGTGACTTACGGTTGTGATTGGGTGCGTAGCCTGTTTACTTGCCCCCGTCAGCTACGTGGCGCAGGTGGATCTGGTACAGGTTGTTGCACTTACCACGTGTCAGCTTCGCGGCGAAGTATCGTGACTTACGGTTGGATCGGGTGCGTAGCCGTTACTTGCCCCGCCGCCCGCGGGCGCAGTGGATCGGGTATAGGTTATTGCACTTGCCACGTGTCAACTTCGCGAGTCAGTATAGTGACGAGGTCTCGTGGTACGGCTTTGGCATCAGGTAGGACTTGGTGTTCAGGTGTACTCATTGGTATTGTTATATCATAGACTGCCGGCAGTGAGGAAGGAATTCCACGGGCACGAGTGATGATTTGGAGGGCGTGAGTCCACGACTTGATATATTTGTTTATATGTGTCTCGTAGTCTGGTTATCATGCATGTCTCCCGCTTTATATAATCGCTATGATTTCATTTATAGTACTTTTACGCTTTCACATACTTGGTACTGCCAGATCGACTCCTTCGGGGCTGCGTTCATGCCGCAGTAAGTCATACCGTCGATCCCCGCATTTAGGATCTCATTTCAACAGACGGGAAGCTCCGTTCCGTCGGAAGCTTATCTTTGGTATGTTACCCTGAGTCTGTAGGTTCTTGTACATTCAGGGGTATGGCGGGGCCCTGTCCCGTCATAGTTGTTGTAAAAATCTTAGAGGTCTGTAACATCGCAAGTGGTTGTAAGGATTATAATGCTTTCAAATGTTTATATATATATGTTGAAAGGCAACCGTTTTGGTTGGCCTATTTTATTTCATCTTGATCCATGTCTATTTGCATGTTTAAGTTTATTTCCGCTGGTTTTCTCTGATGTTGTATCACTAGGGTGCCCGGGGTAAGGCACCAGTCACGGGCCCGGGTTCGGGTCCTGACAATTTTGGAGACCAAAAAAACCTTAAACTTCCAAGCTTTGTTCATTGATACAAGATTAAGGTCCCTAACTAAGTGATTAACAAGATTTAGCACCCCTAACACCTAAAAAACCTCTTGGCCGTGACTTGAAGGGTTGAAACCATATGGTGTTCTTCAACTTTTTAGGTGTTGAACTTGAAGATAAGTTGGTTATAAGCTTCTAAGGGTTACATATTGTGGATTAGAACTTGAAGAATAAGAGCTAGGATATGCTAAGGACCGACTTTTAAACTTGGATTATTTTCGGCATATTCAGGATCATTGTCCTCTTAAAGTAATTGGATATTACATGTTGTAGTAATTAATGGATGAACTTGTGATTAAAAAGAATGAAGAATAAGAAGTACATGTCAAAATCTTGGCATGTTAGCCGATTGTGGACAGTTTTGGCGTTGTCGGATTCATTGGATATTATTGTTGTTAAACATTACATATTACATGTTGACATGAAGGAATCTTGTTGTTAACAAGTTAATATAACTTATATAAAGTGTTGAAATATAAGTTGGATTATAAGAAGTTATGAAAACAGTTTTGGTTGTAGTAGTTGGCTGATAACACCGACTGTATTAGTGGACTGTACTAATGGACTGTATTAGTGGACTGTACTAATGAACTGTACTAGTGGACTGTTTTAGCGAACTAAAGGACTATTTTTACATTGGACTATGAACTAATTTTAGTGGGTTGTTTGGTAGATTAAGGGGCGGAATTTTACACGTAAAGTTAGGCGTGTAATCCCATTTGGTTAACTGTTGATTGTGCCCTTAAGTATGGCTTGATTGGTGTTGAAATCGGGCCTTGGAAAAGGTGGAAAAGTACGTAGAAACAAAGGAAGTGCTGCCCAAATTTCCATAGAATAAGAGGATCATTATTTGGTATAAGTCTTACACTTGATAGCTTAGAATTGATAGAAGTATTATTGTCATTATAGGTTGACATTCTACGAGTGGTGTATTCTACTTAGCGTGTGGAATAACTTAAAAGGTATGTGAACTTCTTCCTTCTATCGTCATGATTGATTATTGGAGTATACATGACTTGTTTCTTGAAGTATACTTGCCTCGTTATTAGAGTATTCATGTTATTGATTCTATACTTAAGGCATGTTTAAGTTATTCCTAAGTCCTTACCAAGTCTTATGGGAGATGTTGGTAAGAGTGTTTAGTAAGCATTGGAGTCGAGTTGATCTTGCTAGGTTATAACACTAATGAGACTTGATTTATTTGAAAGTTATGAGACTTAGTTGAAAGTATATGAGACTTTACTTGAAGGTATATGAGATTTTACTTGAAAGTATATGAGATTTGATTAGATGAAGTATAAGAGACTTGATTTATTTGAAAGTCATGAGACTAGATTTATTTGAAAGTTATGAGACTTGATTTATTTGAAAGTCATGCGACTAGATTTATTTGAAAGTTATGAGACTTAGTTGAAAGTATATGAGACTTTACTTGAAGGTATATGAGACCTTACTTGAAAGTATATGAGATTTGATTAGATGAAGTATAAAAGACTTGATTTATATGAAGTATAAATGACTTGATTTTGGAAAAGAAGAAGTAACTTGATTTAAGGGTATATGTTACTTGATTTGAAAAGAATAAGTTACTTGAGTTAAAAGTGTAAGTAACTTGTTTTTAATAGTGAAAGTGCCTTGATGCTACAAGTGCTAGTGTCTTGGGGTTTATAAAGGAAAGGATGTGTGGCGGACGTACATGGATATTTTAAAAAGAAAGGCAATGGTATTGTCTTGGTCATTTTAAAAGGAAGACATGATATTGCCTTGGTTGTTTTAAAATGAAAGGATGTACGGCGGACGTACCTAGAACTTTTTGGGTTTCAATTCCCTAATATTGCATGATGTGATTCTTTTTTTATAAGAATGGATGTACATAGTACTTTGGGTTCAATTCCCTGATATTACATGACATGATAAATGCCTTGAGTTTTCTAAATTGATAGTTCATTCTATTTGTTTTAATGAGAGTCAAAGATCATTTTAACTTGCATATGTTATCTCATATAGCCATTCGTGCGAGTGTTATATTTCCACATCTCCGTGTCCCTCACTAGAGGGCCGATAACATTGTATATATATTTCATGGAGTAGATCCCATGACGTGAGATGGTACACACTCACTGCGGGTCTGAAGGACTCCTGCGGGTTCAATTCCCAGGACACATTCCATGGACTAGCTCTCCGTGATGCGGGTATAGTGTACATATATTCATTGCGGGTTCAATTCCCATGAATATGATTGCATAATGATTATGAGGGCGGATGACCCTGACATGGATTTCATATTTGAAATGGTAATGATTTCATATTTGAAAGGGATACAATTGATTTCATATTTGAAATGACACTGATTTCATATTTGAAAGGGATACAATTGATTTCATATTTGAAATGGTAATGGTTTCATATTTGAAATGGATACAGTTGATTTCATATTTGAAACGGTAATGATTTCATATTTGAAAGGGATACAATTGATTTCATATTTGAAATGGTATTTTTTCATAACTTGAAATAACACGGTGGATCTTACTTTTAAAAAGGATATATTTTAAAAGGCTCAGTTTACTCTCATTTGTTTATATAAAGTACAGTAGTACAGTGGTACAGTGATACAAGGTAAGTTTGGATTTATTTTATATGGCATGGTTGGAGCTGGTAAGGTTTTTACTTGTCCCTGTCATCTTTTGGCCAGTTATGGTTTATTTACTGTACTTTATGTTTACATACTTAGTACTTGTTGTACTGATCCCCTTCGGGGGGCTGCGTTCATGCCCGCAGGTTTAGGTTTGCAGTTTGGTGATCCGCGTGTGTGGGATCTTGTTCAGTTGTTGAGGTAGCTTCCTTGATCCAGAGCTTACCATTGGTACGATTGGTTTAGACTGTTGTGTATTTCAGGGTACGGCGGGGCCTTGTCCCGTCATAGTTGTTGTCAAAACTCTTAGAAGTCTGTATTCATATGTGGGCTGGACTGACGTGAGTTGTATTTACATTGTTGTATAGTTGTAGTCCCATTCGGGTGTTATATATTATGGCAGCCTTGCCGGCTTTGCCTTTGCTTGAAAAAAAATGACGAGTGTTATTTAGCTTCCGCGGGTTACTTATGTTGTATGGGTAGAAGGGTGCCCAGGTAGGAAACCAGTTGCGGGCCTGGGATTCGGGTCGTGACAGATAGAATCCCTTACCCTCAGAGGTTACAAAAGAAGGCAATTGACAAGCAGTTCTCTAAGTTTTTGGAGGTGTTTAAGAAGCTTCACATAAATATCCCCTTCATTGAAGCACTAGAACAAATGCCAACATAATTTAAATTCATGAAGGAGATACTTGGAAAAGAGAGAAGGCTAGCGGTTATGAGACAGTATCTTTGACAGAGGAGTGCAATGCCATCCTGCAAAAGAAACTGCCTCTTAAGCTGAAGGATCCTGGGAGCTTCACCTTGCCCTGCACTATTGGTAAGGTGACATGCAACAAGGCGCTGTGTGATCTAGGGGCTAGTATCAATCTCATGCCTCGTCTGTCTTCAAGAGATTGGGTTTGGGTGAATTTAAACCAACCACAGTGAATTTGCAGTTGGCCGACCGAACCGTAGTGCACCCAAGAGGCATAATAGAAGATGTGCTGGTCAAGGTGGGGAAATTCTTCTTCCCAGCAGACTTCCTCATTCTTGATATGGAGGAAGATGATGAAATACCCATCATTTTGGGAAGACCATTCCTTGCAACTGGGAGAGCCCTGATTGATGTAGAAAAGGGAGAACTGAGACTAAGGGTTCAGGAGGAAGATATGGTGTTCAAAGTGTTCAATTCCACCATTGAATCCCAAGCCATCAACAAGTGTTTTATAGTCAGCACAACTGACACAACAGTTCAGCCAGCACATGCCAAAGCTAGGGAGATCATTCATACAGCGGTGAACCCACAGGTCAACAAAAATGCTGAAACAAAAATGAATGTCATGAAAGTCGTCGAACAAGTAAGTCTTACTTAACCGCCTCCTGTGAAAAATAAAAACAGAGTGAGAAAGAGGAGGATGATTTTGAAATGGATATGTAGTGGGGTTAAAATACCCCAATGGTTTTATGAGTTACCTGCGTACGACTACAAGACGTTAAAGACACCGCTACTTGGGAGGCAACCCAATTTTTAAATTATGCAAGTTAGTTTAATTAGAACAGTCTCACGTTTGGTATATTTTTGTTGTGTTGTGAAGCCAGGTGAAGGAATGGTACACTAAGCACGAAGAAGAGGATGGAAAACACAAAATCGGGGGAGCACCCCGATGCTTATCTTGAGGATCATGCAGGCCGATTGTTGGAGGGTCGCAGGAGTTTATGTACCGCGGTGCCATTACGCAATACCGCGGTGCCTAATAATCAGAAGGGCCATAGTACTTTTGGCACCGCGGTCCCATCAGGCAGTACTACGGTGTCGGGACGAGATTTCCAAATTAAAAACCCTAATCCCCCAAATCTTTTCCCATACATACACAAATCCTTCCTCTCTCTAAAAAGTCCAAAAGTCCCTTCCTCTACCCATAAAAATCTCCCACAAACTTCCCCAAATTCTCCAAAAAATCCCTACACAAACCCTCACCTCTTGCACCACCATTATTCCTTCCAATTGGGTCAAGAAATTGGTGAAGAACAACTCTTCAAAAAGGTAATCTTCATCATTGTTCATGCAATTTCAAGGCTAGTAGGGAAAGTAACTTGCAAGTTTGGGGGTGTACAGACTTTGTTGGTAGGGTGTTGTGTAGTTGTGGGTGTGTGTTGGGTATTGTTGTGCTGTGTAATTATGTGGATTGAGGCTTATTGTGGTGTAATTGTTGTGTATTGCTGCTATGGTCCGGTTTTTCTTGGTTATTGTTGTTGTGTGGTATGAGAGTTGTTGGGAAACCTCAAAGAAACAAAGTGTCATGCCCCGAACCCCGGGCCCGTGACTGGTGCCCTACCTGGGCACCCTTCTCCCTAACTGACACAAGTAAACCGCAGAACTAAATAACACCTCATTTTTTTTCTTTTAAAACCAACGAACATGCAAGGGAAAAACCGACAAGGCTGCCACATAATATACATAATAAAAGGTACTACACTATACAAGAGTCCAATCCCACATATGAATACAGACCTCTAAGAGTTTTACTGAACTATGACGGGACAAGGCCCCGCCGTACCTATAACTGTACAAAAGCCTGTACTGAAGGATCTATACCAAAATGATAAACTCCTGAACAGATGGAGCTATCCAAAAACTCAGAGCAGAGTCCTACACCTGCAGATCACCAAATCATTACCTAAACTGCGGCGTGAACGCACTGAAGGAGGTCAGTACGAAGAATGTACCAAGTATGTGAAACTGAAAATACTGTAATGAAATCATAACAATCTATACAAAATAGGATACATGTATGATAGCCAAACTACAGTACACAATACATAAGCAGTCATATCAAGTCAGGGAAGCATGCCCTCAAAGTCATTACTCAAATATAACCATGGGTCTCACACCCATAATATCAATCATGCCCGTGTAATCCTTCCTCACTGCCGACAGTCCATGATATAATATAACATCAATAAGTACACTGAACCTTGCAATCATGAGAGTAATGCAATCATTTTTACCTTTTTAAGTTATGCCTTTAACAATGAGACCAATTGTTCCACTTTAAGTCATAAACACACTGCACCCTTTCATTAATGAAATCACTACCGTTTCAAAACATGAAGGTCGTGTGTTACACCCCGTAATTTCAGGACATGTTTATAAGAACGTACGTAAGAACTCAAGTGTTAAGATTTGAGACTAGTAAAAATTTATCGGAATTATGGAAATGTCGGAAAATGAAATATTGCGACGAGTGGGAGGGAGACACGTGTCACCCCCTTATTTGGTCTTGGACGAAATGTACATGGATAAAATGGACATTTGACCAATGTTAGGATGACCAAGTCTTGCAAAGACTTAAGCTTGATATTGTTGACTTAGTGAAGAGCCACTTGGCTTGATCCTTGTGAAATACATCCAAGCCACCCATTTGTTTTAATCTTGACCCTCCATGTTTCTATATAGTAACACTACTAGCAAGACAAGGCTCTACACTTAGTCATATTTCAAGAAAAATTTGAAGAAACTCTAGGGGAGCTCTCGGCAATGGGCACTAATTCAAGAGGAAAATTTTCAATTTTTGTCCAATAATCCCCATACTTTAAATTAAGGTTCCTAAGGGTATTGTAAGGGTATCTCAATAGAAAGATCCCGGAAAAGTGGCATTTTCGTATTAGTCGCAAGGTGAAAACCTAGTCACTTTCCTAGGTTTGGATTGGGAACTTAAGGAAAGTTGTTTGTGATCTTCTAAGGGCTTCAAGTGGCGGATTGGAGTGTCAAGGAGAGGCTCTAAGTTCCTAGGGAGCGACTTCGGATCTTGAAGTGGATTAAGGCTCACTAAGGTAACAATCTTGTTCTCTTAAGTGTTATAAGATTACATATTGTTGTAGCCTTACTTTTTGACTAGCATGAAGTATATGCATTAAATATTGATAAGTGTTATGGATATTTGAAGCCTAAAATCTGAAATGACATGTTGAGCCATTTGAAATTGAAATACAATTTGGTCGATAATTAGAATCGTCGCATGTTATCTACTTGAAGATTATAGTTGTTATAATCAATTGCGGCTTTATAACATGTTGTACTAAACAACTTGGATTGAAAAGGAATTGGAAAGAAGACTTTGTGTTGTTATACCTCATTGTCGAAATGACATAGTATGTTGGATTAGTTTGATATCAATTATGGGGCAGAATTTTACACGTCCTGTTAAGGCGTGTAATCCCCTTTGTATTGCTGAATTGTTGGGCCTTAAATGTGGCGTTTGGTTATTGATTTCCGGACCTTGAAAAAGGTGGAAAAGTATGTAGAAACAAAGGAAGTGCTGTCCGATTTTCCGTAGAATTTAGTGACTTTGCACTTGGAATATTCTACGTTTGAAGCTAGAAGTTAATAGACGTATTATGGTCATTATAGGTTGACATACTACGTACGACGTATTGGACTTAGAAAGTGGATTGAACCGAAGAGTTATGTGGAACTTTCTTATCTCTTGAGCATGAATAGTTGTAATATATAGTACGGTAGACGTACGAGATTTTGACAATCTAGTCCCTTTGATATCCTTGGCTTATTTTAAGAATGTCCAAGTTGGTTGAGTTAGGGAATTAACTCACTTGTTTAAAAAAATTAAGGATATCTTAGTTTCTAAAAGTTAAGAGACTTAAAGTATTTTGAAAGTATATGATACTTATTTTGTTTGGAAAGTTTAAGTCTCTTGGTTATAAAGAAAAATGTACTTGTCTAAGGTATAAAGCTAGTATAACGGCTTTATGGGAAGTTGGTTATAATAGCTTTATGGAAAGTTAAAAGATTGGTTTACTCTAAGTAATGATAAATGACTTGAATTATGAAAGACAAATTGATTTGAAGGTATCAATTGCTTAGGGTTTTAAAAGAAAGAAGTCACTTGATTTAGAAGCCTAAATGTATTTCTAAAAGGTATTGTGACTTGTCTTGAAAAGTAGTTATGACTTGATACTACGGTTATTAGTATCTTGGAAGTTTTATATGAAAAAGAGTCATTTTTAAAAAGAGTAGAAGTACGTAGTACTTTGGGTTAAATTCCCGGATTTTTATAATGACATGTTAGAGCCTTAAATAAACTAAAATGAGAGTGTATATGAATAAGGCTAATAAGAAGTTAGAGGGGATTTCTTAACTTGCTTATGTTATGTATGATAAGCCGGTAGGGCTTATGTTATGTATGATAAGCCGGTAGTGCTTATGTTATGTATGATAAGCCGGTAGTGCTTATGTTATGTATGATAGACGGTTGTGCTAGTTTATGTTATTCTTACGGGGTAAAGCCCCGGGTTACTACTAATTCCATGGATTTGCTACCCATGATGCGAGTGCGACGTTTGTACTCATTGCGGGCCCACCAAGCCTAAGCGGGTGAAATAGTCCTGTGCGGGTGAAATAGTCCTATGCGAGGAATACCTCATGCGGGTCCACACGACCTATGCGGGCGGATCTGATCTATGCGGAGAAGTTACCTCATGCGGTTCTATACGGCCATGCGGGTGAAATAGTCCCGCGAGTAGGATTGCTTAATGATACTACGGCGGGTGGCCTACTTTGATCATGAGCCTCCTATTTTTATGCGAGAAAGTATACTCTTGTTTACTCTCATTGTTAAGTAAGGCACGATCGTTATCCGAGTTATCATACATGTCTCGGCTTTATTTTAGACTTATGATTTCACTACGATTTCGGGCCACATATTTTGGTACATGTTGTACTGACCTCCTTTGGGGGGCTGCGTTCATGCCGCAGGTAGAGTATACAGGTTGCTGATCCTCACTCTTAGGATCAATGTTCAGCTGTTGAGAAACTCCATTATTCCGGAGGCTTATCCTTGGTTTAGATCCCTGGTATTGTCGGTTGTTGTACATTCAGGGGTATGGCGGGGCCCTGTCCCGCCACAGTTGTTATTCTTAGATGTCTGTAGTCATATCTTGTGGATTGGGTTGTAAAGAAAAAAAAAGGTACTGTTCTGTTTTTGGATTATGTAAATTGTACGAAAGGTGGCCTCATCGGCTAGCCTGTTGTTGTTCATTGTCTAAGTGTTTATTTGTGTTGTGTATGTTCCGCTGCTATTCTCTGATATATACCTGAAAGGGGTGCCCAGGTAGGGCACCAGTCGCGGGCCCGGGGTCGGGTCGTGACAAAAGTGGTATCAGAGCAGTTAGTCCTCGAAAAGTGTCTGCAGACCGTGTCTAGTAGAGTCTTGGTTATCGGTGTGTTGTGCACCACATCTATAACCAGGAGGCTGCAGGACATTTAGGATTGGTTACCATTCTTCTCACTCTGAGATCGTGCGATAGAGCTGTGTGGTTAGGGTCGCCTCTCCCTAAGAAGTTATGTTGATTGCAGCTACGGGAAAGGTAGCAGTGACCCAGAAAGGATTATGGGGATTTCGTATCCAGGTTGGTAATAATTGTAGTATAGTTGGTATTATGACATACAGCTATACAAATTTATGTATGAGGGTCACATATGTGTTGTCTAAAATGATTTTAGATTACCTGGAATTGGTAAGGACTAAATAAATACCGGGAAGGTATGAAACAATTTAATGAACTCTCATCAAGGTTTTACGTACTAATTTGAGATAATTAGGAGATGATGAGTTGTCTGAGCAGGTAATGGACCCTTAAGAAGTTTAATTAAGGGACTTAATGAAAGACTATGTTAATAGATTAAGCTACGTGGTATGATTAAGAGAATGGTACGGATGAGATCCGTATGGAGTAAGTATGGTTGTTGTGATCAAGACAACACGATTAGGGTATTACGAGAAGTTTTTGTACCCGTTTACGGGGGGACCGATAAGGTAGGCTTGGAGCATGGGAATTGCGAGCCTAAGAATATTTATAACCGCCGAGACCTTAGGTATATAAGGCCTTCTCGGGTAGTAAAAAGTTAAGTCAGACAAAGGATAAGAGTTAAGTATGACGCCGAGTCGGGTTGAGGACCTATTAAGGGTCGCCCCATAGCCTGAAATGGAATGGGATCAGTTGATAGTAGTCCCGCTACGTGACAGGGTCACGAGAGTGCAAGGCCCAAGTCTAGTTAATCATTTTACGAGTCCGTGGACGCATTCCACCGGAACCAGGTTATGAGAGCCGGAAATGGCCTTATATTGTTTAATTTAGTAACTCCAAAGAATGGAGGCCAGAATTAGTATGAAAGTTATGTACGTAAGCTAGAATAAGTTAGGAAGTACGGAAAAGAGTACGACCGGTAAGAAAGTGAGCAACCAAGTGTAAAAGATAGAGTCTGAATCCATGAGGACCTTTCGGGGTGACTACACCCGTGAGTGATGGGTGGTAGCTGAGCGGGTATGTAATAATTGCTCGGTGACGATACAGTCGTCGGACCCTAGCAGACCTAGTAGAGCTGACATGACAGACCTTGAGGTCATTATGAGTACGGGTTAGTTGGCCTCTTGTTATGCCAACGTTGACTACAAAGAGAGATTGGTTCGGTATCAGTTTTCCAGTAAACTGGTTATCGAGTGGAAAGGAAGGGAAGTGGTTGTAACCAGTGAATTATCCTTCCTTCTTTGACATAGTTGATTTTAATAAGTCTGTGTGACTTGTTCATTTGAGGTAAATTAATGTAGAAGTAAGTAATACTCGAATTTGAAGGAGTTTATGTTATGTGGCCTTGGAGGTACTTGGAGTTGGTTTGGTGTGGCGGTCAGAGCCACGACCTTCCGGATAATTTCAGGAAAGCGCGCAAGCAAGAATAAGATAAGTACGAGTGTTGCCTGCGGAAAACAGAAGACATCTTTGGTAGGTTTTGAAAATCTACACGATTTTAAGGCGGTGCTTGATGATTAGATATTTACAGGACCGCAAGAGGACCCTGTGATTAGGGTTGTACTCCAAGGAAAGGTTATTAAAGGGGGATAAGTTCTCTCCCCCACGTAAAAGGATAGTTTTACGTATTATGGGGTTATGTGCACCCATATTGTTAGACGAAGGATATGAGACTGGTAAGGTCTTCGGTATCGTCATGCCATAGGTTACAGTTTTAGATAACCGTGGGAAAAGTATTGAGTTGGGGTAATGGAGAACGACGTTAGGAAATGGTCGAGGAAGGTTGTAAGGACATAAATACGGGTAGTACGCATGTATGAAACTGTACGATTACGAATCAATATAGAAATACTTTTGCTAATAATAAGCATAAGGAAGGGTTATGACCAGAATGATGAAAGAGAATACAACTATGGTTATGTAAGTTGCACGAGTTATGATTACCCCAGACTAGTGTAAAGACCATTAGTAAATAATGGGCAGTAAGAACACCTCGAGGAAAGATGGTAGCATATGTACTGACGAGAAATATAGTAAGGAGATACGGGGGGGGGGGGGGGGTAGGGGACCCCCGGACAACTTGAAATAACTTATAAAGGAAAGACGAGTAGACACTCGAACGATAAGAAATTTTGACAAGTCATTGGATTATGTAATACCGTGAATTGAGGTTGAACACCTGATTATAAGCTCTATGAGCCGAGAGAGAATAATAGGATTGCTACTTGACGAGATCAAGGAAACCTCCCCCCCCCTTAAATTGTGATTGGCAGGAAGTCTTAGTCATAAGGCAAGCAAATGAATCAAATCTAAGTATGGTGACCAAGTTTGGTTGCAACAGAGAAAGGGAAACAGGAACCATAATCAGGATTAAGGATGCCCGAATATTCCGCAGATATGAGAAAGGCTTCCAGTTACTAGAAGATAAGTTGACCACGACTACAGTTCTAACCCCTCATGAGAGACTAGAGGGTTAGGTTATTATTGTAACACGTTGGGTGTTGGGCTAGTTTGTGTGCCGACGCAACACGATAAGGTTAGAGCATATGTTTTCCCGGCGGTTAGGGAAGCATGAAAGGAATTACGCTACTCACGATTTAGAGTCGGCGGTAGTTAATCGTATCTTGAAGATTTAGAGGCATCCCTTATATAGACTTCATGTGGATATTTGTGCAGACCACAAGAGCCTCCGGTATATCTTTGGACAGAGGAAGCTTAATTTGCGACAAAGACGGTGGTTAGATTTACTCAAGGATTATGTTATTGATATCCTATACCACCCGGGGAAAGCCGAGACGGTTACAAATGCTCTTAGTCGTGGATCTATGGGTAGTCTGTCAGATGGGCAGCCAGATAGACAGGACGTGGTCCGTGATATTCATCAGCTACCGAGCCGATGGGTTCGATTATTTGTTTCCAAGGTTAATGAAGTTTAGATCCGAGAGGTTGCCGAGTCTTCCGTCGTTGAGGAGGTAAAGAGGCGACAATATGAGGATCCAGTTATGATACGGTATCGATATACGACTCTCCGAGAAGAGAAGAGCCTGTTTGAGTAGCATCGGATGGGGTGCTGTGATATGAGGATAGATTGTGTGTACCCGGTGCTGCAGGACTTGTCAGCAGGTTTTAGGGGAGGCACGCAGTGCTTATTGCTCTAATTGTTCAGGGTCGACTAAGTTGTGTCATGACCTCAGATGTATGTATTGGTAAGATGGCCTGAAGAGGGACGTAGCAGAGTTGTTGCTTAATGTTCGAATTAGTAGCAGGTCAAGGTTGAACACCAGAAGCCCAGTGGGCTATTACAGGCGATTTAGATCCCGACTTAGATATGGGAGGTGATTAATGTGGATCTTGTTACAGGGTGGCATCGTACTCAGAGGAAGTGCGACTCCCTGGGGGTCATAGTAAACAGGCTGACGAAACCAGCCGTGTTCTTCCGGTTAGGACCACTTACTCGGCTGAGGATTATGCTAGCTTATATAGCAGGGAGATTGTGAGACTGCACGGGGTTCCTACATTTATGATGTCAGACATATGAGCTCAGTTTACGGCTGACTTCTGGAGGCTTTCCAGAAGGTATTAGGGACACAGGTGAGTCTCAGTGTGGCATTTCACCCTCAGACCGACGGACAAGCAGAGCATACTATCCAGGAACTTGAGGATATGCTGCGGGCCTGTGTATTTGATTTCAGAGGTAGCTGGGAGGATCATTTGCCTCTTATTGAGGTTGCTTATAATAACAACTACCATTCTTGCATTCAAATGAAGCCATATGAGGTTTTGTATGGGCGAAAGTGTAGGTCGTCGATTGGTTGGTTCGACGTGGGCGAGGTACAGTTAGTTGGACCAGACTTGATTCATCAGGCTGTGGATAAAGTGAAACTTATCCAGGAGAGTCTGTTAGCAGCTCAGAGTCGGCAGCAGCCTTATGTAGATTATTGGCGTCGACGCTTGGAGTTCAGGTTGACGTTTTAGTATAAGTGTTGTTATGTGGCCACGTGTGGCATTATTGGTATGTAGGGGTTGTAAAAGGAGGATATGTCGCTATCTATAAGTTGACTTCGAAAGAACATTCGGGGACGAATGTTTCTAAGGGGGGAAGAATGTTACACCCCGTAATTTCAGGACATGTTTATAAGAACGTACGTAAGAACTCAAGTGTTAAGATTTGAGACTAGTAAAAATTTATCGGAATTATGGAAATGTCGGAAAACGAAATATTGCGACGAGTGGGAGGGCGAAACGTGTCACCCCCCTTATTTGGTCTTGGACGAAATGTACATGGATAAAATGGTCATTTGACCAATGTTAGGATGACCAAGTCTTGCAAAGACTTAAGCTTGACATTGTTGACTTAGTGAAGAGCCACTTGGCTTGATCCTTGTGAAATGCATCCAAGCCACCCATTTATTTTAATCTTGACCCTCCATGTTTCTATATAGTAACACTACTAGCAAGACAAGGCTCTACACTTAGTAATATTTCAAGAAAAAATTGAAGAAACTCTAGGGGAGCTCTCGGCAATGGGCACTAATTCAAGAGGAAAATTTTCAATTTTTGTCCAATAATCCCCATACTTTAAACCAAGGTTCCTAAGGGTATTGTAAGGGTATCTCAATAGAAAGATCCCGGAAAAGTGGCGTTTTCGTATTAGTCGCAAGGTGAAAACCAAGTCACTTTCCTAGGTTTGGATTGGGAACTTAAGGAAAGTTGTTTGTGATCTTCTAAGGGCTTCAAGTGGCGGATTGGAGTGTCAAGGAGAGGCTCTAAGTTGCTAGGGAGCGGCTTCGGATATTGAAGTGGATTAAGGCTCACTAAGGTAACAATCTTGTTCTCTTAAGTGTTATAAGATTACATATTGTTGTAGCCTTACTTTTTGACTAGCATGAAGTATATGTATTAAAGATTGATAAGTGTTATGGATATTTGAAGCCTAAAATCCGAAATGACATGTTGAGCCATTTGAAATTGAAATACAATTTGGTCGATAATTAGAATCGTCGCATGTTATCTACTTGAAGATTATAGTTGTTATAATCAATTGCGGCTTTATAACATGTTGTACTAAACAACTTGGATTGAAAAGGAATTGGAAAGAAGACTTTGTGTTGTTATACCTCATTGCCGAAATGACATAGTATGTTGGATTAGTTTGATAAAAATTGTGGGGCAGAATTTTACACGTCATGTTAAGGCGTGTAATCCCCTTTGTATTGCTGCATTGTTGGGCCTTAAATGTGGCGTTTGGTTATTGATTTTCGGACCTTGAAAAAGGTGGAAAATTATGTAGAAACAAAGGAAGTGCTGTCCGATTTTCCGTAGAATTTAGTGACTTTGCACTTGGAATATTCTACGTTTGAAGCTAGAAGTTAATAGACGTATTATGGTCATTATAGGTTGATATACTACGTACGACGTATTGGACTTAGCAAGTGGATTGAACCGAAGAGGTATGTGGAACTTTCTTATCTCTTGAGCATGAATAGTTGTAATATATAGTATGGTAGACGTAAGAGATTTTGACAATCTAGTCCCTTTGATATCCTTGGCTTATTTTAAGAATGTCCAAGTTGGTTGAGTTAGGGAATTAACTCACTTGTTTAAAACAATTAAGGATATCTTAGTTTCTAAAAGTTAAGAGACTTAAAGTATTTTGAAAGTATATGATACTTGTTTTGTTTGGAAAGTTTAAGTCTCTTGGTTATAAAGAAGAATGTACTTGTCTTAGGTATAAAGCTAGTATAACGGCTTTATGAGAAGTTGGTTATAATAGCTTTATGGAAAGTTAAAAGAGTGGTTTACTCTACGTAATGATAAATGACTTGAATTATGAAAGGCAAATTGATTTGAAGGTATCAATTGCTTAGGGTTTTAAAAGAAAGAAGTCACTTGATTTAGAAGCCTAAATGTATTTCTAAAAGGTATTGTGACTTGTCTTGAAAAGTAGTTATGACTTGATACTACGATTATTAGTATCTTGGAAGTTTTATATGAAAAAGAGTCATTTTTAAAAAAGAGTAGAAGTACGTAGTACTTTGGGTTAAATTCCCGGATTTTTATAATGACATGTTAGTGCCTTAAGTAAACTAAAATGAGAGTGTATATGAATAAGGCTAATAAGAAATTAAGGGGGATTTCTTAACTTGCTTATGTTATGTATGATAAGCCGGTAGGGCTTATGTTATATATGATAAGCTGGTAGTGCTTATGTTATGTATGATAAGCCGGTAGTGCTTATGTTATGTATGATAGCCAGTTGTGCTAGTTTATGTTATTTGTTACACCCCGTAGTTACAACACATGAATCAGAGAACGTACGTAAGACGTTAAGGTTTAAATCGTGAAACGATAGAAGATACGCTTTTCCTTAAGAGAAATATCGGGAACTTGTGAAGGAAAAGGTTTGTTAATTGGAATTTGGTTCTCAAATTTGGTATTTGAGACTTTTGGAATAATATTAGAATTATGGATTTTTAAATTCGGATTTGGTCACGTGGGGCCCACGGGAAAATTTTACGGTTTTGTGGGGCCCACAATATTTTGAGATATTTTGACCAATTATGGATATTTTGGAGGATGAAAATATTTTTAGACCAATGAGAGAGTGACACGTGGCACACCCCTTTGACTATTGACTTGGTCTTGGAAGATATTTTGGAGACAGGTGGAGGTGGGTCCCACTCCACTTGTCTTGCTACATATAAGGCCATACACTTGTCAAGCATCCACACTTAGGGACATATTATATATGCAAGGTAGAGGGCTTGCAAGACTTAGCCACACTTAAAAAATATTTCATCTTTTTCTTCCTCTTCCATGTAGTTTCGGTCAAGGGCCCATTTCAAGAGCAAAAATCCTTCAAAAGTTGATGATAAATCCTCAAACTCAAGCCTAAGATCCCTAGTGGTATACTAAGCAAGGATAACCCCTTAAACCCCCGAGATCAAGTGTTGGCCGAGAATAGAGAGGGTGAAACCCTAAGTTTTATCAACTTTTTGGAAGTGAAATACAAAGTGAAGTTGTGTATAAACTCATAGAGGTCACATATATGTGATTGGATCTTGAAGAAGTGGAACGAAAACTGCGGACCAAAACCTAAGGGGTTGTTTTGGACGATTTCTTGGCTCAAAATGAGGTAATAATTCTTCTTCCTCCGCAGTAATTGGATATTACTTATTGTTATGTTTAAGGGATGAACTTATGTTAAGGAAGAAATGGAAAATAAGATGTGTATGAGGTAGATATGTTGTTGGCCGATTTGAGGCAATTTTGTGCCCTTGGTTTCGTTTGTTATATGGTTGTTGTTATCCACACTTGTCGCATGTTAAAATAAGGTAATATGGTTGTTGATAAGTTGGTATGTCATATATGGAAGTGTTGGAACTCGAATTGGAATAAAATGGATTAAGGAAAGAGTTATCGGATTGTAGTTGTTTTAGCCGAAAAACTGCCCAAAACTGTTAGACGTTGTCGTATCATTTTATGGACTGTTTTGGGCGTGTATAATGCTGGAAATTAAGCCCCTAATATGCATGTTTAAGTGTAGTAGTTGCTAATGAAAGTCCTAAGGAAATAGGGGTGTGGAAAGGTGTTGAAACGCCTCACATTTTACCCTCGTTATTGTTGGATTAGAGACTGTTTTTATGGGCTGATTTGTGGACTGTTTTGTATAACTGTGGGGCAAAATTTTACACGTCCTATTAGGCGTGTAATCCCCTTTGTATTGCTGAATTGTTGGTCCTTAAATGTGGCGTTTGGTTATTGATTTTCGGGCCTTGAAAAAGGTGGAAAAGTACGTAGAAACAAAGGAAGTGCTGCCCGATTTTCCGTAGAATAAGAGACCTTACACTTAGTATGATTCTACGTTAAAAAGTGAGGAGTTGATAGACATGTTATGATTAATATAGGTTGAAGTACTACGAGTAGCATATTCTACTTAAGGGATGGAATAGCTATCAAAGTTGAAGTACTTTGGAGCATTTTGCTACTTGTCGATAATCGTCGCGAGGTATGTGAACCTCTTCCTCCTTTTGGAATGATTCCTTCTACTCTTAGAAGTTAAGAGGTATGTATGTTGATTTACTCTATGTAAAAGTTATGTCTAAGTTATCATAAGTTCTTACCAAGTCTTATGGGGGATGTTGGTAAGAGTCGTTAGGAAGTATTTGGAGTCGAGTGGACTTTGCTAATGTCACGACCCGACCTCGGGCCCGCGACTGGTGCCTTACCCCGGGCACCCTAGTGATACAACATCAGAGAAAATCAGCGGAAATAAAAACTTAAACATGAAACAAGATAAAATAAGAAACAGGCTAACCAAAACGGTTACCTTTCTGCATATATATACCTGAACAGTTATATCCTTTACAAACCCTGCCCACAACAGTACTACAGACCTCTAAGAATTTAACCACAACTATGACGGGACAGGGCCCCGCCATACCCCTGAATGTATAAGTACCTACAATGACAGGGGACTATACCAAAGATAAGCCTCCGGAGAAACGGAGCTTCCCAAAACGCTGAACTGTGATCCTATGAGCGAGGATCAACAACCGGTGTACCTCTACCTGCGGCATGAACGCAGCCCCCCGAAGGAGGTCAGTACAACAGGTACCAAGTATGTGAAACTGTAAAATACTGTAAATGAAATCATAATAGTCTATATAAAGCAGGAGACATGTATGATAACCAAACTACAGTCCACAATATATAAACAGTCATGTCAAGTCAGGGACTCACGCCCTCAAAGTCATCACTCAAATATAACAATGGGTCTCACGCCCACAACATCAATCATGCCCGTGGAATTCCTTCCTCACTGCCGGCAGTCTATGATATAACAACACCAAGGAGTACACATGAACACCAGGTCCCACCTGTGTCATAAAACCGTACGGGGCAAGTACGAAGGCATAGCTACCAGATCCAAAGCCGCATCATCAACTGACCGGGGCAAGTACGAAAGCCAACTACCAGATACCAAAGCCGTACCAACAATACTATATAACTATACCACGGGCGACCACGGCAAGTACGAAAGCCAACTACCAGATACCAAGGCCGCGTCACGTAGCTGACGGGGGCAAGTACGAGGGCTAACTACCAGATACCAAGGCCGTGATCACGAGACTTCGCCACAAAACTGAACGGGGCAAGTGCGAAGGCTAACTACCAGATACCAAAGCCGAATCAGCCACGACCGGGGCAAGTACGAGAGCCAACCACCAGATACCAAGGCCGAATCAGTAAAACCCCATGGAGGGCTGGTCCATGGAATGACACTATCAAGAACTGATCGGGGCAAGTACGAAAGCCAACTACCAGAACCAACCTGCATCAGCAACGACCGGGGCAAGTACGAGGGCTAGCTACCAGATACCAAGGCCGAAACAGTAAACCTCATGGAGAGCTAGTCCATGGAACAACAATCCTAATGGAACCATACCCGTGGGCCACCCAACGTGTCAGTAGGTCCAAGGATATAACAAGACAACACTCCTAGTGGAAGCATACCCGTGGGCCACCCATCGTGTCAGTATGTCCATCAATCAAGAATAACATGACCGGCCCTCCATCGAGAGACGCGGTAACATAAGGATACAACACTTGCACAACAAGGCTATCACACGCAAACATAGGCAAGTTACACACAACTCAAGGTACTTCTATTTTATGTCAAAGTCCGGGTTTTAACCCCAAAGTACTACATACTTTAATTTTTTTCAAAAAGATCCATTTCTTTTACAAAGGTCACACGATACCCGTAGTATCAAAATAGAGTAACTATCTTTTTAAGTAAACCAAAACAATTTCCATACTTTCTTTTTAAACCAAATCACTTCGCCCTTTATAGTCAAGTTACCATTTTAAATCCAATAAATAAACCATTCTTTTGTTTTCATAAAGTCGTTATAACTAACTTCCCATAAAGCTATTATAACACTTTATGTTTTTAACAACTTTAAGACAAGACCATGCCTTTCTTTTATACCCAAAAACTCTTCAAATTCTCAATTCTCTTTTCTTTTAGAAATCAAGTTCCTTACTTTGGAATTTAAGAAAATTAATTCTTGTATGTAATGATTCTTATTAAAGTAGCCATGATCTATAAAATGTAATAATTTTGTCTTATCTTAGCTTCTATGCAGATGGAAGATTCTACTTGTTTTAATATAATTATTGTCATTACATTTTCCTTTATTAACGCTGCAATGGCTTGTTCGATAGTTATTCCCATTTCCGAAATCAAGTAAAACTTTATTCTTTTAAAGGCCAAGTACTCATTACTCACGAATGAGGTTTTACCACTTTTTAACACAATTAAAGTTCTTCACATTTCATATCAAGTCAAATATAAGTCAAGTCTCTTATATTTTAAAAACAATCAACCATTCTCTTACCTACATAAAGTCGTCATAATTAACTTCCCAAAGCCATTATAACACTTTATGTTCTAAACCAACCAATTTCATTTAGCACACGTACGTCTATCGTACTACATAGTTTACAACAATCATGCTAGAAAAGATAGGAAGAGGTTCACATACCTCGCGACGATTATCGACAATTAGCAAAATGCTCCAAAGTACTATACCCTTGCTAGCCTTTTCCACCCTTCAAGTAGAATACGCTACTCGTAGTACTTCAACCTATAAAGGTCATAAAAGGTCTATTAACCTCTAGCTCTCTTCGTAGAATATTCTAAGTACAAGGTCACTAAATTCTACGGAAAATCGGGCAACACTTCCTTTGTTTCTACATACTTTGCCACATTTTTCAAGGCCGAATTCAATAACCAAACGCCACATTTAAGGCTCAATCAATTCAGCAATTACAAAGGGGATTACACGCCCTACAAGACGTGTAAAATTCCGCCCCACAATTACTACCATCTAGTCCACAATTCAATCCAATTATACAACGTTATTCTCGGCTAACAACAACACTACTTCTCTTTCAATTTCTATTTCAGTACAAGTTGTTATTCCAACATGCTACATAGTCATAAACAACTTCAACAACTATAATTCCCTCTTTATATAACATGTGACAACTTATACTAATAATCAACTTGAATTCCAATCTTAAGGCTAAACATGCTAGTTTTCGGATTAGGGTTTCAATAGTCAATTCACTTATCAAACTTCATAATATACCTCATGCTTGCTAATATCCAAAGCTACAACAAGTAGTAATCTTAATTACTAAAACGACAAGAATTATACCTTTACAAGCCCTTAAAATATCCAAGATTCAAAGTCGCTCCTTAGCAATTCTTAGCTCCTTTCCTTAAGTTCCAACTGCTCCAAGCACTCCTGTGCCTACAAGAACCCATCTTCAAGTTCCAACTTCAAAGTTGAAGAACTCCTTAAGTTTCCGCCTTGCGACTAATACGAAAACGCCACTTTTTCAGAATCTTTCTATTGAGATAACCTTACAACACTCTTAGGAACCTAGGGTTTAAGTCTTGTGAACAATGAAACAAAATTACAAAATTTTTGTGTGGGAGAATGGGTGAACCCGTGAGCTTCCAAGAAGACAAGAAATGTTGTGAAAATTTTCTAAGTGTTGAAGACTTGGTCTTGCACTAGTTGGGTATATATAAGACAATGGAGGGTCAAGATTATAACAAGTGTGTGGCTAGGATGAAGATCACATGGATAATAGCCAAGTGGACAAGTTGACTTGGTCAATACACTCAAGCTTGAATACTTTCATCCACAATGGTCAAATGACCATCCTAACCTTGCATTAAATCATCCAAGACCATATGAGGGGGGTGCCACGTGTCGCCCTCTCATTCGTTCATAAAATTCCGTAACCCTCGTGGGTCCCACAAAACGTAAAATTCCTCGGGTGGGCCCCACATGACCAAATCCGTAAAATATAAATTCCATAATTCTTATAAGTTCTTAAAGTCTTAAATACCAAAGTTGAGAATCCAATTCTCAATAATAAACCTCTTTCCTTCACGAAGTTCGGAAACTTTTCCGTCGAAAAATCACATCTTTCTTCTATTCCAATTTTATCGGATGTCGTATTCTCGTATGTATGTCCTCACATACATACCCTGGAACTACGGGGTATAACATTCTTCCCCCCTTAGAAACATTCGTCCCGAATTGTCACGACCCGTTCCGGGGCCAATGACTGGTGCCTTACCCGGGCACCCAAGTAGTCATACATCAGAGTAATCAGCGAAATATAAAAACAAGACATGAAACAATTGTAAATGAGACACAGTTTATCTGAGAAAAGGTCGCCTTTCGGCATATATATATATATAACCAAAATCGCGATTCATCCCAACCGTACAATAGGACTACTGCACTTAAGAAAGTGAATAACTATGGGGCGGGGCCCCGCCATACCCCGAATGTACATATATCTACAATAACAGGAGAACCATACCAAAAGTCGAGCCTCCGGAAAGATGGAGCTCCCGACACCAAAGCAAAAGATCCTAGGATGTGGATCTAGCACCGCTTCCCTTACTCGCGGATGAACGCAGCCAAGGAGGTCGATCAACAGTACCAAGTATGTGAAATCAGAAGTACTTTAAATGAAATCATTATCATTTTAAAACAAATTTTACAAATATGTACGAAACAACCAAGGTAACCGCACATAGTGCCACATCATAAATAAGAGCAACAATAGGTAAACTGTAACAGGTATTTTCTAGGCTGCGAATGATCGAAGCAAGGCCAATCGCCCATAGTATCATTATGCATGCCTAATCCTGGACTCCCGTAGTCCGCATAGGCCACCTAGGCCCGCATGAGGTATTCCCCGCATCGAGGGTAGCTACTCCTCGGCATCGTCCTGGACTCGTAGTCCGCATGGCCACATAGACCGCATGGCCACATGGACCGCACACTAACCTGGAACTCTCGTAGCTCCGCATAGGTCCCCTGGACCCGCATGAGGTATTCTCGAATCATAGTCACACATCGCCACGAGGTATACCCGCGTGACGGGCGACAACCTCGGTATATCATGTCAAGAGGTGAGTGATGTAATACTAACATAACGGCTTATCGTTAAACAACATAAGCACAATAAGAATAACCTCTTTACACAAACGTTACAAGATACTAACACACATAGCATCACAATATGTCTACTCAACAAACCATCTTACTATACCTTCCAGAAATCAATACAAGTCTTTTATAAACACATAAGTAAACCGTTCCTTTTATCTTTCTTAAGTCGTTATACCTAACTTCCCATAAAGCTAGTATAACTCTTAAGCCTTTGTTTAAAAACCAAGTATTTCTCTTCTTTCAAAAATGATTTATAATTCTTTTGAAATACTTCAAGATTCTTATTATTTAGACTCAAGTCAAAAGACGTCAAGTAAAACCATGTTCAGTTAACACACGACGCTCACCGTACTATATATATATTTTAAAATATCATGCTCAAGAGGATAGGGAGAATCACATACCTTCTCGGCGAAATCCACCTGCCAAGTCGAATATGTCGCGCGCAGAGTATCAACCTATAATAGTCAAATACATCTATCAATGTCTAGACTACTCTGTAGGACATTCTAAGCAGAGGGTTCTCTATTCTACGGAAAATCGGGCGTGACTTCCCTGCCCTAGAACTATACAAGTCCATCAGAAATACAGCCTATGTAAGTACAGTTCAATTCTCTTCTTTAATATCCTTCTATGTATTTTATACTTATTTCTATACTTCTACAGTATGTATTCTCCAATTACAATAGAAGGATAAGATTATTATTTACCTCGATAAGCCCAAAATTATCCAAGATATAAGTCGATCCTGAGCAAGGTTTAGCTCCTAATCATGCGCTCCAATCCGCTCCAAGAAACCCTTAGAAGTTTCTACACAACTTCTACTTACTACTTCAACCAACTATGAAGATTTCCCCAGGGTTTCGTTTAGTGACTAATGGATATAAGATAGTATTTCTGGGCTTTTAGTATAGAGGTGACTTTGGAATACTATAAGATATACGGCTAGGGTATTTTGGGGATAGTAACAATACTGAGAGTATTTTCTACCAAGGGGGCTTTGCTAGACTACTAGGAAAAGGGGGGGGGGGAAGGGGTGTTTCAGCTAAGCTCTTCACAAGAGAGGGGGGGAAAAGAGGGCTTTAGACGAGAGCTTCTCTCAAAAGGGGGGAAAGTTTGGAGACTTGGAAGATGATTTGTGGATGAAGAAGTCTTCAACTCAAGGGGGGTATTTATAGGGCTTTCAAGGGCCAAGATGAAGGCAAGTGGAGGGCAAGTGGAGGGTGTGGATTTGCACAAGTGCACCCTATCCCTACTCCACAAATCACTCACAAACATTGACCCATGGTTTAGGCCTTAAAATCGTGCCAAGCCATGCCCTCTTTGCCGTCCACTTGAGGGTGACAAGTGTCACCCTCTCGTTGGTCCAAAATATTTCATCTCTCGGAAAAATCCGCAAAAAATATAAATGTCGCAGCCGTAATTTTCCCTTCGCAAGCTTTGGAAGACGTTTCGTCAGAAAACAATTCTTTTTGTGGGTTGTGCACAAATTTTCGTCCTATGCCTTAACTTAAGGCTTGAACTTTTGTACGTACGCCCTCACGTACATACTCTGGAAATACGGGGTATAACATTCTCCCCTCCTTAGAAACATTCGTCCCGAATGTTCTTTCCCAAGACAGATAACGATAAAGTTCCTCATAACTTAAACAGTTTGTAAATGCCACACATGGCCACAATACAACACTTAAGCAAATATGACAATGAAAATTTACAAGTAGGAAAGTGAGTTACCTGGAGGTGTGGGGAATAGGTGAGGATACTTCTGCCTCATGTCTTCCTCAGCTTCCCACGTCATCTCCTCCCTGAGCTCGTTCCGCCACAAGACTTTGACGGAAGCCACGTCCTTGGTCCGCAGATGCCTAACCTGACGATCGATTATCGCTATGGGAATCTCCTCATACGATAACCCCTCGGTCACCTGAATATCGTCAATCGGGTGTACCCTAGATGGATCCCCAATACATCTCCTCAGCATAGAAACATGAAAAACCGGATGCACTGCCTCAAGATCGGACGACAGATCCAACTCATAGGCAACCTTGCCTACCTCGCGACAACTGACACGACCCAATGTACTGGGCCGAAGTTTCCTTTCTTCCCGAATCTCATCACACCCTTCATGGGTGACACCTTCAGGAAAACCCAATCATCAACCTCGAACTCCAGATGCCGACGACGATGATCTGCATATGACTTACATCGACTCGAGCCGCCAAGAATCGCCTCGATAAGCTTCACCTTATCCATCGCTGTCGTCAGACGTCCAGTCCCACTAACTGCACCTCGCCTACATCAAACCAGCCTATCGGCGATCTGCACTTCCTCCCATACAAGGCCTCATAAGGCACCATCTGAATACTGGAGTGGTAGCTATTATTATACGCAAACTCAACTAGAGGCAAATGATCCTCCCAGCTACCCCTGAAATCAATAACACAGGCTCGCAACATATCCTCAAGAGTCTGGATAGTGCGCTCTGCCTGTCCGTCTGTCTGAGGATGGAATGCGACTGTGCTCACCAAGGCCCCTAAACCTCTTCTCGAAAGACCTCCAGAAGTTAGCCGTATACTGGGCTCCTCTGTCAGATATGATCGACATCGGGACTCCATGCGTCTCACGATCTCTGATGTAAAGTCCGCATAATCCTCACCAAAAGTCGTCCGACGGAAGAAAGTGGGATGATTTCGTCACCGTCGACGATAACCCAGATAGAATCATGCTTCCTCGGAGTGCGAGGTAATCCTGTGATAAAGTCCATGTTGATCACCTCCCACTTCCAGGTCGGGATCTCTATCGTCTGCAACAAACCACCAGGCCTCTGGTGCTCTACCTTCACCTGCTGACAACACGGGCATCGAGTCACAAACTCGCAACGCCCTCTTCAAGCCATCCCACCAATACACGATCCGAGGTCGTGGTACATCTTGGTCGACTACCGATAGAGTAACGCTACGCGTGCTTCCCTAGAACTCGCCGCCAAGTCCTGCAATATCCGGAACACACAACCTGCCTCAAACCTTAGCACCCCATCGGTGCTACCTCAAAGGACCCTTCCTCACGAAGAGCCGTATCACGGTACCGCGTCAAAACCGGATCCTCAAACTGTTGCCTCTTCACCTCCTCGACGATGGAAGACTCGGCAACCTCTCGAACTCGAACCCCACTGCTATCAGAATCAATCAATCGGACTCCAAGGCTCGCTAGCTGATGCAACTCGCGGACCATGCCCCTCCTCTCTGGCTGTACATCTGATAGACTCCCCATCGACCTACGACTAAGGGCATCTGCCACAACATTGGCCTTCCCTGGGTGGTACAGGATGTCGACATCATAATCCTTGAGAAGCTCTGTTACACCCCGTAAGTCCAGGACATGTAAAAGAGAATGTACGTAAGGAATCAAGACTTGGAAATTAGTACGAAAGGAAGAATTGTTTTTCCGACGGAAAATCTTCCGAACGCCGGAAAGGAAAAATGTTCGTTGTTGAGAATTGGATTCTCAAAATGTATTATTTGAAGAATATGGAACTTATTAATATTATGGAAATCTATTTTTACGGATTTGGTCACGTGGGGCCCACCCGAGGAATTTTACATTTTGCGGGGCCCACGAGGGTTACGGAATTTTGTGGACGAATGAGAGGGCGACACGTGGCACTCCCACATGTGGTCTTGGACGAATTGGTGTGAGGGTAAAATGGTCATTGACCATCTTGGAAGATAAGTCTTCAAGCTTGATATATTTGACCAAAGTCAACTTGTCCACATGGGCTTGATCCTAGTGAAAACCATCTAAGCCTCACATTTGTTATAATCTTGGCCATCCATAGTGTTATAAGTACTAAGCTAGTGCAAGACAAGCTCATTTTACACTTAGAAAATACCACACATTTCTTGTTCTTCCTTTGTGCTCTCGGCTTTGAGCTAAAGTCCACACAAAATTTTTGTAATTTTCCTCCATTAGCCACAAGACATAAACCCAATGTCCCTAAGGGTATTGTAAGGTTATCTCAATAGAAAGATTTCGGAAAAACGACATTTTCGTATTAGTCGCAAGGCGGAAACCGAAGGAGTTCTTCAACTTTGAAGTTGGAACTTGAAGATGGGTTCTTCATAGGCCTCTAAGGAGTGCTTGGAGCGGATTGGAACCTAAGGAAAGGAGCTAAGAATGGCTAAGGCGCGACTTTGAATCTTGGAAATTTTAAGGGCTTGGAAAGGTATAAATTTTGTCGTTTTAGCAATTAAGTTTACTTATTGATTGTAGCTATGGATATTAGCAAGCATGAGTTATATATTATATAGTTGGATTAGTGTATTGGCTATTGGAACCCTAATCCGAAAACTAGCATGTTTAGCCTTAAGATTGGAATTCAAGTCGATTATTAGTTTAAGTCGTCACATGTTGTAAAAAGAAGGAAATTGTAGTTATTGAAGTTGTTTATGACTATATAACATGTTTGACCTTAGAACTTGGAATTTGAAAAGGGTTGGAAAAGACTTTGAATTGTGGTTATGTTGTTAGCCGAGAATGGCTTGATTATGGACTTAGTTGGTATTAATTGTGGGGCGGAATTTTACACGTATTGTAAGGCGTGTAATCCCCTTTTTGTTTGGTTGTTGTTTTGAGCCTTAAATGTGGCGTGTTGGTTATTGTATTCGGCCTTGAAAATGTGGCAAAGTGAGTAGAAACAAAGGAAGTCTTTGCCCGATTTTCCGTAGAATTAGAGACCGTATACTTAGTATTATTCTATGTTAGAGACTAGAAGTTGATAGTCTTGTTGTGACCATTATAGGTTGACACTTCTACGTACGGCGTATTCGGCTTAGCATGTGGATTTAGCCGAAAAGGTATGTGAACTATCTTCTCTTCTAGCATGATTCCTTAAGATAAATAAAGTAAGTTCTACTCGTAAATGATTCATTCCTTGGTTGTACTTGGATTGCCTAATATAGAATTTGTTCTATGTACTTCCTTGATTGTACTTTGATGTTTAAATTGTAAGTTGTATAATCCATTGCCTTAGTGAAGTTGGATTCTTAAAAGTGAAAGTATTTTACTTAAAGTACATAGAGTCTTGAAAAGGAAGTGGTTTCCAAATCTTTCGGCTAGTGCCTTAGTTCCAAAACCTAAAGGTCATTATAATGACTTTAGGGGAGTCAAAGGAGTGATTTACTTACTTGTTTTAAAAGAGGAGAAATAACATGATTTAAGAGAAGTAACTTGTTTTAAAGGTGTGAGTTACTTGAGGTTTAAAAGTAGAAGAAACTTGTTTTCTATATATTAAGAGACTCGAAGTATTTTGAAAGTTAAGAGACTCGATTTGAAAGTTTGTGATACTTGGTTTTAAGTATAAGTCTCTTAGTTATAAAAAGAATGAAATTGTCTAAAAACCATAAAGGGTTATAACGGCTTTATGGGAAGTTGGTTATAACGGCTTTATGGAAGGTTTAGAAAGTTGTCTATTTTGATTAAAGGGCATAAGTTGCCTAGATTGTGAAAATTTGAAGTTACTTGATTTCAAGCCTTGAAATGAATTTTCTAAACGTGTAGTAACTTACTTTGAAAAATAGACATGCCTTGATACTACGGGTGTTAGTATCTTGGGGTTTTACATAAAAAGGAGTCTTTTGAAAAGAATGTACGTACGTAGTACTTTGGCCTGTTTAATTGAGAATAATTCTATGTGATGCCTTGATTAGTACTTTGGCTTGATAAATTGAGAATTTGTCTAAGTGTGCCTTGATTAGTACTTTGGCTTGATAAATTGAGAATTTGTCTAAGAGTGCCTTGATAAGTACTTTGGCTTGATTAATTGAGAATTAGTCTAAGTGCGCCTTGATAAGTACTTTGGCTTGTTAAATGAGAATTATTCTATTTGTGCCCTGATAAGTATTTTGGCTTGTTAAATAAGAATTATTCTATTTGTGCCCTGATAAGTACTTTGGCTTGTTAAATGAGAATTTTTCTATTTTTGCCCTGATAAGTACTTTGGCTTGTTAAATAAGAATTATTCTATTTGTGCCCTGATAAGTACTTTGGCTTGTTAAATGAGAATTTTTCTATTTGTGCCCTGATAAGTACTTTGGCTTGTTAAATGAGAATTATTCTATTTGTGCCCTGATAAGTACTTTGGCTTGTTAAATGAGAATTATTCTATGTGTGCCTTGATAAGTACTTTGGCTTGGTTAATTGAGAATTATCCCATGTGTGCCTTGATAAGTACTTTGGCCTGATTAGTTGAGAATTGCCTATGTGTGCTGGTGATAGCCTTTGAGTGCAAGTATTATGTTTTATTACGTTGCCGCGACTCTCGGTTGGAGGTCGATCGTCTTGTTGTAAGTACTTGGGCGTGCAAGCGGTGATGTGGGATTCCACGGGTATGCTCGTTATTTGTAGTACTTGGGTTAAATTCGGATTTTTATAGAAGACATGGTAGTGCTTCGCTTTGTTTGTGACGGTCGAGATAGGGTAAGAGTATGAGTGAGGGGTAAACCCCCAAGATGCTATACCACCTTCTCCAGGATAAGAGTATAAGTGAGGGGTAAACCCCCAAGACATTATACCCCCTGCTTGTTTTGTTTGATGGTCGGTTGAGATAGGGTAAGAGTATAAGTGAGGATGCTTTACCACCTTCTCCAGGGTAAGAGTATAAGTGTTATACCCCGTATTTCCAGTGTATGTACGTAAGGACGTACGTAGAAAAGTTTGGACTTTAAAAGTGGCTTGGCCGATTTTACTTTGTGCACAACACCCGGTTAGAGTCGTTTTTTGACGAAACGTTTTACATAACTTGCGAAGGAAAAATTCCGGCTATGTCATTTCTAATTTTTGCGGATTTTTCCGAGTGACGAAACATTTTGGACCAACGAGAGGGCGACACTTGTCACCCTCTCATTGGGGACGTTGGGCGGCAATGTGGGACGATTGGGGTGGCCTTTTTGTCTTGGAGTTGGTAGGATATTTGTGAGGGATTTAAGGAGTAGGGACTAGGGGGGGGCACTTGGGCATATCTTGGCCCTACACTTGCATAGCACTTGGCTAGATCTTGGCCATTGGTTGGCCTTTGCTTGGCCTATAAATACCCTCTCCCTTTGAAGACTTCTTCATCCAAATAATTTCCTAAGTCTAAAATCCTTCCCCTCTCTTGTGGTGTTCTCGTCCCCCCTTGTGAGGCTTTGGCCGAGAGCCCTCCCTTGGCCGAGAGTACCCCCCCTAGTGGGGTTGGCCGAGGGGTATACACCCCCCCTTGTGGTGTTGTCTCGTATAAATACCCCCCTCTTGGTAGAAATACTCTCAAAAGTATTGTTGTTATACCCAAAATTACCTTAGCCGTATACCTTGTAGTATTCCAAAGATACCTCTATACGTAGAGCCCGAAAATACTACCGTATGTCCTTTTTGTCTCAAACCGAAACCCTAAGGAAAATCTCCATAGTTGGTTGGAGTATTAAGAAGAAGTTGCGTAGAACTTCTAAGGGTTGGAGCACCCGGAGTAGGAGCTAAGCGTTGCTAAGGATCGACATCTATACTTGGATAATTATGGGCTTATCGAGGTAATTATCTTGTCCCCCTATTGTAATTGGAAAATACATGTTGTAGGAATATATAGTTGAAGTATACTATATATAGAACTGAACATAGTTTTGCGGCAATGTCTTTGGACTTAAGCCTGAATTTAAAGAAGAGAACTGAACTGTAATTACGTAGGACTGTATTACAGTAGACTTGTGTAGTTTGACGGATAGGGAAGTGCTGCCCGATTTTCCGTAGGATCTTGTATCTAGATTTATTCTACCGGGTAGTCTAGACTTTGATAGACTTGTATAACCTGTATAGGTTGAATGTTCTGAAAGTAGATGTGCTACTTGAGAAGATGGACCAGGCTAGCCGGGTTATAGCCGTGGAGCGATTTGCTAATAGTCGATAATCGTCGCGAGGTATGTGATTCTTCCTATCCTCTTGAGCATGATATTTTAAAAGAATATATATATAGTACGGTAGACGTACGCGTGCTAATTGAACGTAGTTGTACGGCAATGTCTTTTTGACTTAAGCCCGAATAATAAGAATCTTGAAGTAATTCAAGAGACTTAAGAACTGTTTTTGAAAGAAGAGTAATTCTTGGTTTTAAAAGCTTAAGAGTTATACTAGCTTTATGGGAAGTTAGGTATAACGGCTTAAGAAAGATAAAATGAATGATTTATTGATTTTAGAAGTTAAGAGACTTGATCTTAAAAGATAAGAGACTTGACTTAATTAATTAATATGAATTTTGTGTGAAACCTCATTCGTGAGTAATGAGTACTTGGTTTTTAAAGAGAATAATGTTTTACTGATTTCGGAAATCAGAAAGGGGTATCGACAAACCACTGCAGCGCTAATAAAAGGAAATGTACTGAATAATGAAGTATTATTAAAACTAGTAGAAACCTCCATCTGCATGTGCTAAGATGAGACAAAATGATATTACATTTCCTAGATCATGGCTGCTTAATAAGATTGATTATGAACAAGAATAACCTACTCACATATAAGACATATGTTTCTCAGATTGTTTAAAAGAAAATTATATTCTTAAATGAATAAGACTATGAACTACGAAACCTTTCGAAAATGAGAAACTTGAGTAATTGAAATTAGGCAAACTTGAAACGTTTGGAAAAGAATGTTGTTACTTGATTTTACAAAGAGAAGTGTTTTGATTTACTTCAAAAGATAATCACTCTATTTTCATATACTACGTATTGTGTGACTTTGTGAAAGTAACGTATCTTTTAAAAGAGTTAATGTATGAAGTACTTTGGGGATAGAAACCCGATCTTGTTAATCATATAGTAGAAAGTGCCTTGTGTGTATAACTTGATTGTGTTGGGTTGTGATAGCCTTGTAATACTTTCTTGTTAATTTGTTAAGTAAACATGCTAGGATGCTACGTGTGTTAGTATCTTGTGATGTTTGTGTAAAGGGGTTTCCCCTCGATTGCTCTTAAATTGTTTCACTATCAGCCGATATGTTGGTATTGTACCACTCACCTTGACTTGTTTCCGAGGTTAAGCCGCCTCCGACGCGGGTAGACTCAGCGTCTGTGTGACCTATGATTCGAGAATACCTCATGCGGGTCCCGTGGCCTATCGCGGAGCTCACGAGAGTTCCGAGTTAGTGTGCGGCCTTTATGGTCATGCGGTCTATGTGGCCACGCGGATCGCGAGTCCAGCGGACGCCGGAGTAGCTACCCTCGATGCGGGTTATACCTCATGCGGGCCTATGAGTTTGGCCTATGTGAGTCGCGAGAGTTCCGGGGCTAGACGCGCATTAGATATCTGCGCGAGTGGCCGGCTTTGATCATGTGACTGCAGACAGATCTCATGATACGATTTATGACCTTGTTGCACTGTGGGTTTTAGTAGTCGGCTATGCCTTCAGATTTACCCTGCACGGTTTTATTAGGACACAGTGGGACACGTGTTCATGTGTATTCCTTGATGCTTTTATATCATAGATCGCCAAGTGGCGAAGGTATTCCACGGGCATGATTGATGTTGGGCGTGAGACCCATAGTTATATTTGAGTGATGACTTTGAGGCGTGAGTCCCCGACTTGACATGATCGCTTATTTATCAGGAATCGTAGTTTGGTTATCATACATGTCTCCGCTTTATATAGACTACTATGATTTCATTTACGATTTATTTTCGATTTCACATACTTGACTGTGATCGACCTCCTTCGGGCTGCGTTCATGCCGCGGTAAAGGTACACCGCCTTTGATCCTCGCTCTTGGTCATTCAGCGTTTGGGAAAGCTCCGTTTCTCGGAGGCTTATCGATGGTATAGTCCGCCGTTGTAGGTATTTACATTCAGGTATGGCGGGCCCCGCCCCGCCATTGTTGTCGTATCATTCTTAGGTGCGTAGTAATGCTTGTTGTGCGAGTTGTAATAAGGATGTAATCGTCGGATTTTAAATTGATTTATATATATGCCAAAGGCAAGTTTTTCTCAGATTACTGTTTCTTACTTCATAATATTTTCATGTCTTGTTTTATGTTCCGTGATTACTGATGTATTGCTACTGGGTGTCCGGTAAGGCACGATCACGCCCGGTTCGGTCGTGACAAAAGTGGTATCGAGCGATTAATCTCGGAAAGTGTCTACGCATCAGATCCATGAAGTCTTGATTATCGGTGTGTTGTGCACCACACCAATAATCGTGAGGCTATAGGATATTTAGGATTGGTTTCTATTCTTCTCACTCGAGATCGTGCCTTAGAGCCGTGTTGTAAGTTGGACCTCTAACGTATTTCTTTCCCTTACCGCTATGCCTCCGCGTAGGCAAACCCGCCCAGGGAGGCGCGCGTAGGAGCTGCGAGTAGAGTTCGAGGGTTACGAGGCATAGGCCCAATCATTACCTAGGGTAGTGCTTCATTCGGGAGTTCTGCGCGACGCCACTAGCCCCGCAGAGCTTAGCACGGCGGCGGCGATTCCTCTGCGCCATGATATTTGAACCTTCGCCCACGGCCGAACGGTGAATTTAGATCAAGAAAGCGACCACATTAGCTATGGATTTGGCTACCGAGAGTATACCGATGTACCGCGAGTCTTGATGAATATCAACGAGAGGTTGTGCAAGAGTAGTTCTTGATTAGGCTTGAGCATGGCACGTATGCGGGCTTATGCAGCCGAGAAAGCGTAGAGATCGACGGGTTAACCAAGGACGAAGAGGCGAGCAATGTTAGGTCCTTTGGTAACTTTCGAGGCGAGTCACCTCACCAGCGGATTAGATTATGCACATCCACCAGTACAGAGAGGTCCTCCACGGGGTTCAGGACGTTCGGGGTATGCAGGAGTTGGTCAGAGCTCCAGATCTTCCGGTTCACAGTGTGGCAGACGTCATCCCGGGGAATGTCGTCTTTTAGTTGGTACTTGTTTTACCTGCGGCCGACAGGGCCATGTGCGGAAAGGATGTCCTAGTAGGAGGACTCAGCCTTCAGGATCGGTGGGTAGTTCGTCACCTTCCTTAGCTACGCCTACAGGCGAGTTTGATTAGAACGACTAAGGGGAGTGAAGCAGTAAATACAGATAGATCTTTAACCCTCTAGGGATTAGTATGTGTGATAAGGTGAGTATACCTTAAGTGTTATATTCTGATAGCATGGTGTAAATTATGATTAGGAATCTTGGTTAGTTAACCAAGTAAGATTTGGGGGATAGAGAAGGGTGAGCCTTAGAGTTTTTTTCGTAGAGACCTTAGAGGTAAGGCCATCTCGAGTAAAGGTGTAGTGTTATGTTTGATCCTTATCGGAGTGCATAGTGCACGTGAGATATATTGTGTGATAAGTCCCTGAGTAGTGTGGAATAAAAGAGGGTAGTTGAGCTAAGAAGACCGCTAGGTTTTCGTATCGTGATTAGCGAAATTGTTCCGGATCGGGGAGCTAGTGTTTTGCGCGTTGCCGGGGCGGGTTGAGGCCATGTTGCGGGTCAACCCGCGGCCTGTTTGGTGGTGGGGTCAGTTTGTGGTGGTCCCGCTTTGTGGTAGGGTCACGAGGGTGTTAGGCCCATGTTTAGTTAACCATCGTACGAGTTCGAGTTGCGATGCGTTCGACCGATGTGGTGATGGGGTCAGCCCATCGTGTCTTTCAGACAGGACCGTTGCTCGGCAGTGATATCAGAAAGGTTGTAAGGCTGCACAGGGTGCCTACCTTCACCTTATGACAGACAGTGGAGCCCAGGGTACGGCTGTTTCTTTTTCTGGAAGTTATACCAGGCAGGGTTAGGAACTCAGGTGAGTCTCCGTATCGTATTCATCCTCGGGCTAGTGTTTGGATTTCAGGGGTAGTTGTGGGGATTGTTGTCTCCTGTGGAGGGAGTGTTTAAGCTACCATTTCAGTGTTCGGATGTTGCCTTATGAAGCCTTGTAGGGGCGGAAGTGTAAGTTGCCGATCGATTGGTTCGATGTTGGCGCGTTCGATAGTTGGTTCGAGCTTGTTCCACAGATTGTGGATAGGTGTGACGAGTTTTGGAAAGCGAGTGAACTTAGCCCGAGTTACTTTGGGCCTTTTGAGTTCATGTGAAGAATAGGCCGGGTTGCCTATATGTTAGCATTTGTCGTCGACTTAGGAGGCGACGTCCGGCTTTCGTATTGTTATGTTCGGAAAGTATCGGAGATCCATCCAGTGTTCCCGTTAGTGATGACCACGTTAGAGATAGTAACCCCGAGTTTTGGAACCAAGCGAGAATAAATGTGGTAAGAGTTCGAGTGTACAAGAAGGGTACGACACGTAAGGGAAGAAGCGAGCATGTATGGCGAGCATAGATGTGATCATTTCTTTTGTAAAGAGAAGGTGCGAAAGAAGTATATTTTAGACCCCGGAGAGAGGTGTTTGTGGTAATGTTAGAGGTGTTTCCTCGTGGACTTGGATGGAAGTATTTGCGCGGGTGTTTCTGTGGCCAGGTGTGGCAGGATTGTTCTCGTAAGTATAGTAGTGAAGACTACTGGCGCGCGTTTGTTTTGAGACTTGAAGGAACATTCGGGACGAATGTTTCTAAGGAGGGGAGAATGTTATACCCCGTATTTCCAGTGTATGTACGTAAGGACGTACGTAGAAAAGTTTGGGCTTTAAAAGTGGCTTGGCCGATTTTACTTTGTGCACAACACCCGGTTAGAGTCGTTTTTCGACGAAACGTTTTACATAACTTGCGAAGGGAAAATTCCGGCTATGTCATTTCTAATTTTTGCGGATTTTTCCGAGTGACGAAACATTTTGGACCAACGAGAGGGCGACACTTGTCACCCTCTCATTGGGGACGTTGGGCGGCAATGTGGGACGATTGGGGTGGCCTTTTTGTCTTGGAGTTGGTAGGATATTTGTGAGGGATTTAAGGAGTAGGGACTAGGGGGGGCACTTGGGCATATCTTGGCCCTACACTTGCATAGCACTTGGCTAGATCTTGGCCATTGGTTGGCCTTTGCTTGGCCTATAAATACCCTCTCCCTTTGAAGACTTCTTCATCCAAATAATTTCCTAAGTCTAAAATCCTTCCCCCCCTCTCTTGTTGTGTTCTCGTCCCTCCCCCCCCCCCCTTGGCCGAGAGTACCCCCCCTAGTGGGGTTGGCCGAGGGGTATACACCCCCCCTTGTGGTGTTGTCTCGTATAAATACCCCCCCTCTTGGTAGAAATACTCTCAAAAGTATTGTTGTTATACCCAAAATTACCTTAGCCGTATACCTTGTAGTATTCCAAAGATACCTCTATACGTAGAGCCCGGAAATACTACCGTATGTCATTTTTGTCTCAAACCGAAACCCTAAGGAAAATCTCCATAGTTGGTTGGAGTATTAAGAAGAAGTTGCGTAGAACTTCTAAGGGTTGTTTGGAGCGGGTTGGAGCACCCGGAGTAGGAGCTAAGCGTTGCTAAGGATCGACATCTATACTTGGATAATTATGGGCTTATCGAGGTAATTATCTTATCCCCCTATTGTAATTGGAAAATACATGTTGTAGGAATATATAGTTGTAGTATACTATATATAGAACTGAACATAGTTTTGCGGCAATGTCTTTGGACTTAAGCCTGAATTTAAAGAAGAGAATCGAATCAGAATTACGTAGGATCTGATGAGACTTGTGTAGTTTGTGGATAGGGAAGTGCTGCCCGATTTTCCGTAGGATCTTGTATCTAGATTTATTCTACCGGGTAGTCTAGACTTTGATAGACTTGTATAACCTGTATAGGTTGAATGTTCTGCGAGTAGCATGTGCTACTTGAGAAGATGGACCAGGCTAGCCGGGTTATAGCCGTGGAGCGATTTGCTAATAGTCGATAATCGTCGCGAGGTATGTGATTCTTCCTATCCTCTTGAGCATGATATTTTAAAAGAATATATATATAGTACGGTAGGCGTCTGGCGTGCTAATTGAACGTAGTTATACGGCAATGTCTTTTTGACTTAAGCCCGAATAATAAGAATCTTGAAGTAATTCAAAAGACTTAAGAACTGTTTTTGAAAGAAGAGTAATTCTTGGTTTTAAAAGCTTAAGAGTTATACTAGCTTTATGGGAAGTTAGGTATAACGGCTTAAGAAAGATAAAATGAATGATTTATTGATTTTAGAAGTTAAGAGACTTGATCTTAAAAGATAAGAGACTTGACTTAATTAATTAATATGAATTTTGTGTGAAACCTCATTCGTGAGTAATGAGTACTTGGTTTTTAAAGAGAATAATGTTTTACTGATTTCGGAAATCAGAAAGGGGTATCGACAAACCACTGCAGCGCTAATAAAAGGAAATGTACTGAATAATGAAGTATTATTAAAACTAGTAAACCTCCATCCGCATGTAAGCTAAGATGAGACAAAATGATATTACATTTCCTAGATCATGGCTGCTTAATAAGATTGATTATGAACAAGAATAACCTACTCACATATAAGACATATGTTTCTCAGATTGTTTAAAAGAAAATTATATTCTTAAATGAATAAGACTATGAACTACGAAACCTTTCGAAAATGAGAAACTTGAGTAATTGAAATTAGGCAAACTTGAAACGTTTGGAAAAGAATGTTGTTACTTGATTTTACAAAAGAGAAGTGTTTTGATTTACTTCAAAAGATAATCACTCTATTTTCATATACTACGGGTATTGTGTGACTTTTGTGAAAGTAACGTATCTTTTAAAAGAGTTAATGTATGAAGTACTTTGGGGATAGAAACCCGATCTTGTTAATCATATAGTAGAAAGTGCCTTGTGTGTATAACTTGATTGTGTTGGGTTGTGATAGCCTTGTAATACTTTCTTGTTGATTTGTTAAGTAAACATGCTAGGATGCTACGTGTGTTAGTATCTTGTGATGTTTGTGTAAAGGGGTTTCCCCTCGATTGCTCTTAAATTGTTTCACTATCAGCCGATATGTTGGTATTGTACCACTCACCTTGACTTGTTTCCGGAGGTTAAGCTGCCCTCCGATGCGGGGTAGACTCAGGCGGGTCTGTGTGACCTATGATTCGAGAATACCTCATGCGGGTCCCGGTGGCCTATGCGGAGCTACGAGAGTTCCAGGTTAGTGTGCGGCCTTTATGGTCATGCGGTCTATGTGGCCATGCGATCGCGAGTCCAGCGGACGCCGGAGTAGCTACCCTCGATGCGGGGTTATACCTCATGCGGGCCTATGAGTTTGGCCTATGCGAGTCGCGGAGAGTTCGAGGCTAGACGCCGCACATTAGATATCGCGCGAGTGGCGGCTTTGATCATGTGATGCCTAGACAGATCTCATGATACGATTTATGACCTTGTTGATGCTGTGGTTTTAGTAGTCGGCTATGCCTTCGCACTTACTCAGACGGTTTTATTAGGACACAGTGGGACACGGTGTTCATGTATTCCTTGATGCTTTTATATCATGATCGCGGTGAGGAAGGTATTCCACGCATGATTGATGTTGTGGCGTGAGACCCATAGTTATATTTGAGTGATGACTTTGAGGCGTGAGTCCCCGACTTGACATGATCGCTTATTTATTGTGAATCGTAGTTTGGTTATCATACATGTCTCCGCTTTATATAGACTACTATGATTTCATTTACTGATTTATTTTCGCCACATACTCTGCACTGTTATCGACCTCTTCTGGGCTGCGTTCATGCCGCAGTAAAGGTACACCGCCTTTGATCCTCGCTCTTAGGGTCACGATTCGTTGGGAAAGCTCCGCTTCTCCGAGGCTTATCGATGGTATAGTCCTGTCGTTGTAGGTATTTACATTCGTGGTATGGAGGGCCATGTCCCGCCATTGTTGTCGTATCATTCTTAGGTCCTGTAGTAATCTTTGTTGGCGAGTTGTAATAAGGATGTAATCGTCGGTTTTAAATTGATTTATATATATGCCGAAAGGCAAGTTTTTCTCAGACATCGCTTACTTCATAATATTTTCATGTCTTGTTTTATGTTCCGCTGATTACTCTGATGTATGGCTACTTGGGTGTCCGGGTAAGGCACCAGTCACGGGCCCGGGTTCGGGTCGCGACAATAAGTGAGGGGTAAACCCCCAAGATGCTATACCACCTGCTTTACCACCTTCTCCAGGGTAAGAGTATAATCGAGGGGTAAACCCCCAAGACGCTATACCACCGGTGGGACTTGGGGTTCATGTATGCCTATTGGTGTATTATTATATCATGGACTGCCGACAGTGAGGAAGGATTCCACGGGCATGATTGATATTATGGGCGTGAGACCCATGGTTATATTTTAGAAATGACTTGATGGCATACGTCCCTGACTTGTTATGACTGCTTATGTGTTGTGTACTGTAGGTTGGCTATCATACATGTCTCCTGTTTTGTTAGACTGCTATGATTTCATTACAGTATTTACTGTTTCACATACTTGGTACATTCTTCAGATCGACCTCCTTTCGGCCGCGTCATGCCGCAGTTTAGGTACGCATTTGGTGATCGGTGGAGGACCACCGCTCGTAGTTTTGGATAGCTCCTTCGCCGGAGTTTATCTTTTTGGTATAAGTTCTTTCAAGATGAGCTTTTGTACAAGATGGGTACGACGACGGCCTTGTCCGTCATAGTTCAATATAACTCTTGAGGTCCGTATTCATATGTGGATTGGACTCGTATGCGGTGTAGTGTCTTTGTTATGTATATTATATGGCAGCTGGTCGGCTTTGCACGTCACGCAATTGGTTTTATAAGAAAAAAAGGGTGTTATTTAATTTCCGCAGCTACTTAGTTGTTAAGGTAGAAGGGTGCCTGTAGGGCACGATCACGCCCGGTTCGGTCGTGACAGAGTGGTATCGAAGCGATCGATCCTCGGAATGTCTACGACCGTGTCTAGTAGAGTCTTGATTATCGGTGTGTTGCGCGCCACACCCATAAACAGAGGCTACGGGACATTTAGGAGTTGGTTTCTATTCTTCTCACTTCAAGATCGTGCCACTAGAGCCGTGTTAGTAAGATAATTCCTCTCGACGTAATTTTGTGTTCTGATTATACCTCCAAGGAGGCAACACCGCCGTAAGAGCAAAGGAGTAGCAGGAGCTACTAGTCAGACTCAGAGAGTTGATAGGGCTTGTGCCCAGGGTATACCAGATGTTGTTCCGCAGTCGGCGAATTCTCCTGCGCCAGGTTTTGAGACCACGGCACGAGCCTGATTTCTCGCCAGGGAAGATTTTAGGGTCATGAAGGAAGCCATTATGTTATTGACCAAGATAGCGGTGCTACAGTTTCATCAGCAGGAGGTTACTCGGCCAGTACAGACAGGTGTACAGGGGGTAGAGGGCCAGCGCGGAGATCTGCGTAAGAGGGCTAGACCGGTTGGTTATTCCGGTGAGTTTTTGGACGAGCTGCCTCAGCAGCGAGTGAGATATTCGTCCCAGCCTACCCAGTACATACCCCCGCAGCTCACAGGTGGGAGTTTGGACCCCACAAGGTATTTAGGAGCCGGTCCGAGCTCCAGAGGTCGAGGTTCTCAGAGGAGCAGAGGATTTTCTCAGTCGAGGCCACTTATTCCTCAGTGTTTCCATTGGAGTAAGCGTCATTTGGGGAAATGCCATCTTGGCACAGGTGTTTGTTATTATTGTGGCCGTCCGGGCCATATACTGAGGGTATGTCCTTTTAGAAGAGCACCGGTGAGGTGGCTCAGCCTATGAGGCCGATGGTTGATTCCCTTTCCTCCACAGCTGTGCGTTCCCCAATATAATCTTGGATAATTTTGGGCTTATCGAGGTAATGATCTTTATCCCCCTATTGTAATTGGATATTACATATTGTAGTAATGTATAGTTGAGTATACTATATATAGAATGAATATTGAAAAGAACTGAATTGTATTTACATTGGACTGTATTTACAGTAGACTTGTGTAGTATTACTGCGAAGTAGAATTGTACACGTCCGGTTAGACGTGTAATCCTCAGGAGTTGTTGGCACAGTAGTGGCCCGAGTAGAGGAGGAGATTTATGTGGTTACGGGGTGAGGTCTTTGCGAATTTTCTGTAGAATATTCTACGAAGAGATCTATGAGTTGATAGACGTTTTATGGCCATTATAGGTGGAAGTACTACGAGTAGCGTATTCTACTTGAAGGGTGGAAAAGGCTAGCAAGGTTGTAGTACTTGGAGCATTTTGCTAATTGTCGATAATCGTCGCGAGGTATGTGAACCTCTTCCTATCCTTTCTAGCATGATGTTTTGTAAACTATGTAGTACGGTAGACGTACATGTACTAAATGAGTTTTGGTTGGTTTAAAACATAAAGTGTTATTGTCACGACCCGAACCCGGGCCCGTGACTGGTGCCTTACCCCGGGCACCCTAGTGATACAACATCAGAGTAATCAGCGGAACATAAAACAATAACATGAAACCAATGCAATAAGACAGTGAAATAAGAAGACAGGCTAACCCAAAAACGGTTACCTTCATAATATATAACAATTTGAACAGTTACATCCCTTTCTACAACTCTGCCCACAACAGTACTACAGACCTCTAAGAATGATACGACAACAATGGCGGGACAGGGCCCCGCCAAACCCCTGAATGTAAACACCTACTACGACAGGGGACTATACCACTGATAAGCCTCCGGAGAAACGGAGCTTCCCAAACGCTGAACTGTGACCCTGAGAGCTAGGATCAACGACTGGTGTACCTCAACCTGCGGCATGAACGCATCCCCCCGAAGGAGGTCAGTACAACAGGTACCAAGTATGTGAAACTGAAAATACTGTAAATGAAATCATAATAGTCTATAAAGCAGGAGACATGTATGATAACCAAACTACAGTTTACAATAAATAAGCAGTCATGTCAAGTCAGGGACTCACGCCCTCAAAGTCATCACTCAAATATAACTATGGGTCTCAAGCCCATAACATCAATCATGCCCGTGGAATACCTTCCTCACTGCCGGCAGTTTATGATATAAAAGCACCAAGAAATACACATGAACACCAGGTCCCACCTGTGTCCTAATAAAACGATCTGAGGTAAGTACGAAGGCATAACCGACTACTAACACCGCGATGCTAACAGGGTCATAAATCGTATCATGATATCTGTCTGGCGTCACATGATCAAAGCCGGTCACTCGCCCGCGATGCTCGGATGTGCGCGTCTAGCCTCGAACTCTCGCGACTCGCATAGGCCAACCTCATAGGCCCGCGTGAGGTATTCCTCGCATCGAGGGTAGCTACTCCGGCATCGCCCCGACTCGCGATCCGCATGGCCACAAAGACCGCATGACCACAAGGGCCGCAAACTAACACGGAACTCCGTAGTTCGCATGGATCCCCGGACCCGCATGAGGTATTCTCGAATCATGGTCCTGCATCACTGAGTCTACCCCGCGTCGGAGGCGGCTTAACCTCCGAAACAAGTCAAGGTGAGTGGTACAATACCAACATAACGGTGAGTCAAACAACTTTAAAGCGCGATCGAAACCCATTTACACTAACATCACAAGATACTATCACACGTAGCATCCTAGCATGTTTATTTAACAAATCAACAAGAAAGTATTACAAGGCAATCACAAACCAACATAATCAAGTTATATACACAAGGTACTTTCTATTATATGATTAACAAGATCGGGTTTTTATCCCCAAAGTACTTCATACATTAACTCTTTAAAAGATACGTTACTTTCACAAAACCACAATACGTAGTATATGAAAATAGAGTGATTATCTTTTGAAGTAAATCAAAACACTTACCTTTGTAAAATCAAGTAACAACATTATTTTCCAAACGTCCAAGTTTGCCTAATTTCAAATGTTCACGTTTCTTATTTTAGAAAGGTTTCGTAGTTCATAGTCTCATTCATTTAAGAATATAATTCCCTTTTAAACCATCTGAGAAACATAAGCCTTATATGTGAGTAGGATATTCTTGTTTATAACAATCTTATTACAACAGCCATGATCTAGGAAATATCATTTTGTCTCATCTTAGCTTCTATGCAGATGGAAGTTTCTACTGGTTTTAATAATACTTAATCTGTCAAAACATTTCCTTTTATTAACGCTGCAGTGGTTTGTCGATACACATTCTGATTTCCGAACTCAGTAAAACATTCTTAAGCCGTTATACCTAACTTCCCATAAAGCTAGTATAACTCTTAAGTTTTCAAAAACCAAGTATTACTCTTCTTTCAAAATGATTCAAAAATCTTTTGAAATACTTCCAGTTCTTTATTATCACATAACCAGCCAGTTATAGTTCAAATCAGTTACCTCTTAAAACCACAAGTATTTTCTTACATACATAAAGCTGTTATAACCAACTTCCCATAAAGCCGTTATAACACTTTATGTTTTAGACCAATCAAATACATTTAACACGTATCGTCTACCGTACTACATAGTTACACACATATCATGCTAGAAGAGATAGGAAGAGGTTCACATACCTCGCGACGATTATCGACTAATAGCAAAAGCGCTCAAGTACCTCAAACCGCGGCTACTCCTTAAGCCAAGTAGATCGCGCCACGCATAGTACTTCCACCTATAAGGCCACAAGGCGCTTATTAACATTTACGCCTCTTCGTAGAACATTCTACGTAAAATTCGCAGACCTCCCCCACATGGCAGCGTAAATCTCCTCCTCTATCGGGGCCGGCTACCAAGCCAACCAGGGGGGGGGGGGTTATACGTCAAATCCGGACGTGCACAATTCTACCTCAAATAAAAGCTACACAAGTCTCATGTCTGATCCTATGTAATTACGATTCATCTCTTCTTTCGAAAAGGTTTCTTATTATTCAGCTTAAGTCAAAAGACATTGCCGATAACTACGTTCGATTCTATATATAGTATACTTCAACTATATATTCTAACAACATGTAATTTCCAATTACAATAGGGGGACAAGATAATTACCTCGATAAGCCCATAATTATCCAAGTATAAAGTCGATCCTGGGCAACGTTTAGCTCCAACTCCGTGCGCTCCAACCCGCTCCAAACCACCCTTAGAAGTTCTAACCAACTTCTACTTAATACTCCAACTAACTATGGAGATTTTCCTTAGGGTTTCGGTGTTGTGGTGAAGGAAGTATAATAGTATTTACGGGCTTTTCAGATAAGTATAACCTTGGAATACTACAAGGTATTAGGGCCAAGGTATTTTGGGTATAGTAACAATACTTTTGAGAGTATTTCTACCAAGGTGGGGGTGTATTTATACGAGACAACACCACAAGGGGGGGGTGTATACCCCTCGGCCAACCCTACTAGGAGGGGGGGTATTCTCGGCCAAGGGGGGAAGGGAACTCTCGGCCAAGGGGCCTCTCAAAGGGGGGAGGGGGAGGCTAGACGAGACCTCAAACACAAAGGGGGGGGAAGCTCTCAAGACTTAGAGATTTTTGGATGAAGAAGTTCATCAAAGGGGAGGGGTATTTATAGGTCAAGCCATGGCTAACCAATGGCCAAGATCAAGCCAAGTGTGGTGCAAGTGTAGGGCCAAGATCATGCCAAGTGCACCTTATCCATCTACCCACAAAATATCCTACCAACTACTTGACAAAAAGCCAAGACCAATCGGCCACTTCACCGCCCAACGTCCACCATTGGAGGTGACAAGTGTCGCCCTCCCGTTGGTCCAAAATGTTTCGTCTCTCGGAAAAATCCGCAAAAATAAGAAATGACATAGCCGGAATTTTCCCTACGAAAGTTGTGGAAACGTTTCGTCGAAAAACGACTCTAATCGGGTGTTGTGCACAAAAATAATTTCGGCCAAGCACTTTAAGGCACAAACTTTTCTACGTACGTCCTTACGTACATACTCTGGAAATACGGGGTATAACATTCTCCCCTCCTTAGAAACATTCGTCCCGAATGTTCCTTCTAAGTCTCAAACCAAACGTGCGCCAGTATAGTCTTCACTACTATACTTACCTGAACAATCCTGCCACAACTGGCCACAACATCACCTGCGCAAAATACTTACATCCAAGTCCACGAGGAAACACCTCTAACATCACAAACGCTCCCATCCAAGGGTCTAAAATATAGTTCCTTCCCACTTTCTCCATACAAAAGAAATGGTCACATCTCTGCTCGCAATACATGCTCGCTTCTCCCTTTACTCGTCGTGATACCACTTTTGTCACTTTGCCGCGAGGTTCTAGTGTCACTCCGGCGACCTAACAAATGGTACCGGCCGCATGCGATCCACGAGGTCGTGACACTCGAACTCTTACCACATTTACGATCTCGCTTGATTTCCAAAACTCGGGTTACTATCTCTAACGTGGTCATCATTAATCGAATACTGATGGATCTCGATACTTTCCGATTATAACAATACGAAGACCGGACATCGCTTCCTAAGTCGGACGGCAAATGCTAACATATAGGCAACCTGGCCTATTCTTCACATGAACTCAAAAGGGCCCAAGTAACTCGGGCTAAGTTCCTCTGTTTTCCAAAACTCGCCACACCCAACCCGGGGTGGTACTTCCAAGAAGACCGACCGTCAACTCAACTCTAAGCGTCGTCGCCGATTATCCGCACGATTTCTCAGCCGCGTAACCTCTTCTAGACAAGCTTTACCTATCCACAGTCTTGGAACAAGCTGAACCAACTATCTGAATCTTGCCAACATCGAACCAATCGGCCGACTTACACATCCGCCCTACAAGGCTTCATAAGGCGACATCCGAACACCGAAATGGTAGCTTAAACACTCCTCCACAGAGACAACAATCCCCACAACTACCCCGAAATCCACACCGCCCGAGGCGAATGCGGTCTGAGACTCATCGAGTTCTTAACCTGTTTGGTAAAACTTCCGAAACAAAAACAGCGTACTGGCTCCATTATGCATCATAAGGTGAAGGTAGGCACCCGTGCAGCCTTACAACCTTTACGATAAATCAACACCGCCGAGTAAACGGTCTTTGCAAGAAGACAAGGCGGTGACCTCGCCGGCGACTACGGTCGAATGCATCCACGCAGCGTCTGGTTAACTAAACTTGGGCCTAACACCCTCATAACCCCTAACCCAGCGGGACCACCACAAACTGACCCCACCACCATACAGGCCGCGGGTTGACCCGCAACGTGGCCTCAACCCGACCCGGCAACGCGCAAGACACTAGCTCCCCGAACCGGAAAACTCTCACTAATCACGTTACGAAAACCTAGCGGTCTTCTTAGCTCAACTACCCTCTTTCATTCCACACAACTCAGGGACTTATCCCACAAACATAGCTCACGTGCACTATGCACTCCTATAAGGGTCAAACATAAACATACGTCTTTACTCGAGATGGCCTTACCTCTAAGGTCTCTACGTATAAAACTCTAAGGCTCACACTTTTTCTATCCCCCAAATCTTACTTGGTTAACTAACCAAGATTTCTACTCATGTTATCTGAACATAACACTTAAGGTATACTCACCTTATCACATAGACAAAACTCTAGAGGGTTAAAGATATGCCTGCATCTACTGCTTCACTCCCCTTAGTCATTCTAATCAAACCTGCCCCGTAGGGCGCATAGCTAAGGAAGATGACAACTACCCACCGATCCTGAAGGCTAAGTCCTCCTACTAGGACACTCTTCCGACATCAGACCCTGACGGTCGTAGGTACAACAAGTACCAAACTAAAAAGACGACATTCCCCGGGATGACGTCTGCCACACTGTGAACCGGAAGCCCTGGAGTTCTGACCAACTCCTGCATACCCCGAACGTCCTGAAATCCGTGGAGGACCTCTCTGCACTGGTGGGTGTGCATAACCTAATCTGCTGGTGAGGCGACTTGCCTCGAAAGTTACCAAAGGACCTTCTCGCTCGCCTCTTACGCTTTCCGCCCGTTAACGCCGATCTCTACGTTTCTCGGCCTGCTGCGCATAAGCCCGTACACAGGCCATGCTCAAGCCTAACTGAAGAATTACTCTTGTGCATCCCTCTTTTAGATAGTCATCAAGACTCGCGGTACATCGGTGCTCTCTAGTAGCCAAACCCATAGTTAGTAACAGGGTCGCCTCTTTGCAATCCATATTCTCTGTTCCCGGTCGTGGGACTGAAGGTTCATATATCATGGCGCGATGAGGCTAACTGCCGCCGTGCTAAACTCTGCTGGGGCTGGTGACGTAGCATAACTCCCCGAATGAAGCACCTAACTCAGGTGATGGTTGGGCCTGTGCCCTCGTAACCCTCTATACTCTACTCACAGCTCCCTCGGCTGCCTTGCCCTCCTGGGCCCGGGTTTGCCCTACGTGGAGGTATAACGGTAAGGGAAAGAAATACGTGAGAGGGTCCAACTTACAACACAGCTCTAAGGCACGATCTCAGAGTGAGAAGAATAGAAACCAATCCTAAATATCCTATAGCCTCCTGATTATTGGTGTGGTGCACAACACCGATAATCAAGACTCTTGGATCTGATGCGTAGACACTTTCCGAGGATTAATCGCTCGATACCACTTTTGTCACGACCGAACCGGGCGTGGATCGTGCCTTACCCGGCACCTAGTGATACAACATCAGAGTAATCAGCGGAACATAAAACAATAACATGAAACCAATGCAATAAGACAGTGAAATAAGAAGACAGGCTAACCCAAAAACGGTTACCTTCATAATATATAACAATTTGAATATTTACATCCCTTTCTACAACTCGCCACAACAAGATTACTGCACTTCTAAGAATGATACGACAACAATGGCGGGGCGGGGCCCGCCAAACCCACGAATGTAAACACCTACTACGACGGGGACTATACCATTGATAAGCCTCCGAGAAAGCGGAGCTTCCCAAACGCTGAGTGACCACGAGCTAGGATCAACGGTGTACCTCAACTGCGGCATGAACGCAGCCGAAGGAGGTCGATAACAGTACCAAGTATGTGGCGAAAAATCGTAAATGAAATCATAATAGTCTATAAAGAAGGAGACATGTATGATAACCAAACTACGATTCTGATAAATAAGCGATCGTATGTCAAGTCAGGGACTCACGCCCTCAAAGTCATCACTCAAATATAACTATGGGTCTCAAGCCCATAACATCAATCATGCCCGTGGAATACCTTCCTCACTGCCGACAGTTTATGATATAAAAGCACCAAGAAATACACACGAACACGTGTCCCACTGTGTCCTAATAAAAAGACAGGTAAGTACGAAGGCATAACCGACTACTAACACCCGCAGCACTAACAGTGGTCATAAATCGTATCATGATATCTGCCTGCACCGTCACATGATCAAAGCCGGTCACTCGCGATGCTCGGATGTGCGCGTCTAGCCTCGAACTCTCGCGACTCGCGTAGGCCAACCTCATAGGCGCATGAGGTATTCCTCGCGTCGAGGGTAGCTACTCCCGGCATCGCCCCGACTCGCGATCCGCATAGCCACAAAGACCGCGTGACCACAAGGGCCGCAAACTAACACCGAACTCCGTAGTTCCGCATGGATCCCTGGACCCGCATGAGGTATTCTCGAATCATGGTCCTGCATCACCGAAGTCTACCCGCGTCGGAGGCGACAACCTCCGAAACAAGTCAAGGTGAGTGGTACAATACCAACATAACTGAGAGTCAAACAACTTTAAGCGCGATCGAGGAAACCCATTTACACTAACATCACAAGATACTATCACACGTAGCATCCTAGCATGTTTATTTAACAAATCAACAAGAAAGTATTACAAGGCAATCACAAACCAACATAATCAAGTTATATACACAAGGTACTTTCTATTATATGATTAACAAGATCGGGTTTTTATCCCCAAAGTACTTCATACATTAACTCTTTAAAAGATACGTTACTTTCACAAAACCACACAATACCGTAGTATATGAAAATAGAGTGATTATCTTTTGAAGTAAATCAAAACACTTACCTTTGTAAAATCAAGTAACAACATTATTTTCCAAACGTCCAAGTTTGCCTAATTTCAAATGTTCACGTTTCTTATTTTAGAAAGGTTTCGTAGTTCATAGTCTCATTCATTTAAGAATATAATTCCCTTTTAAACCATCTGAGAAACATAAGCCTTATATGTGAGTAGGATATTCTTGTTTATAACAATCTTATTACTGACCATGATCTAGGAAATATCATTTTGTCTCATCTTAGCTTACATGCGGATGGAAGTTTCTCTTGGTTTTAATAATACTTAATCACAAAACATTTCCTTTTATTAACGCAGCGATGGTTTGTCGATACACATTCGATTTCGAACTCAAGAAACATTCTTAAGCCGTTATACCTAACTTCCCATAAAGCTAGTATAACTCTTAAGTTTTCAAAACCAAGTATTACTCTTCTTTCAAAATGATTCAAAAATCTTTTGAAATACTTCCATTCTTTATTATCACATAACCAGCGGTTATAGTTCAAATCGATTACCTCTTAAAACCACAAGTATTTTCTTACATACATAAAGTCGTTATAACCAACTTCCCATAAAGCCGTTATAACACTTTATGTTTTAGACCAATCAAATACATTTAACACGTATGCGTCTACCGTACTACATAGTTACACATATCATGCTAGAAGAGATAGGAAGAGGTTCACATACCTCGCGACGATTATCGACTAATAGCAAAAGCGCTCAAGTACCTCAAACCGGCTACTCCTTAAGCCAAGTAGATCGCGCCACGCATAGTACTTCCACCTATAAGGCCACAGCTTTATTAACATTTAGGTCTCTTCGTAGAACATTCTGCAGAAAATTCGGCACCTCCCCACATGGCAGCGTAAATCTCCTCTCTATCGGGGCGGCTACCAAGCCAACGAGGGGTTATACTTCTAATACGGACGTGCACAATTCTACCTCACATAAAAGCTACACAAGTCTACTGTAATACAGTCCTATGTAATTACAGTTCAGTGCTCTTCTTTCGAAAAGGTTTCTTATTATTCAGGCTTAAGTCAAAAGACATTGCCGATAACTACGTTCAGTTCTATATATAGTATACTTCAACTATATATTCTAACAACATGTAATTTCCAATTACAATAGGGGGACAAGATAATTACCTCGATAAGCCCATAATTATCCAAGTATAAAGTCGATCCTGGGCAACGTTTAGCTCCAACTCCGTGCGCTCCAACCCGCTCCAAACCACCCTTAGAAGTTCTAACCAACTTCTACTTAATACTCCAACTAACTATGGAGATTTTCCTTAGGGTTTTGGTTTTGTGGTGAAGGAAGTATAATAGTATTTACGGGCTTTTCAGATAAGTATAACCTGGGAATACTACAAGGTATTAGGGCCAAGGTATTTTGGGTATAGTAACAATACTTTTGAGAGTATTTCTACCAAGGTGGGGTGTATTTATACGAGACAACACCACAAGGGAGGGGTATACACCCCTCGGCCAACCCTACTAGGAGGGGTATTCTCGCCAAGGGAAGGGAACTCTCGGCCAAGGGGGCCTCTGCAAGGGGGGGAGGCTAGACGAGACCTCAAACACAAAGGGGGGGAGGGGGGGAAGCTCTCCAGATTAGAGATGTTTGGATGAAGAAGTTCATCAAAGTGGAGGGGTATTTATAGGTCAAGCCATGGCTAACCAATGGCCAAGATCAAGCCAAGTGTGGTGCAAGTGTAGGGCAAGATCATGCCAAGTGCACCTTATCCATCTACCCACAAAATATCCTACCAACTACTTGACAAAAAGCCAAGACTAATCGGCCACTTCACCGCCCCAACGTCCACCAATTGGAGGGTGACAAGTGTCGCCCTCCCGTTGGTCTAAAATGTTTCGTCTCTCGGAAAAATCCGCAAAAAAAAGAAATGACATAGCCGGAATTTTCCTACGAAGTCGTGGAAAGCGTTTCGTCGAAAACGACTCTAATCGGGTGTTGTGCACAAAAATAATTTCGCCAAGCACTTTAAGGCACAAACTTTTCTACGTCGCCCCACGCATACTCTGAAATACGAATTATACGATTATAATAGCTTTATGGGAAGTTAGTTATAACGACTTTATGTAGGTAAAAGAATGGTTTATTGATTTTAGAAGTTAAGAGACTTGATCTTAAAAGATAAGAGACTTGACTTAATTGAATTGATATGAATTTTGTTAAAAAGTGTGAAACCTCATTCGTGAGTAATGAGTACTTGGTTTTTAAAGAATAATGTTTCTTGATTCGGAAATGAGAATAAGTATCGAACGAACCACTGTAGCGTTAATAAAGGAAAATGTATTGACAAATAATTAATTATATTAAAACCAGTAGAAACCTTCATCTGCATAGAAGCTAAGATAAGACAAAATTGTATTACATTTCCTAGATCATGACTGCTTTAATAAGATTGTTATAAACAAGAATAACCTACTCACCCATAAGGCATATGTTATTCAAATTGTTTTAAAAGAGAATTATGTTATTATAATGATTAAGACTATGAGTTATGAAACCTTTCGAAAATAAGAGACTTGAGTATTTGAAATTATGCAACTTGAACTTTTGGAAAAAAATGTTGTTACTTGACTTTAAAAAGGAAAGTGTTTTGGTTTAAAAAGGAGGGCATAATATTGCCTTAGTTGATTTAAAAGGAAAGCCTGGTATTGTCTTAATCTGTCTTAAAAGAGCGTTTAAATGTATTTCACACGATTCTATACCGAGTCCATGGGATGGACCGGGAATGTATTCCACACGATACCGAGTCCATGGGATGGACCGGGAATGTATTTCACACGATTCTATACCGAGTCCATGGGATGGACCGGGAATGTATTCCACACGATACCGAGTCCATGGGATGGACCGGGAATGTATTCCACACGATACCGAGTCCATGGGATGGACCGGGAATGTATTCCACACGATACCGAGTCCATGGGATGGACCGGGAATGTATTTCACCCGATTCTATACCGAGTCCATGGGATGGACCGGGAATGTATTTCACCCGATTCTATACCGAGTCCATGGGATGGACCGGGAATGTATTTCACCCGATTCTATACCGAGTCCATGGGATGGACCGGGAATGTATTTCACCCGATTCTATACCGAGTCCATGAGATGGGCCGGGAATGTATTCCATACGATCCGATACCGAGTCCATGAGATGGGCCGGGAATGTATTCCATACGATCCGACACCGAGTCCATGAGATGGGCCGAGACATGTTATACGTATCACACGATTTATACCTAGACTGCCGGCAGTGAGGAAGGAGTTCCACGGGCATGAGGGATGACTTTGAGGGCGTGAGTCCCTGACTTGACATGACTGCTTTTATGTTGTGAACTGTAGTTTTGTTATCATACATGTCTCCTGTTTTATTTTAGACTGTTATGATTTCGTTCTGATATTTTCGATTTCACATACTTGGTACTGTTATCGACCTCCTTGAAGTGCGTTCATCTGCAGCAGTAGGTACATCGGTTGTTGATCCTCGCCATAGGATCACGATTCGCGTATTAGGAAGCTCCGTTTCTCCGAGGCTTATCTTTTGGTATGTTTCCACGAGTTGTAGGTTCTTGTACATTCGTGGTATGGCGGGCCCTGTCCGTCATAGTTGTTGTTACATTCTTAAGTGCAGTAATCTTGTTGTAGGCGGGGTTGTAAAGGATGTAACTGCTCAATTCTGTATATATGCAAGAAACCGCTTTGGTTAGCCTATTTTATTATCATATCTCTTGTTTCATATCTGTATGTTTTATTTCCGCCGGTTTTCTCGATGTTGTATCACTAGGGTGCCCGGTAAGGCACGATCACGCCCGGATCGGTCGTGACAAAAGTGGTATCGAGGCGATTAATCCTCGAAAAGTGTCTACGCACCGTATCTAGTAAGTCTTGATTATCGGTGTGTTGTGCACCACACCTATAATCGGAGAGGCTGCAGGATATTTAGGATTGGTTTCTATTCTTCTCACTCTGAGATCGTGCCTTAGAGCTGTGTTATAAGTTGGACTCCCTCTGACGTATTCTTTTCACCCGTATTGCCTCTACGCAAGGCAACCAGAGCCCGAAGGAAAGGCGCGAGAGGAGGCTGCGAGTAGAGCACGAGAGGGTTACGTGGCACGCCCAATCATTATCGGAGACGATTCATTCGGGAGTTACTGACGCCGCTAGCCCCAAAGAGAGTTTAGAGCCACAGCGGTGGCTCACGAGACCACGGTACACAGCCTCCATCCCACGGCTGGAGAAGAGGAGATGGGTTCTGAGAGATGGCCCAGTTACTAGCCAGGATTGTGGCCAGACATGAGGATAGGCTGGACGCAACAGTTCCAGTAGCACCCGTGGTTCACCCGAGATCGGATAGTTTGAGGCTACGGGACTTTCTGAGTTGTAGCCGCTAGAGTTCTACGAGTCGAGGCCTAAGGATGATCCGCAGGAGTTCATCCGACAGTTACAGCGGATCATGAGAGTGATCAAGGCTTCGGAGACCGAGTCGGTGGTCTTAGATTCGCATCGGCTGCGTGATACCGCAGTCGACTGGTTTGATTTGTGGGAGCTGTCCCGGGGAGAGTATACACTTCCAGTCGTATGGGACGAGTTCGCAGGGGCATTTCTTGCATATTTCTTGCCTCCACAGATGAGGAGGGCTCGGGCCTACAGATTTTTAATGTTGAGGCGAGCAGGCGTCTGATTGGAGTACAACGTGGAGTTTGACTCGTTGGCTCGGTATGTCCCGCTTTAGTGGCGCATGGAGGATAGAGTGCACCGATATGTCACGAGGCTCGATGATTACCTAGCGAGTTGCTCAGTGTAGCTCTTCACCGGTATGGACATTGCCGCATGCGAGCTTACACTTGGATGTGAGGCACGGAGAGGTCGACGGAATGGCCGGATCGCGAAGAGGCGAGCAGCGAGGTCTTTTGGCGACTTTCGAGGCGGACGCCTCGGCAGCAGACTAGTTATGCGCCTCCGCCCGACTGAGCGGTCCTCCACGATCTTGTGGCATCCAGAGTATTGAGGCGGTCGTGGCTCGAGGTTGTGTTTCGGGAGTAGTGGTGTTGACCAGATGAGGCCACCCTTACCTCAGTGTGGCCGTTGCGGTAAAATCCATAAGGGGGAGTGTCGTGCTGGTTCGGGAGGTTGTTTTACATGCGGCCAGCAGGGCCATTTTGCGAGAAATTGTCCATCCAGAGGTAGCACTGGTGGGATAGCACAGCCTACGAGCTCAGTTGCGGGTTCTTCACCTTCCATAGCTAGGCAGGATGTTCATACACCGGCAGGCCACGACAGAGGTCGCGGTGGAAGTTCCAGTTTTAGCGGTCCTTTGAACCGCCTATTTGATTTTCAGGTATATCTTTAACCCTCTAGAGACTAGTTTGTATTGATGCTATGATGAAGTGTTAAGTGTTATGTTCGGATAGCTTTGTGTTAGAATGTGACTTAGAAGCCTGGTTAGTGAAAAGGGTAAGTCTGGGGATGAGAAAATTTTGAGCCTTAGAATTTGTAACAGTTGAGACCTTAGATGTAAGGCCATCTTGAGTAAAAGATTTTACGGTTGGTCTTTGTTGAAATACTTGGTATGCGGGAAATATATTGTGGGATGATTCCATGGGTAGTGTGGGATGGAAGTGTTAAACTTTCATGACGTGAACTAGTAAGATTGTTCCGGATCGGGGGAACAAGAGTTTGGCGATTATGGGTCGGGTTAAGGACCATTCGCGGGTCAACGCGGCCGGAGCGAGGTGGGGTCGATTCGGGGTGGTCGCCAGTGGTAGGATCACGAGGTGCTAGGCGTGTTTAGGCAACCATCGTACGGGTTCGTGGATGCGTTCGACCAGAATCGGATCGTGAAGGCCGGGAATGGCCTTAGAGGAAATTGAAGCTAGTGAGATGACCAAGTTGGAGGTAGTGACTCCAAAGTTTTGGAAACTGAAGCGATGACTGGAGTATTGAACGTGTACTAGAGAGAGAGTTCGGGTGTACAAGAAGGGTACGACGAGTAAGAAAGGAAGCAAACATGTGTTATGAGAACGGAAGTGATCATTTCTTTTGTGAAGTGAAGATGCGAAGGGAGTATCCTTTGGACCAGGAGCGAGAGTTAGTATTGTCTTATATTTTCGAGGTGATTCCTCGTGGACTTGGATTTAAGTATTTGCGCGTGTGTTATATTATGGCCAGGTGTGGCATGATTGGTTTCGTAAGTATAGTAGTGAAGACTATACCGGCGCATGTATGTTTTGAGACTTAGAAGGAACATTCGGGACGAATGTTTCTAAGGGGGGAGAATGTTATACCCCGTATTTCCAGAGTATGTATGTGAGGACGTACGTACAAAAATACAAGCTTTAAGTAGGATAAGGATGTAGGATTTGTTTTTCCGACGGAAAATTTTCCGAACCTCGTAAAGGAATTTTACGTTTTCAAGAATTTATTTAATTTGGATTTTTCCGATAGATGAAATATTTTGGACCAATGAGAGGGCGACATGTGTCACCCCTAGGTGGCAAGGTTGGACGAAAATTGGGCAATTGTTGGCACGTTTTTTGTGTGAAAAAGGCCAAAAACATTTAGTCAAAAGTCTTGCAAGATATTTATGTAGTAGATAGATAAGTGGGACCCACACACACATGGCTCAATCTAGACCACCCACTTGCTTTGATCTTGGCCATTGATTGGCCTATAAATACCCCCCTAGTGCAAGACTAAAATTCATCCACACTTGAGAAAATTTCCAAGACAAAACACTCCCTTCCCTTCCCTAAGATTGCTCTCGGCTTTGGCCATTTTCCTTGAGCAAAACTTGTCCAAAAATCCTTAAAGTTTTAAGTGTTCTTCCTTAGTGTATTAGGAAGATTAGTAACCAAAAGTTAGAAAAGATTTCACACCCCTAGCCTAAATACACCATCTTGGCCGAGATTTGCCACAATTTTAGCCTAAGTGTTCTTCACTTTTTGGAATTGAAGTGTTAAGAGAAGTTGTTTAGAAACTTCTAAGGGTTTCTAGGAGCGGGTTGGAGCGTAAGGAATTGGAGCTAAACGTTGCTCAGGATCGACATATAATCTTGGATAATTTTGGGCTTATCGAGGTAATGATCTTTATCCCCCTATTGTAATTGGATATTACATATTGTAGTAATGTATAGTTGAGTATACTATATATAGAATGAATATTGAAAAGAACTGAACTGTATTTACATTGGACTGTATTTACAGTAGACTTGTGTAGTATTACTGCGAAGTAGAATTGTACACGTCCGGTTAGACGTGTAATCCCCTGGGAGTTGTTGGCCTGGTAGCGGGCCTGAGTAGAGGAGGAGATTTATGTGGTTACGGGGGGGAGGTGCTGCCGAATTTTCTGTAGAATATTCTACGAAGAGATCTATGAGTTGATAGACGTTTTATGACCATTATAGGTGGAAGTACTACGAGTAGCGTATTCTACTTGAAGGGTGGAAAAGGCTAGCAAGGTTGTAGTACTTGGAGCATTTTGCTAATTGTCGATAATCGTCGCGAGGTATGTGAACCTCTTCCTATCCTTTCTAGCATGATGTTTTGTAAACTATGTAGTACGGTAGACGTACATGTGCTAAATGAGTTTTGGTTGGTTTAAAACATAAAGTGTTATAATAGCTTTATGGGAAGTTAGTTATAACAACTTTATGTAGGTAAAAGAATGGTTTATTGATTTTAGAAGTTAAGAGACTTGATCTTAAAAGATAAGAGACTTGACTTAATTGAATTGATATGCATTTTGTTAAAAAGTGTGAAACCTCATTCGTGAGTAATGAGTACTTGGTTTTTAAAGAATAATGTTTTACTGATTTCGGAAATGAGAATAAGTATCGAACGAACCACTGCAGCGTTAATAAAGGAAAATGTATTGACAAATAATTAATTATATTAAAACCAGTAGAAACCTCCATCTGCATAGAAGCTAATATAAGACAAAATTGTATTACATTTCCTAGATCATGGCTGCTTTAATAAGATTGTTATAAACAAGAATAACCTACTCACCCATAAGGCATATGTTATTCAAATTGTTTTAAAAGAGAATTATGTTATTATAATGATTAAGACTATGAGTTATGAAACCTTTCGAAAATAAGAGACTTGAGTATTTGAAATTATGCAACTTGAACTTTTGGAAAAGAATGTTGTTACTTGACTTTAAAAAGGAAAGTGTTTTGGTTTAAAAAGGAGGGCATAATATTGCCTTAGTTGATTTAAAAGGAAAGCCTGGTATTGTCTTAATCTGTCTTAAAAGAGCGTTTAAATGTATTCCACACGATACCGAGTCCATGGGATGGACCGGGAATGTATTCCACACGATACCGAGTCCATGGGATGGACCGGGAATGTATTTCACACGATTCTATACCGAGTCCATGGGATGGACCGGGAATGTATTCCACACGATACCGAGTCCATGGGATGGACCGGGAATGTATTCCACACGATACCGAGTCCATGGGATGGACCGGGAATGTATTCCACACGATACCGAGTCCATGGATGGGCCGAATGTATTTCACCGATTCTATACCGAGTCCATGGGATGGACCGAATGTATTTCACCCGATTCTATACCTAGTCCATGGATGGACCAGAATGTATTTCACCGATTCTATACCGAGTCCATGGGATGGACCGGGAATGTATTTCACCCGATTCTATACCAAGTCCCTGAGATGGGCGGGAATGTATTCCATACGATCGATCGAAGTCCATGAGATGGGCCGGAATGTATTCCATACGATCCGACACCGAGTCCATGAGATGGCCGAGACATGTTATACGTATCCACGATTTATACCTAGATCGCTGGCGGTGAGGAAGGAGTTCCACGGCATGAGGATGACTTTGAGGCGTGAGTCCACGACTTGACATGGCGCTTTTATGTTGTGATCGTAGTTTTGTTATCATACATGTCTCTGTTTTATTTTAGCATTATGATTTCGTTTCTGATATTTTCGATTTCACATACTTGGTACATGTTATCGACCTCCTTGAGGCTGCGTTCATGCCGCAGTAGAGGTACATCGGTTGTTGATCCTCGCTCATGAGATCACGATTCAACAGATTGGAAGCTCGTTTCTCCGAGGCTTATCTTTTGGTATGTTTCCCTGAGTTGTAGGTTCTTGTACATTCGGGGTATGGCGAACCACTGTCGTCATAGTTGTTGTTACATTCTTAGAGGTGCATGTAATCTTGTTGTAGGCGGGGTTGTAAAGGATGTAACTGTTCAATTCTGTATATATATATCAGAAAGCAACCGTTTTGGTTAGCCTATTTTATTATCATATCTCTTGTTTCATATCTGTATGTTTTATTTCCATTGGTTTTCTCGATGTTGTATCACTAGGGTGCCGGTAAGGCACGATCCACGGCCCGGATCGGTCGTGACAAAAGTGGTATCGAGCGATTAATCCTCGAAAAGTGTCTACAGACCGTATCTAGTAGAGTCTTGATTATCGGTGTGTTGTGCACCACACCTATAATCAGGAGGCTGCAAGATATTTAGGATTGGTTTCTATTCTTCTCACTCTGAGATCGTGCCTTAGAGTTGTGTTATAAGTTGGACTCCCTCTGACGTATTCTTTTCACCCGTATTTCCTCTACGCAAGGCAACCAGAGCCCGAAGGAAAGCGCGAGAGGAGTCTGCGAGTAAGTCATCACGACCGATTCGGGCGTGGTCGTGCCTACCCGGCACCCTAGTGATACAACATCAGAGTAATCAGCGGAACATAAAACGATACAAGACATAATATGAAATATGAAACAATAATCTGAGAAAAAAACTTGCCTTTCGGCATATATGTAAACAACAACTTTTTCAACATGAACAGTTTAACCCTTTTTTTTACAAACCCTGACCACAACAGTACTACAGACCTCTACGAATGATATGACAACAACGACGGGACAGGGCCCCGTCATACCCCTGAATGTAAGCACCTACAACAACAGGGGACTATACCAAGACAAGCCTCCGGAGAAACGGAGCTTTCCTAGCGCTGTGACCCTAGAGCGAGGATCAACGATCGCGTACCTTTACTGCGGCGTGACGCGGCCTCAAGGCGTCGATCTGGCAGTACGAGTATGAAATCAAAATATCAGAAATGAAATCATAGCGATCTATAAAGCGAGAGACATGTATGATAACAAAACTACGATTCCACAATAAACAAGCGATCATATCAAGTCGTGACTCACGCCTCAAGTCATCACTCAAATATAACAATGGGTCTCACGCCCACAATATCAATCATGCGTGGAATACCTTCCTCACCGCCGCTTTATGATATAAAAGCACCAAGGAACACATGAACACGGTCCCACTGTGCCATAATGAAACCGCATGGGGTAATGCGAAGACATAGCCGACTACTAACACCCACAGTACCAACAAGGTCATGAATCAGATCATAAGATCTGTCTGCCGTCACATGATCAAAGTTGGCCACTTGCGCGATATCTAATGTGCGCGTCTAGTCCGGAACTTTCCGCGACTCGCATAGGCCAATATCATCGGCCGCATGAGGTATTCCGCATCGGTAGCTACTCCCGGCATCGTCACCGACTTCGCGTACCGCATGCCCGTAAAGGACGACACTAACACGGAACTCGTAGCTCGCGCATAGGCCCTCGGGACTGCGTAGGTATTCTCGAATCATAGGTCCATCGACCGCTGAGTCTACCCGCGTCGGAGGAAGCTTAACCGGAATCATCTCAAGAGATGAGTGATGTAAAATACTAACACAACAAATTATCGTTAAGCAACATAAGCACAACAAAGGAAAACCCCTTTACACAACATCACAAGATACTAACACACGTAGCATCCTAGCATGTTTACTTATCAATCAACAAGAAAGTATTACAAGGCTATCACAAACCAACACAATCAAGTTATACACACAAGGTACTTTAAGCTAACAAGTTCGTATCTACCCCTAAAGTACTTCATACATTAAATCTTTTAAAAGATCCGTTGCTTTCACATAAGTCACACAATACGTAGTATAAAATAGAGTGGTATCTTTTAAATAAACTAAAACCTTACCTTTGTAAAATCAAGTAACAACATTATTTTCCAAACGCCCAAGTTTGCCTAATTTCAAATGTTCACGTTTCTTATTTTAGAAAGGTTTAAAGTTCATAGTCTTATTCATTTAAGAATATAATTCTCTTTTAAACAATCAGAAACATAAGTCTTATATGTGAGTAGGATATTCTTGTTTATAACAATCTTATTACAAATAGTGATCTAGGAAATATCATTTTGTCTCATCTTAGCTTCTATGCAGATGGAAGTTTCTCTTGGTTTTAATAATACTTAATTAGTCAAAACATTTCCTTTTATTAACGCTGCGTTGGTTTGTCGATACATTACGATTTCAAATCAGAAAACATTCTTAAGCCGTTATACCTAACTTCCCATAAAGCTAGTATAACTCTTAAGTTTTCAAAAACCAAGTATTACTTCTTCTTTCAAAATGATTCAAAATCTTTTGAAATACTTCAAGTTCTTTATTAACACATAACAAGCCGCTTATAGTTCAAATCGATTACCTTTTAAAGACCACAAGTATTTTCTTACCAACATAAAGCGTTATAACCAACTTCCCATAAAGCCGTTATAACACTTTATGTTTTAAACCAATCAAATACGTTTAGCACGTATCGTCTACCGTACTACATAGTTCACACATCTCCTGCAAGAAGAGAGATGAAGAGGTTCACATACCTCGCGACGAGAATCGACTAATAGCAAACCGCTCCACGTACTTCCAACCGTCGGCTACTCCTTAAGCCAAGTAGATCGCGCCACACGTAGTACTTCAACCTATAAGGCCACATGCGCTTATTAACATTTAGTTCTCATCGTAGAACATTCTACCGAAAATTCGGCACCTCCCCATGGCAACGTAAATCTCCTCCTCTATCGAGGCTACCAAGCCAACCGGGGTTATCGTCTAACCCTAACGGTACAATTCTACTCACGGTACTACTACACAAGTCTCATCGTCTGACCTATGTAATTACAGTTCGATTCTTCTTTAAATTCAGCTTAAGTCGCAAGACATTCAGTAAGTATTATTCAGCTTAAGTCAAAAGACATTGCCGATAACTACGTTGATTCTATATATAGTATACTTCAACTATATATTCTAACAATATGTAATTTCCAATTACAATAGAGGACAAGATAGTTACCTCGATAAGCCCATAATTATCCTAGTTAAAGTCGATCCGGGCAATCGTTTAGCTCAACTCGAGCACTCCAACCCGCTCTAAACCACCCTTAGAAGTTCTAACCAACTACACAATACTCCAACGGACTATGGAGATTTTCCTAGGGTTTCGGTTTGTGGTATCGGAGTATAATAGTATTTCGGGCATTTTCAGATAGGTATAACCTTAGAATACAACAAGGTATACGGCTAAGGTAATTTGGGCATTATAACAATACTTTTGAGAGTATTTCTACACCACAAATGGGGTATTATACTAAAGCAACTAGGCTAGGGGTACCCACGGCCACACTACTTAGGAGGGCGCTACTCTGCGGCCAGGGCCTCACGAAATGGGGAGGAGCTCTCAAGACTTAGAGATTTTTTGGATGAAGAAGTCTTCAAAGGAAGGGGTATTTATAGGTCAAGTGAAGGCCAACCAATGGCCAAGATCTTGCCAAGTGCAAGGCAAGTGTAGGGCCAAGATTCACCGTGTGTCCTCGACCAACTAACACACAAAATATCCTACCAACTACATCTCCATTTCGTCCAATCCGAGCCCTTACGTCACTTGATGGGAGGGTGCCAAGTGGCGCCTCTTGTTGGCCCAACACGCTTCGCCTCTCGGAAAAATCCGCAAAAATTAAAAATGACATAGCCGAAATTCCCTACGAAAAGTGAAAACGTTTGTCGAAAAACGACTCTAAACGGGTGTTGTGAACAAAATTAATTCGCCAAGCCTTAGTACAAGTTTCAAATTTTCTACGTCGCCCCACGTACATACTCAAAATACGGGTATAACAAGAGCACGAGGGTTACGTGGCACGGGCGGTCATTATCGAGACAATGATTCGTCGGGGAGTTCTGCGACGCCGCTAGCCCCAAAGAGTTTAGAGCCACGCGGTGGCTCACGAGACCACGGTACGAGCCTCGGTCCCGGCACTGGAGAAGAGGAGATGGGTTCTGAGGAGATGGCGATTACTAGCCGAGATTGTGGCGGACATGAGATAGATAGGCCGGACGCAGTTCAAGAGCACCGTGGTTCACCCGAGATCGGATAGTTTGAGGCTACGGGACTTTCTGAGTTGTAGCCGCCAGAGTTCTACGAGTCGAGGCCTAAGGATGATCCGCAGGAGTTCATCCGAAGCGATTCTGACGGATCATGAGTGATCAAGGCTTGGAGACCGAGTCGGTGGTCTTAGATTCGCATCGGTGCGTGATACCGCATGATCGGCGGTTTGATTTGTGGGAGCTGTCCCGGGGAGAGTATACACTTCCAGTCGTATGGGACGAGTTCGCAGGGGCATTTCTTGCATATTTCTTGCCTCCACAGATGAGGAGGGCTCGGGCCTACAGATTTTTAATGTTGAGGCAGAACGGGCGTACAGTTCGGGAGTACAACGTGGAGTTTGACTCGTTGGCTCGGTATGTCCCCGCTTTAGTGGCAGACATGGAGGATAGAGTGCACCGATATGTCACAGGGCTCGATGATTACCTAGCAGAGAGTTGCTCAGGTGTAGCTCTTCAGCCGGGTATGGACATTGCCCGCATGCAGGCTTACGCACTTGGATGTGAGGCACGGAGAGGTCGACGGAATGACCGGATCGGCGAAGAGGCGAGCAGCAGGTCTTTTGGCGACTTTCGAGGCGGACCGCCTCGGCGAGACTAGTTATGCGCCTCCGCCCGATCTGAGCGGTCCTCCACGATCTTGGCATCCAGAGTATTGAGGCGGTCGGGCTCGAGGTTCGAGTTTTCGGGGAGTAGTGGTGTTGACGGATGAGGCCACCCTTACCTCGGTGTGGCGTTGCGGTAAAATCCATAAAGTGTCGTCTTTGGTTCGGGAGGTTGTTTTACATGCGGCAGCGAGGCCATTTGCGAAATTGTCCATCAGTAGCAGGTGGGATAGCACACCTCTGAGCTCGATTGCGGGTTCTTCACCTTCCATAGCTAGGCGGGATGTTCATACAGCCGTGAGCCACGGCAGGTCGCGATGGAAGTTCGATTTTAGCGGTCCTTTGAACCGCCTATTTGATTTTCAGGTATATCTTTAACCCTCTAGAGACTAGTTTGTATTGATGCTATGATGAAGTGTTAAGTGTTATGTTCGGATAGCTTTGTGTTAGAATGTGACTTAGAAGCCTGGTTAGTGAAAAGGGTAAGTCTGGGGATGAGAAAATTTTGAGCCTTAGAATTTGTAACAGTTGAGACCTTAGATGTAAGGCCATCTTGAGTAAAAGATTTTACGGTTGGTCTTTGTTGAAATACTTGGTATGCGGGAAATATATTGTGGGATGATTCCATGGGTAGTGTGGGATGGAAGTGTTAAACTTTCATGACGTGAACTAGTAAGATTGTTCCGGATCGGGGGAACAAGAGTTTGGCGATTATGGGTCGGGTTAAGGACCATTCGCGGGTCAACCCGCAGCCCGGAGTGAGGTGGGGTCAGTTCGGGGTGGTCCCGCCAGGTGGTAGGATCACGAGGGTGCTAGGCCGTGTTTAGGCAACCATCGACGTGCGGGTTCGTGGACGCGTTCGACAGAATCGGATCGTGAAGGCGGGAATGGCCTTAGAGGAAATTGAAGCTAGTGAGATGACCAAGTTGGAGGTAGTGACTCCAAAGTTTTGGAAAGCGGCGATGGTGAGTATTGAGCGTGTACTAGAGAGAGTTCGTGTACAAGAAGTGCGACGAGTAAGAAAGGAAGCAAACATGTGTTATGAAGCGGAAGTGATCATTTCTTTTGTGAAGTGAAGATCTGAAGGGAGTATCCTTTGGACCGAGGCGAAGTTAGTATTGTCTTATATTTTCGAGGTGATTCCTCGTGGACTTGGATTTAAGTATTTGCGCGTGTGTTATATTATGGCAGTGTGGCATGATTGGTTTCGTAAGTATAGTAGTGAAGACTATACCGGCGCATGTATGTTTTGAGACTTAGAAGGAACATTCGGGACGAATGTTTCTAAGGGGGGGAGAATGTTATACCCCGTATTTCTAGAGTATGTATGTGAGGACGTACGTACAAAAATACAAGCTTTAAGTAGGATAAGGATGTAGGATTTGTTTTTCCGACGGAAAATTTTCCGAACCTCGTAAAGGAATTTTACGTTTTCAAGAATTTATTTAATTTGGATTTTTCCGATAGATGAAATATTTTGGACCAATGAGAGGGCGACATGTGTCACCCCTAGGTGGCAAGGTTGGACGAAAATTGGGCAATTGTTGGCACGTTTTTTGTGTGAAAAAGGCCAAAAACATTTAGTCAAAAGTCTTGCAAGATATTTATGTAGTAGATAGATAAGTGGGACCCACACACACATGGCTCAATCTAGACCACCCACTTGCTTTGATCTTGGCCATTGATTGGCCTATAAATACCCCCCTAGTGCAAGACTAAAATTCATCCACACTTGAGAAAATTTCCAAGACAAAACACTCCCTTCCCTTCCCTAAGATTGCTCTCGGCTTTGGCCATTTTCCTTGAGCAAAACTTGTCCAAAAATCCTTAAAGTTTTAAGTGTTCTTCCTTAGTGTATTAGGAAGATTAGTAACCAAAAGTTAGAAAAGATTTCACACCCCTAGCCTAAATACACCCTCTTGGCCGAGATTTGCCACAATTTTAGCCTAAGTGTTCTTCACTTTTTGGAATTGAAGTGTTAAGAGAAGTTGTTTAGAAACTTCTAAGGGTTTCTAGGAGCGGGTTGGAGCGTAAGGAATTGGAGCTAAACGTTGCTCAGGATCGACATATAATCTTGGATAATTTTGGGCTTATCGAGGTAATGATCTTTATCCCCCTATTGTAATTGGATATTACATATTGTAGTAATGTATAGTTGAGTATACTATATATAGAATGAATATTGAAAAGAATCGAATCAGTATTTACATTGGGTGTATTACGAGACTTGTGTAGTGTTCTGCAGTAGAATTGTACACGTCAGGTTAGGCGTGTAATCCCTCTGAGTTGTTGGCACAGTAGCGGGCCCGAGTAGAGGAGGAGATTTATGTGGTTACGGGGAGGTCTGCGAATTTTTACGTAGAATATTCTATGAAGAGATCTATGAGTTGATAGGCGTTTATGACCATTATAGGTGGAAGTACTACGAGTAGCGTATTCTACTTGAAGGGTGGAAAAGGCTAGCGTTGTAGTACTTGGAGCATTTTGCTAATTGTCGATAATCGTCGCGAGGTATGTGAACCTCTTCCTATCCTTTCTAGCATGATGTTTTGTAAACTATGTAGTACGGTAGACGTACATGTGCTAAATGAGTTTTGGTTGGTTTAAAACATAAAGTGTTATAATAGCTTTATGGGAAGTTAGTTATAACAACTTTATGTAGGTAAAAGAATGGTTTATTGATTTTAGAAGTTAAGAGACTTGATCTTAAAAGATAAGAGACTTGACTTAATTGAATTGATATGCATTTTGTTAAAAAGTGTGAAACCTCATTCGTGAGTAATGAGTAGTTGGTTTTTAAAGAATAATGTTTTACTGATTTCGGAAATGAGAATAAGTATCGAACGAACCACAGCAGCGTTAATAAAGGAAAATGTTTTGACTAATAAAGTATTATTAAAACCAGTAGAAACTTCCATCTGCATAGAAGCTAAAATGAGACAAAATGATATTACATTTCCTAGATCATGGCTGCTGTAATAAGATTGTTATGAACAAGAATAACCTACTCACACATAAGGCATATGTTTCTCAAATTGTTTTAAAGGATTAAAACTATGAACTACGAAACCTTTCGAAAAATGAGAAACTTGAGCATTTGAAATTAGGCAAACTTGAACGTTTGGAAAATAATGTTGTTACTTGATTTTACAAAGGGAAGTGTTTTAGGTTACTTAAAAAGATAGTCACTCTATTTTTATACTACGGGTATTGTGTGACTTTTGTGAAAGAAACAGATCTTTTAAAGAGTTAAGACATGAAGTACTTTGGGGCTAAAAACCCGAACGTGTTAAACATAAAGTAGAAAGTACCTTGTGTGGATAACTTGAGTGTGTTGATTTGTGATAGCCTTGTAATACTTCCTTGTTTTGATTTGATAATTAAACATGTTAGGATGCTACGTGTGTTAGTGTCTTGTGATGTTTGTGTAAAGGGGTTTCCCTTGTTGTGCTTATGTTGTCTAACGGTAAGCCGTTATGCTTGTATTATATCACTCACCTCTTGACAAAGTACCGGGGGTTAAGCTGCCCTCCGATGCGGGGTATAGCTCAGGCGGTCTGGGACCATGATTCGAGACTACCTCATGCGGGTCCAGGGGATCCATGCGGAGCTACGGGAGTTCCAGGTTAGTGTGCGGCCCTTGTGGTCATGCGGTCTTTGTGGCCATGCGAACTGCGAGTCCAGGCGGATGCCGGGGAGTAGCTACCCTCGATGCGGGGAATACCTCATGCGGGCCTATGAGGTTGGCCTATGCGGAGCTACGGGAAGTTCCAGGACTAGACGCGCACATTAGATACTGCGGGCGAGTGGCGGCCGATCATGTGGCGGTGCAGACAGATCTCATGATACGATTTATGACCTGTTAGTGCGTGGGTTTTAGTAGTCGGCTATGCCTTCGTACTTACCCCGTACGGTTTTATTATGACACAGGTGGGACCTGGTGTTCATGTGTGTTCCTTGGTGCTTTTTATATATCATAGACTGCCGGCAGTGAGGAAGGTATTCCACGGGCATGATTGATGTTGTGGGCGTGAGACCCATAGTTATATTTGAGTGATGACTTTGAGGGCGTGAGTCCTTGACTTGACATATTCGCTTATTTATTGTGAGCGTAGTTTGGTTATCATACATGTCTCTGCTTTATATAGACTACTATGATTTCATTTCTGATATTTTGATTTCACATACTTGGTACTGTTATCGACCTCGCCCGGGGTTGCGTTCATGCGCAGTGTAGGTACACGATCGTTGATCCTCGCTCTTAGGGTCACAGTTCAGCTTTTGGGAAGCTCCGTTTCTCCGGAGGCTTATCAGTGGTATAGTCCCCTGTCGTTGTAGGTACTTACATTCAGGGGTATGGCGGGGCCCTGTCCCGCCATTGTTGTCATATCATTCTTAGAGGTCTGTAGTACTGTTGTGGGCAGGGTTGTAAAAAAAAGGATGTAACTGTTCGGTTTTATGTTGATTCATATATATGCCGAAAGGCAGCTTTTCTCTGATAAACTGTTTTTATTTCATGTCTTGTTTTATATTCCGCTGATTACTCTGATGTATGTCTAATTGGGTGCCCGGGGTAAGGCACCAGTCACGGGCCCGGGTTCGGGTCGTGACAAAAATATTGCCTTAGTTGATTTAAAAGGAAAGCCTGGTATTGTCTTAATATGTCTTAAAAGAGCGTTTAAATGTATTCCACACGATACCGAGTCCATGGGATGGACCGGGAATGTATTCCACACGATACCGAGTCCATGGGATGGACCGGGAATATATTTCACACGATTCTATACCGAGTCCATGGGATGGACCGGGAATGTATTCCACACGATACCGAGTCCATGGGATGGACCGGGAATGTATTCCACACGATACCGAGTCCATGGGATGGACCGAGAATGTATTCCACACGATACCGAGTCCATGGGATGGACCGGGAATGTATTCCACACGATACCGAGTCCATGGGATGGATCGGGAATGTATTTCACCCGATTCTATACCGAGTCCATGGGATGGACCGGGAATGTATTTCACCCGATTCTATACCGAGTCCATGGGATGGACCGGAATGTATTCACGATTCTATCTGGAGTCCATGAGATGGGTGGGAATGTATTCCATCTGATCAAATCTGAGTCCATGAGATGGGCCGAATGTATTCCATCTGATCCGACACCGAGTCCATGAGATGGCGAGACATGTTATACGTATCACACGATTTATACCTAGATCAGCTGGCGGTGAGGAAGGAGTTCCACGGCGTGAGGATGACTTTGAGGCGTGAGTCCACGACTTGACATGTGCTTTTATGTTGTGAGCTGTAGTTTTGTTATCATACATGTCTCTGTTTTATTTTAGATGTTATGATTTTGTTTCTGATATTTTCGATTTCACATACTTGGTACTGTTGTCTTGACCTCCTTGAGGCTGCGCCATCTGCATGAGTAGAAGTACATCGGTTGTTGATCTCGCTCATGGGATCACGATTCAGCGTATTAGGAAGCTCCGTTTCTCGGAGGCTTATCTTTTGGTTTGTTTCCACTGAGTTGTAGGTTCTTGTACATTGAGGTATGGCGAGGCCTGTCCGTCATAGTTGTTATTACATTCTTAGAAGTGCATGTAATCTTGTTGTGGGCAGGGTTGTAAAGGATGTAACTGTTCAATTTCTATATATATGCAAGAAGGCAACCGTTTTGGTTAGCCTGTTTTATTATCATATCTCTTGTTTCATATCTGTATGTTTTATTTCCGCTGGTTTTTCTCTGATGTTGTATCACTAGGGTGTCCGGGGTAAGGCACCAGTCACGGGCCCGGGATCGGGTCGTGACAATTGTATTTCGTTGTGATTGTAAATTATAAAATTGCTTAGAATATATAAAATAAAAAAGGGCAATAAATAATTAACCTAGGTTTGAACGGATAACCGCAAGTTAGCGGATCTTAAAGGATGTCTAACCCCTTTCCTTTAGGATAATAAAGAACCCTGATCCAGAATCTCATTAATTTCGCAGATCATTAAATGGAGATTAATTGCGCTATTTTTATTGCAATAAATCAAGTGTCCTAAATCACTTAAACAATTAGGTGGCGACTCCTCAAAATCAGCATTATTGCTCCATCCAGGGAACCGCGCCAAAGAGCAATGTTGCGGATACCGTTCAGACCCCGAGGTCGAAAACGGGCGCGACAGCATGGCGACTCCGCTGGGGATAATCAGGTTCTTGACCATAGCAAACCTAGGTTTATTATTGCTTGGCCTTATTTGCTTTTATTTATTTTAAATGTCTTAAAATTGCTTGTTTTAATTTTGTATGTTTAACTGCTTTAAATGCTATTTGCTTTTATTGCTTTCCTTAAGCTGTCATTCCGCTCATATTTCCTCCACTCGGGAAAATTCACATTGTCACACACTACACGCGTTGGTGTGCTTCGCGCACCCGCAAATTTCTTTCAAGACACTCAAAATTTAGGAGAGTTGGCGCCTGCGTGGAGTTAGATCGGTTCGTCTGATCAGTCACGTAGCCTTCTCACTCGAGTTGTCCGCTCGGGAACCTTGCGTTTAGTAAGCCAAATCTTAGAAAGCTTAAGATAGAGCTATATCACCCTTTTATATTAAGTCATGCATGCATAAACCTTAGATGGATTAATCCTTGGTATTAACGCCACAATTAGAAATCCACCAAACTTGTCGACGGGTTTCACAACCCAATGACCCATTAGCATACTGTGTGTAGAATGATGACGATAGACGGATCCAAGCCTGGTCATGACACGCCGAAATTGGATAAAGTGCACCGTCATTTGGTCGCCATTTCCAACAAAAGCATTAATGTTTAGCAACTTTGGTCAATCTATCCCAATCTCGCATATCTGGCGTTTAGGTCGGCCTCTGGCATAAGAGAGGTACCATGCATATTAGGGCGCGCGCTTGATTTGCATGTTTTTGTTTACTATTGTTGTCGCTAGCAATTCTGTACATATTATTTAATGCAATAATTACCCTTTTAACCCTTGTACATATCATGATATGTTCTTCTAACTCCGGCCACGAGCATTTGCATTTTTGCACTTTTTGTTGTCACATTGCAATCAGGACTTCTACTGCGTAAATCACTCTTGAATAGCGCGACTTGGACTTTGTGAAGCATCAACCACTAGTTCGTTTGAACCAATCAGGGGAGTCTTTGAATATATTGCCACGCTCTTACATTTTATTATTTTTGTGACTTGCCTACTCTTACCCATTTATCATATTTTTGCAGGAAGACCGTCCTCGCAAATAGTCGAGGGCGGCCGAAAAAAAAGGGAAGAAAAATAGAAAAAAAAATCACCACAAGAGTGAGTTGGAGTTATGTTGACGGAAAGAAGTCAGCTTATACCAGATTCAACGAAGCATTGCTATGGGTCCTATATTTTGTATCTTTATACATATTTGTAAATTCAATTGATATGTCTAGTGTCGATTACATAATTCTTTATCATGCATTTTACAACATAATCATCCCGAACTACGCGTGTCTGATTCTCACCATATGGTGTGATACGTAGGCAACCCATCTAGGGTTCGACACCACATAAAAAAAAAGAGGGGGACATATTTGGTTCACCCATTCATTGCATTTATCCAATCACGGACATTCATTATTGCATTTCAATCATTCTATCACATACATTCATTCATGCATTTCATTCATTCTATCACATCCATTCATTTTTTCATTACATTCATTTTACTTTGCATTAGTCTTATATTGAACAATCATTTGTTTTGCACAGCTTTTACTTTTGCATTTCTTTCATGAATGAATTCTTTTTAAATCATACGTTTTATAACATATCTGAACGAACTACGCACACCTGATTCTCGTCAAAGATGAGATACGTAGGCAACCTTATTCAGGTTTGGTACCATTTATTCAAAAAATACAAAAATATTTTATTCAAAAAGCAAAAAAAAAATATATATATATATATATATATATATACAAAAAGAAAGCTCTTTTAAGTATCAGTGTTTGCTTTGAGTGATACCAACGATTAGGATTGTGCATAAAAAGAGCAGTAATAATCGGCATGGGTGGACTTAGTGGTAAACCATAGATTCTTTTGGTACCTCTCGCACTTTGTAATGACATTGTCTTGCATGTTTTCAAGATAAGAACGAAACCAACCTCATCGTTTCATGTGCATTGTGTGGTGAGTTTTAGAATAAGTTCAATTGCATTGCATTGTGATCTAGAACTTGGCCCGAATGTTTATTGAGGCGAAATCCTGAGTAACACTCGGTGTAGGAAATGATTGTAGGCTTTCTTTGACCCGTTTGAGCCTTTTCAGCCTACCAAATAACATTATCCGTAGTACACCCCTTTGAGCCTAAAGTCTATTATTTTGAAAACCGCATATTACACCTATACCCTTTCTGAGTGCGTACGCACTATCCCTATCTTGGCCCGACCTCCTTGAGCGCTTTGGAAATGTGCAAGTGGCTGATAAAATTCTGCATCGAAGTTTGCAAAGACAAAATTGTCAAAGTCCCAAAAGGGAAAAGAAAAACACAAAGGGCGACTTCACAAAAAGAGGAAATCAAAAGCCCCGACATTAAAAAAATGAATAAAAATGAGAGAATAACTTTGGAAAAAGCGGGCTCCAAATGAAAGATTCAAAAAGAAGTTAGTACAGAAAAACTGGGACAAAAAAAAACAGATCAGCATTAAAGCACACAAATATCAAGCACGCTCGAGGAAGGATTAGTCACTTTTTACCCAAATGATATCCATCCCTTTCCCCAAACCTGTTACACCCCGGAAATTTCCAGGATAGGTTTATAAGAACGTACGTAAGAACTCAAATGTTAAGATTTGAGACGAGTAAAAATTTATCGGAATTTTGGAATTTGTCGGAAAACGAAATATTGTGACGAACGGGAGGGCGACACGTGTCACCCCCCTTAATGGCCTTGGACGAAAATGACATGGAGGAAATGGTCATTTGACCATAATTTAAAAGACCAAGTCTTGCAAAGACAATTAGCTTGACATTGTTGACTAAGTCAAATGCCACTTGGCTTGATCCTTGTGAAATGCATCCAAACCACCCATTTGTTCTAATCTTGACCCTCCATTTATTTATATAAGCTTACTAGTGCAAGACAAGGCTTAACACTTAGCAAATTTTCAAGAAAAACTTGATGGAAACTTGAGGAAGCTCTCGGCAAGGCTAGGGTTTCAAGGAAAAATTTCAATTGTTGTCAATAATCCCCACTTTAAACCAAGGTACCTAAGGGTATTGTAAGTGTATCTCAATAGAAAGATCCCGGAAAAATGGTGTTTTCGTATTAGTCGCAAGGCGGAAGCTAAAGGAGTTCTTCAACTTTGAAGTTGGAACTTGAAGATAAGTTCTTCATAAGTTTCTAAGGGTTGCTTGGAATGGATTGGAACGTCGAAAAGAGGAGCTAAAGTTGCTAAGGATCGACTTGTAAACTTGGATCATATTTGGGCTAAATGAGGTATAATCTTCGTCTTACTTTTGTAATTGAAGGTTCCATGTTATTATAAGTTAGAGTTGATCATGTGATATGTGTTATGAAGTTTGATAAGTGTTATGGGAATTTGGAAGCTCAAATCCGAAAATGACATGTTAAGCCATTTGAAATTGAAATACAATTTGGTCGATAATTAGAATCGTCGCATGTTTACCTACTTGAGGATTGTAGTAGTTATAACCAATTGTGGCTAGATAACATGTTATATTAAACCACTTGGATTGAAAAGAAATTGGAAGAAGAATTGGTGTTGTTGCCCTAATTGCCGAATTGACATTGTAGTTTAGACTAGTTTGTTTTGTATTGTGGGGCGGAATTTTACATGTCTTGATTAAGCGTGTAATCCCCTATTGTTAACTACTTTGTTGGGCCTTAAATGTGGCGTGTTTGGTTATTGAATTCGGCCTTGAAAAAGGTGGCAAAGTATGTAGAAACAAAGGAAGTGCTGTCCGATTTTCCGTAGAATTTAGTGACCTTGCACTTAGAATATTCTACGGTTGAAGTAAGAAGTTAATAGACGTATTATGGTCATTATAGGTTGACATACTACGTACGGCGAATTGGACTTAGCAAGTGGATTTAACCGAAGAGGTATGTGGAACTTTCTTATCTCTTGAGCATGAATAAGTTGTAAATGTATAGTACGGAAGACGTACAAGATTTTGACAATCTAGTCCATTTGATATCCTTGTCTTATTTTAAGAATGTTCAAGTTGGTTGAGTTAGGGAATTAACTCACTTGTGTAAATATTAAGGATATCTTGGTTTTCAAAAGTTAAGAGACTTTAAGTATGTTGAAAGTATTTTTGATACTTGTTTTATTGGAAAGTTTAAGTCCCTTGGTTATAAAGAAGGATGTAAGTTTCTAAGGTATAAAGCTAGTATAACGACTTTATGGGAAGTTGGTTATAATAGCTTTATGGAAGGTTAAAAGGAGTGATTTACTCTAAGTAATTTAAGTATGATAAATGACTTGAAATAATGAAAGGCAAATTGATTTATAGGCATCAATTGCTTAAAGTTTTAAAAGAAAGAAGTCACTTGATTTAGAAGCCTATAATTTTATTTCTAAAAGGTATTGTGACTCGTCTTGAAAAGTAGTTATGACTTGATACTATGGTTATTAGTGTCTTGGAAGTTTTGTATGAAAAAGAGTTATTTTAAAAGAGTAGAAGTATGTAGTACTTTGGGTTAAATTCCCGGATTTTTATAAAAGACATGTTAGTGCCTTAAGTAAACTAAAATGAGAGTGTATGTGAACAAGAATAATAAGAAGTTAGGGGATTCTTAACTTGCTTATATATTGTGTGATAAGCCGGTAGTGCTTATGTTATGTATGATAGCCGGTTTGTGCTAGTGGTATATTATTCATTTAGGGTCATTCCGGGTTTGTGGCATTGCATATTAGTGGATTTGCTACCCACGATCGAGGAATACCTCATGCGAGTCGCGAGGGCTTATGCGGGTGAAATAGTCCCGTGCGGGCGATACAACCTATGCGAGGAATACCTCATGCGAGTCGTAAGGGCTTATGCGGGTGAAATAGTCCCGTGCGAGGAATACCTCATGCGGGTCCACGCGACCTATCGCGGGTGAAATAGTCCCAGGTGTAGGATTGCTTAATGATACTGCGGGCGGGTGGTCATGCTTTGATCGTGAGCTTCCTATTTTATATCGTAAGTATACTACTATTTACTCTCATTGTTAGTAAGGCCTTTGTATCTTTATTAATTGAGTTATCATACATCTCGATTTTATTATAGACTTATGATTTCATTCTGATACTGATTTCACATATTTGGTACATGTTATCGACCTCCTTGAAGTGCGTTCATGCAGTAGAGTGCAGATTCTTGATCCTCGCTCTCGGGATCATTGTTGGTGTTGAGAAGCCCCTATTCGGAGGCTTATCCTGGTATGGTCGGTTGTTGTACATTCGGGGTATGGCGGGGCCTGTCACTTGAGTTGTTATTCTTAGAGTTTATAGTCACATTTGTGAATTGGGTTGTAAGAAAAAAATGTCTTGTTTTATTTGTATGGTTTCGAAAGGTGGCCTTATCGGCTCTTTGTTGTTATTTTATGTTTAAGCTTTTATGATTGTGTATGTTCATTGCTATTCTCGATGTATACGAAAGGGGTGCGGGTAGGGCACGATCGCGAGCAGAGTCGGTCGTGACAAAAGTGGTATCAAAGCAGTTAGTCCTCGGAAAGTGTCTACAGACCGTGTCTAGTAGAGTCTTGATTATCGGTGTGTTGTGCACCACATCTATAATCAGGAGGCTGCAGGACATTTAGGATTGGTTTTCATTCTTCTCACTCTGAGATCGTGCGATAGAAATTTGTATGGTTAAGTCGTCTCTCCTAACAAGTTATGTTGTTCTGTTCTGAGAAATGCAGTGATGACCGAGAAAAGATTATGTGAATTGCTTATCCAGTTAGTAATGTTTGTAGTATAGTTGGTATTGGGACATCTGACTATACGGATTTATGTATGAATTCGGGCAGCGTGTTGCCTAGAATGATTTTAGATTACCGGGACTTGGTAAGGACTAAAAATACCGGGAAGGTATGAGCAGTTAAAGAACTCTCAAAGTTTTACGTGCTAATTTGAGATAATTAGGTGATGATGAGTTGTGTGAGAATGTAATGGACCCTTAAGAGGTTATAATTGAGGGACTAAATGGAAGACTATGTTAATAGGTTAAGCTACGTGGTATGATAAAGATAATGGTACGGGTGAGATCCGTATGGAGTAAGTATGGTTGTTATGGTCAAGACAACACGATTATAGTATATTGAGAAGTTTTTGTACCCGTCTACGGGGGGAATGATAAGTCAGGCTTGGAGCATGGAAATTGTGAGCCTAGGAATATTGATAACCACTGAGACCTTAGATATATAAGGCCTTCTCGGGTAGTAAAGTTAAGATAGACCAAGGAAAAGAGTTAAATACGACGCCGAGTCGGGTTGGGGATCTATTAAGGGTCGCCCCATAGCTTGAAATGAAATGGAATCAGTTGGTAGTAGTCCCGCTATGTGACAGGGTCACGAGGGTGCAAGGCCCAAGTCTAGTTAATCGTTTTACGGGTTCGTGGACGCATTCCACCGGAACTAGGTTGTGAGATCCGGAACTGGCCTTATGTTGTTTAGAATAGTAACTCCAAAGATTGGATGCCCGAATCAGTATGAAGGCTATGTACGTATGCTACAATAAGTTTGGAAGTACGGGAAGAGTACGACCAGTAAGAAAGAGAGCAACCAAGTGTAAAGAAATGGGCAGGAATCGGGAGGACCTTTCGAGGTGACTACACCGTGAGTGTTGGGTGGTAGTGGCGGTTAGATAATAATTATCGATAAATCTGATCGTTGGACCTAGCGAACCTAGCGAGTGTTATGACAGACGTTGAGGTCATTATGAGTACGAACTAGTTGGCCTCTTGTTATGCCAACGTGGACTACAGAGAGATAATTGATTCGGTACCAGTTTCCCGGTAAGCCGGTTATCGAGTGGAAAAGAAGAGAAGTGGGGGTAACCAGTGAATTATCCTTCCTTCTTTGACATTGTTATTTTTAATAAGTCTGTGTGACTTGTTCACTTGAGGTAATTGTTGCAGAAAGTAAGAAATACTCGAATTTGAAGGAGTTTATGCTAAGTTCCCTTGGATGTACTTGGAGTTGGTTTGGTGTGGCGGTCAGGGCCACGACCTTCCGGATAAGTTCAAGATAGCGCGCAAGCAAGAATAAGATAAGTACGAGTGTGGGTGCGGAAAATAGAAGACATCGTTGGTAGATTTTGAAAGTCTATACGTTTAAGGTGGCGCTTGATGATTTAGATTTTGATAGAGAGATAAGTTCTCTTTGTCACGACCCGTTCCGGAGCCCGTGACTGGTGCCTTACCCGGGCACCCAAGTAGTCATACATCAGAGAAAAATCAGCGGAATATAAAAACAATACATGAAACAATGTAAATTGAGACACAATTTATATGAGAAAAGTCGCCTTTCGGCATAATATATATAAACCAAAATCTGGCAGTTACATCCCAACTGTACAATAGGACTACAAACCTCTAAGGAAATAAACAACTATGGCGGGACAGGGCCCCGCCATACCTGTATACAAAACTATCTCTGACAGGAGATCATACCCAAAAGTCGAGCCTCGGAGAAGATGGAGCTCACACACCAACGCAAAGATCCTAAGGATGCGGATCTAGCACCTGCTTGCCCTTACCTGCGGCATGAACGCAGCCCCCCGAAGGAGGTCAGTACAACAGGTACCAAGTATGTGAAACTGTAAAGTACTTAAATGAAATCATATCATTTTAAAACCAATTTTTCAAATATGTACGGAACAACGATGTAATCGCATGTAGTGCCACATCACAAACAAGAGTAATAGCAATTAAGCTAGGTCTTTTCTAGGCTGCGAATGATCAGTAAGGCCAATCGCCCATAGTATCATTATGCAAGCCTAATCACGGACTCCGTAGTCGCATGGGCCACTCGCATAGGCGCGTGAGGTATTCCCGCGTCGAGGTAGCTACTCCTCGGCATCGTCTGGACTCGTAGTCGCGTAGCACATAGACCGCGTGAGGTATAACCCGCACACTAACACGGAACTCTCGTAGTTCCGCATAGGTCCCATGGACCGCGTGAGGTATTCTCGAATCATGGTCGAGACGCTTTGAGATATACCCGCGTGGAGGCGACAACCCCGGTATCATGTCAAGAGTGTTATACCCTGTATTTCCAGAGTATGTACATGAGGGCGTACGTACAAAAGTTTAGTCTTAAAGTTAGGTTGGACGAAAATACTTGTGCACAACTCGCTAAAAGAATCGTTTTTCGACGAAACGTTTTACTAAACTCGTGTAGGGTAAATTACGGCTATGTCATTTATAATTTTTGCGGATTTTTCCGAGAGACGAAACATTTTGGACCAACGAGAGGGCGACACTTGTCACCCTCTAGTTGGTGGACGTGAGGCGTCCATTTGGACGATTGGAATGACTTGTTTTGTCAAGGAGTTGGTAGGATATTTTTGTGTAGTAGATGGATAAGGACACTTGCCTAAATCCCCACCCTACACTTGCATAGCACTTGGCTTCATCTTGGCCATTGGTTGGCCATTTCTTGACCTATAAATACCCCCCTTAAGATGAAGAGTTCTTCATCCACAAATCAAACTTTCCAAGTCTAAAATCCCTCCCTCTCTCTTATAAGCTTTTCGTCCAAGGCTCTCCCCCCCCCCTTCCTTGAGCCCTTAGCCGAAACCTACCCCCCCTCCCTTGGTAGAAAAGTTGTCTTCCAAGTTTAAGTTACTATTCCAAAATACCCTAGCCCAATTCCCTTAGAGTATTTTAGTAGAAGTTGTTGGAAACTTCTAAGGGTTCTTGGAGCTATCGGAGCGTACAAATTAGGAGCTAAACCTTGCTCAGGAGCGACATTTAACTTGGATAATTTTGGGCTTATCGAGGTAAATACTCTTGTCCTTCTATTGTAATTGGATATTACATATAAGAATAGTTAAGACTTGAGTATAGGATATAGAAGAATATTACAGAATAGAATTGAACTGTTATCACTGTAGAAGGGTATAAAAGAAGAATAATTGAACTATACTTACATAGAATTTGTTTTCACTGATGAGCTTGAGTAGCTTGGCGGGTAGGGAAGTGCTGCCCAATTTTCCGTAGAATAGAGAACCCTCTACTTAGAACTGTTTACAGAATAGTCTAGACGTTGATAGACGTATTTGACTATTATAGGTTGATTCTCTGCGCGCGACATATTCGACTTGGCAGGTGGATTTCGCCGAGAAGGTATGTGATTCTTCCTATACTCCTGAGCATGATATTTTAAAATATATATATATATAGTATGGTAGACGTACGTGTGTTAACTGAACGTAGTTATACGGCAATGTCTTTTGACTTAATCCTGAATAATAAGAACCTTGAAGTATTTCAAAGGAATTATGAATCATTTTAAAAAAAAGAGTAATACTGGATTTTTAAAACAGAAAGCTTAAGAGTTATACTAGCTTTATGGGAAGTTAGGTATAACGACTTAAGAAAGATAAAAGGAACGGTTTTACTTGTTTGTTTGTGAAAAATCTTGTATTGACTTCTGAAAAGTATAGTAAGATGGTTTGATAAGTGAACATGTTATGATACTACGTGGGTTAGTGTCTTGTGATGTCATTCTTGTTGTGCTTACGTTGCTAAACGGTAAGTCCGTTGTACTGTTATTATATCACCTACCCCCTTGACTTGTTATACCAAGGGCTTGCCACCCTTGATGCGGGTCTATACGGCCTATGCGATGCATGTGACTATGCGAGCTGCGGGAGTTCGAGATTGATCATTCGGTGTTTTATCCGTCACGGGGATGCCTATGCGATGCAATGTGACTATGCGGTCTATTGAGACTATGCGGTGCGGGAGTCGAGGAGAATGCAGGGGTTAGCTACCGTCACGAGAATACCTCATGCGGTGCGTGTGTGACTATCACGGTGCGGGAGTCGAGATTAGGCACGCATAATGATACTATGGGCGATTGGCCTTGCTTCGATCATTCGCGGCCTAGAAAAGACACATTCTGATTTACCTATTATTGTTCTTGTTTGTGATATGGCACTATGTGCAATTGAACTGGTGTATTTGCAAATGGTTTTAAATACTTGATTTCACTTAAGTACTTTCTGATTTCACATACTTGGTACTGTTATCTTGACCTCCTTGAAGTGCGTTAAATCTGCAGCGGTAGAGCAAGCAGTGCTAGTTCCTCATCCTTAGGATATTTTGCGTTGGTGTGAGGTGGTCCATCTTTTCCGGAGGCTCTACTTGGGGGTATAATCTCACTGTTGTAGTTAGTTTTGTATGATCGGGGTATGGCGGGCCATCGCCATAGTTGTTACATTCCTAGAAGTGCAGTAGTCTATTGTAAAGTTGGGATGTAGCGCAAAACTTGATGTTTATATATATATGCCGAAAGCGATATTTTCTCACATAAAGCGTGTCTCATTTACAATGTTTCATGTCTTGTTTTATATTCCGCTTATTACTCGATGTATGACTACTTGGGTGCGGGTAAGGCACGATCCCGAGCCGGGCAGTCGTGACAAAAGTGGTATCGAGCGATTAATCCTCGGAAAGTGTCTGAGACCGTATCTAGTAGAGTCTTGATTATCGGTGTGTTGTGCACCACACCAATGATCAGGAGGCTATAGGATATTTAGGATTGGTTTCCATTCTTCTCACTCTGAGATCGTGCCTTAGAGCCGTGTTATAAGTTGGACCCCTCTAACGTATTCCTTTTACCTGTGATTATGCCTCACGTAAGGCAACCGGGCCCGAAGGGCAAGCGGCAGGAGGCTGCTAGTAGGACAGAGTCACGAGGGCTCGTGCCCAATCTATGCCGAGATGGCGAGTTCCATGCGCCGCCCGGCCCCAGCGAGACCACGATGCCGCACCTCTGTCCCACGGCCGGGGCGGAGGTTAAAGTACAAGGAGATGGCCCGACTTTTGGCGGGATCGTGGCGAACATGAGGCAGTGGATCGGCGATTCGATTCCGGCCCGTAGTACCGTGGTTTCAGAGGCGAGATAGTTTGAGGCTACGGGACTTCACGAGTTGTAGCCGCCAGAGTTTCTGGTCGAGGCGGAGGATGATCAGCGAGGGTTCATCCGTCGATTCTGAGAAGGATCATGCGGGTGATCAAGGCTTGAGACCGAGTCGTGACATTCGTTCGCATCGGTTGCGTGATACGCGATCGATTGGTTTGATTCGTGGGAGCTTTCCTGGGGAGAGCATGCGCCTCCAGCAGTATGGGACGAGTTCTCGGAGGCTTTCCTCACTCACTTCTTGCCTCCACAGATGAGGAGGGCACGGGCGGCGATTTTATTCTTGAGGCAGAGAGGCGCCGCGATTAGGAGTACAATGTCGAGTTCGATTCTTTGGCTCGATATGTCCTGCATTGGTAGCGAATATGGAGGGCGGTGCATCGCTACGTCACCGGGCTAGATGATTATATGGTCGAGTCTTGTGCGGGTGTGGCTCTTCAGCCAGGCATGGATATTACCCGCATGCGAGCTCGTACCTTTGGGATGCGAGGCGTAGAGACGCCGGGTCGGCGGATATCAGCGGCGAGAAGAAGGCGAGCGGCGGTTCTTTTGGTAGTTCTCGAGGTGGGCGGCCTCGTGACGTCTGATTCGCACCACGGCCAGCTCGAGCACTCTACATCATTTGGTGCACGGCGAGCATTGAGGCGGTCGGGGCCCCAGACTTGGACTTTCGGTAGCAAGGTTGCTAACCGAGCGAGTCTGCTCGGTGTGTCCGTTGTGGTAGATTCCATTCGGAGGTAATACTACGCCGGGAGCTTGCTATACTTGTAGCCATCGAGTCATTATCGAGAGTTTGTCCGGCCAGGCGGCGGTGGTAGGGCTCGGCTACGAGTCTGTGCGGTTCATCATCTCCTACGATTACTCGCCCGGGAGCGAGTACTCATGGGCGGCCAGTCGCGGCGGAGGTCGTGGCGCGGGTCGGATTCTAGCGGTCCTCGAGCCGCATATATGCCTTGTCGGCCGGCGGGATCGGGGCGTCGCTAATGTCGTCGCAGTACTTTATCGGTTCGTTATGATGTATGCGCCTTGATAGATCCGGTTCTACTGCTCCTATATATCCCCCTTATTGCTAGTAGGATAGGGATGAGCAGGAGTCCATAGACCGCTTCGAGGTAGCTACGCGATGGGTGATTCGGTGGTAGCTCAACGGGTATATAGGGCTTGTCCGGTGACCGTATGCGATCGTCGGACCTGGCGACTTGATAGAGTTGGATATGGCGATTTCGATGTGATCATGGGTATGGATTGGCTAGCTTCTTGCTACGCCAATGTAGGCGAGGAGAGAGTGGTGCGGTTCCGGTTTCTGAGGAGCCGGTTGTTGAGTGGGAGGAACACCGTGTCGCCGAGGGTAGGTTTATTTCTTACCTCGAGGCTAGGAAGATGGTGCGAAGAAGTACATCTACCATCTCGTTCGGGTGTTTGATCGAGGCTGCGGTGCAGATTTTGATCGATTCCGATGTCGAGAGAGTTCCCAGGCGTGTTTCAGGCGACCTCGGGTATCCCTCCGAGAGGAGATAGAGTTTTGTATCGATGTCTTTGCGGACACTCGGCCTATTTCCATTCCGCCATCTGAATGGCACTTGCCGAGTTGAGAGAGTTGAAGGACCGGTGAGAGATTTCTTTGGAGAAGGGCTTCATCGGACCTAGTGTTTCTCCACAGGAGCGCCGATATTGTTCGTGAAGAAGAAGGGCGGGACGCTGCGTGTGTGTTGATTACGAGCGGTGAACAAGGTGACCATTAAACGTATACCCTTCCCGGGATTGATGATTTATTCGACCGGTGCGAGTGCGAGATGTTTCTCAAGATTGATCTGCGATCGGGCTATCATCAGTGCGAGTCATAGAGGTGGATGTCCACAGAATTGCATTCGGACGATGCGGGCATTATGAGTTCGGGTCATGTCTTTTGGGTTGACCGATGCTCGGCGGTATTCATGGATTTGATGAACCGAGTGTTCAAACAATTTTTGAACACGTTTGTGATAGTGTTCATTGATGATATGTTGGTTTATTCTCGCTCGGCGCGAGCATGCGGAACATTTGAGAATTGTCTTGTGATTCTCGGGACCAGCGATTATACGCCAAGTTTTCCAAATGTGAGTTTTGGTTGACTTGGTGGCTTTTCTTGGGCATATTGCCGGGCTGATGGCATTCAGTGAATCTGGCCAAGATCGAAGCGATCGAGACTTGGCCTGCACTCTGCTACTCGGCGAGAGGTTCGCGATTTTACGGGCCTTGCGAGTTATTATCGCGGTTCGTAGAAGTTTGCTTCTATCTGCACCATTGACTAGGTGACTCGGAAAGCGGCCAAGTTTGATGGTGATGCTTGTAGTAGGGTTTCGATTCTTGAAGGAGGCGGCGGCCGCCCGTTCTTACTCTTCCAGAGGGTCCAGACGGTTATGTTGTGTATTGTGATGCGTCGGGCATCGGGCTGGGATGTGTGTTGATGCAGCAGGGTAAGGTTATAGCGTCGCGTCGGCGACTTAAGAAGCATGAGAGGAACTACCCCACCCATGATTTGGAGTTAGCGCGGTGATTCACGCCTTGAAGATCTGGAGGCACTATTTGTATGGGGTTCATGTGGATATTTATCTGAGACCAAAAGCCTCGGTATATCTTCAGACAGTCTTGAACTTACGGCGAGAGGCGGTGGTTAGAGTTGCTTAAGGATTATGATGTCGATATCTGTACCACGGGAAGGCCAATGTTGTGGCGAATGCTCTTAGTCGTGAGTCGATGGGAGTCTATCGGATGTGCGGCGAGAGGAGGGCATGGTTCGTGATTTGCATCGATTAGCGAGCCTTGGTGTCCGTTTGATTGATTACGATAGCGATGGGGTTCGAGTTCGTGAGGTTGCGAGTCTTCCATCGTCGAGAGGTGAAGAAACGCGATTCGAGGATCGATTTTGACACGTTATCGTGTACGACTCTTCGTGAGGAAGGGTCCTTTTGAGGTAGCACCTGATGGGGTGCTAAGGTTTGAGGCGAGTTGTGTGTTCGGATGTTTGAGGACTTGGCGGCGAGTTCTGGGAAGCACACAGCGCGGCGTTACTCTATCCATCCGGTCGACCAAGATGTACCACGACCTTAGATCGTGTATTGGTGGGATGACTTGAAGAGGGCGTTGCGAGTTTGTAGCTCGGTGCGTGTTGTCGTGGTGAAGATAGAGCACGAGGCATGGTGGTTTGTTGCGAGCGATAGAGATCCCGACACGGAAGTGGGAGGTGATCAACATGGACTTTATCACGGGATTACCTCGCACTCGGAGGAGACATGATTCTATATGGGTTATATCGTCGCGGTGTGAAATCAGCCCACTTTCTTCCGTCGGGGCGACGCACCGGTGAGGATTATGCGGACTTTACATCAGAGATCGTCGGTGCATGGAGTCCTATTTCGATCATATCGCAGAGGAGCCCGGTTCGGCTAACTTCGGAGGTCTTTCGAGAAGGGTTTAGGGGCCTTGGTGAGCTTTGAAATCTTGCATTCCATCCAGGCAGACGGACAGGCGAGCGCGCTATCCGGACTCTTGAGGATATCTTTGCGAGCTGTGTTATTAACCGAGGTAGGCTGGGAGGATCATTTGCCTCTAGTTGAGTTTGCGTATAATAATAGCTACCACTCCGATTCGAATGGCGCCTTATGAGGCCTTGTATGGGAGGAAGTGCGGTCGCCGATCGGCTGGTTTGATGTTGGCGAGTGCGATTAGTAGGACCAGATTTGGTGCGGCGGCGGTGGATAAGGTAAAGCTTATCCGAGCGGATTCTTGCGGCTCGAGTCGGCGAAGTCATATACGAATCACCGTCGTCGGCATCAGAGTTCGAGGTTGATGATTGGGTTTTCTGAAGGTGTCACCCATGAAGGGTGTGATGAGATTCGGGAAGAAAGGAAACTTCGGCCCAAGGTACATTGGGCCACTATCAGTTGTCCGCGAGGTAGGCAAGGTTGCCTGAATTGGATCTGTCGTCCGATCTGGAAGCGATGCATCCGGTGTTTCATGTTTCTATCTTTGAGAGATGTATCGGGGATCCATCTAGGTGCACCCGATTGGCGATGTCAGTGTGACCAGGGGTTATCGTATGAGAGATTCCCATAGCGATGTCGATCGTCGGGTTAGGCGTCTGCGGACGAGGCGTGGCTTAGTCAAAGTCTTGTGGTGGAACGAGCTCAGGGAGGAGATGACGTGGGAAGCTGAGGAGGACATGAGAAAGAAGTATCCTCACCTATTCCCCACACCTCCAGGTAATTCACTTTCCTACTTGTAAATTTTCATTGTCATATATGCCTAAGTGTTATTTTGTGGCCGTATGTGGCATTTGCAAACTGTTTAAGTTATGAGGAACCTTATCGTTAACTGTCTTGGGAAGGAACATTCGGGACGAATGTTTCTAAGGAGGGGAGAATGTTATACCCCGTATTTCCAGAGTATGTACATGAGGGCGTACGTACAAAAGTTTAGTCTTAAAGTTAGGTTGGACGAAAATACTTGTGCACAACTCGCTAAAAGAATCGTTTTTCGATGAAACGTTTTACTAAACTCGCGTAGGGTAAATTACGGCTATGTCATTTATAATTTTTGCGGATTTTTCTGAGAGACGAAACATTTTGGACCAACGAGAGGGCGACACTTGTCACCCTCTAGTTGGTGGACGTGAGGCGTCCATTTGGACGATTGGAATGGCTTGTTTTGTCAAGGAGTTGGTAGGATATTTTTGTGTAGTAGATGGATAAGGACACTTGCCTAAATCCTCACCCTACACTTGCATAGCACTTGGCTTCATCTTGGCCATTGGTTGGCCATTTCTTGACCTATAAATACCCCCCCTTAAGATGAAGAGTTCTTCATCCACAAATCAAACTTTCCAAGTCTAAAATCCCTCCCTCTCTCTTATAAGCTTTTCGTCCAAGGCTCTCCCCCTTGTGAGCCCTTAGCAGAAACCTACCCACTCCTTGGTAGAAAAGTTGTCTTCCAAGTTTAAGTTACTATTCCAAAATACCCTAGCCCAATTCCCTTAGAGTATTTTAGTAGAAGTTGTTGGAAACTTCTAAGGGTTCTTGGAGCTATCGGAGCGTACAAATTAGGAGCTAAACCTTGCTCAGGAGCGACATTTAACTTGGATAATTTTGGGCTTATCGAGGTAAATACTCTTGTCCTTCTATTGTAATTGGATATTACATATAAGAATAGTTAAGACTTGAGTATAGGATATAGAAGAATATTACAGAATAGAATTGAACTGTTATCACTGTAGAAGGGTATAAAAGAAGAATAATTGAACTATACTTACATAGGACTGTTTTCACAGTAGACTTGAGTAGCTTGGCGGGTAGGGAAGTGCTGCCCAATTTTCCGTAGAATAGAGAACCCTCTACTTAGAAGCATTTCTGAGAATAGTCTAGGCGTTGATAGGCGTATTTGACTATTATAAGTGATTCTCTGCGCGACATATTCGACTTGGCGGTGGATTTCGAGAAGGTATGTGATTCTTCCTATACTCCTGAGCATGATATTTTAAAATATATATATATATAGTACGGTAGACGTACGTGTGTTAACTGAACGTAGTTATACGGCAATGTCTTTTGACTTAAGCCTGAATAATAAGAACCTTGAAGTATTTCAAAGGAATTATGAATCATTTAAAAAAAAAGAGTAATACTGGATTTTTAAAACAGAAAGCTTAAGAGTTATACTAGCTTTATGGGAAGTTAGGTATAACGACTTAAGAAAGATAAAAGGAACGGTTTTACTTGTTTGTTTGTGAAAAATCTTGTATTGACTTCTGAAAAGTATAGTAAGATGGTTTGAGAAGTGAACATGTTATGATACTACGTGGGTTAGTGTCTTGTGATGTCATTCTTGCTGTGCTTACGTTGCTAAACGGTAAGTCCGTTGTACTGTTATTATATCACCTACCCCCTTGACTTGTTATATCGAGGGCTTGCCACCCTTGATGCGGGTCTATACGGCCTATGCGGTCTGTGTGACTATGCGGAGCTGCGGGAGTTCCAGGATTGATCATTCCGGGTGTTTTATCCGTCACGGGGATGCCTATCGCGATGCAATGTGACTATGCGGTCTATTGAGACTATGCGGATGCGGAGTCGAGGAGAATGCAGGGTTAGCTACCGTCACGAGAATACCTCATGCGAATGCATGTGTGACTATGCGGTGCGGAAGTCGAGATTAGGCAGCATAATGATACTATGGGCGATTGGCGTGCCGATCATTCGCGGCCTAGAAAAGACACATTCTGTTTACCTATTATTGTTCTTGTTTGTGATATGGCACTATGCAATTGAAGCGATTGTATTTGCAAATGGTTTTAAATACTTGATTTCATTTAAGTACTTTCTGATTTCACATACTTGGTGTCACGACCGAACACAGGCGTGGTGGTGCCTTACCCCGGGCACCCTAGTGATACAACATCAGAGTAATCAGCGGAACATACAACGATACAAGACATATTATGAAATATGAAACAATAATCTGAGAAAAACTTGCCTTTCGGCATATATATATAACAACTTTTTCAACATGAACAGTTTAATCCTTTTTACAAACTACGCCTGGCGGTACTACGGACCTCACAGAATGATACGACAACAATGGCGGGACGGGGCCCGCCAAACCCACGAATGTAAACACTTACTCTGACGGGGACTATACGGCGATAAGCCTCGGAGAAAGCGGAGCTTCCCAACGCCTAAGCGTGACCACGAGCTAGGATCAACGGCGGTGTACCTCGACTGCGGCATGAACGCGGCCCGAAGGAGTCGATCTGGCAGTGCAGAGTATGTGAAACTAAAAATCAGTAAATGAAATCATAACGATCTATAAAGCGGGAGACATGTATGATAAGCAAACTACGATTCACAACAAATAGCGATCATGTCAAGTCGGGGACTCACGCTCAAAGTTATCACAATAAAACCGTGCGGGGCAAGTGCGAAGGCATAGCGACTACTAAGACCCACGGTGCCAAAAATACCACAAAGCGTATCCGAGGTCTTTCTAGACCGCACCACGTAATCGAAGCGGCCACTCGCCCGCAATATCAATGTCGCGCGTCTATCCACGAACTCTCGCGACTCGCATAGGTCACACGGACCGCGTGAGGTATTCCTCGAATCATGGTCCCGCACCGCGAGGTATACCCGCGTCGAAGGCGGCTAACCTCGGTATCCGCCTAGGCTCCCGCAACCCGCATAGTCTCAAAGACCGCATAGTCTCAGCGGACCGCATAGGGAATCCCGCGTCAGGCTAAACACCGTAATGATCAATCCTGGAGCTACCGCGCTCCGGCTTAGTCACGAGGACCGCGTAGGCGTAAGACCCGCATCAAGGGTGGCAAGCCCTCGGTATAATAAGTCAAAGGGTATGTGATACAATAACGATTACAACGCGTTTAACAACGTAAGCACAACAAGAATGACCCTTACCTCACGATCACACAAGATACTAACACACGTAGCATCCTAACATGTTTACTTATCACATCAACAAGAAAGTATTTACAAGGCTATCTCAAACCAACATAATCAAGTTATTCACACAAGGTACTTTATGCTAACAAGTTGGGTATCTATCCTAAAGTACTTCATACATTAAAGCTTTTAAAAGATCCATTGCTTTCGCATAAGTCACATGATACGTAGTATAAAATAGAGTATTTGTCTTTTTAAGTAAACCAAAACCCTTACCTTGTAAAATCAAGCAACAACATTATTTTCCAAACGTTCAAGTTTGCCTAATTTCAAATGTTCATGTTTCTTATTTTAAAAGGTTTAGTAGTTCATAGTCTTATTCATTTAAGAATATAATTCTCTTTTCAACAATCAGGAGACATAAGCCTTATATGGAAGTAGGATATTCTTGTTTATAACAATCTTATTACAATGACCATGATCTAGGAAATATCATTTTGTCTCATCTTAGCTTCATGCGGATGGAGGTTTCTCTGGTTTTATTAATACTTAATTAGTCAAAACATTTCCTTTTATTAACGCCGATGGTTTGTCGATACATTCTGATTTCCGAAATCAGTAAAACATTCTTAAGCCGTTATACCTAACTTCCCATAAAGCTAGTATAACTCTTAAGTTTTCAAAAACCAAGTATTACTTCTTCTTTCAAAATGATTCAAAAATCTTTTGCAATACTTCAAGTTCTTTATTAACACATAACAAGCCAGTTATAGTTCAAACCAGTTACCTTTTAAAAACCACATGTATTTTCTTACCAACATAAAGCTGTTATAACCAACTTCCCATAAAGTCGTTATAACACTTTATGTTTTAGATCAATCAAATACACTTAACACATGTACGTCTACCGTACTACATAGTTACACATATCATGCTAGAAGAGATAGGAAGAGGTTCACATACCTCGCGGCAGTATCGACTAATAGCAAAAGCGCTCAAGTACTTCAAACCGTCGGCTACTCCTTGCGATGGTCGCGCCATACATAGCACTTCAACCTATAAGGCCACAAGGCGCTTATTAACATTTAGATTCCTTCGTAGAACATCCTACAGAAAATTCGGCAGCACCTCCCCCCCCCCGCAACAGCGTAAATCTCCTCCTCTATCGGGGTAGCTATCAAGCCAACGAGGGTTCATACATCTAACCCGAGCGGTTACAATTCTACTACACAAGATTACTACACAAGTCTCTGTATACTGATCTATGTAATTACGATTCGATTCGATTCTTGGGCTTAAGTCAAAAGACATTGCCAACTAACTACGTTGATTCTATATATAGTATACTTCAACTATATATTCTAACAATATGTAATTTCCAATTACAATAGAGAAGATAATTACCTCGATAAGCCCGTAATTATCCAAGTATAAAGTCGATCTGGGCAATCGTTTAGCTCGACTCGTGCGCTCAACCGCTCTAAACCACCGCCAGAAGTTTTAACCAACCTACATACTACTCCAACTAACATGGAGATTTTCCTTAGGGTTTCGGTTTGGTGACAGACGGGAAGTATAATAGTATTTCAGGCTTTTCAGATAGGTATAACCTTAGAATACTACAAGGTATCTGGCTAAGGTAATTTGGGCATTATAACAATACTTTTGAGAGTATTTCTACCAAGAGGGTATTATACGAAAACAACTAGGCTGGGGTACCCACGGCTAGCACCCAGGAGGGGGTGTCTACCCTCGGCCTGCCACTGGGGACTCTCGCCGAGGGGAGAGGGGCTCTCGGCCAAGACACTACACTAAGGGAAGGAAGAAGCTTTCAAGACTTAGGCAATTTGTGGATGAATTAGTCTTGAAGGGTGGGTATTTATAGGTCAAGTGAAGGCCAACCAATGGCGAGATCTTGCCAAGTGCAAGGCAAGTGTAGGGCCAAGATCTTGCCAAGTGCACCTTATCCAACTACACACAAAATATCCTACCTACTACTTGACAAAAATAGTCACCAATCGTCAAGCCAACCGCCCACAATGTGCTCCAATGAGAGGGTGCCAAGTGGCGCCCTCTTGTTGGTCCAAAATGTTTCGTCTCTCGGAAAAATCCATAAAAATAAAAATGACATAGCGGAAATTCCCTACGAAGTCTGTGAAAGCGTTTAGTCGAAAACGACTCTAATCGGGTGTTGTGAACAAAAGAATTCGCCAAGCCTAAATCACAAGTTCAAATTTTCTCGTCGTCCTGCGTACATACTGAAATACGGTATAACATTCTCCTCGCCTAGAAACATTCGTCCGAATGTTCCTTCTAATCTCAAAAGAAAGCGCGCGGTATAGTCCTCACCGCTATACTTACGAAAACAATCACGCCACGCATACGGAACCAACGTGCGCAAAATACTTACTTCCAAGTCCACGAGGACACACCTCTAACCCCACCAAACTGATACCACTTTTGTCACTTTGTCGCGAGCCTTGCTCCGACGACCCAACAAATGGTACCGGGCCGTATGCGATCCACGAGGTATCGTACACTCGAACTCTTACCACGTTACGTCGGCTTGGTTCCAAAACTCGGGGTTACTATTTATAACGTGGTCATCATTAAAAGGGAACACTCTGGATGGATCTCCGATACTTTCCCAATCATAACAATACGAAAGACCGGACGTACTGCCTCCTAAGTCGGACGGCAAAAGCTAAAATATAGGCAACCTGGCCTATTCTTCACATGAACTTAAAAAGGCCCAAGTAACTCGGGCTAAGTTCCCTCTGTTTTCCAAAACTCGTCACACCCAAACCGGGGTGGTACCTTTAAGAAGACCGACCGTCAACCTGAACTCTAAGCGTCGTCGCTGATTATCCGTACGATTTCCCCTGAGCTGCCAGAACTTCTTCTAGACAAGCTTCTCACTATCCACAGTCTGCTGGAACAAGCCTGAACAGTATGCGAACCTTGCCAACATCGAACCAATCGGCCGGCAACTTACACTTCCGCCCCTACAAGGCTTCGTAAGGCGACATCCGAACAACGAAATGGTAGCTTAAACGCTCCTCTGCAGGAGACAACAATCCCGCAACTACCCGCGAAATCCACACACGGCGAGGCGAATGCGATCGAGACTCACCGAGTTCTTAACCTTGCACAGTAAAACTTCGAAACAAAAACAGTAGTAACACAGGCTCCCATGCGCCATAAGGTGAAGGTAGGCACCCGTGCAGCCTTACAACCTTTCGGCGTACCAACACTGCCGAGTGAATGGTCGGGCCGAAGAACACGATGGGCTGCCCCAACGACCGACCACGGTCGAACGTATCCACGAACTCGTATCTTTGGTTAACTAAACTTGAGCCTAACACCCTCACAACCTAACACAAGGCGGGACCACAACCTGACCCCACCACCAAAACTACGCGGTTTGACCCGCGGGGCCTCAACCCGACGGCGCGCACAATACTAGCTCCCGATCGGAACAATCTTACTAATCACGTTTGAAAACCTAGCGGTCTTCTTAGCTCAACTAACCTCTTTCATTCCACACTACTAGGGACCTATCCCAAACATAGCTCACGTCACTAGGCACCCGATAAGGATCAACATAACCATACGTCTTTTACTCTGCAGATGACCTTACCTCTAAGGTCTCTACGTAACAAAACTCTTAGGTTCACACCTTCTATCCCCCAAATCTTACTTGGTTAACTAACCAAGATTTCTAATCACAATAACACACCGCTATCGAACATAGCACTTAAGGTATACTCACCTTATCACGTAAACAAAACTCTAGAGGTTAAAGATATATCTATATCTTTGCTTTGCTGCTTAGTCGTTCTAATCAAACGCCCGTGTAGGCGCAAAGTGAGGAGATGACAAACTACCCACCGATCCTGAAGGCTAAGTCCTCTTACAAGGACACTCTTCGACACCGGACCCTGACGGTCATAGGTACAACAAGTACCAACCTAAAAGATGACATTCCCGGGATGGCGTCATCGTGAGCCGGAAGCCACAGGTTCTAACCAACTCCTGCGTACCCGAATGTCACGAACTCAGTGGAAGACCACTGCATTGGCGGAGGTGCATAATCTAATCTTTGGTGAGGTGACTCGCCTCGAAAGTTACCAAAGGACCTTGCTGCTCGGCCTCTTACATTGTCGCCGTTAACCCGTCGATCTCTACGTTTCTCGGCCTGCTGCGCATAAGCCCGTACACAGGCCATGCTCAAGCCTAACTGAAGGATTACTCTTGCACAACCTTCTCTTAGGTAGTCATCAAGACTCGCGATACATCGGTATACTCTCTGGTAGTCAAATCCATAGTTAGTAACAGGGTCGCCTCCTTGAAATCTATATTCACTGTTCCCGATCGTGGGCGAAGGTTCAATATCATGGCGCGATGAAGGCTGCTGCGCCGTGCTAAACTCGATGGGGCTAGTGACGTCGCAGAACTCCCGAATGAAGCACCACTCAAGGTGACAATTGGGCTGTGCCGCGTAACCTCTGTACTGCTCGCGGCTCGCCATTTGCGCGCCCTCTGGGCGGGTTGCCTGCGGAGGCATAACGATAAGAGAAATAATTTCGTCGGAGGGTCCGACTTACAACACGACTCTAAGGCACGATCTCGAGTGAGAAGAATAGAAACCAATCCTAAATACCACATAGCCTCACGATTATTGGTGTGGTGCGCAACACACCGATAATCGAACTCTGGATCGATGCAGCGTAGACACTTTCCGAGGATTAAGCGCTCGATACCACTTTTGTCACGACCGAACTCGGCGTGGTCGTGCCTTACCGGGCACCCTAGTGATACAACATCGAGTGTCAGTGAACATCTGACGATACAAGACATATTATGAAATATGAAACAATAATCTGAGAAAAACTTGCCTTTCGGCATATATATATAACAACTTTTTCAACATGAACAGTTTAATCCTTTTTACAAACCCTGCCCACAACAGTACTACAGACCTCTAAGAATGATACGACAACAATGGCGGGACAGGGCCCATGAACCCCGAATGTAAACACTTACTACGGGGACTATACGTGATAAGCCTCGGAGAAGCGGAGCTTCCCAAACGCTGAATCGTGACCACGAGCTAGGATCAACGATCGTGTACCTCAACTGCGGCGTGAGCGCGGCCCGAAGGAGGTCGATCTGACAGTGCAGAGTATGTGAAACTAAAAATCGTAAATGAAATCATAACGATCTATAAAGCGGGAGACATGTATGATAAGCAAACTACGATTCACAACAAATAGCGATCATGTCAAGTCGTGACTCACGCCGCCAAAGTTATCACAATAATAAAACCGTGCGGGGCAAAGTGCGAAGGCATAGCCGACTACTAAGACCAGCGATTACCAAAAATACCACAAAGCGTATCCCGAGGTCTTTCTAGACCGCACCACATGTCGAAGGCGGCCACGCGCAATATCAATGTGCGCGTCTATCCTCGAACTCTCGCACTCGCGCATAGGTCACACCGGACCCGCGTGAGGTATTCCTCGAATCATGGTCCTGCATCGCTGAGGTATACCCGCGTCGGGCGGTAACCCTCGGTATCCGCCTAGGCTCCGCAACCAGCGTAGTCTCAAAAGACCGCATAGTCTCAGCGGACCGCATAGGAATCCCGAATCGGGCTAAACACCCGGAATGATCAATCCGGAGCTACCGCGCTCCGCGTAGTCACGAGGACCGCATAGGCCGTAAAGACCGCATCGGTGGCAAGCCCTCGGTATAATAAGTCAAAGGTATGTGATACAATAACGATTAACGGGCTTAACGTTTAACAACGTAAGCACAACAAGAATGACCCCCTTACCTCACGATCACACAAGATACTAACACACGTAGCATCCTAACATGTTTACTTATCACATCAACAAGAAAGTATTTACAAGGCTATCTCAAACCAACATAATCAAGTTATTCACACAAGGTACTTTATGCTAACAAGTTCTGTATCTATCCCTAAAGTACTTCATACATTAAAGCTTTTAAAAGATCCATTGCTTTCACATAAGTCACACTGATACGTAGTATAAAATAGAGTGGTATCTTTTTAAGTAAACCAAAACCCTTACCTTGTAAAATCAAGCAACAACATTATTTTCCAAGCGTTCAAGTTTGCCTAATTTCAAATGTTCATGTTTCTTATTTTAAAAGGTTTCGTAGTTCATAGTCTTATTCATTTAAGAATATAATTCTCTTTTCAACAATCTGAGACATAAGCCTTATATGGAAGTAGGATATTCTTGTTTATAACAATCTTATTACAATGACCATGATCTAAGAAATATCATTTTGTCTCATCTTAGCTTCATGCGGATGGAGGTTTCTCTGGTTTTATTAATACTTAATTAGTCAAAACATTTCCTTTTATTAACGCTGCAGTGGTTTGTCGATACACATTCTGATTTCCGAAATCAGTAAAACATTCTTAAGCCGTTATACCTAACTTCCCATAAAGCTAGTATAACTCTTAAGTTTTCAAAAACCAAGTATTACTTCTTCTTTCAAAATGATTCAAAAATCTTTTGCAATACTTCAAGTTCTTTATTAACACATAACAAGCCAGTTATAGTTCAAACCAGTTACCTTTTAAAAACCACATGTATTTTCTTACCAACATAAAGCTGTTATAACCAACTTCCCATAAAGTCGTTATAACACTTTATGTTTTAGATCAATCAAATACACTTAACACATGTACGTCTACCGTACTACATAGTTACACACATATCATGCTAGAAGAGATAGGAAGAGGTTCACATACCTCGCGACGAGTATCGACTAATAGCAAAACGCTCCAAGTACTTCAAACCGTCGGCTACTCCTTAGCCAGTAGATCGCGCCATACGTAGCACTTCAACCTATAAGGCCACAAGGCGCTTATTAACATTTAGATTCCTTCGTAGAACATCCTACAGAAAATTCGGCAGCACCTCCCCCCCCCCGCAACAGCGTAAATCTCCTCCTCTATCGGGGCCGGCTATCAAGCCAACCAGGGGGGGGTTCATACATCTAACCCGAACGGTTACAATTCTACTACACAGTACTACTACACAAGTCTCATCAGAATACACCCTATGTAATTACAGCTCGATTGATTCTTGAGCTTAAGACAAAAGACATTGACAAATAACTACGTTCAGTTCTATATATAGTATACTTCAACTATATATTCTAACAATATGTAATTTCCAATTACAATAGAGGGACAAGATAATTACCTCGATAAGCCCATAATTATCCAAGTATAAAGTCGATCCTGGGCAATCGTTTAGCTCCAACTCCGTGCGCTCCAACCCGCTCTAAACCACCCTTAGAAGTTTTAACCAACTTCTACATACTACTCCAACTAACCATGGAGATTTTCCTTAGGGTTTCGGTTTGGTGACAGACGGGAAGTATAATAGTATTTCCGGCTTTTCAGATAGTATAACCTTAGAATACTACAAGGTATACGGCTAAGGTAATTTGGGCATTATAACAATACTTTTGAGAGTATTTCTACCAAGAGGGGGGGGGTATTATACGAAAACAACTAGGCTAGGGGGGGGTACCCCACGGCTAGCACCCCAAGGAGGGGGGGTGTCTACCCCTCGGCCTACCCCACTAGGGGGGACTCTCGGCCAAGGGGGAGAGAGGGGCTCTCGGCCAAGACACTACACTAAGGGGGAAGGAAGAAGCTTTCAAGACTTAGGCAATTTGTGGATGAATTAGTCTTCAAAGGGGTGGGTATTTATAGGTCAAGTGAAGGCCAACCAATGGCCAAGATCTTGCCAAGTGCAAGGCAAGTGTAGGGCCAAGATCTTGCCAAGTGCACCTTATCCAACTACACACAAAATATCCTACCTACTACTTGACAAAAAAAGTCACCAATCGAAGCCAACCGCCACAATGTGCTCCAATGAGAGGTGCCAAGTGGCGCCTCTTGTTGGTCCAAAATGTTTCGTCTCTAAAAATCCGCAAAAATAAAAATGACATAGCCGAAATTCCCTACGAAAGTGTGAAAACGTTTCGAAAAAACGACTCTAATCGGGTGTTGTGAACAAAAGAATTCGCCGCCTAAATCACAAGTTCAAATTTTTCACGTCGTCCCACGCATATACCGGAAATACGGTATAACACTTGGTACTGTTGTCTTGACCTCCTTGGGCTGCGTTCATGCCGCGGTAAGCGGCAAGAGTGCTAGATCCGCATCCTTAGGATCTTTTGCGTTGGTGTCGGGAGCTCCATCTTCTCCGAGGCTCTACTTTTGGGTATGATCTCCTGTTGTAGTTAGTTTTGTATGATCAGGTATGGCGGGGCCTGTCCGCCATAGTTGTTTACATTCCTAGAGTGCGTTGTTATACCCGTATTTCCGCAGTATGCGTGAGGCGTCGTCTGAAAGTTTAGCCTTAAAGTTTAGGCTAGGACGTTTTTGGGCACAACTCACACAAAGAATCGTTTTCCGACGAAACGTTTTACAAGACTCGCGTAGGGTAAATTCCGGCTATGTCATTTCTAATTTTTGCGGATTTTTCCGAGAGACGAAACATTTTGGACCAACGAGAGGGCGACACTTGTCACCCTCTCATTGATGGACGTGGGGCGGCAATAGGGCCGAATGGATGGGCATGGAGTTGGTAGGATATTTGTGTAGTGGATGGATAAGGACACTTGCCTAAATCCTCACCCTACACTTGCCTTGCACTTGGCATCATCTTGGCCATTGGTTGGCCATGGCTTGACCTATAAATACCCCCCTTAAGATGAAGAGTTCTTCATCCACAAATCTTTCTCCAAGTCTTGAAAATCCTCCCCTCTCCCTTGTGAGCCTTTTCGTCCAAGCCTTCTCCCCCCCCCCCCCCCCCCCTTGAGTGAAGCTTAGCCGAAGCAACCCTCTAGCCTAGCCGAAACCTACCCCCCCTCCCTTGGTAGAAAAGTTGTCTTCCAAGTGTAGTTACTATACCAAAATACCCTAGCCCAAATCCCGTATAGTATTTAGTAGAAGTCGTTGGAAACTTCTAAGGGTTCTTGGTGCTATCGGAGCGTACAAATTAGGAGCTAAACCTCGCTCAGGATCGACGTTTATACTTGGATAATATTGGGCTTATCGTGGTAAATAAACTTATCCTTCTTTTGTAATTAGAGATTACATACGGTAGAAGTATAGGAATAAGTATAAATACTTAGAATGATATTACAGAATAGAATTGAACTGTTATCACAAGATCGTATAGCTTACTGTAGGGAAGTTACGCCCAAATTTCCATAGAATAGAGAACCCTCTGCTTAGAGCTTTATACAGTACAGTCTAGACGTTGATAGACGTATTTGACTGATATAGGTCGATACTCTGCGCGCGACATATTCAACTTGGCAGGTGGTTTTCGCCGAGAAGGTATGTGATTCTTCCTATACTCTTAAGCATGATATATTTTAAAGTATATATAGTACGGTAGACGTACATGTGTTAACTGGACGTACTTTACGGCAATGTCTTTTGACTTAAGCCTGAATAATAAGAATCTTGAAGTATTTCAAAAAGAATATTGAATCATTTTTAACAGAAGAGTAATATCTGGTTTTTAAACAAAAAGCTTAAGAGTTATACTAGTTTTATGGGAAGTTAGGTGTCACGACCCGATCCGGGGCCCGTGACTGGTGCCTTACCCGGGCACCCAAGTAGTCATTCATCAGAGAAAATCAGCGGAACATAAAACATAAATATGAAACAAGAGACATAATAAATAAACAGGCCAACCAAAATAAGCTTCTCAGATATATACATAAAAACCCAGTTTAATCCTTTTACAACCCCGCCACAACAAGCATTACTGCACTCTAAGAATGAAATGACAACTATGGCGGGACAGGGCCCCGCCATACCCCTGAATGTACAAGAACTTACAGACTCAGGGTAACATACCAAAAGATAAGCCTCCGAAGAAACGGGGCTTCCCAACACGCTGAACTTTGATCCTATGAGCGAGGATCTACAACCGATGTACTTCTACCTGCGGCATGAACGCAGCCCCCCGAAGGAGGTCAGTACAACAGGTACCAAGTATGTGAAACTGTAAAATACTGTAGTTAAATCATAACAGTCTATATAAAGCAGGAGACATGTATGATAACCAAAATACAGTACGCAACATAAAAGCAGTCAAGTCAGGGACTCACGCCCTCAAAGTCATCACTCAATATATAACTATGGGTCTCACGCCCACAACATCAATCATGTTCGCATCATGGCCGCATGCCCCCGGAATTCTGCATCGGTGCAGACATGTCCATGATGCAACCATAATAACAATGCCGCATGGCCACGCCCTGAGTGCATCGGTGCATACGTCCATGTAACATCAACAACAATATATTGGGTGGTCAACCTCGCCGCAGCCACATGCCCCGACCGTGACGGTGCGACATCGCCCATGTAACAATAATAACCATATATCGGGTAATCAACCTGCCGCGTAGCCACATGCCCCGAATTCTCGTGACGGTGTAGACATGCCCATGTAACAATAATAATGGAAGCATACCGTGGAATCTTCCACACGCTGACGTCCAAGTAAGCTCTCAACAAGTCAACCGGCCCTCCATCGAGAGACGCGGTAGTATAGAAACACAATTCTTGCACAACAAAGGCTATCACAACAAGCATAGGCGAGTTAAACAACAACAAGCATAGGCAAGTTATACAACAACAAGTATAGGCAAGTTATACACAACTCAAGGTACTTCCATTTTATATCAAAGTCCGGGTTTTAACCCTAAAGTACTACGTACGTCAAATTCCTTTTAAAGAGATCCATTCCTTTTATAAAGGTCACCCGATACCCGTAGTATAAAAATAGAGTGACTCACATTTTTAGGTAAACCAAAACACTTTCCTTTTCAACAACATTCTTTCCCCTAAAGTTCCAGTTTGCCTAATTTCAATTACTCAGGTCTCTTTATTTTAGAAAAGTTTCATAGTTCATAGTCTTAATCATTTAAGAATATAATTCTCTTTTAAACAATCTGAGAAACATATGCCTTATATGAGTGTAGGTTATTCTTGTTCATAATCAATCTTATTAAGCAGCCATGATCTAGGAAATGTAATATCATTTTGTCTCATCTTAGCTTCTATGCAGATGGAGGTTTCTACTGGTTTTAATAATACTTTATTATTCAATACATTTTCCTTTATTAACGCTACAGTGGTTTGTCGATACTCATTCTGATTTCCGAAATCAGTAAAATGTTAATCCCTTTTTAAAAACCAAGTACTCATTACTCACGAATGAGGTTTCACACAAACATCCATATTAAGCCAAGTCTCTTATCTTTTAAGATTAAGTCTCTTAACTTCTAAAAATCAGTAAACCCTTCTCTTTATCTCTCTTAAGACGTTATACCTAACTTCCCATAAAGCTAGTATAACTCTTATGTTTTCAAAACCAAGTATTACTCTTCTTTCCAAAAAAAAAGGTTTCTTAATTCATTGGAATACTTCAAGATTCTTATTTATTCAGGCTTAAGTCGAAAGACATTGCCAATAACTACGTTCAGTTAACACACGTACGTCTACCGTACTATATATATATACTTTTAAAATACTTCACGATTCTTATTATTCAGGCTTAAGTCAAAAGACATTGCCACACGTACGTCTACCATACCATACATATATTCTTTTAAAATACTTCATGCTCAAGAGTATAGGAAGAATCACATACCTCGCGACGATTATCGACTATAAGCAAAACGCTCCACGGCTATAACCCGGCTAGCCTTGTCCACCTTCCAAGTAGTTCATGCTACTCGCAGAACATTCAACCAATAAGGTTATCGATCCATCAGAATACAAATTCTATGTAAGTCTGATTTAATCTTCTACTTAGTTCTTCTGATGTGATTTCAGTTCAAGTCTATTCTGTAATATCCTTCTATTACAGTTCAAATCTCTTCTATGAATCTTATATTCGTTTCTATACTACTACAGTATGTAATTTCCAATTACAATAGAAGGACAGTAGTATTTACCTCGATGAGCCCAAAATTATCCAAGTTTATATGTCGATACTGAGCGACGTTTAGCTCCTACTCTGGGCGCTCCAACCCGCTCCAAACAACCCTTAGAAGTTCTACGCAACTTCTACTTAACACTTCAACCGGCTATGAAGATTTCCTTAGGGTTTCGTTTTTGTGACTGAGGGAAAGTATAATAGTATTTCCGGGCTCTACGTATAGAGGTAACTTTGGAAAGTACTACAAGGTATTTGGGCTAAAGTATTTGGGCATTATAACAATACTTTGAGAGTATTTCTATACGACAAAGGGGGGTATTATACGAAACAACTAGGCTAGGGGGGGGGGTGTATTCTCGGCCGACCACTCGGAGGGGGGAGAGGGCACCCTCTCGGCCAAGGCTTCTCCAAAGTGGGGGGGGGGGGGTTGGTCGAACTCAACTCACAAAGGGGGAGGGATTTCAAGACTTGGAAAATGATTTTAGGATGAAGAAGTTCATCAACTTAGAGGGGTATTTATAGGTCAAGCAATGGCCAACCAATGGCCAAGATCCATCCAAGTGTTAGGCAAGTGTAGGGCTAGGAATTAACCATGTGTACCTTATCCATCTACCACACCAACTTGCACAAAATATCCTACCAACTCCCTCCTCCAAATCGTCCAAGCCGCCCACCATAGCTTCCAATGTGAGGGTGACACATGTCACCCTCCCGTTGGTCCAAAATGTTTCGTCTCTCGGAAAAATCCGCAAAAATTAAAAATGACATAGCCGGAATTTTCCCTTCGCAAGTTTAGTAAAACGTTTCGTCGAAAAACGATTCTTTTCGGCACTTGTGCACAAAATTTCGAACCTTTGCCTACTTTAAGGCTTAAACTTTTATACGTACGCCCTCACGTACATACTCTGAAAATACGGGGTATAACATTAGGTATAACAACTTAAGAAAGATAAAAGGAACTGTTTACTTGTTTGTTTATAAAAGCCTTGTATTGATTTCTGTTAAATGTAGTAAGATTGTTTGATAAGTAGACATATTATGATGCTACATGTGTTAGTGTCTTGAAATGTTGTGAAAGGGGGTCATTCTTGCTGTGCTTACGTTGCTAAACGGTAAGTCTGTTGTACTGTTGTTATATCACCTACCCCCTTGACTTGTTATACCGATGGCTTGCCACCCTTGATGCGGGTCTATACGGCCTATGCAGTCTATGTGACTATGCGGAGCTGCGGGAGTTCCAGGATTGATCATTCCGGGTGTTTTATCCGTCGCGGGGATGCCTATGCGATCGTGTGACTATGCGGTCTATTGAGACTATGCGATCCGGGAGTCCGGGAGGGTACCGGTTAGCTACCCCGATGCGAGAATACCTCATGCGGTCCATGTGTGACCTATGCGATCGCGGAAGTCCGTGATTAGGCACGCGAATGATACTATGGGCGATTGGCCTTGCCCGATCATTCGCGCCTAGAAAAGACACATTCTGATTTTCCTATTACTGTTCTTGTTTGTGATATGGCACTACGTGCAATTGAACTGATTGTATTTGCAAAATGGTTCTAAATACTTTGATTTCATTTAAGTACTTTACAGTTTCACATATTTGGTACCTGTTGTACTGACCTCCTTCGGGGGGCTGCGTTCATGCCGCAGGTAAGGGCAAGCAGGTGCTAGATCCACATCCTTAGGATCTTTGCTTTGGTGTCAGGAGCTCCATCTTCTCCGGAGGCTCTACTTTTGGGTATGATCTCCCTGTATTGTAGATAGTTTTGTACATTCAGGGTATGGCGGGGCCCTGTCCCGCCATAGTGGTTTACTTCTTTAGAGGTCTGTAGTCCTATTGTACAGTTGGGATGTAACTGCAAAACTTGGGTTATATATATATGCCGAAAGGCAAGTTTTTCATCAGATAAACTGTTTCTATTTTTATAATGTTTCCTGTCTTGTTTTATATTCCGCTGATTTCTCTGATATATGACTACTTGGGTGCCCGGGTAAGGCACCAGTCACGGGCCCCGGAACGGGTCGTGACAAAAGTGGTATCAGAGCAGTTAATCCTCGGAAAGTGTCTACAGACCGTATCTAGTAGAGTCTTGATTATCGGTGTGTTGTGCACCACACCAATAATCAGGAGGCTATAGGATATTTAGGATTGGTTTCCATTCTTCTCACTCTGAGATCGTGCCTTAGAGCTGTGTTATAAGTTGGACCCCTCTAACGTATTCCTTTCTATACCGATTATGCCTCCACGTAAGGCAACCCGCCCGTATGGCAAGGCAACGAGGGAGCCGCTAGTAGACACCGAGAGTTACGAGGCTCGTGCCCGCCTATACCCGAGACGGCGAGTTCCATGACGCCGCCGCCCAGAGAGACCACGATTCGCACTCCCCCCACCGGGGCGGAGGAGTTAGGGTACAAGGAGATGGCCCAGCTATTGGCTAGGATTGTGGCCAGACATGAGGATAGGCCGATGCAGCAGCTTCCAGCCTCACTGCAGTACCGTGGTTCACCCGAGGGCAGATAGTTTGAGGCTACGAGATTTCCTGAGTTGTAGCCCGCTAGAGTTCTACGGGTCGAGGCCTGATGATGATCCGCAGGAGTTCATCCGTCAGTTACAGAGGATCATGCGGGTGATCAAGGCTTCAGAGACCGAGTCTGTGACCGGTTGAATCGGCCGCGTGATACCGCAGCCGATTGGTTTGATTCGCGAGCTTTCCGGGAGAGCATGCACTCCAAAGATGGGATGAGTTTTCGGAGGCTTTTCTCACGCACTTCTTGCCTCCGCAGATGAGGAGGGCACGGGCCGACAAATTTTTGTTGCTGAGGCAGAGAGGGCGCACAGTTAGGGAGTACAATGTCGAGTTCGATTCTTTGGCTCGATATGTCTCGCATACTGGTAGAGCATGGAGGACCGTACACCGCCACGCCACCGCTAGATGATTATATGGCCGAGTCTTGTGCGGGTGTGTCTCTTCACGAGCATGGACATTACCCAGATGCAGCTCATGCACTGGATGCGAGGAGCGTAGAGACCGACGTCGAGATATCGCCAGCGAAGGCGCCAAGACGGCCGGTTCTTTTGGTAGTTCTCGGTGGTCGGCCTCGCAGATGTCTAGATTTGCACCACACCACCGTGAGCACTCCTACATCGCTTTTGGTACACCAGAGCATTGGGGTGTCAGGCCCAGACTGACTCGTGGTAGCAAGGGTGCTAACCTGGTCGAGGTCCGCTCGGTGTCCGTTGTGGTAGATTCCATTCGGGTCAGAGTACTACTCCGAGCTTGCTATACTTGTGGCCGCAGGTCATTATGCGAGTTTGCCCACCGGGCGGCGCTGGTGGTAAGGCTCACCCGGCTGGTGCCATTGCCGGTTCATCATCTCCTACGATTACTCGCCCGGAGGGCGTGGTACTCTGGGCGGCCAGTCGCGGCAGGTCGTGGCGCGGTCCAGCTTCTAGCGGTCCTCAGAACCGCATTTATGCCTTATCCAGCCGGCAGGATCAGGAGGCGTCGCCTGATGTCGTCATAGGTACTTTATCAGTTTCTGGTTATGATGTGTACGCCTTGATAGATCCGGGTTCTACTCTGTCCTATATATCTCCCCTTATTGCTAGTAGGATAGGGATAGAGCCTGAGTCCATAGACTTTCGAGGTAGCTACGCCAATGGTGATTCTGGTAGCTCGGCGGGTATATGTGGCTTGTCCGATGACCATATGCAATGCCGACCTCAGCCGACTTGATAGAGTTGGACATGATTTCGATGTGATCATGGGTATGGATTGGCTAGCTTCTTGCTACGCCAATGTAGCTGCAGGAGAGAGTGGTACGGCCCAGCTCGGCGAGCCGTTGTTGAGGGAGGAACACCGACGCCGGCGGTAGGTTTATTTCTTACCTCAAGGCTAGGAAGATGGTGCGCAGGCGGTATATCTACCATCTCGTTCGGGTGTTTGATATGAAGGTCGGTACAGATTTTCATCGGCCAGAGTCGCAGAGTTCCGCACGTGTTTCGAGACGACCTCGGTATCCTCGCAGAGGAGATTGAGTTTTTATAGACGTATTGCACACTCGGCTATTTCCATTCCGCCATACGTAATGGCACCGCCGAGTTGAGAGTCAAGGACCACCGAGAGATTTGCCGGAGAAGGGCTTCATCGTGCCTAGCGTTTCTCCCCGGGAGCGCCAGATTGTTCGTGAAGAAGAGGACGACGCCGCGCATGTGTTGATTACTGACGGTGAACAAGGTGACCATTAAGAACGAATACCCTTCCTGTGATTGATGATTTGTTCGACCAGCAGTGGCGAGATGTTTCTCCAAGATTGATCTGCGATCGGGCTATCATCAGTGCGAGTCGAGAGGTGGATGTCCCTAGATCGCATTCGACTGACGCATTATGAGTTCGTGGTCATGTCTTTGGTTGACCAATGCTCCGGCGGGATTCATGGATTTGATGAACCGAGTGTTCAAACCATTTTTGGACACGTGTGTGATAGTGTTCATTGATGATCTCTTGGTTTATTCTCGCTCAGAGCCGGAGCATGCGAGCATTTGAGCGATCTTGGCCGATAGCTTCCGACGCAGCTATACGCCAAGTTTTCCAAATGTGAGTTTTGGTTAGCTTCGTGGCTTTTTCGGGCATATTGTCGGGGTTGATGGAATTCGTGGATACGCCAAGATCGAAGCCAGACTTGGCCTAGACCTACTACTCCGGCAGAGGTTCGCAGCTTACGGCCTCGCGAGTTACTATCGCGGTTCGGAGAAGTTTGCTTCTATCTCGAACCATTGACTAGGCTGACTCGTAAGCGGCTAAGTTTCGATGGATGATGCTTGTGGAGCGGTTTCCATTCTTGAGAGACCGACGACCGCCTCGCTTCTTACTCTTCCGCAGGTCCGGATGGTTATGTCGTGTATTGTGATGCGCCGTATCGGGCTGGGATGTGTGTTGATGCAGGTGGTAGAGTTATAGGCACGATCCACACCAAGAAACACGAGAGAACTACCCCACCCATGATTTGAGTCGGCGGTGATTCACGCCAAGATCCGAGGCACTATTTGTATGGGTTCACGTGGATATTTATACGCACCACAAGAGCCTCCAAGATATCTTCACCGAAGGAGCTGAACTTACGGCGAGACGGTGGTTAGAGTTGCTTAAGGATTACGATGTTGATATCCTGTACCACCCAAGGCCAACGTGGCGTATGCCTAGTCGTAGGTCGATGGGAGCCTATCGATGTGCACAGAGAGAAGAGGCATGGTTCGTGATTTGCATCGCTTAGCGAGCCTTGGTGTCCGCTTGATTGATTCGATAGCAGGGTTAGAGTTCGTGAGGTTGCGAGTCTTACATCGTCGGCGAGAAGAGGCAATTCGAGGATCCGATTTTGATTCGTGATCGACGCGGCTCTTCGTGAGGAAGGGTCCTTGAGGTAGCACCATGGGGTGCTAAGATTTGAGGGCAGTTGTGTTCCGGATGTTTCAGACTTCGCGGCAGGTTCTAGGAGAAGCACACAAGCGCTGTTACTCTATCCATCCGGTCGACTAAGATGTACCACGACCTTCGACCGTGTATTGGTGGGATGGCTTGAAGAGGACGTTGCGAGTTTGTAGCTCGGTGCCCGTGTTGTCGCAGTGAAGATAGAGCACCGAGGCCCGTGGTTTGTTGCGCATTTATCGAGATCCCGACCGGAAGTGGGAGGTGATCAACATGGACTTTATCACGGGATTACCTCGCACTCAGGAAGCATGATTCTATTTGGGTTATCGCCGACAGTCGACGAAATCAGCCCACTTTCTTCCCGTCAGACGACTTTTTCTACCGAGGATTATGCGGACTTTACATCCGAGAGATCGCCGATCGCATGGAGTCCCTATTTCGATCATATCGCATGCAGGAGCCCGGTTACGCTAACTTTGGAGGTCTTTCCGTATGGTCTAGGACGCAGTGAGCCCGAGCATCGCATTCCATCCACAAACAGACGGACAGGCAGCGCACTATCCGCACTCGAGGATATGTCGCGAGCCCGTGTTATTGACTTCGATGGTAGGGAGGATCATTTGCCTCTGTTGAGTTGCGTACAATAATAGCTACCACTCCAAGATTCGATGGCGCCTTATGAGGCCTTGTATGAGAGGAAGTGCGATCGCCTATAGGCTGGTTTGATGGGTGAGGTGCTAGTGGGACCAGATTTGCAGCAGAAAGTGGATAAGGTAAAGCTTATCCAGAGCGATCGATACCGTAGTCGAAGTCATATGCAGATCATCGCCGCGGCATCTAGAGTTCGAGGTTGATGATTGCGTTTTCTGAAGGTGTCACCCATGAAGCGGTGTGATGAGATTCGGAGAAGGGAAACTCACCAAGGTACATCGGGCCCTATCGATTGTCCACGTGGTAGGCAAGGTTGCCTACGAGTTGGATCTGCCGTCCGATCCGGAGGCGGTGCATCCGTGTTTCATGTTTCTATCTTTGAGGAGATGTATCGGGATCCATCTAGGGTACACCCGATTGACGATGTCCAGTGATCGAGGGGTTATCGTATGAGGAGATTCCCATAGCGATAATCGATCGTCGGAGTTAGCGTCTGACTAAGGACGTGGCTTCCGCTGTCTTGTGGCGGAACGAGCTCAGGGAGGAGATGACGTGGGAAGCTGAGGAGGACATGAGGCAGAAGTATCCTCACCTATTCCCCACACCTCCAGGTAATTCACTTTCCTACTTGTAAATTTTCATTGTCATATATGCCTAAGTGTTGTTTTTGTGGCCGTATGTGGCATTTGCAAACTGTTTAAGTTATGAAGAACCTTATCGTTAACTGTCTTGGGAAGGAACATTCGGGACGAATGTTTCTAAGGAGGGGAGAATGTTATACCCCGTATTTCCAAAGTATGTACGTGAGGGCGTACGTACGAAAGTTTAGCCTTAAAGTTTAGGCCTAGGACGTTTTTTTTGGGCACAACTCACACAAAGAATCGTTTTCCGACGAAACGTTTTACAAGACTCGCGTAGGGTAAATTCCGGCTATGTCATTTCTAATTTTTGCGGATTTTTCCGAGAGACGAAACATTTTGGACCAACGAGAGGGCGACACTTGTCACCCTCTCATTGATGGACGTGGGCGGCAATAGGGCCGAATGGATGGGCATGGAGTTGGTAGGATATTTGTGTAGTGGATGGATAAGGACACTTGCCTAAATCCTCACCCTACACTTGCCTTGCACTTGGCATCATCTTGGCCATTGGTTGGCCATGGCTTGACCTATAAATACCCCCCTTAAGATGAAGAGTTCTTCATCCACAAATCTTTCTCCAAGTCTTGAAAATCCTCCCCTCTCCCTTGTGAGCCTTTTCGCCCAAGCCTTCTCCCCTCGAGTGAAGCTTAGCCAAGCAACCCTCTAGCCTAGCGAACCTACCCCCTCCCCTTGGTAGAAAAGTTGTCTTCCAAGTGTAGTTACTATACCAAAATACCCTAGCCCAAATCCCGTATAGTATTTAGTAGAAGTTGTTGGAAACTTCTAAGGGTTCTTGAGCTATCTGAGCGCATAAATTAGAGCTAAACCTCGCTCAGATCGACGCTTACTTGGATAATATTGGGCTTATCGAGGTAAATAAACTTATCCTTCTTTTGTAATTAGAGAATACATACCGTAGAAGTATAGGAATAAGTATAAATACTTAGAAGGATATTACATAATAGAATTGAATGTTATCACAATGATCAGTATAGCTTACCTGCAGGGAAGTCTTTGCCAAATTTCCATAGAATAGAGAACCCTCTGCTAGAGCTTTATACAAGATCTAGACGCGTTGATAGACGTATTTGATGATATAGGTCGATACTCTGCGCGACATATTCAACTTGGCGGTGGTTTTCGAGAAGGTATGTGATTCTTCCTATACTCTTAAGCATGATATATTTTAAAGTATATATAGTACTATAGACGATACGTGTTAACCGGACGTACTTTACGGCAATTTCTTTTGACTTAAGCCTGAATAATAAGAATCTTGAAGTATTTCAAAAAGAATATTGAATCATTTTTAACAGAAGAGTAATATCTGGTTTTTAAACAAAAAGCTTAAGAGTTATACTAGCTTTATGGGAAGTTAGGTATAACAACTTAAGAAAGATAAAAGGAACTGTTTACTTGTTTGTTTATAAAAGCCTTGTATTGATTTCTGCTAAGTGTAGTAAGATTGTTTGATAAGTAGACATATTATGATGCTACATGTGTTAGTGTCTTGAAATGTTGTGAAAGGGGGTCATTAACTTTTGCTGCTTACGTTGCTAAACGGTAAGTCCGTTATCGTTATTATATCACCTACCCTCGACTTGTTATACCGAGGGCTTGCCACCTTGATGCGTCTATACGGCCTATGCAGTCTATGTGACTATGCGAGTCGCGGGAGTTCCGTGATTGATCATTCCGGTGTTTTATCCGACGCGGATGCCCTATGCGATGCGTGACTACGCGTCTATTGAGACTATGCGGACTGCGGAGTCGTGAGAGTACCGGTTAGCTACCCCGATGCGAGGAATACCTCACGCGGTGTGTGTGACCTATGCGGACTGCGGAAGTCCAGGATTAGGCACGCAGAATGATACTATGGGCGATTGGCCTTGCTTCGATCATTCGCGGCCTAGAAAAGACCTGTTACAGTTTTCCTATTACTGTTCTTGTTTGTGATATGGCACTACGTGCAATTGAACTGATTGTATTTGCAAAATGGTTCTAAATACTTTGATTTCATTTAAGTACTTTACAGTTTCACATACTTGGTACCTGTTGTACTGACCTCCTTCGGGGGGCTGCGTTCATGCCGCAGGTAAGGGCAAGCAGGTGCTAGATCCACATCCTTAGGATCTTTGCTTTGGTGTCGGGAGCTCCATCTTCTCCGGAGGCTCTACTTTTTGGGTATGATCTCCCTGTATTGTAGATAGTTTTGTACATTCAGGGTATGGCGGGGCCCTGTCCCGCCATAGTGGTTTACTTCTTTAGAGGTCTGTAGTCCTATTGTACAGTTGGGATGTAACTGCAAAACTTGGGTTATATATATATGCCGAAAGGCAAGCTTTTCATCAGATAAACTGTTTCTATTTTTATAATGTTTCCTGTCTTGTTTTATATTCCGCTGATTTCTCTGATATATGACTACTTGGGTGCCCGGGTAAGGCACCAGTCACGGGCCCCGGAACGGGTCGTGACATCTGTAGTCCTATTGTAAAGTTGGGATGTAACTACAAAACTTGATGTTTATATATATATGCCGAAAGGCGACATTTTCTCACATAAAACTGTGTCTCATTTTACAACTGTTTCATGTCTTGTTTTTATATTCCGCTGATTACTCTGATGTATGACTACTTGGGTGCCCGGGTAAGGCACCAGTCACGGGCCCCGGAACGGGTCGTGACAAAGAGGTGAGTGATGTAATACTAGCATAACAGCTTATCGTTAAACAACATAAGCACAGATAAGAATAACCTCTTTATACAAACGTTACAAGATACTAACACACATAGCATCACAATATGTCTACTCATCAAACCATCTTTTTATACTTTCCAGAAATCAATACAAGTCTTTCCCAAACACATAAGTAAACTGTTCCTTTTATCATTCTTAAGTCGTTATACTTAACTTCCCATAAAGCTAGTATAACTCTTAAGCTTCTTGTTTTAAAAACAATTATTCTTCTTCTTTCAAAACTGAGTTATAATTCTTTTAAAAGACTTCAAGATCTTTATTATTCAGGCTTAAGTCAAAAGACATTGCCGTACAACTACGTTCAGTTAACACACGTACGTCTACCGTACTATATATATACTTTAAAATATCATGCTCAAGAGTATAGGAAGAATCACATACCTTCTCGGCGAAATCCACCTGCCAAGTCGAATATGTCGCGCGCAGAGTATCAACCTATAATAGTCAAATACGTCTATCAACGTCTAGACTATTCTGTAGGATAATCTAAGCAGAGGGTTCTCTATTCTACGGAAAATTGGGCAGCACTACCCTACCCGGTAAGCTATACAAGTCTACTGTAAATACAGTCCTATGTAAGTACAGTTCAATCTTCTTTACATGTTCTGAGGTGATTATAGTTCAATTCTCTTCTATGATCTCCTTCTAAGTATCTTATACTTAATTCTTATACTACAACAGTATGCAATTCCCAATTACAATAGAAGGATAAGATTATTTACCTCGATAAGCCCAATATTATCCAAGATATAAGTCGATCCTGAGCGAGGTTTAGCTCCTAGTCTGAACGCTCCAAAAGCTCCAAGAAACCCTTAGAACTTCTACTAACTACTTCAACCAACAATGAAGTTTCTCTTAGGGTTTCGTTTAGTGACTATAGGAATATACGGTAGTATTTTCCGGACTCTACGTATAGAGGTAACTTTGGAAATACTAAAGGATATACGGCTAGGGTATTTGAGGATAGTGACAACACTTGGAGAGTATTTCTAACAAGGGGGGAGGGGTAGGTCTCGGCTAGAACACCACCAAGGGGGAGGGGGTGGTTTCGGCAAAAGCCTTTTCAAGAGGGAAGGGGGAGGCTTGGACGAACACAACACAAAGGGAGGGAGGGATTTTAGACTTGGAAAGTTTGATTTGTGGATGAAGAACTCTTCATCAAGGGGGGGGGGGTATTTATAGGGCTTTTAAGGGCTAGGATGAGGGCAAGTGGAGGGCAAGTGGATGGTGGGGATTTGCACAAGTGCACCCTAACCTACTCCACAAATCCCTCACAAAACATTGACCCAAGTTTTAAGCCCCAATTTCATGCCAACCGTGGCCCTCCTTTTGCCGTCCAATGAGGGTGACAAGTGTCACCCTCTCGTTGGTCCAAAATATTTTGTCTCTCGGAAAAATCCGCAAAAATTAGAAATGACATAGCCGTAATTTTCCCGTCGCAAGTTTTGTAAAACGTTTCGTCGGAAAACGATTTTTTTAGTGAGTTGTGCCCAAATTCGTCCATAGTGCCTAACTAAGGCTAAACTTTTGTACGTACGCCCTCACGTACATACTCTGGAAATACGGGGTATAACATTCTCCCCTCCTTAAAAACATTCGTCCCGAATGTTCCTTCCCAAGACAGATAACGATAAAGTTCTTCATAACTTAAACAGTTTGCAAATGCCACACATGGCCACAATACAACACTCAAACAGATATGACAATGAAATTTACAAGTAGGAAAGTGAGTTACCTGGAGGTGTGGGGAATAGGTGAGGATACTTCTGCCTCATGTCATCCTCAGCTTCCCACGTCATCTCCTCCCTGAGCTCGTTCCGCCACAAGACTTTGACGGAAGCCACGTCCTTGGTCCGCAGACGCCTAACCTGACGATCGATTATCGCTATGGAAATCTCCTCATACGATAAACCCTCGGTCACCTGGACATCGTCAATCGGATGCACTCTAGATGGATCCCCGATACATCTCCTCAGCATAGAAACATGAAACACCGGATGCACCGCTTCCGGACGGACGACAGATCCAACTCATAGGCAACCTTGCCTACCTCGCGGACACCGATATGGCCCAATGTACCTGGCCGAAGTTTCCTTTCTTCCCGAATCTCATCACACCCTTCATGGGTGACACCTTCAGAAAACCCAATCATCAACCTCGAACTCCGGATGCCGACGACGATGATCTGATATGACTTCGCCGACTCGAGCCGCCAAGAATCGCCCTGGATAAGCTTCACCTTATCCATCGCCGCTGCACCAAAATCGTCCCACTAATCGCACTCGCCTACATCAAACCAGCCTATCGGCGATCTGCACTTCCTCCCATACAAGGCCTCATAAGGCGCCATCTCGAATCTGGAGTGGTAGCTATTATTATACGCAAACTCAACTAGAGGCAAATGATCCTCCCACTACTCGGTCAATAACACAAAGCTCGCAAAGATATCCTCAAGAGTTCGATAGTGCGCCCGCCGTCCGCTCTGCTCATGGATGGAATGCAAGATCGCTTACTGCGTCCCTAAACCCTTTCGGAAAGACCTCCGTGTTATCCAGAACCGGGCTCCTGCCGATATGATCGAAATAGGGACTCCATGCACCGACGATCTCTCTGATATAAAGTCCGCATAAACCTCAACCAAAAAGTCGTCCCGATCGGAAGAAAGTGGGCTGATTTCACACCGTCGACGATAACCCAAATAGAATCGCGTTTCCTGAGTGCGAGGTAATCCTGTGATAAAGTCCATGTTGATCACCTCCCACTTCCGTGTCGAGATCTCTATCGTCCGCAACAAACCACCGTGCCTCGGTGCTCTACCTTCACCGCCGACAACACGCACCGAGCTACAAACTCGCAACGCCCTCTTCAAGCCATCCCACCAATACACGATCCGGTGTCGTGGTACATCTTGGTCGACCCGGATGGATAGAGTAACGCCGCGCCTGTGTGCTTCCCTAGAACTCCGCCAAAATCTCAAACATCCGAACACACAACTCGCTTAAACCTTAGCACCCCATCGTGCTACCTCGTGCGACCCTTCCTCACGAAGAGCCGTATCACGATACCGAATCAAAACCGGATCCTCAAATCGTTGCCTCTTCACCTCCTCGACGATGGAAGACTCGACAACCTCTCGAACTCGAACCCTCTCGCTATCGTAATCAATCAAACGGACACCAAGGCTCGCTAATCGATGCAAATCACGAACCATGCCTCTTCTCTCTAGTCGCACATCCGATAGGCTCCCATCGACCTACGACTAAGAGCATCCGCCACAACATTGGCCTTCCCCGTGGTACAGATATCAACATCGTAATCCTTAAGCAACTCTAACCACCGCTCGCCGTAAGTTCAGCTCCTCTCGGCCGAAGATATACCGAGGCTCTTGTGGTGCAGTATAAATATCCACGTGAACCCCATACAAATAGTGCCTCCAGATCTTCAAAGCGTGAATCACCGCCGCCAACTCTAAATCACGCGGGTAGTTCCTCTCGTGTTTCTTAAGTCGCCGATACGCACTTATAACTCTACCCCGCTGCATCAACACACATCCCAGCCCGATACCGACGATCACAATACACGACATAACCATCCGACCTCCGGAAGAGTAAGAACGGGGCGGTCGCCGCCTCTCTTTCAAGAATCGAAACCCCGCCACAAGCATCGCCCATCAAACTTAGCCGCTTCTAAGTCACCTAGTCAATGGTGCGAGATAGAAGCAAACTTCCACGAACCGCCGATAGTAACTGCAAGGCCCGTAAAATCGCGCACTGCCTGAGTAAGAGGTCTAGGCCAAGTCCTCGATCGCCTCGATCTTGGCCGATCCACCGAATACCATCTACCGACATTATGCCCAAGAAAAGCCACCGAAGCCAACCAAAACTCGCATTTGGAAAACTTGGTGTATAATCGCTGGTCTCGAGAATCACAAGACAGCCTCAAATGCTCCGCATGCCTCGCCTCAACGAGAATAAACCAAGATATCATCAATGAACACTATCACAAACGTGTCCAAAATGGTTTGAACACTCGGTTCATCAAATCCATGAATACCGCACGAGCATCGTCAACCCGAAAGACATAACCTTGAACTCATAGTGCGCACGTCCTAATGCGATCAGGGACATCCGCCTCGACTGCACTGATGATAGCCCGATCGCAGATCAATCTTGGAGAAACATCTCGCCCGCAATCGATCGAACAAATCATCAATCTCGGGAAGGGGTATCTGTTTAATGGTCACCTTGTTCACCGTCAGAATCAACACGCACGCTGCGCCCCGCTCTTCTTCTTCTTACGAACAATACCGCGCTCCCGGAGAAACACTAGGCTCGATGAAGCCCTTCTCCAAGAAATCTCTCACCGTCCTTCAACTCTCTCAACTCGGCAGTGCCATTCTCGTATGGCGGAATGGAAATAAGCCGAGTGTCCGCAAAGACATCGATACAAAACTCTATCTCCTCTCGTGAGGATACCCGAGGTCATCCGAAACACATCCGGGAACTCTCGACTATCGAATCGATCGAAAATCTGGTACCGCACCTCGTGATCAAACACCGAATGAGATGGTAGATATACCCCTTCGCACCATCTTCATAGCCTTGAGGTAGGAAATAAACCTACCTCTACGATACATGTTTCCTCCCACTCAACAACCGGCCTCAGAAACTGGAACCGCACTACTCTCTCCTCAGCCTATATTGGCGTAGCAAAAAGCTAGCCAATCCATACCCATGATCACGTCGAAATCAGTCATATCCAACTCTATCAAGTCGGCTAGGGTCTGACGACTGTATATGGTCACTGGACAAGCCTTATATATCTGCCGAGCTACCACCGAATCACCCACTGGCGTAGCTACCTCGAAAGGGTCTATGGACTCAGGCTCTATCCCTATCCTACTACCAATAAGGGGAGATATATAGACAGTAGAACCGGATCTATCAAGGCATACACATCAAATCCGAACCGATAAGGTACCGTGACGACATCGGTGAGGCCTCCGATCCTGCCACCGAAAGGCATAAATGCGGTTCGAGGACCGCTAGAATCGAGACCCGCGCCACGACCTCGCCGCGACTGGCCGCCCATGAGTACCTTGCCCCGGGCGAGTAAATCGTAGGAGATGAAGACCCGTGAAAGAACTCGCAGGTGACCCTACCATCTGCTACGCCGCCGGTGACAAGGTTCCGCAAAGTGACCTCTGCCGCCACAATCGTAACAAACTCCCATAGCGCATTCACACTTCCCGTAATGGGATCTACCGCATCGCCACACCGGCGGGGGTGGTCCCGATCGGTCCGCACTCTGCTACTCGACGCGTCAAGTCCCGGGCCCCGTCTGTCCTCAAGACGGTGCGAGTGCTCAGCCGGGCCGTGGTGCAAATCTAGGCGCCGAGGCCGCCCACCCCGAGAGCTACCAAAAGACCTGCCGTCTGGCCTTCTTCCTGCCGCTGCTGGCCAACCCGTCGGCCTCTACGCTCCTCGCATCCAAGTGCATGAGCCTGCATGCGGGTAATGTCCATACCCGGCTGAAGAGAATCACCCGCACAAGACTCGGCCATATAATCATCTAGCCGGTGGCGTGGCGGTGCACCCTATCCTCCATATCGCTACCAACGGGACATATCGAGCCAATGAATCGAACTCAACGTTGTACTCGATCAGGCGCCTCTCTCTGCCTCAAAGAATAAAATCATCGCCGCGTTCTCCTCATCTGTGGAGGCAAGAAGTGAGTGAGAAAGCCTCCTAGAACTCGCCCCAGTAGGCCGGGACGCGTGCTCTCCCCGAGATAACTCCCACGAATCAAACCAATCGACTGCGGTATCACGCAGCCTATGTGAGCTGAAGACCACGGACTCGGTCTCTGAAGCCTTGATCACCCGCATGATCCTCTGTAACTGACGGATAAACTCCTGCGGATCATCCTCAGGCCTCGACCCGTAGAACTCGCGGCTACAACTGAAAATCCCGTAGCCTCAAACTGCTCGATCTCGGGTGAACCACGGCATTCTGAACTGAATCGCTGCATCCACTTATCTCATGTTCGCCACGATCTCGCCGAATCGGGCCATCTCCTTGTAACCCATCTCATCTGCTCCAGCTGAGGGATCGGAGTGCAGTATCGTGGTCTCATCAGCCACGGCTGCGGCTCTAAACCCTGCTGGGGCCGGTGGCGTCGTGGAACTCGCCGTCTCGGGTATAGACTGGGCCTGAGCCCTCGTGACTCTTGGTGTCATACTAGCAGCTCCGCCGCTGCCCTTGCCATCGGGCGGGTTGCCTTACGCGAGGCATAATTCTGAGAAAGGAATACGTTAGAGGGTCCAACTTATAACACGACTCTAAGGCACGATCTCGAGTGAGAAGAATGGAAACCAATCCTAAATATCCTATAGCCTCTCGATTATTGGTGGTGCACAACACACCGATAATCGACTCATCGATACGGTGCAGAGACACTTTCTGAGGATTAACTGCTCTGATACCACTTTTGTCACGACCCGTTTCGGGGCCCGTGACTGGTGCCTTACCCGGGCACCCAAGTAGTCATACATCAGAGAAAAATAAGCGGAATATAAAAACAAGACATGAAACAATGTAAATTGAGACACAGTTTATATGAGAAAAGTCGCCTTTCGGCATAATATATATAAACCAAAATCGCGCTACATCCCAACTGCATAATAGACTACTGCACTCTAAGGAAATAAACAACTATGGCGACGGGCCCGCCATACCCTGACTGTACAAAACTATCTACAACAGGGAGATCATACCCAAAAGTCGAGCCTCCGGAGAAGATGGAGCTCCTGACACCAACGCAAAAGATCCTAAGGATCCGGATCTAGCACCTGCTTGCCCTTACCTGCGGCATGAACGCAGGCAAGGAGGTCAAGACAACAGTACCAAGTATGTGAAATCAGAAGTACTTAAATGAAATCATATCATTTTAAAACCAATTTTTCAAATATGCGAAACAACCAATGTAACCGCACATAGTGCCACATCAAAAACAAGAGTAATAAATGTAAATCGTAATGTGTCTTTTCTAGCCGCGAATGATCGAAGCAAGGCCAATCGCCCATAGTATCATTATGCAAGCCTAATCCTGGACTCCCGTAGTCCGCATAGGCCACTCACATAGGCCCGCATGAGGTATTCCCCGCATCGAGGGTAGCTACTCCTCGGCATCGTCCTGGACTCGTAGTCCGCATGGCCACATAGACCGCATGAGGTATAACCCCGCACACTAACCTGGAACTCTCGTAGCTCCGCATAGGTCCCCTGGACCCGCATGAGGTATTCTCGAATCATGGTCCCAGACCGCCTGAGATATACCCCGCATCGGAGGGCAGCTTAACCCCCGGTATCATGTCAAGAGGTGAGTGATGTAATACTAGCATAACAGCTTATCGTTAAACAACATAAGCACAGATAAGAATAACCTCTTTATACAAACGTTACAAGATACTAACACACATAGCATCACAATATGTCTACTCATCAAACCATCTTTTTATACTTTCCAGAAATCAATACAAGTCTTTCCCAAACACATAAGTAAACTGTTCCTTTTATCATTCTTAAGTCGTTATACTTAACTTCCCATAAAGCTAGTATAACTCTTAAGCTTCTTGTTTTAAAAACAATTATTCTTCTTCTTTCAAAACTGAGTTATAATTCTTTTAAAAGACTTCAAGATCTTTATTATTTAGGCTTAAGTCAAAAGACATTTCCGTACAACTACGTTCAGTTAACACACGTACGTCTACCGTACTATATATATACTTTAAAATATCATGCTCAAGAGTATAGGAAGAATCACATACCTTCTCGGCGAAATCCACCTGCCAAGTCGAATATGTCGCGCGCAGAGTATCAACCTATAATAGTCAAATACGTCTATCAACGTCTAGACTATTCTGTAGGATAATCTAAGCAGAGGGTTCTCTATTCTACGGAAAATTGGGCAGCACTACCCTACCCGGTAAGCTATACAAGTCTACTGTAAATACAGTCCTATGTAAGTACAGTTCAATCTTCTTTACATGTTCTGAGGTGATTATAGTTCAATTCTCTTCTATGATCTCCTTCTAAGTATCTTATACTTAATTCTTATACTACAACAGTATGCAATTCCCAATTACAATAGAAGGATAAGATTATTTACCTCGATAAGCCCAATATTATCCAAGATATAAGTCGATCCTGAGCGAGGTTTAGCTCCTAGTCTGAACGCTCCAAAAGCTCCAAGAAACCCTTAGAAGTTGCTACACAACTTCTACTAACTACTTCAACCAACAATGAAGTTTCTCTTAGGGTTTCGTTTAGTGACTATAGGAATATACGGTAGTATTTTCCGGACTCTACGTATAGAGGTAACTTTGGAAATACTAAAGGATATACGGCTAGGGTATTTGAGGATAGTGACAACACTTGGAGAGTATTTCTACCAAGGGGGGGGGGGGGTAGGTCTCGGCTAGAACACCACCAAGGGGGAGGGGGTGGTTTCGGCAAAAGCCTTTTCAAGAGGGAAGGGGGAGGCTTGGACGAACACAACACAAAGGGAGGGAGGGATTTTAGACTTGGAAAGTTTGATTTGTGGATGAAGAACTCTTCATCAAGGGGGGGGGGGGGTATTTATAGGGCTTTTAAGGGCTAGGATGAGGGCAAGTGGAGGGCAAGTGGATGGTGGGGATTTGCACAAGTGCACCCTAACCTACTCCACAAATCCCTCACAAAGCATTGACCCAAGTTTTAAGCCCCAATTTCATGCCAACCGTGGCCCTTTTTTTTGCCGTCCAATGAGGGTGACAAGTGTCACCCTCTCGTTGGTTCAAAATATTTCGTCTCTCGGAAAAATCCGCAAAAATTAGAAATGACATAGCCGTAATTTTCCCGTCGCAAGTTTTGTAAAACGTTTCGTCGGAAAACGATTCTTTTAGTGAGTTGTGCCCAAATTCGTCCATAGTGCCTAACTAAGGCTAAACTTTTGTACGTACGCCCTCACGTACATACTCTGAAAATACGGGGTATAACACTCTTCCCCACGTAAAAGGACAGTTTTACGTATTATGGGGTTGCGTGTACCCATGTTGTTAGACGCAGGATATGAGACTGGTAGGGTCTTCGGTATCGTCATGCCATAGGTTACAGTTGTAGATAACCGTGGGAAAAGTGTTGTGTTGGGGAAATTAAGAACGACGTTCCAAGAAGTCGAGGAAGTGTCGTGAGGACAAAAATGCAGGTAGTACGCATATATGAAACTGTACGATTATGAATCAAGATAGAAATACTTTCGCTGATAATAAGCCTAAGGTAAGGATATGGCCAGAATGATAAATGAAAATACGACTATGGTTATGTAAGTTGCACGAGGTATGACTACCCCAGACTAGTGTAAAGACCATTAGTAAATAATGGGAAGTAAGAACATTTCGAGGAAATGTGGTAAACCTAGCTATAGGCTCTACAAACTGGGAAAGGAAAAATCGGGTTACTACTTTACAAGATCAAGGAAATTCCCCCCCCCCTAGATTGTGATTGATAGGAAGTCTTAGCCAGGAGGCAAGCAAAATGATCAAATCTAAGTTAGTGACCAAGTTTGGTTGCAACAGAGAAAGGCTTTCAGTTATTGGAAGATAAGTTGACCACGACTACAGTTCTAACCCCTCCTGTGAGACTAGAGGGTTAGGTTTTTATGATAACACGTTGGGTGTTGGGCTAGGTTGTGTGCTGACACAACCCGATAAGGATAGAGCCTATGTTTTTCCCGGTAGTTAGGGAAGCAGGAAAGGAAATTACGCCACTCACGATTTAGAGCTGGCGGCAGTTAAATCATGCCTTGAAGATTTGGGGGCATGACGTATATACAGACTTCAAGTGGATATTTGTGCAGACCATAAAAGCTTCCGGTATATCTGCAGACTGAGGCAGTAGAATTTGCGACAGCGATGGTGGTTAGAGTTACTCAAGGATTGTGATATTGATATCCTATACCATCCGGGGAAAGCCAAGACAGTTACATATACTCTTTGTCGTGGATCTAAGGGTAGTCTGCCAGATGGGAAGCCAGATAGACAGGACGTGGTCCGTGAGATTCATCAGCTACCGAGCCGAGGGGTTCGATTATTTGTTTCCAAGGTTAATGAAATTTAGATCCGAGAGGTTGCCGAGTCTTCCGTCGTTGAGGAGGTAAAAAGGCGACAATATGAGGATCTAGTGATAATACGGTATCGAGATACGGCTTTCCGAGAAGAGAAGAGCCTGTTTGAGTAGCACCGGATGGGGTGCTGTGATATGAGGATAGATTGTGTGTACCCGGCCGCAGACTAGTCACAGTTTTAGGGGAGGCATACAGTGCTTATTGTTCTAATTGTTCGGGGTCGACTAAGTTGTGTCGTGACCTCAGATGTATGTATGGGTAAGATGACCGGAAAAGGGACATAGCGGAGTTTACTGCTTAGTGTCCGAGTTAGTAGCAGGTCATGGTTGAGCACCAGAAGCCCAGTGGGCTATTGCAGGCGATTGAAATCCCAACCTAGATATGAGAGGTATTTAATATGGATCTTGTTACAGGGTGGCATCGTACTCATAAAGTGCGACTCCCTGGGGGTCATGGTAAATGGGCTGGCAAAACCAGTCGTGTTCTTCCGGTTAGGATCACTTACTCGGCTGAGGATTATGCTAGCTTTTATAGCAGAGAGATTGTGAGACTGCACGGGGTTCCTACGTTTATGATGTCGCATGACGAGCTCGATTCATGATAACTTCTGGAGGTTTTTCAGAAGGGTTTTAGGGACACAGGTGAGTCTCAGTGTTGCATTACACCCTCAGACCGACGGACAGGCAGAGGGTTAATTGCCTCTTGTTATGTTACGTACGATAACAGATACCCTTCCAGTATTCAGATGACCCTGTATGAGGCCTTGTATGTAAGAAAGTGTAGATCGCCGGTTGGATGGTTCGACATAGGCGAGGTTCAGTTATTTGGTCTAGACTCGATTCAGCAGGCTGTGGATAAGGCGAAGCTTATCCGGAAAAGATTATTAGTAAGCTTAGAGTCGTGGCGTTATGCGAATGTCGACGTTGACACATGGGGGTTCAGGTTGACATTTTTGTACGAGCATTGTTATGTGGCCACGTGTGGCATTATTGGTATGTAGGGGTTGTAAGGAGACGTTATGGCTATCTTTAAGTTTGACTCCCAGAAGAACATTCGGGGACGAATGTTTCTAAGGGGGGAAGAATGTTACACCCCGGAAATTTCCAGGATAGGTTTATAAGAACGTACGTAAGAACTCAAATGTTAAGATTTGAGACGAGTAAAAATTTATCGGAATTTTGGAATTTGTCGGAAAACGAAATATTGCGACGAACGGGAGGGCGACACGTGTCACCCCCCCTTAATGGCCTTGGACGAAAATGACATGGAGGAAATGGTCATTTGACCATAATTTAAAAGACCAAGTCTTGCAAAGACAATTAGCTTGACATTGTTGACTAAGTCAAATGCCACTTGGCTTGATCCTTGTGAAATGCATCCAAACCACCCATTTGTTCTAATCTTGACCCTCCATTTATTTATATAAGCTTACTAGTGCAAGACAAGGCTTAACACTTAGCAAATTTTCAAGAAAAACTTGATGGAAACTTGAGGAAGCTCTCGGCCAAGGCTAGGGTTTCAAGGAAAAAATTTCAATTGTTGTCCAATAATCCCCCCACTTTAAACCAAGGTACCTAAGGGTATTGTAAGTGTATCTCAATAGAAAGATCCCGGAAAAATGGTGTTTTCGTATTAGTCGCAAGGCGGAAGCTAAAGGAGTTCTTCAACTTTGAAGTTGGAACTTGAAGATAAGTTCTTCATAAGTTTCTAAGGGTTGCTTGGAATGGATTGGAATGTCTAAAAGAGGAGCTAAAGTTGCTAAGGATCGACTTGTAAACTTGGATCATATTTGGGCTAAATGAGGTATAATCTTCGTCTTACTTTTGTAATTGAAGGTTCCATGTTATTATAAGTTAGAGTTGATCATGTGATATGTGTTATGAAGTTTGATAAGTGTTATGGGAATTTGGAAGCTCAAATCCGAAAATGACATGTTAAGCCATTTGAAATTGAAATACAATTTGGTCGATAATTAGAATCGTCGCATGTTTACCTACTTGAGGATTGTAGTAGTTATAACCAATTGTGGCTAGATAACATGTTATATTAAACCACTTGGATTGAAAAGAAATTGGAAGAAGAATTGGTGTTGTTGCCCTAATTGCCGAATTGACATTGTAGTTTAGACTAGTTTGTTTTGTATTGTGGGGCGGAATTTTACATGTCTTGATTAAGCGTGTAATCCCCTATTGTTAACTACTTTGTTGGGCCTTAAATGTGGCGTGTTTGGTTATTGAATTCGGCCTTGAAAAAGGTGGCAAAGTATGTAGAAACAAAGGAAGTCTTTGTCCGATTTTCCGTAGAATTTAGTGACCTTGCACTTAGAATATTCTACGGTTGAAGTAAGAAGTTAATAGACGTATTATGGTCATTATAGGTTGACATACTACGTACGGTGAATTGGACTTAGCAAGTGGATTTAACCGAAGAGGTATGTGGAACTTTCTTATCTCTTGAGCATGAATAAGTTGTAAATGTATAGTACGGTAGACGTACAAGATTTTGACAATCTAGTCCATTTGATATCCTTGTCTTATTTTAAGAATGTTCAAGATGGTTGAGTTAGGGAATTAACTCACTTGTGTAAATATTAAGGATATCTTGGTTTTCAAAAGTTAAGAGACTTTAAGTATGTTGAAAGTATTTTTGATACTTGTTTTGTTGGAAAGTTTAAGTCCCTTGGTTATAAAGAAGGATGTAAGTTTCTAAGGTATAAAGCTAGTATAACGACTTTATGGGAAGTTGGTTATAATAGCTTTATGGAAGGTTAAAAAGAGTGATTTACTCTAAGTAATTTAAGTATGATAAATGACTTGAAATAATGAAAGGCAAATTGATTTAAAGGCATCAATTGCTTAAAGTTTTAAAAGAAAGAAGTCACTTGATTTAGAAGCCTATAATTTTATTTCTAAAAGGTATTGTGACTCGTCTTGAAAAGTAGTTATGACTTGATACTATGGTTATTAGTGTCTTGGAAGTTTTGTATGAAAAAGAGTTATTTTAAAAGAGTAGAAGTATGTAGTACTTTGGGTTAAATTCCCGGATTTTTATAAAAGACATGTTAGTGCCTTAAGTAAACTAAAATGAGAGTGTATGTGAACAAGAATAATAAGAAGTTAGGGGATTCTTAACTTGCTTATATATTGTGTGATAAGCCGGTAGTGCTTATGTTATGTATGATAGCCGGTTTTGTGCTAGTGGTATATTATTCATTTCGGGGTCATTCCCCGGGTTTGTGGCATTTGCATATTCCGTGGATTTGCTACCCACGATGCGAGGAATACCTCATGCGAGTCCGCAAGGGCTTATGCGGGTGAAATAGTCTCATGCGGGCCGATACAGCCTATGCGAAGAATAACTCATGCGAGTCCGTAAGGGCTTATGCGGGTGAAATAGTCCCATGCGAGGAATACCTCATGCGGGTCCACGCGACCTATGCGGGTGAAATAGTCCCAGGTGTAGGATTGCTTAATGATACTACGGGCGGGTGGTCCTTCTTTGATCGTGAGCTTCCTATTTTATATCGTAAGTATACTACTATTTACTCTCATTGTTAGTAAGGCAATCGTAATCGTTAATTGAGTTATCATACCGCTCCGCTTTATTATAGTCTTATGATTTCATTACAAGACTTTCGGGCCACATATTTGGTACATGTTGATCGACCTCTTCGGGCCGCGTTCACGCCGCAGTAGAGTACGTGCTTCGATCCTCGCTCTTAGGATCACTGTTCAGCTGTTGAGAAGCCTCTTTATTCTGGAGGCTTATCCCTGGTATGGTCGGTTGTTGTACATTCAGGGGTATGGCAGGGCCCTGTCCCGCCAGAGTTGTTATTCTTAGAGGTCTGTAGTCACATTTGTGAATTGAGTTGTAAGAAAAAAAAATGTACTGTTTTATTTGTATGGTTTACGAAAGGTGGCCTTATCGGCTAGCCTGTTGTTATTTTATGTTTAAGCTTTTAACAGTTGTGTATGTTCCGCTGCTATTCTCTGATGTATATAAAGGGTGCCGTGTAGGGCACCGGGCCATGCCCGGTCGGGTCGTGACAAAACCTACATTACAAGCCCATGACAAGCCCTACATGATCTTATACTGAGGGTTCTCACATTAGTGGATACTTACTTGATGGCCAAGCCTATGGTATCACAATTGTATGTATTGAACATCCTTTTGAGTGTGAGCGTACTTCTCTAAACGTCCCAAAATTCAAAATACTGGAATATATGTGAGAAATGAGACTTTCTTCAGTGAGGGCATTTGAAACGCGAGATTACGTGTAGTTCGAAATCTTGGCTGCAAGCAAGTGTATCGGTACTTAGGTGTCTGAGGTACCATTTGAAACTATAGGAATTACCCAGAAGTCAGTCTAGGTTAGACTGGAAGTAAATAACGGAATTCCTACGCACAATACTAATTGTTGGTATCAACTGAAGTCAGAACGTGATGCTGTCTTTCCACTTTTCAGGAAAAAAAATACATATGTAAAAAAAAACATATTCTTTGCATCATGAACTACGTCTTGACCTGATTACCTCGATGAGATACGTAGGCGGCCACATTGGCTTCGGTCCACACTGTTTGAAAACCCATAAAAATCATTTTTTGCATCACGAACTACGTCATGACCTGATTCCCTTATGAGGATTCGTAGGCGGCCTAAGTCGGCTTCGGTCACACCATTAGAAATCTTCTCATTGGCTCGCGTGCGACAGAATGCATTTGATTATTCCGAAAAGAGATATGAGCAATTTCCGCCAGGGTTAAGTCCGTGCAGAGACTAACATTCAGCAAGCATTCGCAGCATCCAGCAAGTCCGTGCAGGGACTACATCAGCAATCAGCAATCAACAACATTCAGCAAGCATTCGCAGCATCCAGTAAGTCCGCGCAGAGACTACATCAGCAATCGCAGCATTCAGCAAGCATTCGCAGCATCCAGCAAGCCCGCACAGAGAATTCAGCAAGCATTCGCAGCATCCAGTAAGTCCGCACAGAGATTGCATCAGCACTCGCAACATTCACAACATTCAACACGTTTGTGCAAAGATGAAACCTCAGCATTTGCAGCATCACATCAATACAACCGCCATCACGTTTTACAGGATAACATTTCTACTCATATAATTACATTGCTTATAAATTCATGCGTTATAATTTTTTGCCTTAACAGTTATGCACTAACTTTTTGCTTAAGTCTGAGCATGCAAGCGTCAAGAGCTAAAGCTACAAAGTCGACGCGAATCAACCACTCCTTTCCTAAAACTCACAAGTTTTCTTCGAGTGCAAGATCTTCATATCAGCAAAGGCGGGAGCACAACAATAAGCCCATGCGGGTTACAAACGCACAACGTCTATGCAAGAACGTTATCTCAATCCAGGCGATTCACAAAACATGTACGTCCATTAAACAACACCATTTCATTGTAAGCCTATGCAACGGCTTCACCTATGCTTCGTCTATACAACGACGAGTATATGCATCGCGTCCATGCAACGACGCCATACTTTCTAAGCCTATGCAACGGCTTCATCTATGTTTCGTCTATGAAACGACGAGCATCTGTATTGCGTCTATGCAACGACGCCATCTCATGTAAGCCTATGCAACGGCTTCATCTATATTTCGTCTATGCAACGACGAGCATCTGCATCGCGTCTATGCAACAACGACATCTCATGTAAGCCTATGCAACGACTTTATCTGTGTTTCGTCTATGCAACGACGAGCATCTGCATCGCGTCTATGCAACGACGTCATTTCATGTAAGCCTATGCAACAGCTTCATCTGTGTTTCGTCTATGCAACGACGAACATCTACATCGCGTCTATACAATGACGTCATTTCATGTAAGCCTATGCAATGACTTCATCTGTGTTTCGTCTATGCAACGACGAGCATCTGCATCGCGTCTATGCAACGACGACATCTCATGTAAGCCTATTCAATGGCTTCATCTGTGTTTCGTCTATGTAACGATGAGTATCTGCATCGTGTCTATGCAACGACGACATTTCATGTAAGCCTATGCAACGGCTTCATCTGTGTTTCGTCTATGCAACGACGAGCATCTGCATTGCGTCTATGCAACGACACCATTTCATGTAAGTCTATGCAACGACTTCATCTGTGTTTTGTCTATGCAACGACGAGCATCTGCATCGCGTCTATGAAACGACGTCATTTCATGTAAGCCTATGCAACGACTTCATCTGTGTTTCGTCTATGCAACGACGAACATCTGCATCGCGTCTATGCAACTGCGTCATTTCACGTAAGCCCGTGCAACGACTTCATCTATGTTTCGTCTATGCAACGATGAACATCTGCATCGCATCTATGCAACGACGTCATTTCATGTAAGCGTATGCAACGGCTTCATCTGTGTTTCGTCTATGCAACGACGCCATTTCACGTAAGCCCGTGCAATGGCTTCACCTGTGTTTTGTCTATGCAACGATGAATATCTGCATCGCGTCTATGCAACGACGTCATTTCATGTAAGCCCATGCAACGACTTTATCTATGTTTCTTCTATGCAACGACGAACATCTGCATCGCGTCCATGCAATGACGCCATCAACAAACACCATGTCTGTTACAGCACCATATCACCTGTAACCTAGTGTCAATCATAATTCGACACTGGGACAAATTTTGAATCCGCATCGGCATTGTCTTTAATTTTGCAAAGATCACAAATTTCAAAGGTCATCATGATTCGACATCGGGACAATTTTTGAATCGGCTTCACCGCTTTTATTTTCTAGCATCGCAGCAACCCAGTGTCCTCATAATTCGACACTGGGACAAATTTTAAATTCGCATCAGTTTTGTCATTTATTTATGGGCATCACAGCGACCCAATATCATCATAATTCGACACTAGGACAAAATTTTGAATTTGCATCAGCTTTTGTCCATTCTTTTTCTTGATCTTTGTTTTAATTCTGATGATGGGAATAAAATTGGCTACAAGTCAACGTCTTTATCCGAAAACTCTTTCATCATCTTTGGTCAAAAAGGGACAAGCTGTTGACACCCAATTTTGACCCATCTTTTAGTCGTTTCTTGCAATTTTATGCATTTTAGGACACCGCATTTTAATCACCATTTTTTGGCATTTTTGTATATTTTTTACCTAACATTCTATGTTGTTTATTTTTTGTAAATTGGCATCATGTTTTTACTTTAATTAGGTATTAAACATTTTCAAATATTATGTTATTATTGTTGCGCGGTCATTTTATTTTACTAATTTTGCATCTCTTTAAATAATTAATTGACATCCCGTCTTTACTTTTAAATAGGCCTTAAATATTTGTTAATATTGCATTTTTATTATTATTGCATCGGCATTTGCATTTTAATAATTTTACATCTTTTTAAATAATTTTTTCTTTTAAAAAAATAAACCCGTTTTGCATTTTTGTCAAGTCAGTCCAGTCCGAGGCACAACCTGGATCAGTCCAATCCGCCGGAAACCAAAGCCCAAACTGAGACCCAAAAATGAAGCCATGTACACCTTTCATCTTTTCCCTCTAATACCCAATACCCAAAACTCTAAACCTAAATACCCCCATAAATAAAAACCTTACCCCCCCATTACAAGACCCTCAACCGCCCACAGAACACTATCAACAGCCGCACAAAATGAGTAGCAGCCCTTCTTGTTTTTGTAAAAAAACCCTCCCCTTCTCCCTTAGCCCGTCGACACCCCACTGTTCGAACCGTCCACTGCTTGTCGATGAACCATTACTTTCCCCTGCCCCGCTGTCCTGTTCCGGCGAACTCGCTGCTCCCGTCGCCGCCACTGCTCCGGCGAGGAGCTTCAAGATCCGATGAATTGGAGCAGTCCCATAGCGAGCACCACCACCACCGTCACCCCGTAACCCCCTTTTTTTACGCCAGACGCTCGCCGCTGAGTGACCACCGCGATCGTGGAGACGGTGGTCATTTCTCTTTTGTTGTTATTATATATTGTGACGTTTGGTTACTGTTGGCTATTATTTTGATATTCCATCAGATTTATCTTCTTTGGGATCCGATTTGTTGTTTGTTCGGATTGTTCTTTTGAAGTTTTGTGTCTGCCGGAGTTTTGAAGACTCCGGCGACCTCCGTCGGCTTTATACTTGCATTGTTGGCGCTTTTTTTTCTTGTTTGGTTTGAGCACGCACGATTATAAGGTGGTCCGCCGGAGTTTTCTTCAGAATTCCGATGACACTCTATTTTCCGGCGCATTTGTTGTTCGTTTCCACTGGTTTTTGAATTATTTTGTTGATATGTTGCTGCTTTAAGGTTGCATTATCGCGCTGCTGCTATATTTGTGGTATTGCTACTGTTTTACTGTTCCGGACTAATTTTGGACAGTTTTGCCCTTTTGTTACTTTATTTTACTGATTTTGAACATGATACTACTGTTACACCCCGTATTTAGAGGACATGTTTTAAGAACGTACGTAAGAACTCACAGTGTTAAGATTTGAGACTTGTAAAAATTTATCGGAATTATGGAATTTGTCGGAAAACGTAATATTGTGACGAATGGGAGGGCGACACGTGTCACCCCCCCCTTATTGATGTCTTGGACGAAATACATGGGCACAAGGGTCATTTTACCCTTGTTAGGAAGACAAGTCTTGCAAGTAGTAAGGCTTGACATAATTGACTTAGTCAATGGGTCCACAAGCTTGATATTTAAGAGAACCATCAACCTAGCCACCCATTTGTGAACATCTTAACCCTTCATGTTACTTTATAATACTACTAGTAGTGAGACAAGTCCACACTTAGCCAAATTTTCAAGAGAAATTGAAGAACATGAGCAATGTGCTCTCGGGTTTGCCCCTCTCCTTCAACAAAATTTTTTGTTTGTTATCCATTTAGCTCCACACTTTAAACCAAGATTCATGAGGGTATTGTAAGCATATCTCATTAGAAAAATCTCGGAAAAAGATAGTTTTCGGGATAGTCGCAAAGTGAAAACCTAGTTGCTTTCTAGGTTTTGGATTGGAAGTTTGAAGGAAAGTTGTTGGTATTGTTCTAAGGGTCTCAAGTAGCGGATTGAAGTGTCTTTAAGAGTCTCTAAGTTGCTAAGGAGCGACTTCGGATTTGGAGTTGGATTAAGATTCGTTGAGGTATAATCTTGTCTCTTAAAAGTGTTCCAAGATTATATATATTGTTGTTAGCTTGGCTTATAGCTAGCATGAAGTTTATGTGTTGAAGTTTATAAGTATTATGGATTGATTGTAGCTAAAATCCGAAATGTCATTTAAGCCTTGTGAAGTTGGATTACATTTTGGTCGTCTATTAGAATTGTCGCATGTTAATTACTTGAAGATTATAGTAGTTATAATCGGTTGCGACTTGATATCATGTTATGCTAACAACTTGGATTGAAATGGAAATTGGATAAGAATTGATGTTGTAGTACTTGAGTTAGCGAATTGGCCTAGTAAGTTGTATTAATTTGATATCTATTATGGGGCGGAATTTTACACGTCTAGTAGGCGTGTAATCCCCTATTGATGATTTCATTGTTTGGACCTTAAATGTGGCGTGTTTGGTTATTGTATTCGGCCTTGAAAAAGGTGGCAAAGTGAGTAGAAACAAAGGATGTGCTGTCCAATTTTCCGTAGAATTTAGTGACTTAGCACTTAGAATATTCTACGTTTGAAGTAAGAGGTTAATGGACGTATTGTGACCATTATAGGTTGAAGTACTAAGTATAGCGTATCCTACTTGAAGGATGGAATAGCTATCAAGGTTGAAGTACTTTGGAGCATTTTGCTACTTGTCGATAATCGTCGCGAGGTATGTGAACCTCTTCCTTCCTTTGGCATGATTCTATGTATGGAATATACCTGTGGTATCATTTCATGTTTCCTTCTACTCTTAGAAGTTAAGAGGTAGTTGTGTGATTTACTCTATGTAGAACTTTTCCTATCTTTTGAGCATGACTAGTTGCACGTATGTAGTACTTTGAGACGTCTGACACCTTGATATCCTTTACTAGTTTTTTGAATAGCCAAGTCGGGTGAGTTAGTAGATTAACTCACTTCTTTGAAAGTATTAAGGATGTCTAATGTTTTATTAAAGTTAAGGGACTTGAAGAGTTTTGAAGTATGTGATACTTGTTCCGTTTTAAACGTATAAGTCCCTTGGATAGGAAATTGTTTTTGGCTAAGGTATAAGGTGAATATAACGACTTTATGGGGAGTTGGTTATATTTGCTTTATGGAAAGATAAATGACTTGATTTTTTTTCTTAATGAAAAGGCAACTTGATTCTAAGGCATCAATTGCCTAAGGTTTTATAATAAAAGGAGTCACTTGATTTCTAAAGGTTAAGAGACTAATTGTACTTTGAGAGTTAAGAGAAATTTATTTGAAAGTATACAATACTTGATTTTAAAAAAGTATAAGTCTCTTGGTTATAAAAGGAGTGAGTTTTGTCTAAAACCATAAAGGGTTATAACGGCTTTATGGGAAGTTGGTTATAACGGCTTTATGGAAGGTTAAGAGAATGGTTTTCTCTAATAAGGTAAACAAAGAAATAACTTGTATTAAAGAAGGGCAATTTGATTTAAAGGTATCACTTGCTTAAAGCTTTAAAGTAAGGGTCACTTGATTTAGAAGCCGAGAAATGTATTTCTAAAAGTATCGTGACTTATGTGAAATGTACACAAGCCTGGATACTACGGGTGTTAGTATCTTGGGGTTTTATATGAAAAAGGGATCTTTTGAAAATAATGAAAGTACGTAGTACTTGGGGTTAAATTCCCAGATTTTTATGTGTAAAACGGAAGTGCCATGAGTTTATAAAAATGGAAGTCTAAAGGTTTAATGAACTTGTCTAAAGGTGTACGCTGACAGTGCAAGTAGTATATGTTACGTTGTCGTGACTCTCGGTTGGAGGGCCGGTTGTCTTGTTATAAGTTTACTTGGACGTACCGACAGTGATGTGGGATTCCACGGGTATGCTTCCATCATGATTGATCCTTGGACATGCTTATACGATGTGGGATTCCGGCACGTGACGAGGACGGGTGAGATGCCGGACATTTTATCGACGTCTGCAGCGACGGGGATTCCACGTATGCTTCCATTGTGATTGATCTTGGCCATGCTTATACGATGAGGATGCCGGCATGCAGCCGGACGCGTTAGATGCCCGCGTTTTATTACTCCATGGCCATGCTTATACGATGTGGGATTCCGGCATGCGACCGTGTTATATTTTACTCAGCGGCTAGCTCCCACGAAGACTGCACCTACGATGAGGATGACGAGGCACGTTATGGCCATACTTATACGATGTGGGATTCCGGGCATGCGGCGCGTTATATATATATATATATATATACGTTGTGTATGTACGACGACGGTGAGGTGGGATGCCACGCGCGACATAGTTATATTTTACACTTATAGTTGTCGGATGATGTGGATTCCACGGGCGAGATATATATATACGTGTATGTGTACGCCGACAAATGGTGGGATGCCACGCGCGTCACATGGTTATAATTTACATTTATAGCCGGCGGTGATGGGGATTCCACGCACGCTTTGATATTTGTGTGACTTGATCGCGTCCCGCATCGGGTAGAGATAGCGCCCCTCCTAAAGGGCCGGATTATGTTATGAAAGATAAGTGAGTTATATAGTAATGAACTTAATGATTTTTCCTAATCATGTGCATAAGAATGTGACTATAACTTTTATTGAAAATGGGAAAAGATAATAAGGTGCGATTAAGTTCATAAGTGGTAATGACACGGCAGTATCTGGTATGTATTTTTATACTTGTCCCTGTCATTCTTTTGTACAGTTATGATCTGTTTACTGTACGTTATTTCTGTTCCATATTCGCACTGTTATCGACTTCTTCGGGCTGCGTTAAATGCCCACAGTTTTAGGTACCCGTGTTGGTGATCCTTGCTCTTAGGATCTCGGTTGATTGTTGGGAAAAAGCTCCATTTGCTCGGAGGCTTATCTCTTGGTACGGTTTCCGAGGTTGTAGATTCTGTGTATTCAGGTATGGCGGGGCCCCGCCCACGCTTGTTATGTTAAAACTCTTAGGTGCAGAGTCACATATCATGAGTGTTTGTAAAGGAAATGAGGCAATCGCCGTTTATGTATTTACTATCCAGGAGGTAGCATTATCGGCTAACTTGTTGATTTTATCTTTGATGATTTATTTATAAGTTTCATGTATGTTCACGATTATCTCGATGTATACCTGTAAGGGTGCCTGTGTAGGACACGATCGCGGGCGGTGGGTCGTGACAAAAGTGGTATCGGAGCGATTAGTCCTCGGAAAGTGTCTACGCACGTGTCTAGTAGAGTCTTGATTATCGGTGTGTTGTGCACCACATCTATAATCGGGAGGTGCAGGACATTTAGGATTAGTTTCCATTCTTCTCTCTTTGAGATTGTGCGATGAGTCATCTAGTAGGTTGAATCCTCTCGACCCTTCTTATGTAATGATTATGTGTTATACCGTATTTCCAGTATGCGCGGGCGTGCGTAGAAAAGTTTGTGCCTTAAAGTGCTTGGCGAATTTTATTTGTGCATAACACCCGTTTGAGTCGTTTTTAGTAAACGTTTTCACACTTTCGTAGGGAATTTCCGCTATGTCATTTCTAATTTTTGCGGATTTTTCCGAGAGGCGAAACATTTTGGACCAACGAGAGGCGACACTTGTCACCCTCTAGTTGGTGGGAGTGGCTAAAGCGTGGGACGAATTGGGTGAGTTTTGTCAAGTAGTAGGTAGGATATTTTGTGTGCAAGTTGGCTATGTACACATGCCCAAATCTTGGCCTTACACTCAGGTAGCACTTGGCTCGATCTTGGCCATTGGTTGCCTTCACTTGGCCTATAAATACCCGTCCCTTTGAAGACTTATTCATCCATTCCTAAATAATCCTTAGTGTTAAAATCCCTCCTCTCCTCTTGTTGACTCGTCCAAGAGCCCTCTCCCCTTTGAAAGGCCCCCTGGCCGAGAGCCCTCTCCCCTCCTAGTAGTGTGGCCGGGTACCCCTAGCCTTGTTGCTTTCGTATAATACCCCTTTGTGGTGTAGAAATACTCTCAAAAGTATTGTTATAATGCCCAAATTACCTTAGCCATATACCTTGTTGTATTCTAAGGTTATACCTATCTGAAAAGCCCGTAAAATACTATTATACTTAGTCGATCACAAAACCGAAACCCTAGGAAAATCTCCATAGTCAGTTGGAGTATTGTGTAGAAGTTGGTTAGAACTTCTAAGGGTGGTTTAGAGCGGGTTGGGCGCTCGGAGTGGAGCTAAACGATTTCAGATCGACTTTAACTAGGATAATTATGGGCTTAGCGAGGTAATTATCTTGTCCCTCTATTGTAATTGGATATTACATATTGTTAGAATATATAATTGAAGTATACTATATATAGAATCAACGTAGTATCGCAATGTCTTTTGACTTAAGCTGAATAATACTTACACGCAATGTCTTGCGACTTAAGCCCGAATTGAAAGAAGAATCTTGAATTGTAATTACATGAGGCTGTATTCTGAGACTTGTGTAGTAGTACCGTAGTAGAATTGTGCAGTTAGGGTTAGATGTATAACCCCCCCCTGGTTGGCTTGGTAGCCGGCATCGATAGAGGAGGAGATTTACGCCGTTGCGGGGGGGGGGGAGGTGCTGCAGAATTTTCGGTAGAATGTTCTACGATGAGATCTAAATGTTAAAAAGCCACTTGTGGCCTTATAGGTTGAAGTACTACGTGTGGCGCGGTCTACTTGGCTTAAGGAGTAGCCGACGTTTTGAAGTACTTGGAGCGTTTTGCTATTATTCGATACTCGTCGCGAGGTATGTGAACCTCTTCCTATCTCTTCTAGCATGATATGTGTGAACTATGTAGTACGGTAGACGTACATATGCTAAACGTATTTGGTTGATTTAAAACATAAAGTGTTATAACGGCTTTATGGGAAGTTGGTTATATCGAATTTATGTTGGTAAGAAAATACTTGTGGTTTTTAAAAGGTAACTGATTTGAACTATAACTGGATTGTTATGTGTTAATAAAGAACTTGAAGTATTTCAAAAGATTTTTGAATCATTTTGAAAGAAGAAGTAATATACTTGGTTTTGAAAAACTTAAGAGTTATACTAGCTTTATGGGAAGTTAGGTATAACGGCTTAAGAATGTTTTTGATTTCGAAATCGAATGTGTATCGACAAACCATCGCAGCGTTAATAAAAGGAAATGTTTTGACTAATTAAGTATTATTAAAACCAGTGAGGCTTTCCATCTGCATAGAAGCTAAGATGAGACAAAATGATATTTCCTAGATCATGGTCATTGTAATAAGATTGTAATAAACAAGAATATCCTACTCACATATAAGGCTTAGGTTTCTCAGTTGTTTAAAGGAGAATTATATTCTTAAATGAATAAGACTATGAACTACGAAACCTTTCAAAAAAATGAGAAACTTGAACATTGGAAATTAGGCAAACTTGAACATTGGAAAAGAATGTTGCTACTTGATTTTACAAAGAGAAGTAATTGATTTTCTTTAAAAAGATAATCACTCTATTTTCATATACTACGGATATTGTGTGACTTTTGTGAAAGTAACGTATCTTTTAAAGAGTTAATGTATGAAGTACTTTGGGGATAAAACCCGATCTTGTTGATCATATAGTAGGAAGTACCTTGTGTGAACAACTTGATTGTATTGGTTTGTGATAGCCTTGTAATACTTTCTTGTTGCTTTGATAAGTAAACGTGTTAGGATGCTACGTGTGTTAGTATCTTGTGATGTTTGTGTAAAGGGGTTTCCTTGATTGTGCTTATTAACTATCGTTATGATAGTATTGTGGCATTCATCTCTTGAGATGATTCCGGTTGTCGCCTCCGACGCGGTAGACTCGGTGATGCAGGACCATGATTCGAGAATACCTCACGCGGTCCCGGGGCCTATGCGAGCTACGAGAGTTCCGTGTTAGCGTCGTCCTTTATGGGCACGCGTCCTTGCGCTACGCGACTCGGAAGTCGGGGCGATGCCGGGAGTAGCTACCGATGCGGGAATACCTCATGCGGGCCGATGAGATTGGCCTATCGCGAGTCGCGGAGTTCGAGGTTAGACGCGACATTGACATCGGGCAAGTGGCGGCTTGATCATGTGACGGTCTAGACAGATCTTATGATCTGATTCATGACCTTGTTGGTGCTGTGGGTTTTTAGTAGTCGGCTATGCCTTCGCACTTACCCCGTCTGATTTTATTATGACACAGTGGGACCCGTGTTCATGTGTGTTCCTTGGTGCTTTTATATCATGATCACGGCGGTGAGGAAGGTATTCCACGCATGATTGATGTTGTGGGCACAGACCCTTGTTATACTTGAGTGATGACTTGAGGCGTGAGTCCACGACTTGACATGATCGCTTTGTTAAATCGTAGTTTGGTTATCATACATGTCTCCTGCTTTATGTGACTACTATGATTTCATTTACAGTATTTATTTTCGCCACATACTCTGCACTGCAGATCGACTCCTTCGGGGCTGCGTCATGCCGCAGTAAAGGTACACCGATCGTTGATCCTCGCTCTTAGGTCACAGTCACTTTTGAAAGCTCGTTTCTCGGAGGCTTATTGGTATAGTCCCCGTTATCGTAGGTGCTTACATTCGAGGTATGACGGCCCCGTCCGTCGTTGTTATCATATCTTTCGTAGAAGTGCAGAGTAATCGCTGTGGCGGGGTTGTAAAAAGGATTAAACTGTTCATGTTGAAAAAGTTGTCATTTTTATATATGCCAAAGGCAAGTTTTTCTCAGTTATTGTTTCATATTTCATAATATGTCTTGTATCGTTTATATTCCAGTGATTACTCGATGTTGTATCACTAGGGTGCCCGGTAAGGCACTAGTCACGCCCTAATCGGGTCGTGACAAAAGTGGTATCGAGCGATTAATCCTCGGAAAGTGTCTACGCATCCGTATCCGATGAGTCTTGATTATCGGTGTTGTGCACCACACCAATAATCGTGAGGCTATAGGATATTTAGGATTGGTTTCTATTCTTCTCACTCGAGATCGTGCCTTAGAGCTGTGTTGTAAGTTGGACCCTCTAACGTAAATTCTTTCCCTTATCGTTATGCCTCCGCGTAGGGCAACCCGAGCCCAGGAGGGCAAAGCAGCCGAGGGAGCTGCGAGTAGAGTACAGAGGGTTACGTGGGCACAGGCCCAATTATCACCTTAGGTGGTGCTTCATTCGGGAGTTCTGCGGCGTCGCTAGCCCCAAAGAAGTTTAGCACGGCCAGCAGCTTCCATCGCGCCATGATATTTGAACCTTCGCCCACGAGCGGTGAATATAGATTGCAAAGAAGCAACCTCGCATTAGCTATAGATTTGGCTACTGCAGTATACCGATGTACCGCGAGTCTTGAGGACTATCTAAAAGAGGTTGTGCAAGAGTAATTCTTCATTGGGCTTGAGCATGGCTCGTATGCGGGCTTATGCAGCAGCCGGTAGCGTGAGATCGACGGGTTAACGGCGACAACGTAGAGGCCAGAGCGGCAAGGTCCTTTGGTAACTTTCGAGGCGAGTCACCTCACCGCCAGATTAGATTATGCACCTCCGCCAGCAGTGGTCTTCCACGAGTTCGTGACATTCGGGGTATGCAGGAGTTGGTTAGAACTCCGTGGCTTCCGCTCACAGTGATGACGCCATCCCGGAATGTCGCTTTTAGTTGGTACTTGTTGTACTGCGCCGTCGAGGCCATGTGTCGAATGGGTGTCCTTGTAGGAGGACTTAGCCTTCGGATCGATGGGTAGTCGTCACCTTCCTTAGCTATGCGCCCTACGGGGCAGGTTTGATTAGAACGACTAAGGGGAGTGAAGCAGTAGATATAGATATATCTTTAACCCTCTAGAAATCAGTATGTGTGATAAGGTGAGTATACCTTAAGTGCTATGTTCTGATAGCAGTGTGTTAGTCGTGATTAGATCATGGTTGTTTAACCGAGTAAGATTTTGGGGGATAGAGAAGGTTTGAGCCTTAGAGCTTTTTACGTAAAGACCTTAGAGGTGAGGACATCTCGAGAAAAGGTGTAGTGTTATGTTTGACCCTTATTGGAAGTGCATAGTGCACGTGAGTTATGTTGGGATAGGTCCCTAGTAGTGTGGAATGAAATGGGGTAGTTGAGCTAAGAAGACCGCCAGGTCTTCGAAACATGATTAGTGAGATTGTTCCGGATCGGGGAGCTAGTGTTGTGCGCGTTGCCGGGTCGGATTGAGGCCATGATGCGGGTCAACCCGCGGCCTGTTTGGTGGTCGGTTGTGGTGGTCCCGCCAGGTTAGGGTTGTGAGGGTGTTAGGCCCAAGTTTAGTTAACCAAACGAATTCGTGGACGCGTCGACCGATGGTCGGGCCGATGGGGCAGCCCATCACGTTCTTCTTCGGTCGACCGTTTACTCGTGTTGAGTTATCGAAAGGTTGTAAGGCTGCACGGTGCCTACCTTCACCTTAAGACGCAGTGGAGCCTGTGGTACTTGTTTTGTTTCCGGAAGTTTTACCAAGGTGGTTAGGAACTCAGTGAGTCTCAGACCGCATTCGCCTCGCCAGCCGGTGTGTATTTCAGAGGTAGTTGTGGATTGTTGTTCTCGCGAGGAGTGTTTAAGCTACCATTTCAGTTTTCGAGTGTCGCCTTATGAGGCCTTGTTGGGCGGAAGTGTAAATCACGGTCGATTAGTTCGATGTTGGCAAGGTTCGCTTAGTTGGTTCAGCTTGTCCCACAGATCGTGGATGTGGTAAAGCTTGTCTAGAAGAGGTTCCGTAGCTCTGAAATCGTGCGGATAATCGGCGACGACGCTTAGAGTTCAGTTGACGGTCGATCTTCTTGAAAGTACCACCTGTTAGGTGTGACGAGTTTTGGAAAGCAGAGGAAAACTTAGCCCGAGTTACTTGGGCCCTTTGAGTTCATGTGAAGAATAGGCCAGTTGCCTATATGTTAGCAATTGTCGTCCGACTTAGGAGGCGACGTCCGGTCTTTCGTATTGATATGATCGGAAAGTATCGGAGATCCATCCGCAGTGTTCCCGATTAATGATGACCACGCGAGATAGTAACCCCGAGTTTTAGATAATGGCCGTGATCGTAATGTGGTAAGAGTTTGAGTGTACGACATCCTCCGGATCGCAAGCGGCCGGTACCATTTTGGGGTCGTCGAGCAAGGCTCGCGACAAAGGGACAAAAGTGGTGCCATTTGTTGGGTCGCTCGAAGGTTAATGCCTCGTGCAAAGTGACAAAGTGGTATCTACGAGTAAAGAGAGAAGTGAGCATGTATGGCGAGCATAGGTGTGATCATTTCTTTTGTAGAGAAGGTACGGGCGAAGTATATTTTAGACCACGAGAGAGCGTTGTGGTGATGTTAGAGGTGTTTCCTCGTGGACTTGGATATAAGTATTTTGGCGATTGTTTCGTGGGCTACGTGCGTGTTTGTTCTCGTAAGTATAGTAGTGAAGACTATATCGCGCGCGTTGTTTTGAGACTTAGAAGGAACATTCGGGACGAATGTTTCTAAGGAGGGGAGAATGTTATACCCCGTATTTCCAGAGTATGTACGCGGGGACGTACGTAGAAAAGTTTGTGCCTTAAAGTGCTTGGCCGAATTTTATTTGTGCATAACACCCGGTTTGAGTCGTTTTTCGGCGAAACGTTTTCCACGACTTTCGTAGGGAATTTCCTATGTCATTTCTAATTTTTGCGGATTTTTCCGAGAGACGAACATTTTGGACCAACGAGAGGCGACACTTGTCACCCTCTAGTTGGCGGAGTGGCGTAAAGCATGGGACGAATTGGGTAAGTTTTGTCAAGTAGTAGGTAGGATATTTTGTGTGCAAGTTGGCTATGTACACATGCCCAAATCTTGGCCTTACACTTGTGTAGCACTTGGCTCAATTGGCCATTGGTTGGCCTTCACTTGGCCTATAAATACCCATCCCTTTGAAGACTTATTCATCCATTCCTAAATAATCCTTAGTGTTAAAATCCTCCCTCTCCCCTCTTGTCGACTCTCGCCCAAGAGCCCTCTCCCCTTTGAAAGGCCCTCGCCGAGAGCCCTCTCCCTCCTAGTAGTGTGCCGGGTACCCCTAGCCTTGTTGCTTTCGTATAATACCCCTTGTGGTGTAGAAATACTCTCAAAATTATTTTTATAATGCCCAAATTACATTAGCCTTATAACTTGTTGTATTATAAGTTTATAACTATACGAAAAGCCCGTAAAATACTATTATACTTAGTACCACAAAACCGAAACCCTAGGAAAATCTCCATAGTCCGTTAGAGTATTGTGTAGAAGTTGGTTAGAACTTCTAAGGGTGGTTTAGAGCGGGTTGAGCGCTGAGTGGAGCTAAACGATTTCGGGATCGACTTTAACTAGGATAATTATGGGCTTATCGAGGTAATTATCTTGTCCTCTATTGTAATTGGATATTACATATTGTTAGAATATATAATTGAAGTATACTATATAGAACTGAACGTAGTATCGCAATGTCTTTTGACTTAAGCCCGAATAATACTTACTGCAATGTCTTGCGACTTAAGCCCGAATTGAAAGAAGAATCTTTGAATTGTAATTACATAGGTGTATTACATGAGACTTGTGTAGTAGTACCGTGTAGTAGAATTGTACCCTGCTAGGTTAGATGTATAACCCCGGTTGGCTTGCAGCCTCGATAGAGGAGAGATTTACGCTGCATGTGTGGGGAGGTCTTCCAATTTTCGGTAGAATGTTCTACGATGAGATCTAAATGTTAATAAGCGCCTGTGGCCTTATAGGTCAAGTACTACGTGTGGCGCGATCTACTTGGCTTAAGGAGTAGCCGACGTTTGGAAGTACTTGAGCGTTTGCTATTAGTCGATACTCGCCGCGAGGTATGTGAACCTCTTCCTATCTCTTCTAGCATGATATGTGTGAACTATGTAGTACGGTAGACGTACGTGCTAAACGATTTGGTTGATTTAAAACATAAAGTGTTATAACGGCTTTATGGGAAGTTGGTTATAATAACTTTATGTTGGTAAGAAAATACTTGTGGTCTTTAAAAGGTAATCGATTTGAACTATAAATCGCTTGTTATGTGTTAATAAAGAACTTGAAGTATTTCAAAAGATTTTTGAATCATTTTGAAAGAAGTAATATACTTGGTTTTTGAAAACTTAAGAGTTATACTAGCTTTATGGGAAGTTAGGTATAACGCTTAAGAATGTTTTCTTGATTTGAAATCGAATGTGTATCGACAAACCACCGCAGTTAATAAAAGGAAATGTTTTGACTAATTAAGTATTATTAAAACCGTAGAAGCTTCCATCCGCATAGAAGCTAAGATGAGACAAAATGATATTTCCTAGATCATGGTCATTGTAATAAGATTGTAATAAACAAGAATATCCTACTCACATATAAGGCTTAGGTTTCTCGATTGTTTAAAGGAGAATTATATTCTTAAATGAATAAGACTATGAACTACGAAACCTTTCAAAAAATGAGAAACTTGAACATTGGAAATTAGGCAAACTTGAACATTGGAAAAGAATGTTGCTACTTGATTTTACAAAGAGAAGTAATTGATTTTCTTTAAAAGATAATCACTCTATTTTCATATACTACGTATTGTGTGACTTTTGTGAAAGTAACGATCTTTTAAAGAGTTAATGTATGAAGTACTTTGGGGATAAAACCCGATCTTGTTGATCATATAGTAGGAAGTACCTTGTGTGAACAACTTGATTGTATTGGTTTGTGATAGCCTTGTAATACTTTCTTGTTGCTTTGATAAGTAAACGTGTTAGGATGCTACGTGTGTTAGTATCTTGTGATGTTTGTGTAAAGGGTTTCCCTTGATTGTGCTTATTAACTATCACCGTTATGATAGTATTGTGGCATTCATCTCTTGAGATGATTCCGGGTTAAGCCGCCTCCGACGCGGTAGACTCGGTGATGCAGGACCATGATTCGAGAATACCTCACGCGGTCCTCGGGGCCTATGCGGAGCTACGAGAGTTCCGTGCGTCGTCCTTATGGGCACGCGGTCCTCGCGCTACGCGGACTCGGAAGTCCGTGACGACGCCGGAGTAGCTACCCTCGACGCGGGAATACCTCACGCGGGCCGATGAGATTGGCCTATCGCGGAGTCGCGGGAGTTCCAGGTTAGACGCAGACATCGATATCGCGGGCAAGTGGCCGCCTTTGATCATGTGACGGCCTAGACAGATCTTATGATACGCCATGACCTTGTTGGTACTGTGGGTTTTTAGTAGCCGGCTATGCCTTCGCATTACCCCGCATACTTTATTATGACACGTGGGACCCGTGTTCATGTGTTCCTCGTGCTTTTATATCATAGATCGCCGGTGGCGAAGGTATTCCACGCATGATTGATGTTGTGGGCCCGAGACCCTTGTTATACTTGAGTGATGACTGAGGCGTGAGTCCCCGACTTGACATGATCGCTTTGTTGTAAACCGTAGTTTGGTTATCATACATGTCTCCGCTTTATATGACTACTATGATTTCATTTACGATTTATTTTCGATTTCACATACTCTGCACTGTTAGATCGACCTCCTTCGGGGCTGCGTTCATGCCGCAGTAAAGGTACACCGCCGTTGATCCTCGCCTTAGGGTCACAGTCACTGGGAAGCTCCGCTTCTCCGAGGCTTATTCGTATAGTCCCCGTTGTCGTAGGTGCTACATTCGTGGTATGACGGCCCCGCCCCGTCGTTGTTATCATATCTTTCGTAGGTCTGTAGTATCGTTGTAAGCGTGGTTGTAAAAAGGATTAAACTGCTCATGTTGAAAAAGTTGTCATTTTTATATATGCCGAAAGGCAAGTTTTTCTCAGATTATTGTTTCATATTTCATAATATGTCTTGTATCGTTTTATATTCCGCTGATTACTCTGATGTTGTATCACTAGGGTGCCCGGTAAGGCACTAGTCACGCCCGGAATCGGTCGTGACATTATGCTCCACTAAGGCGCACAGGCCCGTAAGGTCAAGGCAGAATAGAGTCGCTAGTGGTACGCAGAGGGTTACCGTGACTCGGCACGCACTATGCCTGAGGTATTAGGCGGATCGGCGAACTCTGCCACGCCGGCGGTATTAGAGTAGCCGAGAGCGGCAGTAGCTCCAGAGGTTCCGGTACCCGAGCCTCCAGTCCCGCAGCCAGGGGCAGAGTTTAGAGATTATGGAGAGCAGATCAGGCTTTTGACTAGCATAGTGGTAGGCGTCACATGTGAGCAGTGTAGCTAACCCTAGAGCCGACAGTTTGAGGATTCGGGATTTTCTGGGTTGTAGTCCACCCGAGTTTTATGGTTCGAGATCTAAGGATGATCCTCAAGAGTTCGCTCGCAGCCTACAATGACTACGCGCGGTGCTTAGGGCCTCGGAGACAGAGTCGAGTGTTAGCTTCTTACCTGCTACGCGATATTGCGTTGAACTGGTTTGAGTCTTGGGAGTCAGAGAGTGTGGGTGCTCGTCCGACAGCTTGGGATGAATTCACTGAGGCCTTTCTTGATCACTTTTTGCCTCCCAAATGAGAGAGCCCGTGTTGATAGGTTCTTGTCATTAAGGCGTAATGGGAGGACCATCGTGAATACAACCCGAGTTTGACTCGTTGGCATGCGCACACTATCGGGCCGATATGGCGGACAGAGTTCACCGCTATGTGATGGGGCTAGACCATTATATGATTACTGCATGCCTGGGAGTGGCCCTTCAGCCCGGTATGGATATTGTCAGGATGCAAGCTTATGCGCAGGGGATAGAGGACAGAGAGGGAGAGGGTCAGCTAGACTCGTGCCACCAAGAGGCCGTGACGGCAGGTTCCAGGGTAACTTTCGTGGTGGACCTCAACAGCAGAGTAGTCCACATTTCACCGACAGAGTGCTCCTTCCCGACTTCCGCCGGAGGTTTGGTCACGGGTTATTCGGGGCAGGTCGTGGCTCGAGGCTACTGGTTCACGATGTCGAGGATAGTAGCGTGGAAGCCACTTTTGCCGGTGGTCACCGTAGTAGGTTCCATTTTGGGAGTGTCGTACTACTTGGCGCCTTGTTATGCTTGCGCGCCAGGTCATTTCGTGAGAGATCGTCCACCAGAGGTGGCACCGCGGATAGCGCAGCTTCATCGATCGGCCATGTTCTTCGCCTTCCATAGCTAGGCAGATGTTTATGCACCGCAGCCGCGTGACAGGTCGTGGTGGAGTTCCAGCTTTAGCGTCCTTTGAACCGCCTATATGATTTCGTATGTCTTTGGCCCTTTAGAAACTTGTATGCATGATAAAGTTGTGGTATGTTTAAGTGTCGCAATGCAGTTATATTGAGACTATGTATATGCTGTAAGGAGTTGAAAGTGCGAAAGATAATCTCTTTTGGGCTTATGATGGGATGATATGCGTGCGAGGTATTAGGGCCATGTGGCCTTGTTGGTATGTCGGTTGTGAAAGGAAACTATGTCGCTAATTATAAGTTTGACTCAAAGAACATTCGGGACGAATGTTTCTAAGGGGAAGAATGTTACACCCGTATTTAGAGGACATGTTTTAAGAACGCACGTAAGAACTCACGGTTAAGATTTGAGACTTGTAAAAATTTATCGGAATTATGGAATTTGTCGGAAAACGTAATATTGTGACGAATGGGAGGGCGACACGTGTCACCCCCCCCTTATTGATGTCTTGGACGAAATACATGGGCACAAGGGTCATTTTACCCTTGTTAGGAAGACAAGTCTTGCAAGTAGTAAGGCTTGACATAATTGACTTAGTCAATGGGTCCACAAGCTTGATATTTAAGAGAACCATCAACCTAGCCACCCATTTGTGAACATCTTAACCCTTCATGTTACTTTATAATACTACTAGTAGTGAGACAAGTCCACACTTAGCCAAATTTTCAAGAGAAATTGAAGAATACGAGCAATGTGTTTCTGGTTTGCCTCTCCTTCAACAAAATTTTTGTTTGTTATCCATTTAGCTCCACACTTTAAACCAAGATTCATGAGGGTATTGTAAGCATATCTCATTAGAAAATCTCGGAAAAGATAGTTTTCGGGATAGTCGCAAAGTGAAAACCTAGTTGCTTTCTAGGTTTTGGATTGGAAGTTTGAAGGAAAGTTGTTGGTATTGTTCTAAGGGTCTCAAGTAGCGGATTGAAGTGTCTTTAAGAGTCTCTAAGTTGCTAAGGAGCGACTTCGGATTTGGAGTTGGATTAAGATTCGTTGAGGTATAATCTTGTCTCTTAAAAGTGTTCCAAGATTATATATATTGTTGTTAGCTTGGCTTATAGCTAGCATGAAGTTTATGTGTTGAAGTTTATAAGTATTATGGATTGATTGTAGCTAAAATCTGAAATGTCATTTAAGCCTTGTGAAGTTGGATTACATTTTGGTCGTCTATTAGAATTGTCGCATGTTAATTACTTGAAGATTATAGTAGTTATAATCGGTTGCGACTTGATATCATGTTATGCTAACAACTTGGATTGAAATGGAAATTGGATAAGAATTGATGTTGTAGTACTTCAAGTTAGCCGAATTGGCCTAGTAAGTTGTATTAATTTGATATCTATTATGGGGCGGAATTTTACACGTCTAGTAGGCGTGTAATCCCCTATTGATGATTTCATTGTTTGGACCTTAAATGTGGCGTGTTTGGTTATTGTATTCGGCCTTGAAAAAGGTGGCAAAGTGAGTAGAAACAAAGGAGGTGTCATCGATTTTCCGTAGAATTTAGGGACTTAGCACTTAGACTCTTCTACGTTTGAAGTACGCGGTTCATGGACGTATTGTGACCATTATAGGTTGAAGTACTAAGTATAGCGTATCCTACTTGAAGGATGGAATAGCTATCAAGGTTGAAGTACTTTGGAGCATTTTGCTACTTGTCGATAATCGTCGCGAGGTATGTGAACCTCTTCCTTCCTTTGGCATGATTCTATGTATGGAATATACCTGTGGTATCATTTCATGTTTCCTTCTACTCTTAGAAGTTAAGAGGTAGTTGTGTGATTTACTCTATGTAGAACTTTTCCTATCTTTTGAGCATGACTAGTTGCACGTATGTAGTACGGTAGACGTACAACACCTTGATATCCTTTACTAGTTTTTTGAATAGCCAAGTCGGGTGAGTTAGTAGATTAACTCACTTCTTTGAAAGTATTAAGGATGTCTAATGTTTTATTAAAGTTAAGGGACTTGAAGAGTTTTGAAGTATGTGATACTTGTTCCGTTTTAAACGTATAAGTCCCTTGGATAGGAAATTGTTTTTGGCTAAGGTATAAGGTGAATATAACGACTTTATGGGGAGTTGGTTATATTTGCTTTATGGAAAGATAAATGACTTGATTTTTTTTCTTAATGAAAAGGCAACTTGATTCTAAGGCATCAATTGCCTAAGGTTTTATAATAAAAGGAGTCACTTGATTTCTAAAGGTTAAGAGACTAATTGTACTTTGAGAGTTAAGAGAAATTTATTTGAAAGTATACAATACTTGATTTTAAAAAAGTATAAGTCTCTTGGTTATAAAAGGAGTGAGTTTTGTCTAAAACCATAAAGGGTTATAACGGCTTTATGGGAAGTTGGTTATAACGGCTTTATGGAAGGTTAAGAGAATGGTTTTCTCTAATAAGGTAAACAAAGAAATAACTTGTATTAAAGAAGGGCAATTTGATTTAAAGGTATCACTTGCTTAAAGCTTTAAAGTAAGGGTCACTTGATTTAGAAGCCGAGAAATGTATTTCTAAAAGTATCGTAACTTATGTGAAATGTACACAAGCCTGGATACTACGGGTGTTAGTATCTTGGGGGTTTATATAAAAAAGGGATCTTTTGAAAATAATGAAAGTACGTAGTACTTGGGGTTAAATTCCCAGATTTTTATGTGTAAAACGGAAGTGCCATGAGTTTATAAAAATGGAAGTCTAAAGGTTTAATGAACTTGCCTGTATTTGCTTGTGATAGCTTTAAGTGCAAGTAGTATATGTTACGTTGTCGTGACTCTCGGTTGGAGGGCCGGCTGTCTTGTTATAAGTTTACTTGGACGTACCGACAGTGATGTGGGATTCCACGGGTATGCTTCCATCATGATTGATCCTTGGACATGCTTATACGATGGGATTCCGGCACGTGACCAGACGCGTGAGATGCGGACATTTTATTCGACGCATCTGCAGCCGACGGGGATTCCACGTATGCTTCCATTGTGATTGATCTTGGCCACGCTTATACGATGAGGACGCCGGCATGCAGCCGACGCGTTAGATGCCCGCGCGATTTATTACTCCATGGCCATGCTTATACGATGTGGGATTCCGGGGCATGCGACCATGTTATATTTTACTCAATGGGCTAGCTCCCCATGAAGACATGCACCTACGATGAGGGATGCCGAGGGCACGTTATGGCCATACTTATACGATGTGGGATTCCGGGGCATGCGGCCGCGTTATATATATATATATATATATATATATGTGTTGTGTATGTATCACGATGAGTGGGATGCCACGCGCGACACATAGTTATATTTTACACTTATAGTTGTTTCGATGATGCAGGATTCCACGCGTGAGATATATATATGTGTTGGTATGTGTACGCGGTGAGGTGGGATGCCACAGGCGCGTCACATGGTTATAATTTACATTTATAGCCGGCGGATGGGGATTCCACGCACGCTTTGATATTTGTGTGATTTGATCGCGTCCCATGGGCGGGTAGTATAGCGCCTCCCAAAGCGGTCGGATTATGTTATGAAAGATAAGTGAGTTATATAGTAATGAACTTAATGATTTTTCCTAATCATGTGCATAAGAATGTGACTATAACTTTTATTGAAAATGGGAAAAGATAATAAGGTGCGATTAAGTTCATGTGGTAATGACACGGCAGATCCGTATGTATTTTTATACTTGTCCTGTCATTCTTTGTACGCTTATGATCCGCTATCAGACGTTATTTCTGCTCCATATTCGCACTGTTGTTATCGACTTCTTCGGGGGGCTGCGTTCATGCCCGCAGGTTTTAGGTACCCAGGTTGGTGATCCTTGCTCTTAGGATCTCGGTTCAGTTGTTGGGAAAAAGCTCCATTTGCTCCGGAGGCTTATCTCTTGGTACGGTTTCCCCTGAGGTTGTAGATTCATGTGTATTCAGGGGTATGGCGGGGCCCTGTCCCGCCACAATTGTTATGTTAAAACTCTTAGAGGTCTGTAGTCACATATTGTGGGTCTGTTTGTAAAGGAAAGGAGGCAACTGCTTAGTTTATGTATTTACTATCCAGGGAGGTAGCCTTATCGGCTAACCTGTTGATTTTATCTTTGATGATTTATTTATAAGTTTCATGTATGTTCCGCTGATTATCTCTGATGTATACATGTAAGGGTGTCCAGGTAGGGCACCAGTCGCGGGCCCGGGGTCGGGTCGTGACAACTACACTTGGTATTTTACTGATTTTTGAACATGATACTACACTATGGCCGATGAAGGAATCTCCGTCTGATTTCCAAGGCCTCCCCTGTACAAAAGACGGATTTATTTTTTGTCTTTACTTGTTAATTCTTGTCATTGCATTAAAATTATTTATTCTATGCAATGACGCCATTTCATGTAAGCCCATGCAGCGACTTCATCTATGTTTCTTCTATGCAACGACGAACATCTGCATCGCGTCCATGCAATGACGCCATCAACAAACACCATGTCTGTTACAGCACCATATCACATGTAACCCAGTGTCAATCATAATTCGACACTGGGACAAATTTTGAATCCGCATCGGCATTGTCTTTAATTTTGCGAGATCACGACCAAATGTCATCATGATTCGACACTGGGACAATTTTGAATCGGCGTCTACCTGCTTTTATTTTCTAGCATCGCAGCAACCCAGTGTCCTCATAATTCGACACTGGGACAAATTTTAAATTCGCATCAGTTTTGTCATTTATTTATGGGCATCACAGCGACCCAATATCATCATAATTCGACACTAGGACAAAATTTTGAATTTGCATCAGCTTTTGTCCATTCTTTTTCTTGATCTTTGTTTTAATTCTGATGATGGGAATAAAATTGGCTACAAGTCAACGTCTTTGTCCGAAAACTCTTTCATCATCTTTGGTCAAAAAGGGACAAGCTGTTGACACCCAATTTTGACCCATCTTTTAGTCGTTTCTTGCAATTTTATGCATTTTAGGACACCGTATTTTAATCACCATTTTTTGGCATTTTTGTATATTTTTTACCTAACATTCTATGTTGTTTATTTTTTGTAAATTGGCATCATGCTTTTACTTTAATTAGGTATTAAACATTTTCAAATATTATGTTATTATTGTTGCGCGGTCATTTTATTTTACTAATTTTGCATCTCTTTAAATAATTAATTGACATCCCGTCTTTACTTTTAAATAGGCCTTAAATATTTGTTAAATATTGTATTTTTATTATTATTGCATCGGCATTTGCATTTTAATAATTTTACATCTTTTTAAATAATTTTTTCTTTTAAAAAAATAAACCCGTTTTGCATTTTGTCAAGTCAGTCCAGTCCGAGGTACAACCTGGATCAGTCCAATCCGTCGGAAACCAAAGCCCAAACTGAGACCCAAAAATGAAGCCCTGTACACCTTTCATCTTTTCCCTCCAATACCCAATACCCAAAACTCTAAACCTAAATACCCCTATAAATAAAAACCATACCCCCTCCCCCCCCATTACAAGACCCTCAACCGCCCACAGAACACTATCAGCAGCCGCACAAAATGAGTAGCAGCCCTTCTTATTTTTGTAAAAACCCTCCCCTTCTCCCTTAGCCCGTCGACACCCCACCGCTCAACTGGCCCATCGCTTGTCGATGAACCATTACTTTCCTCGCCTGTCCTGCTCGCGAACTTCGCCGCTTCCTGCCGCCATCGCCCGGCGAGAGCTTCAAGCTCCGATGAATTGGAGCAGTCCCATAGCGAGCACCACCACCACCGCTACCCCAGAAACCCTTTTTACGCCGTGACGCTCGCTGCGTGAGTGACCACCGCGATCGTGGAGACGGTGGTCATTTCTCTTTTGTTGTTATTATATATTGTGACGTTTGGTTACTGTTGGCTATTATTTTGATATTCCATCAGATTTATCTTCTTTGGGATCCGATTTGTTGTTTGTTCGGATTGTTCTTTTGAAGTTTTGTGTCTGCCGGAGTTTTGAAGACTCCGGCGACCTCCGTCGGCTTTATACTTGCATTGTTGGCTGTTTTTTCAGTCTTGTTTGGTTTGAGCTCGCATGCTATAAGGTGTGGTCCGCCGAGTTTTCTTTAGAACTCCGGTGACACTCTATTTTCCGGCGCATTCGCTGTTCGTTTCCACTGGTTTCTGAATTATTTTGTTGATATGTTGCTGCTTTAAGATTGCATTATCGCGTTGCTGCTATATTTGTGGTATTGCTACTGTTTTACTATTTCGGACTAATTTTGGACAATTTTGCCCTTTTGTTACTTTATTTTACTGATTTTGAACATGATACTACACTTGGTATTTTACTGATTTTTGAACATGATACTACACTATGGCCGATGAAGGAATCTCCGTCTGATTTCCAAGGCCTCCCCTGTACAAAAGACGGATTTATTTTTTGGCTTTACTTGTTAATTCTTGTCATTGCATTAAAATTATTTATTCTATTACTAACACTTTTACTAAGTGTTTATGCAGGTACCCGGAGATCATCTTGCGCAGAAGGCCTAAAAAGGGTTAAAAGATGTCCCAGAGTTTTTATTCGATTTTAGCTTTATTATTCTGTATTGCATCTTTTACTAAGTGTTAATGCAGGTACCCGGAGATCATCTTGCGCAGAAGGCCTAAAAAGGGCTAAAAGATGCCCCGAAATTTTATTCGATTTTAGCTTTATTATACTGTATTGTATTTCGTTGTGATTGTAAATTATAAAATTGCTTAGAATATATAGAATAAAAAAGGGCAATAAATAATTAACCTAGGTTTGAATGGATAACAACAAGTTAGCGGATCTTAAAGGAAGTCTAACCCCTCCCCTTTAGGATAATAAAGAACCCTGATTCAGAATCTCATTAATTTCGCAGATCATTAAATGGAGATTAATTGTTGTATTTTTATTGCAATAAATCAAGTGTCCTAATTCACTTAAACAATTAGGTGGCGACTCCTCAAAATCAGCATTATTGCTCCATTCAGGGAACCGCACCAAAGAGCAATGTTGCGGATACCGTTCAGACCCCGAGGTCGAAAACGGGCGCGACAATTGTGCCTTAAATGTGGTTTGTTGGTTGATGAATTCGAGCCTTGAAAAAGGTGGAAAAGTACATAGAAACAAAGGAAGTGCTGCCCAAATATCCGTAGAATAAGAGGGCAATTATTTGGTATAAGTCTTATACTAGTAAGTATGATATTGATAGAAGTGTTATCGTCATTATAGGTTGAAGTACTACGTGTAGCATATTCTACTTGGAATGTGGAATAGACGATAAGGTTGAAGTACATTAGAGCGTATTGCTACTTGTCGTGTTGGTTAGTCGTCACGAGGAATGTGAACTATCCTTCCTTCTTTTGACATGATTATTTGGAAAGCCTATGTGAATTGATTTTGAAAGTATATGAGTCTTGATTATGAAAGTATGAGTGACTTGGTTTGAAATGTATAAGTTACTTGAATTACTTTAAAGTTAAGAGATTTGATTTAAAGTTATGAGACTAGATTTCTTTAAAAGATTATGAGACTTTATTTTTCAAGTTATGGGACTTGATTTCTAAAGTTAAGAGATTTGATTTAAAGTTACGAGACTTGATTTCTTTAAAAGATTATGAGACTTTATTTTTCAAGTTATGGGACTTGATTTCTAGAGTTAAGAGATTTGATTTATTTTGAAAGTTATAATACTTGATTTGAAAAAGTACAAGCTTACTTGATTTTAAAGAAGAGAAGTAACTTGATTTAAAGGTATAAGTTACTTGATTGATTTAAAGAGAATAAATGACTCAATGTGTCACGACCCGACTCAAGCTCGCGATCGTGCCCTACCAGGCACCTTACAGTATACATCGTGAGATAATCAATGAACATACATGAATAAAACAACAGAATAAAACAACAAAGTTAGCCTATGGGCTACCTTCCCAGACATTTATATATACAACTGAAGCAGTTGCCTCTTTTCCTTTACAAACTGACCACAATCTGTGACTACAGACCTCTAAGAGTTTTAACATAACAACTGTGGCGGGACAGGGCCCCGCCATACCCCTGAATATACATGAATCTACAACCTCAGGGAAAACCGTACCAAGAGATAAGCCTCCGGAGCAAATGGAGCTTTTTCCCAAAAACTGAACCGAGATCCTAAGAGCAAGGATCACCAACCTGGTACCTAAACTGCGGGCATTTAACGCAGCCCAGAAGGGTCGATAACAAAAATTTAATATGGAACGGAAATAAGGTACATTAAACAAAACATATCTGTATAAAAGAATGACAGGGGTAAGTATAAAAAGGGTAAATACCTGAACCTACCATGTCACTACCATCACGTGAACTTAATCGTACCTTATTATATTTTCCCATTTCTCAATAAAAGTTATAGTCACATTCTTACGTACTTACTTCGGAAAATCATCAAGTTCACTACCATATAACTTACTTACCTTACATAACCTACTCCGACCCTTTATGGAGGGACGCCTATACTGCCCGGCCCAATCTGGGAGGCGATAAGGTCACATAGTCTGCCCATACAGGTATACTGCCCGGCCCATTTCTGGGACGATAATGTCATATAGTCCGCCTGAGGTATAACGCCCGCCCATTTCTCGGGACAATAATGTCATATAGTCTGCACGTAAAGGTATACTGCCCGCCCATTTCTCGACGATAATGTCGATAGTCCGCCAGAAGGTATATCGCCCGCCCATTTCGGGACGATAATGTCATATAGTCCGCCCAGAAGGTATAACGCCTGCCCATTTCTGGCACGATAATGTCATATAAAATCCGGGAATTTAACCCAACGTACCACGCACCTCTACTTCTTTAGAAAGACTCTTTTTCAAATAAAACTTCCCAGATACTAACAACTATAGTATCAAGTCATATCCACCCTTTTAAGACAAGTCACAATACCTTTTTAGAAATACATTTACCGGCTTCTAAATCAAGTGACTTCTTTATTAAAAACCTTAAGCAATTGGTACCTTTAAAACAATTTGCCCTTCTTTATTTCAAATCATTTCTTTGCTTACATTATTAGAGAAAACCATTCTCTTAACCTTCCATAAAGCCGTTATAACCAACTTCCCATAAAGCCGTTATAACCCTTTATGGTTTTAGACCAACTCATTCCTTTTTATAACCAAGAGACTTCTACTTTTTGAAACCAAGTATTATATACTTTCAAGTCAATTCTCTTAACTTTCAAAAAAATACAATTAGTCTCTTAACCTTTAGAACTCAAGTGACTCCTTTTATTATAAAACCTTAGGCAATTGATGCCTTAAACTCAAATTGCCTTTTCACTAAAATCAAGTCATTTATCTTTCCATAAAGCAAATATAACCAACTTCCCATAAAGTCGTTATATTCACTTTATACCTTAGCCAAAAATATAATTTCCTATCCAAGGGACTTATACTTTTAAGACGGAACAAGTATCACATACTTTAAAAATCTTCAAGTCCCTTAACTTAATAAAACTTAAGACATCCTTTATTCTTTCAAAGAAGTGAGTTAATCTCCTAACTCACCCGACTTGGCTATTCATAAAACTAGTAAAGGATATCAAGGTGTTGTACGTCTACGGTACTACATACGTGCAACTAGTCATGCTCAAAAGATAGGAAAAGTTCTACATCGAGTAAATTACACAACTACCTCTTAACTTCTAAGAGTAGAAGAAAACATGAAATGATACCACAGGTATATTCCATACATAGAATCATGCCAAAGGAAGGAAGAGGTTCACATACCTCGCGACGATTATCGACAAGTAGCAAAATGCTCCAAAGTACTTCAACCTTGATAGCTATCCCATCCTTCAAGTAGGATACACTATACTTAGTACTTCAACCTATAATGGGCACAATACGTCCATTAACCTCTTTACTTCAAACGTAGAATATTCTAAGTGCTAAGTCGCTAAATTCTACTAAAATCTGACAAAGACCTCCTTTGTTTTTACTTACTTTGCCACCTTTTTCAAGGCCTAATACAATAACCAAACACGCCACATTTAAGGCCCAATCAATGAAATCAACAATAGGGGATTACACGCCTACTAGACGTGTAAAATTCTGCCCCACAATAGATATCAAACTATATGTCCAATTCGGCTACATAGAGTGCCATAACACCAATTCTTATCCAATTTCCATTTCAATCCAAGTTGTTAGTATAACATGATATCAAGTCGCAATTGATTAAACTACTATAATCTTCAAGTATGTAACATGCGACGATTCTAGTAAACGACCAAATTGTAATCCAACTTCACATGGCTTACATTACATTTCGGATTTAAGGCTACAAGCAATCCATAATACTTATAAACTTCAACATCTCAACTTCATGCTAGCAACATGTAAAGCTAACAACAACAATATATACATAATCTTGTAACACTTATTAAGAGACAAGATTATACCTCAACGAATCTCAATCCAACTCCAACCAAGTCGCCTTTAGCAACTTAGAGCCTCTTCAAGACACTTCAATCCGCTACTGAGACCCTTAGAACCATACCAACAACTTCCTTCAAACGTCCAATCCAAAACCTAGAAAGCAACTAGGTTTTCACTTTACGACTAATCCGAAAACTATCTTTTTCCGAGATTTTTCTATTGAGATATGCTTACAATACACTCAAGAACCTTGGTTTAAAGTGTGGAGCTTAAAGAACAAGAAACAAATTTTTTTCCTTTTGAAAGTGAGTGAACCCGAGAGCAATAGCTCTTGCTCTTCAATTTTTCTTGAAAATTTTCTAAGTGTTGGCACTAGTCTTGCTACTAGTAGTATTATATAGGGCAATGGAGGGTCAAGATGCAACCAAATGGGTGGGTTGGATGAGCTCTTAACAAAAATCAAGCCTTGTGGGTCCTTTGACTTAGTCAAGAATCTCAAGCTTGCTACTTGCAAGACTTAGTCATCCAAGACTATGGTCAATGACCATTTTGTCCATGATATTTTCGTCCAAGGCAACAACAGGGGGGGTGACACGTGTCGCCCTCCCATTCGTCACAATAGTACGTTTTCCGACAATTCTAATATTTCCGATAATTTTTTATAAGTCTCAAATCTTAACACTTGTGAGTTCTTACGCACGTTCTTAAAACATGTCCTATAAATACGGGGTGTAACATAATGTTGAAAGAAGAAGTTATTGGTGTTAAAGGTATAAGTTAATTAAGTTTAAAAGTGTAAGTAACTTGACTTTGATAGCAAAAGTATTTTTGGGGTTCAACTCCCTAAAATTTCATGAAATGATTCTTTTTATAAAGAATAGATGTATGTAGTACTTTTGGGTTTAATCCCCCAACATACATGATTTGATTCTTCTTGTAAAGAAGTGAATGTGTGTAGTGCTTTGGGTTCAACTCCCTTACATGACGTGATAATGCCTTGGTTGTATTAAAAGGAAATATGTGGTAGTGCTTTAGTTTTCTAAAATGAAAGATGTTATAACGGCTTTATGGGAAGTTGGTTATAACAGTTTGTGGAAAGTCAAGAGATAGTATAAAAGGTTATAAGGAAATCATGTGAGAATGTCCATGATTAAGTCCTTAATATAGTACATGAAATGAAAGTGCCTTGAGTTTATAAAGTGAATGTATGGCAGACGTACATTGTTGTAATAGATCTTAATCCTTAATGAACTATGTGATAGTGCCTTGGTGTTATAAAATGAAAGACTTGTTAGTGTCTTGGATTCTCTAAAAATGATAGTTCATTCTATTTGTGCTAATGAGACTTGAAGATGATTTAAATGGTACATAGTTGCTTGTGATAGTTATATGTGTACAGTCCTTTATATTTGCACTAAGTCCCAAAAATGGGTCGGGACATGTCGTACCTCGCATGATGGTATTGTCTTGGTCATTTTAGAAAGGAAGGCATGGTATTGTCTTGGTTATTTAGAAAGGAAGGCATGATATTGTCTTGTTTATTTTAAAAGAAAGGCATGATATTTGCCTTGGTTATTTTAAAATGAAAGATATGATAGTGCCTTGGTCGTCTAAAATGGTGGTTCATTCACTTGGATCTAATGAGAGTTAAAGATTACTTAACTTGCATATATTATTCATGATAGTCAGTAGTGCAAGTGTTATATTATTTATTGCGGGGTCAATCCCCGGGACATTACATATCCGTGGATTTGCTCTCCACGATGCGAGTATGGTGTATATGCTCATTGTGGGTCTGTAGGGCCTATGCGGGTGAAATAGTCCTATGCGGGGCAAATTGCTCAATTGCGGGTCCACAAGACCTATGCAGGTGAAATAGTCCTATGCGGGGAAAATTGCTCCATTGCGGGTCCACAAGACCTATGCGGGTGAAATAGTCCCTTGAATAGGATTGCATAATGATACTACAGGCGGGGGCCCTAAATTAATCATAAGCTTCCTATTTTAAAACGGTAAAGTTTACTCTTATTACTCTCATTGTTAAAAAGACACAGTGTACTGGTAGTTGATTATTATACTTATTGCATGCCGACAGTGATGTGGGAATTCCATAGGCATGATGATGGTTGTATATTATATTTGTTACCTGCTGACAGTGATGTTGTATTCCACGAGCATGCTTCTGTGATATTATATGCTGAGGGAAGGTGTCCCATATTTTTACATGGCTTTCATTTTTGAAAGTGGTACGGTGTTACAGTAGTATAGTGATACAAGGTACAGTTGGCTCTGATTTTATATGACACGGTAGGATCTGGTATTTGATTTTCGTACTTGCTCCTGTCATTCCTTTGTACAGTTATGATCTTATTTGTTGTACTTTATTTCCGTTCTATAATTAGTACCTGTTGTACTGACCCCCTTCGGGGGGCTGCGTTCATGTCCGCAGGTCTAGGTATTCAGTTGTAGATCCGTGAGCTTAGAATCCTTGTTCAGCATTTTGGGACAGCTCCAATGTTCCGGAGCTTGTCATTATGACTAGGTACATTCAGAGGTACGGTGGGGCCTTGTCCCGTCATAGTATTTGTCCAAAATCTTAGAGGTCTGTATTCATATGTGGGATGGACTGGCTAGAGTTGTATTTACATTGTTGAACAGTGTAGCCCTTTTCGGGTGTTATATATTATGGCAGCCTTTCCGGCTTTGCCTTAGTTTAAAAAAAATGAGTGTTATTTATCTTCCGCGGTTTATTGTGTTGTATGAATAGAAGGTGCCTGTGTAGGGAACTACCATGCCCGGGTTCGGGCGTGACAGTTGTTTTCTTTGACACCCCATGATTCTCTCGTGTGCCATAAGCAGTAATTGAAAAATTGGGATGAAAAAGAGTGAAAAGGGAATACAAAAAGAGAGTGAAAAAGTGATGCACCCCAATAAAAAATGTAAAAGCTTAAGTTTGGGGGTGCCTATATGAATTGATTCATCCTCTCAAAAAGTGAAAAGCGGAATGATATGTATGAACTGAAAGGAATACCAAAAATAAGGACAAAACGGTTGTGTTACACCCCGTAATTCCAAGACATGTATATAAGAACGTACGTAAGAAATCAAGGCGTTAAGATTTGAGACTCGTAGAATTTATCGGAATTATAGAAATGTCGGGAAACGAAATATTACGACGAATGGGAGGGTGACACGTGTCACCCCTAGTATGGTCTTGGTAGAAATGGAACAAGGATATAATGGTCAAATGACCAAGGTAAGATGATCAAGTCTTGCAAGCCCAAAGCTTGATATAATTGACTAAGTCAATGAGCCCACTTGACTAAAGATATTTAAATCTCCTTCATCCAAACCCAACAAGTGTTTTAATCTTGACCCTTGATATTATTATATAATCACCCTTGTAGCAAGACAAGTCTCCATACTTAGAAAAAAATTCAAGAACTTGAGCTAACATTGAGAAGCTCTCGGGTTCACCATTCCTCCACACAAAAAAAAATTTGTTTGTGGTTCAATAATCCCAATACTTGAAATCAATGTTCCTAAGGGTATTACAAGCATATCTCAATTGGAATTTCCCGGAAAAACTATGTTTTTACGTTAGTCGCAACATGAAAACCTAAGGGGTTTTTCATAGTAGGAGTTGGAACTTAAAGACGAGTTCTTCATAAGCTTCTAAGGGTTACTTGGAGTGGATTGGAGCGTCAAGAAGAGGAGCTAAAGTTGTTAAGGATCGACTTGAAGTCTTGGATTAGATTTGGGCTTATTGAGGTAAAAATATTTGTCTTACTATTGTAATTGAAGATTCCATGTTATGATAAGTTAGAAATGATCATGTGATATATGTTATGAAGATTGATAAGTGTTATGAAATTTTAGAAGCTCAAAACTGAAAATGGCATGTTAGCCGTTAAGATTGTAATTCAAGTTAATTATTAATTACGATCGTCGTATGTTATTGAAAGAATGGAATATAGTTGTTGTAATTATTATTATATATATAACATGTTGGAAAAACAACTTGGATTGAAAAGGAATCAAACGGAAATTGACGTTGTTGTAAACATTGATTATAGCCGAGAATTGCCTTAATTATTGGACAGTTTTATATTAATTGTGGGGCAGAATTTTACACGTCCTATTAGGCGTGTAATCCCCTTTGAATTGCTGAATTGTTGAGCCTTAAATGTGGCATTTGGTTATTGATTTTCGGGCCTTGAAAAAGGTGGAAATGTACGAAGAAACAAAGGAAGTGCTGCCCGATTTTCCGTAGAATTAAGAGTCCTTATACTTAGAAATATTCTACGTTGAAAGCTAGTAGTTGATAGACGTATTATGGTCATTATAAGTTGACATTCTACGTGCGGCGTATTCAACTTGGCAAGTGGTTTAAGTCGAAGAGGTATGTGGAACTTTCCCTATCTTCTTGAGCATGAGTTTTATAAATGTATAGTACAGTGGACGTACATGTTTAAAGTGAATTCGGTTTCATTTTGGTATCCTTGCCTTGATTTCGAAAAGTGAAGTAATTTGGATTTTAAAAGTATATGTGACTTGATGTTACATGGAAGGATTTCTTGACTTGAAAAGTATAGAATACTTGTTTTGGAAAGGTATTGATCACCTGATTTCTAAAGTAAGAGACTTGAAGTATTTTAAAAGTATATGATACTTGGTTTTAAAAGTATAAGTCTCTTGGTTTCAAAAAGAATGTAATTGTCTAAAACATAAAGAGTTATAACGGCTTTATGAGAAGTTAGTTATAACGACTTTATGGAAGGTTAAGAGAGTGTCTACTTGATTTATAGGCATGATTTGACTAGGTTGTGAATGTAGAAGTTACTTGGTTTCAAAGCCTTGAAATGAATTTCTAAAGGTGTAGTAACTTGTTTTGAAAAGTAGACAAATCTTGATACTACGGGTGTAAGTATCTTGGGGGTTTTATATAAAAGGGTTCTTTTTAAAGAAACGGAAGTACGTAGTACTTTGGGTTAAATTCCCGGATTTTTAATGACATGTTAGTGCCTTAGGTTAAATAAAATAAGAGTGCATGATAATTAAGGCTAATAAGAAGTTAGGGGATTTCTTAACTTGCTTATGATAATTATGATAAGTCGGTGGTGCTTATGTTATGTATGATAGTCGTTTGTGCTAATGTTATGTTATTCTTGCGGGGTAAACCCCCGGGTTACTACTTATTTCATGGATTTGCTACCCATGATACGAGTGCGGTGTTTGTACTCATTGCGGGCCCACCCTTAGCGGGTGAAATAGTCCTGTGCGGGTGAAATAGTCCCATGCGGAGCAAATTGCTCCATTGCGGGTCCACATGACCTATGTGGGTGAAATAGTCCCATGAGTAGGATTGCTTAATGATACTACGGACGGGTGGCCCTAATTTGATCATGAGCTTCCTATTTTTATGCAGTAAAGTATACTCTTGTTTACTCTCATTATTAGTAAGGCACCGTGTACTGTTATTTTGGTCATCATACATGTCTCCAACTTTATTTTAGACTATATGATTTCATTTCAGTACTTTTAGTTTCACATACTTGGTACATAGTTTTATCGACCCCTTTGTTCGGCCGCTCATGCCGCAGTAGGTAAGGTGTTGTGGATCCTCACTCTTAGGATCACTGATCAGTTGTCAGAAGCTCCATTTCTCCGGAGGCTTGTCTTTTGGTACGATTTCCCTGATGTTGTAGATTTATGTACATTCAGGGGTATGGCGGGGCCCTGTCCCGTAACAATTGTTATGTAAAAATTCTTAGAGGTCTGTAGTCATATCTTGTGGATTGGGTTGTAAAAACAACGATGTAACTGTTCAATTTTGGTTATATATATTTTTTGGAATGTGGCCTTATCGGCTATCCTGTTGATATTTAATGTCTAGTATTTTATGAGTTTATGTATGTTTCGCTGCTATTCTCTGATGTATACTGAAGGGTGCCTGTGTAGGGCACCATCCGCAGTTCGGTCGGGTCGTGACAAAAGTCGACGAGCGCTTAGTCCTCGTAAAGTGTCTACAGATCGTGTCTAGTAGAGTCTTGGTTATCGGTGTTGTGCACCACATCTATAATCGTGAGGTCGCAGGACATTTATGTCACGACCAACCCGCCCGTGGATCGTGCCTTACCCCGGGCACCCTAGTGATACAACATCAGAGTAATCGGAACATAAAACAAGACATAAAAATATTATGAAGTAAGAAACAATTCATCTGAGAAAACTTGCCTTTCGGCATAATATATATAACAACTAGAATAGCATATCCCTTTTTTTACAACTCGCCACAACAGCATTTCATGCACTTCTAAGAATGATATGACAACAATGGCGGACAGGCCCCGCCATACCCCTGAATGTAAACACTTACAACGACAGGAACTATACCACGATAAGCCTCCGAGAAACGGAGCTTCCCAAACGCTGAATCGTGACCCTAAGAGCGAGGATCAACATCGGTGTACCTCTACCGCAGATGAACGCACTTCGGGCGAGGTCGACATAACAGTACCAAGTATGCGAAATCAAAATATCAGAATGAAATCATAGTAGTCTATATAAAGCGTGAGACATGTATGATAACCAAACTACGCTCAAAATAAATAAGCGAATATGTCAAGTCGTGACTCACGCCTCAAAGTCATCACTCAAATACAACTATGGGTCTCACGCCCACAACATCAATCATGCCCGTGGAATACCTTCCTCATCACGCCTATGATATAAAAGCACCAAGGAATACATGAACACCAGTCCCACTGTGTCATAAATAAACCGTGACGGTAAGTACGAAGGCATAGCCGACTACTAACACCCCCAGTACCAACAAGGTCATAAACTGTATCATGAGATCTGTCTAGACCGTCACATGATCAAAGCTGGTCACTCGCCCGCAGTATCAAATGTGCGCGTCTAGCCCTGGAACTTCCCGCAGCTCCGCATAGGCCAACCTCATAGGCCCGCATGAGGTATTCCCCGCATCGAGGGTAGCTACTCCCCGGCATCGTCCTGGACTCGCAGTCCGCATGGCCACATAGACCGCATGACCATAAAGGCCGCACACTAACCTGGAACTCTCGTAGCTCCGCATAGGTCCCCGGGACCCGCATGAGGTATTCTCGAATCATGGTCCCAGACCGCCTGAGTCTACCCCGCATCGGAGGGCAGCTTAACCTCCGGGATCATGTCAAGGTGAGTGGTACAATACCAACATAACGGCTGATAGTTAAACAACTTAAGCGCAATCGAGGGGAAACCCCTTTACACAAACATCACAAGATACTAACACACGTAGCATCCTAGCATGTTTACTTATCAAATCAACAAGAAAGTATTACAAGGCTATCACAAACCAACACAATCAAGTTATACACACAAGGTACTTTCTACTATATGTCAACAAGTTCGGGTTTTTATCCCCAAAGTACTTCATACATTAATTCTTTAAGAGATCTGCTTTCTCACAAAAGTCACACAATACCCGTAGTATAAAAATAGAGTGACTATCTTTTGAAGTAAATCAAATACTTCTCTTTGTAGAATCAAGTAACAACATTCTTTTCCAAACGTTCAAGTTTGCCTAATTTCAAATACTCAAGTTTCTCATTTTTTCGAAAGGTTTTGTAGTTCATAGTTTTAATCCTTTAAAACAATTTGAGAAACATATGCCTTATGTGTGAGTAGGTTATTCTTGTTCATAACAATCTTATTACAGCAACCATGATCTAGGAAATGTAATATCATTTTGTCTCATCTTAGCTTCTATGCAGATGGAAGTTTCTTGGTTTTAATAATACCTTATTAGTCAAACCATTTCCTTTATTAGCGCTGTGGTTTGTTCGATACTTATTCTCGATTTCCAAATCAAGAAACATTATTTCTTTTAAAAACCAAGTACTCATTTCTCACGAATGAGGTTTCACACAAAATTCATATTAATTTAATTAAGTCAAGTCTCTTATCTTTTAAGATCAAGTCTCTTAACTTCTAAAATCAGTAAACCATTCCTTTTACTACTCTTAAGTCGTTATACCTAACTTCCCATAAAGCTAGTATAACTCTTAAGCTTTTTAAAACCAAGTGTTACTCTTCTTTCAAAAAGGTTACTTAATTCTTCTGAAATACTTCAGATTCTTTTTATTCAGCCTTAAGTCAAAAGACATTGCCGTAAAACTACGTTCAGTTAACACACGTACATCTACCATACTACATATATTCTTTAAAATATCATGCTCAAGAGTATAGGAAGAATCACATACCTCGCGACGATTATCGACTATTAGCAAAACGCTCCACGGCTATAACCCGGATAGCCTTGTCCACCTTTCAAGTAGTACATGCTACTCGCAGAACATTCAACCTATAAAGGTTATACAGTCTATCAATGTCTAGACTACTCGGTAGAATAAATCTAGATACAAGTTTCTAAGGAAAATTGGGCAGCCCTTCCCTACCCGTCAAACTTCACAAGTCTATCAGAATACACCCATGTAAGTACATTCAATTCCCTTCTTATATACCTTCCTCAGATATAACTTATACTTAATTCTTATACTTCAATAGTATGCAAACTCAATTACAATAGGGAGACAAGATATTTACCTCGGTAAGCCCATAATTATCCAAGTATAAATGTCGATCCTGAGCAACGTTTAGCTCCTACTGGCGCCCAACCCGCTCCAAACCACCCTTTAGAAGTTCTACGCAACTTCTTCTTAATCCTTCAACCGGCTATGAAGATTTTCCTAAGGGTTTCTTTTTGATACATAAAGGACATAAGGTAGTATTTCCTGCTCTACGATAGAGGTATCTTTGGAATACTACAAGGTATACTGACTAAAGTATTTTGGTATAGTAACAATACTTTGAGAGTATTTTCTACCAAGAGTGGTGTATTTATGAGAACAACTAGGCAAGTGGGGTACCTGGCTTAGCACTACTAGGAGGGGTGTGTCTCGCCACACCACAAGGAGTGAGGTGACAACTCTCGCCGGGGCCTCACGAAATGGGGGAGGGGTTATCAAGACTTAAGGAAGTGAGGAGTGGATGAAGAAAGCTTCACAAAGGGGGGGGGGGTATTTATAGGGAGTTCAATGGCCAAGATCTAGCCAAGTGGAGGGCCAAGATTTGCCCAAGTGCCCCCTAGTCCCTACTCCACAAATCCCTCACAAATATCCTACCAACTATGACCCCTAAATCGTGCAAGTTGCCGTCCCACACTCCACCAACTTGAGGGTGACAAGTGTCGCCCTCTCGTTGGTCCAAAATATTTCGTCTCTCGGAAAAATCCGCAAAAATTAAAAATGACATAGCCGGAATTTTCCCTTCGCAAGTTTTGTAAAACGTTTCGTCGAAAAACGATTCTAATCGGGTGTTGTGCACAAAATATTTTCGTCCATGCCTACTTAAAGTTCAAACTTTTCTACGTACGTCCCCACGTACATACTCTGGAAATACGGGGTATAACATTCTCCCCTCCTTAGAAACATTCGTCCCGAATGTTCCTTCTAAGTCTCAAAACAAACATGCGCCAGTATAGTCTTCACTGCTATATTTACGAAAACAATCACGCCACGCCTGGCCATCAAATAACACATGCGCAAATACTTAATCCAAGTCCACGAGGAATCATCTCTAGTATAACAAAAGCTCCCACCCCAAAGTCTAAAATATACTCCCTTCGCACCTTCTCTTTACAAACGAAATGATCACATCTGTGTTCTCAACACCTGCTCGTCTCTCCCCTTACTCGTACATTCAGACTCTTTCTCATGACTTACCACATTTTCTATCGTCAGCTTCCAAAATCTCGTTTACTATCTCCAACTTGGTCATCATTAATCGGGAACACTGGATGGATCTCCGATACTTTCCCGAACATAACAACACGAAAGACTGGACGTACTGCCTCCTAAGTCGGACGGCAATGCTAACTATAGGCAACCTGGCCTATTCTTCACATGATCTGAAAAGGCCCAAAGTAACTCGGGCTAAGTTTCCTCTGTTTTCCAAAACTCGTCACACCCTAACCACATTCTGCTGAAACAGGTATGAACCAACAATCTGAACCTTGCCAACATCGAACCAATCGACCTAAGAACTTACACTTCCGCCCCTAAGGCTTCATAAGGCGACATCCGAAAACTGAAATGGTAGTTATAAAACACTCCCTCAACAGGAGACAACAATCCTCACATCTACCCCTGAAATCCAAACACTGGCCCGAGGGCGAATGCAATACGGAGACTCACCTGAGTTCCTAACCCTGCCTGGTAAAACCTTCAGAAAGAAATAGCCGTAACCTGGGCTCCACTGCCTGTCATAAGGTGAAAGTAGGCACCCCGTGCAGCCTTACAACCTTCCTGATAAATAACATCTCGCATAACTCACGAGTAAATGCCCGATGAAGGACAAGATGGGCTGACCTCATCGCCCGACCATCGGGTCGAACGCATCTACGAACTCGCACGATGGTTAACTAAACTGGGCCTAACACCCACGTGACTTACTACCCGGAGGACCACCAAAACCGACCCACCATAAAACAGTCGCGGGTTGACTCGCAGACGGCCTCAACCCACCCATTCTCAGAAACACTTGCTCCCCGATCCGGAACAATCTCACTATCAAGTTACGAAAACCTAGCGGTCTTCTTAGCTCAACTATCCTCCTTCATTTCACACAACTCAGGGACTTATTATACAAATATATCTCACGTGCACTATGCACCCCGATAAGGGTCAAACACAAATGTAATCTTTTACTCAAGATTGCCTTGCCTCCAAGGTCTCCACGTATAAAGCTCTAAGGCTCACACTTTTCCTATCCCCCAATCTTTCCCGGTTACTAACCATGATTTCTAATCCCAATTTACACAATGCTATCAGAATATAACACTTAAGGTATACTCATCTTACATACTAATCTCTAGAGGGTTAAGGATATACCAGATCATCGCTTCACTCCCTTAGTCGTCTAATCAAACTCGCCTGCAGGCGCATAGCTAGGGAAGATGATGAACTGATCACCGATCATGAAGGCTGAGTCCTCCTACTTACATCCTTCCTACTAGGACATCCTTTCGACACATGGCCCTGACGGCCGCTGGTAAAACAAGTACCAACTAAAAGACGACATTCCCCGGGATGACGCTTGTCACATTGTGAACACTGGGGAAAAACTGAATCCGGCTGGCTGGAACCTTCGTGTAGCTGTGAATCGGAAACTATGGAGCTCTGACCAACTCCTGTATACCCCGAACGTCCTGAACCCTGTGGAGGACCTCTTTGCACTGGTGGATGTGCATATCTAATCTGCTGGTGAGGTGATTCGCCTCGAAAGCTACCAAAGGACTTCATTGCTCGTCCTCTTCGCCCTTGGTTAACCCGTCGATCTCTACGCTTGGCTCACGCGCATAAGCCCGTACACAGGCCATGCTCAAGCCTAACTGAAGAATTACTCTTGCACAACCCTCTCTTAGATAGTCGTCAAGACCCGTGATAAATCGATACCTCATATACTCTCTGGTAGCTACATCCTTAGCTAGTAACAGGGTCGTCTCTTTGCAATCTATACTTTCTGCTACTGGTCGTGGAACTGAAGGTTCAACTTATCATGGCCGCAGTAGGAACTGCTGCCGCCGTGCTAAACTCTGCTGGGGCTGGCGATGTCGCAGAACTCCCCAAATGAAGCACCACCCCAGGTGATGATTGGGCCTGTGCCCACGTAACCCTCAGATTTACTCGCAGCCTCCTCCGCTTGCCCTTCTAGTTCGGTTGCCTTACGCGAGGCATAACGGTAGTGGAAAGAAATACGTTAGAGGTCCAACTTATAACACAAACTCTAAGGCACGATCTCAGAGTGAGAAGAATGGAAACTAATCCTAAATATCCTATAGCCTCCTCGACATTATTGGTATGCACAACACACCGATAATCAAGACTCTACTAGATACGGTCAGAGACACTTTCCGAGGATTAATCGCTCGATACCACTTTTGTCACGACCAACCTGCCCGTGGATCGTGCCTTACCCCGGGCACCCTAGTGATACAACATCAGAGTAATCAGCGGAACATAAAACAAGACATAAAAATATTATGAAGTAAGAAACAATTCATCTGAGAAAACTTGCCTTTCGGCATAATATATATAACAACTAGAACAGTTACATCCCTTTTTTTACAACTCTGCCCACAACAGTACTACAGACCTCTAAGAATGATATGACAACAATGGCGGGACAGGGCCCCGCCATACCCCTGAATGTAAACACTTACAACGACAGGGAACTATACCACTGATAAGCCTCCGGAGAAACGGAGCTTCCCAAACGCTGAACTGTGACCCTAAGAGCGAGGATCAACACTGGTGTACCTCTACTCGCAGATGAACGCAAATCCAAGGAGGTCAAGACAACAGTACCAAGTATGCGAAATCAAAATATCAGAAATGAAATCATAGTAGTCTATATAAAGCAGGAGACATGTATGATAACCAAACTACAGTTCAAAATAAATAAGCAGTCATGTCAAGTCAGGGACTCACGCCCTCAAAGTCATCACTCAAATACAACTATGGGTCTCACGCCCACAACATCAATCATGCCCGTGGAATACCTTCCTCACTGCCGGCAGTCTATGATATAAAAGCACCAAGGAATACACATGAACACCAGGTCCCACCTGTGTCATAAATAAACCGTACGGGGTAAGTACGAAGGCATAGCCGACTACTAACACCCCCAGTACCAACAAGGTCATAAACTGTATCATGAGATCTGTCTAGACCGTCACATGATCAAAGTTGGTCACTCGCCCGCAGTATCAAATGTGCGCGTCTAGCCCTGGAACTTCCCGCAGCTCCGCATAGGCCAACCTCATAGGCCCGCACGAGGTAATCCCCGCATCGAGGGTAGCTACTCCCCGGCATCGTCCTGGACTCGCAGTCCGCATGGCCACATAGACCGCATGACCATAAAGGCCGCACACTAACCTGGAACTCTCGTAGCTCCGCATAGGTCCCCGGGACCCGCATGAGGTATTCTCGAATCATGGTCCCAGACCGCCTGAGTCTACCCCGCATCGGAGGGCAGCTTAACCTCCGGGATCATGTCAAGGTGAGTGGTACAATACCAACATAACGACTGATAGTTAAACAACTTAAGCGCAATCGAGGGGAAACCCCTTTACACAAACATCACAAGATACTAACACACGTAGCATCCTAGCATGTTTACTTATCAAATCAACAAGAAAGTATTACAAGGCTATCACAAACCAACACAATCAAGTTATACACACAAGGTACTTTCTACTATATGTCAACAAGTTCGGGTTTTTATCCCCAAAGTACTTCATACATTAACTCTTTAAGAGATCTGTTTCTTTCACAAAAGTCACACAATACCCGTAGTATAAAAATAGAGTGACTATCTTTTGAAGTAAATCAAATACTTCTCTTTGTAGAATCAAGTAACAACATTCTTTTCCAAACGTTCAAGTTTGCCTAATTTCAAATACTCAAGTTTCTCATTTTTCGAAAGGTTTTGTAGTTCATAGTTTTAATCCTTTAAAACAATTTGAGAAACATATGCCTTATGTGTGAGTAGGTTATTCTTGTTCATAACAATCTTATTACAGCAGCCATGATCTAGGAAATGTAATATCATTTTGTCTCATCTTAGCTTCTATGCAGATGGAAGTTTCTACTGGTTTTAATAATACCTTATTAGTCAAACCATTTCCCTTTATTAGCGCTGCTGTGGTTTGTTCGATACTTATTCTGATTTCCGAAATCAGTAAAACATTATTGCTTTTAAAAACCAAGTACTCATTTCTCACGAATGAGGTTTCACACAAAATTCATATTAATTTAATTAAGTCAAGTCTCTTATCTTTTAAGATCAAGTCTCTTAACTTCTAAAATCAGTAAACCATTCCTTTTACTACTCTTAAGTCGTTATACCTAACTTCCCATAAAGCTAGTATAACTCTTAAGCTTTTTTAAAACCAAGTGTTACTCTTCTTTCAAAAAGGTTACTTAATTCTTCCAAATACTTGATTCTTTTTATTCAGGCTTAAGTCAAAAGACATTGCCGTAAAACTACGTTCAGTTAACACACGTACGTCTACCGTACTATATATATTCTTTAAAATATCATGCTCAAGAGTATAGGAAGAATCACATACCTCGCGACGATTATCGACTATTAGCAAAACGCTCCACGGCTATAACCCGACTAGCCTTGTCCACCTTTCAAGTAGTACATGCTACTCGCAGAATATTCAACCTATAAAGGTTATACAGTCTATCAATGTCTAGACTACTCGGTAGAATAAATCTAGATACAAGTTTCTAAGGAAAATTGGGCACCTTCCTACCCACAAACTTCACAAGTCTCATGTAATACGATCCCATGTAAATCTGTTCAATTCCCTTCTTATATACCTTCCTTGTATATAACTTATACTTAATTCTTATACTTCAATAGTATGCAAACTCAATTACAATAGGGAGACAAGATATTTACCTCGGTAAGCCCATAATTATCCAAGTATAAATGTCGATCCCTGAGCAACGTTTAGCTCCTCTGGCGCTCAACCCGCTCCAAACAACCCTTTAGAAGTTCTACGCAACTTCTTAATCCTTCAACCTATGAAGATTTTCCTAAGGGTTTCGTTTTGAGACAAAAAGGACATAAGGTAGTATTTCCGGGCTCTACGTATAGAGGTATCTTTGGAATACTACAAGATATACGACTAAGGTATTTTGGTATAGTAACAATACTTTGGAGAGTATTTTCTACCAAGAGGTGGTGTATTTATGAGAACAACTAGGCAAGGGGGGGGGGGGTACCCCTCGGCTTAGCACTACTAGGAGGGGGGGTGTGTCTCGGCCACACCACAAGGAGGGGGAGGTGACAACTCTCGGCCAAGGGGGCCTCACGAAATGGGGGAGGGGTTTTCAAGACTTAAGGAAGTGAGGAGTGGATGAAGAAAGCTTCACAAAGGAGGGGGGGTATTTATAGGGAGTTCAATGGCCAAGATCTAGCCAAGTGGGGGGGCAAGTGGAGGGCCAAGATTTGCCCAAGTGCCCCCTAGTCCCTACTCCACAAATCCCTCACAAATATCCTACCAACTATTGACCCCTAAATCGTGCAAGTTGCCGTCCCACACTCCACCAACTTGAGGGTGACAAGTGTCGCCCTCTCGTTGGTCCAAAATATTTCGTCTCTCGGAAAAATCCGCAAAAATTAAAAATGACATAGCCGGAATTTTCCCTTCGCATGTTTTGTAAAACGTTTCGTCGAAAAACGATTCTAATCGGGTGTTGTGCACAAAATATTTTCGTCCATGCCTACTTAAAGTTCAAACTTTTCTACGTACGTCCCCACGTACATACTCTGGAAATACGGGGTATAACAATTTAGGATTGGTTTCCATTCTTCTCACTCTGAGATCGTGCGATAGAGCTATGTTGTTAGGGTCGTCTCTCCCTAACGAGTTATGTTGAATGCAGGTACGAGAAAGGCAGCAGTGACCCAGGAAGTATTATGTGGATTGTGTATCCAGGTTGGTAATAATTGTAGTATAGTTGATATTATGACATACAGCTATACAGAGTTATGTATGAGGGTCAGACGCGTGTTGCCTAGAATGATTTTTGATTACCAAGAATTGGTAAGGACTAAATAGATACCGGAAAGGTATGAAACAATTTAATGAATTATCATCAAGGTTTTACGTACTAATTTGAATTAGTTAGGAGATGATGAGCCGTCTGAAAGGGTAATGAACCCTTAAGAAGTCATGATTAAAGGACTTAATGGAAGACTATGTTAGTAGGTTAAGCTACGTGGTATGCTTAAGAGAATTGTATGGATGAGATCCGTATGGAAGTAATTATGGTTGTTATGATTAAGACAACACGATTGTGGGTTAATGAAAAGTTATTTTACCCGTTTACGGGGGGACTAATAAGGTAGTCTAGGAGCATGGAAAATGGGAGCCTAAGAATATTGATAACCGCCGAGACCTTAGGTACATAAGGCCTTCTCGGCAATAAGATTTAATTCAGACTAAGGGTAAGAGTTAAGTGCGACGGTGAGTCGGGTTGAGGACCTATTACGGGTCGCCCCATAACCTAAAATGGATTGAGATCAGTTAGTAGTAGTCCCGCTACGTGACAGGGTCACGAGGATGCAAGGCCCAAGTCTAGTTAAATTGTTTTACGGGTTCGTGGACGCATTCCACCGGAACCAGGTCGTGAGAGCCAGAAATGGCCTTATATTGTTTAATATGGTAACTCCAAAGATTGGAGGCCAGAATCAGTATGGAGGTTATGTACGTATGCTAGAATAAGTTCAGAAGTACGGAAAGAGTACGACCAGTAAGAAAGAGAGCAACCAAGTGTAAAGGAATATAGCCTGAATCCATGAGAACCTTTCGAGGTGACTACACCCGTGAGTGATGGGTGGTAGCTGAGCGGGTATATAATAGTTGCCCGATGACGATACAGTCGTCGGACCCTAGCACACCTAGTAGAGCTGATATGACAAACTTTAAGGTCATTATGGGTACGGACTAGTTGGCCTCTTGTTATGTCAACGTTGAGTGCAGAGAGAGATTGGTTCGATTCCAGTTTTCCGGTAAACCGGTTATCGAGTGGAAAGGAAGGGAAGTGGTTGTAACCAGTGAATTATCCTTCCTTCTTTGACATCATTGATTTTAATAAGTCTGTGTGACTTGTTCATTTGAGGTAAATTGATGCAGAAAATAAGTAATACTTGAATTTGAAGGAGTTTATGTTAAGTTCCCTTGGAGGTGCTTGGAGTTGTTTAGTGTGGCGATCAGGGCCACGACTTTCCGAATGATTTCAGGAAAATGCGCAAAGCAAGAATAAGATAAGTACGAGTGCTGCCTGCGGAGAAAAGAAGATATCATTGATAGGTTTTAAAAATCTATACGATTATAAGGTGGCCCTTGATGATTAAGATTATTAAAGAGAGATAAGCTCTCTCCCCCGCATAACAGGATAGTTTTACGTATTATTGAGGGTTATGCGTACCCATATTATTTAAGCCATAGATATGGGACTGGTAAAGTCTCCGGCTTCGTTATGCAATAGGTTACAATTTTAGATAATCTTTAAAAAAAAGTATTTGGTTGAGGTAATTGAGGACGACACGAGGAAATGGTTGAAGAAGTGTCGTAAGGATATAAATGCAGGTAGTACGCATGAATGAAACTGTATGATCAAGAATTAAGATAGAAATATTTTTGCCAATAATGAGCATAAGGAAGGGTTATGACCAGAATGATAAAGAAAATGCAACTATGGTTATGTAAGTTGCACGAGATATGATTACCCCAGACTAGTGTAAAGACCATTAGTGAATGATGGGCAGTAAGAGCACCTCGATGAAAGGTGGCAAAATCGGTACTGACGAGAAAGATAGTAGGAAAAATACGGGGAGGTAAGAGACCCCAGGGCAACTTGAAAGGAAAAAGGTAAGACGAGTAGACACTCGAACGATGAGAGACCTAATCATGACAAGATAAGAAATCTTGGCAAGCCATTGGATTATGTAATACCATGAATTGAGGTTGAACGCCTGACTATAAGCTCTATGAGCTAGGAGAGAATAATAGGCTTACTACTTGACGAGATCAAGGAAATCTCCTCCTAAATTGTGATTGGCAGGAAGTCTTAGCCATGAGATAAGCAAATGAATCGAATCTAAGTATAGTGACCAAGTTTGGTTGCAACAGAGAAATGGAAACGTGAATCATAATTGAGATTATATCCCCGAATATTTCGACAGTATGAGACAGGCTTCCAGTTATTGGAAGATAAGTTGACTACGACTACAGTTCTAACCCCTCCTGAGGCCTGAAGGACTAGAGGGTTAGGTTATTATGGTAACACTTTGAGTGTTTGGCTGGGTTGTGTGCGGATGCAATACGATAAGGTAACAACCTATATTTCTCGGCAGCTACGGGAGCACGATAGTGGTGCTAAGATTCGAGAGGTTGCCGAGTCTTTTCTCGTTGAGGAGGTGAAGAGGCGGTAGTATAAGGATCCAGTTCTAGGGCAAAATTGAGATACGACTCTCCAAGAGGAGAAGGACCTGTTTGGGTAGCACCAGATAGAGTGTTGTGATATGATGATAGATTGTGTGTGCCCGATGATGCAGGACTTGTCAGCAGGTTTTAGGAGAGGCACGCAGTGCTTATTGCTCTATTTGTTCGGGGTCGACTAAGATGTATCATGCCCTCAGATGTATGTATTGGTAAGATGGCCAGAAGAGGGACGTAGCAGAGTTTGTTGCTTAGTGTCCGAATCAGTAGCAAGTCAAGGTTGAGCACCAGAAGCCCAGTGGACTATTATCGACGACTGAGATCCCGACTTGGTAGTGGGAGGTGATTAATATGGATTTTGTTATAGGGTTGCATCGTGCTCAGAGGAAGTGCGACTCCTTGTGGGTCATAGTAGACAGGCCGACGAGGTCAGCCCATTTTTCTTCCGGTCAGGACTATCTACTCGGTTGAGGATTATGAGAGATTATATATCAGGAAGAGTATGAGACTGCACGGGGTTCCTACATTTATTTACGACAGACAGATGAGCCCAGTTTACGGCTAACTTCTGGAGGTTTTTCCAGAAAAGATTGGGGACACAAGTGAGTCTCAGTGTTGTATTTCACCCTCAGACCGACGGACAGGCAAGACATGTTATCCAGACACTTGAGGATAGGTTGCGGGCCTGTGTTATTGATTTCAGGGGTAGCTGGGAGGATCTTTTGCCTCTCGTTGAGTTGCATATAATACCCGTTACCATTCAAGTATTCAGATGGCCCTGTATGAAAGAAAGTGTAGATCGCCGGTTGGTTGGTTCGACGTGGGAGAGGTTCAGTTGATTGACCCAGACTTGATTCAGCGGGCGGTGGATAAGGCGAAGCTTATCCAGGAAAGATAATTAGCAAGATCAGAGTCGACATAAGCTTTATGCAGAGAATCGACGTCGACACTTAGAGTTCAGATTGACAATGAAATCTTCTTAAGGCATCACCCATGAAGAGTGTGATGAGGCTTGGTAAGAAAGAGAAACTAAGTCCAAGGTACATTAGGCCTTATCAGATTGTCCGTAGAGTAGGCAAGGTTGCCTATGAGTTAGATATACATCTTCTTGGGAGGCATGTTCATCCGATCTTCCATGTTGTTATGTTATGGGAGTGTATCGGAGATCCATCCAGAGTTTTCCGGTTAGTGATGTCCAAGTGACAGAGGGGTTATCGTTTGAGGAGAGTCCCATAGCGATACTTGATCGCCAGGTCAGGCGACTATGGACTAAGGACGTGGCTTCCGTCAAGGTCTTGTGGCAGAAAGTTAATAGAGAGGAAATAACGTGGGAAGCAGAGGAGGGAATGATAAAGAAGTACCCTCACTTGTTCCCTACTTGTCAATTTTTATTAACGTGTTAGCATAAGTATTGTTATGTGGCCATGTGTGGCAAGTGTGATTATGTTGGGTATAGTCGAGGGACTATGCCAATATCTATTTAGATGAACCTCGAAAGAACATTCGGGTATGAATGTTTCTAAGGGGGGAGAATTGTCACGACCCGACCCCGGGGCCGCGACTGGTGCCCTACCGGGGCATCCCGTCAGGTACACATCAGAGAATAGCAGCGGAACATACATAACACATAAACCCGAATATAGTAAACATCACTGGCAAGCCGACAAGGCCGCCTTCCATAAAAATATACTTACCCAAAAGGATAATAGTTGTTATACCTCGTATTTTCAGTGTATGTACGTGAGGACGTACGTAGTAAAATTTGAACTTTAAAGTTGGCTTGGCCGAATAATTTTTGTGCACAACACCCGGTTAGAGTCTTTTTTCGACGAAACGTTTTACAAGACTTGCGAAGGGAAAATTCCGGCTATGTCATTTTAAATTTTTGCGGATTTTTCCGGGAGACGAAACATTTTGGACCAACGAGAGGGCGACACTTGTCACCCTCAAGTTGGTGGAGTGTGGGGCGGTAATAGCTTGGACGATTGGGGTGTCAAGTGGGCAAGATATTTATGAGGGTTTTAAGGAGTAGGGACTAGGGGGCACTTGGGCATATCTTGGCCCTACACTTGCATAGCACTTGGCTAGATCTTGGCCATTGGTTGGCCTTTGCTTGGCCTATAAATACCCTCCCCCTTTGAAGACTTCTTCATCCAAAATAATTTCCTAAGTCTAAAAATCCTCCCCCCCTCTCTTGTAGTGTTCTCGCCCCTCCCCTCGAGGCCCTCGCCGAGAACCCTCCCCTTGGCCGAGAGTACCCCCTAGTGGGGTTGGCCGAGGTATACACCCCCTACCTTGAGTTGTTTTCAGAATACACCCCCACCTTGGTAGAAATACTCTCCAAGTATTGTTACTATACCCAAAATACCTTAGCCGTATACCTTGTAGTATTCCAAAGATACCTCTATACGTAGAGCCCGGAAATACTACCGTATGTCCTTTTTGTCTCAAACCGAAACCCTAGGGGAAAAATCTCCATAGTTGGTTGGAGTATTAAGAAGAAGTTGCGTAGGACTTCTAAGGGTTGTTTGGAGCGGGTTGGAGCACCCGGAGTAGGAGCTAAACGTTGCTAAGTACCGACATTTATACTTGGATAATTTTGGGCTTATCGAGGTAAATACCTTGTCCCCCTATTGTAATTGGAAATTACATGTTGTAGGAATATATAGTTGAAGTATACTATATATAGAACTGAACTTAGATTTGCGGCAATGTCTTTGGACTTAAGCCTGAATTTAAAGAAGAGAATTGGACTGTACTTACATAGGACTGTATTACAGTAGACTTGTGTAGTTTGACGGGTAGGGAAGGGCTGCCCAAATTTTTGTAGAATCTTGTATCTAGATTTATTCTACCGAGTAGTCTAGACTTTGATAGACTTGTATAACCTTTATAGGTTGAATGTTCTGTGAGTAGCATGTGCTACTTGAAAGGTGGACATTGCTAGCCGGGTTATAGCCGTGGAGCGATTTGCTTATAGTCGATAATCGTCGCGAGGTATGTGATTCTTCCTATCCTCTTGAGCATGATATTTTAAAAGAATATATATATATATAGTACGGTAGACGTACGCGTGCTAATTGAACGTAGTTGTACGACAATGTCTTTTGACTTAAGCCCGAATAATAAGAATCTTGAAGTATTTCAAGAGACTTAAGAACTGTTTTTGAAAGTAGAGTAATACTTGGTTTTAAAAACTTAAGAGTTATACTAGCTTTATGGGAAGTTAGGTATAACGGCTTAAGAGAGATAAAATGAATGATTTATTGATTTTAGAAGTTAAGAGACTTGATCTTAAAAGATAAGAGACTTGACTTAATTAAATTAATATGAATTTTGTGTGAAACCTCATTCGTGAGTAATGAGTACTTGGTTTTTAAAAGGAATAATGTTTTACTGATTTCAGAAATCAGAATGAGTAAACAAACCATCAGCTGCTAAAAAGTGGAAATGTTTTGATTAATGAAGTATTATTAAAACCAAGAGAAACCTCCATCCGCATGTAAGCTAAGATGAGACAAAATGATACTACATTTCCTAGATCATGGCTGCTTAATAAGATTGATTATGAACAAGAATAACCTACTCACATATAGGGCATATGTTTCTCAGATTGTTTAAAAGAGAATTATATTCTTAAATGAATAAGACTATGAACTACGAAACCTTTCTAAAATAAGAAACGTGAACATTTGAAATTAGGCAAACTTGGACGTTTGGAAAATAATGTTGTTACTTGATTTTACAAAGGGAAGTGTTTTGGTTTACTTAAAAAAGACAGTCACTCTATTTTATACTACGGGTATTGTGTGACTTCTGTGAAAGAAACGGATCTTTTAAAGAGTTAATGTATGAAGTACTTTGGGGATAGATACCCGAACTTGTTAGCATAAAGTACCTTGTGTGAATAACTTGATTGTGTTGGTTTGTGATAACCTTGTAATACTTTCTTGTTGATTTGATAAGTAAACATGTTAGGATGCTACGTGTGTTAGTATCTTGTGATTGTTATGTAAAGGGGTCATTCTTGTTGGGCTTACGTTGTTAAACGTTAAGCCCGTTGTACTGTTATTGTATCACATACCCCCTTGACTTATTATACCGAGGGCTTGCCACCCTTGATGCGGGTCTATACGGCCTATGCGGTCTATGAGACTATGCGGAGCAGCGGTATGCTCCAGGATTGATCATTCCGGGTGTTTAGCCCGATGCGGGGGATGCCCTATGCGGTCTTTGAGGGACTATGCGGTCTTTGAGGGACTATGCGGGCTGCGGAAGTCCAGGCGGATACCGGGTTAACTCGCCTCCGACGCGGGTATACCTTAGGCGATGCAGGACCATGATTCGAGGAATACCTCATGCGGGTCTGTGTGTGACCTATGCGAGTCGCGTAAGTTCCGAGGATAGACGCGCAGTGATATCGCGGGCGAGCCGCCTTCGATCATGGTGCGGTCTAGAAAGACCTCGTGATACGCTTTATGGCATTTTTGGTACGCTGGTCTTAGTAGTCGGCTATGCCTTCGCATTTACCCCGCACGGTTCTATTGTGATGACTTTGAGGCGTGAGTCCCCGACTTGATCGCTTATTTATCAGGAATCGTAGTTTGGTTATCATACATGTCTCCCGCTTTATATAGACTACTATGATTTCATTTACTGATTTATTTTCGCCACATACTCTGCACTGCAGATCGACTCCTTCGGGCTGCGTTCATGCCGCAGTAAAGGTACACGATCGTTGATCCTCGCTCTTAGGGTCACGTCAGCGTTTGGGAAAGCTCTGCTTCCGGAGGCTTATCTTCGTATAGTCCCTGTTGTTGTAGGTGCTACATTCGTGGTATGACGGCCCCGCCCCATCGTGTTGTCATATCATTCGTAGAGGTCTGTAGTAATCGCTTGTGGCGTGGTTGTAATGGGATGTAAATCGCTCAAATTGTTATTTATATATACTGAAGGTAACCGTTTTTTGTTAGCCTGTCTTCTTATTTCACTGTCTTATTACATTGGCTTCATGTTATTGTTTTATGTTCCGCTGATTTTTCTCTGATGTATGTCTACTTGGGTGCCCGGGTAAGGCACCAGTCACGGGCCCCGGAACGGGTCGTGACAAAAGTGGTATCAGAGCAGTTAATCCTCGGAAAGTGTCTATGCATCGTATCCATGAAGTCTTGATTATCGGTGTGTTGTGCACCACACCAATAATCGTGAGGCTATAGGATATTTAGGATTGGTTTCTATTCTTCTCACTCGAGATCGTGCCTTAGAGCCGTGTTGAAAGTTGGACCTCTAACGTATTTCTTTCCTTACCGCTATGCCTCCGCGTAGGGCAACCTGTGCCCGTGAGGCTAGGCAAATGGAGCTGCGAGTAGAGTTCAGAGGGTTACGAGGGCACAGGCCCAATCATCACCTGGGGTAATGCTTCATTTGGGGAGTTCTGCGACGTCACTAGCCCCAGCAGAGTTTAGCACGGAGGCGGCAGTTCCATCGGCCATGACATTTGAACCTTCGCCCACGGCCGGGACAGAGAATATAGATTGCAAGGAGGCGACCCTGTTACTAGCTATGGATTTGGCTACTAGAGAGTACCGATGTACCGCGAGTCTTGATGACTATCTAAAAGAGGAATGCACAAGAGTAATTCTTCAGTTAGGCTTGAGCATGGCACGCTTATGCGCAGCAGTCGAAGCGTGAGATCGACGGGTTAACCAAGCATGCCAGAAGAGGCCGCAATGAAGGTCCTTTGGTAACTTTCGAGGCGAATCGCCACCGCAGATTGATTATGCACATCCATCGCTGCGAGTGGTCCTCCGCTGTGGTTCGTGATGTTCGGGTAGGCGGAGTTGGTCGAGCTCCGTGACTTCCGGTTCACGGTGTGACAGCGCCATTCGGAATGTCGCTTTTGTTGGTGCTCGTTTCATCGGCGGCCGCCGTACATGTGTCGAATGGGTGACCTAGTAGGAGGACTCAGCCTTCAGGATCGGTGGGTAGTTCGTCATCTTCCCTAGCTATGCGCCTACAGGCGTGTTTGATTAGAACGACTAAGGGGAGTGAAGCAGTAGATATAGATATATCCTTAACCCTCTAGAGATCAGTATGTGTGATAAGATGAGTATATCGTAAGTGCTATGTGCTGACAGCAGCGTGTTAGTTGTGATTAGAAATCATGGTTAGTAAACTGAGTAAGATTTGGGGGATAGAAAGGGTGTGAGCCTTAGAATGTTATACGTGGAGACCTTAGAGGTAAGGCCATCTCGAGTAAAGATGTATGATTATGTTTAATCCTTATCGGAGTGCATTGTGCACGTGAGCTATGTTTGGGATAAGTCCCTGAGTAGTGTGGAATGAAAGAGGGTAGTTGAGCTAAGAAGACCGCTAGGTTTTCGTAACGTGATTAGTGAGAGTTTTCCGGATCGGGGAGCTAGTGTCTTGCGCGTTGCCGGGTCGGGTTGAGGCCACGTTGCGGGTCAACCCGCGGCCTATTTGGTGGTGGGGTCAGTTTGTGGTGGTCCCGCCTTGTGATAGGGTCATGAGGGTGTTAGGCCCATGTTTAGTTAACCAGCGTACGAGTTTGTGGATGCATTCGACCAGTAGTCGGGCCGATGAGGTCAGCCCGTCTTATCTTTTAGTCCAAACCGTGTACTCGGTAGTAAGTTGCGAGACGTTATATCAGAAAGGTTGTAAGGCTGCACGGGGTGCCTACCTTCACCTTATGACAGACAATGGAGCCCAGGGTACGGCTATTTTTTTTTCTTCTGAAAGTTTTACCAGGCAGGGTTAGGAACTCAGGTAAGTCTCAGAATCGCAATCGCCCTCGGGCATTTGATTTGAGGGTAGCTGAGGATTGTTTCCTCCTGTTGAGGGAGTGTTTTAGCTACCATTTCAGTGTTTGGTTATTGCCTTATGAAGCCTTGTAGGGGCGGAAGTGTAAGTTGCCGGTCGATTGGTTCGATGTTGGCAAGGTTCAGATAGATGGTTCAGACTTGTTCCAGCAGACTGTGGATAGGGTGTGACGAGTTTTGGGAACTGAAGCAGTAACAGAAATGTGGTAAGAGTTCGAGTCTACAAGAAGGGTACGACACGTAAGGGAAGAAGCGAGCATGTATGGCGAGCATAGATGTGATCATTTCTTTTGTAAAGAGAAGGTGCGAAGGAAGTATATTTTAGACCCCGGAGAGAGGTATTTGTGGTGATGTTAGAGGTGTTTCCTCGTGGACTTGGATGTAAGTATTTGCGCAGGTATTTCTGTGGCCAGGTGTGGCAGGTTTGTTCTCGTAAGTATAGTAGTGAAGACTATACTGGCGCGCGTTTGTTTTGAGACCTAGAAGGAACATTCGGGACGAATGTTTCTAAGGAGGGGAGAATGTTATACCCCGTATTTTCAGTGTATGTACGTGAGGACGTACGTAGTAAAATTTGAACTTTAAAGTTGGCTTGGCCGAATAATTTTTGTGCACAACACCCGGTTAGAGTCGTTTTTCGACGAAACGTTTTACAAGACTTGCGAAGGGAAAATTCCGGCTATGTCATTTTAAATTTTTGCGGATTTTTCCGGGAGACGAAACATTTTGGACCAACGAGAGGGCGACACTTGTCACCCTCAAGTTGGTGGAGTGTGGGGCGGTAATAGCTTGGACGATTGGGGTGTCAAGTGGGCAAGATATTTGTGAGGGTTTTAAGGAGTAGGGACTAGGGGGGCACTTGGGCATATCTTGGCCCTACACTTGCATAGCACTTGGCTAGATCTTGGCCATTGGTTGGCCTTTGCTTGGCCTATAAATACCCTCCCCCTTTGAAGACTTCTTCATCCAAAATAATTTCCTAAGTCTAAAAATCCTCCCCCCCTCTCTTGTAGTGTTCTCGTCCCTCCCCCCCTTGGTGAGGCCCCTTGGCCGAGAACCCCTCCCCCCTTGGCCGAGAGTACCCCCCCCTAGTGGGGTTGGCCGAGGGGTATACACCCCCCCTACCTTGAGTTGTTTTCGTAAATACACCCCCACCTTGGTAGAAATACTCTCCAAGTATTGTTACTATACCCAAAATACCTTAGCCGTATACCTTGTAGTATTCCAAAGATACCTCTATACGTAGAGCCCGGAAATACTACCGTATGTCCTTTTTGTCTCAAACCGAAACCCTAGGGGAAAAATCTCCATAGTTGGTTGGAGTATTAAGAAGAAGTTGCGTAGGACTTCTAAGGGTTGTTTGGAGCGGGTTGGAGCACCCGGAGTAGGAGCTAAACGTTGCTAAGGACCGACATTTATACTTGGATAATTTTGGGCTTATCGAGGTAAATATCTTGTCCCCCTATTGTAATTGGAAATTACATGTTGTAGGAATATATAGTTGAAGTATACTATATATAGAACTGAACTTAGATTTGCGGCAATGTCTTTGGACTTAAGCCTGAATTTAAAGAAGAGAATTGGGTATGCTTTCACATGGGTGTATTCAGACAGGAGACTTGTGTAGTTTGACGGGTAGGGAAGGGCTGCCCAAATTTCCGTAGAATCTTGTATCTAGATTTATTCTACCGAGTAGTCTAGACTTTGATAGACTTGTATAACCTTTATAGGTTGAATGTTCTGTGAGTAGCATGTGCTACTTGAAAGGTGGACCAGGCTAGCCGGGTTATAGCCGTGGAGCGATTTGCTTATAGTCGATAATCGTCGCGAGGTATGTGATTCTTCCTATCCTCTTGAGCATGATATTTTAAAAGAATATATATATATATATATATAGTACGGTAGACGTACGCGTGCTAATTGAACGTAGTTGTGCGCAATGTCTTTTGACTTAAGCGAATAATAAGAATCTTGAAGTATTTCAAGAGACTTAAGCTATTTTGAAAGTAGAGTAATACTTGGTTTTAAAAACTTAAGAGTTGTACTAGCTTTATGGGAAGTTAGGTATAACGGCTTAAGAGAGATAAAATGAATGATTTATTGATTTTAGAAGTTAAGAGACTTGATCTTAAAAGATAAGAGACTTGACTTAATTAAATTAATATAAATTTTGTGTGAAACCTCATTCGTGAGTAATGAGTACTTGGTTTTTAAAAGGAATAATGTTTTACTGATTTCGGAAATCAGAATGAGTACCGACAAACCACTGCAGCGTTAAAAAAGGGAAATGTTTTGATTAATGAAGTATTATTAAAACCAGTAGAAACCTCCATCTGCATAGAAGCTAAGATGAGACAAAATGATACTACATTTCCTAGATCATGGCTGCTTAATAAGATTGATTATGAACAAGAATAACCTACTCACATATAGGGCATATGTTTCTCAGATTGTTTAAAAGAGAATTATATTCTTAAATGAATAAGACTATGAACTACGAAACCTTTCTAAAATAAGAAACGTGAACATTTGAAATTAGGCAAACTTGGACGTTTGGAAAATAATGTTGTTACTTGATTTTACAAAGAGAAGTGTTTTGGTTTACTTAAAAAGACAGTCACTCTATTTTATACTACGGGTATTGTGTTATACCCCGTAGTTCCAGGGTATGTATGTGAGGACATACGTACGAGAATACGACAGAAATGTTGGAATGAAAGAAAGATGTGAATTTTCGACGGAAAAGTTTTCGGTTTTTGTGAAGAAAAAGGTTCGTTAATGGGAATTGGATTCCCAGATTTGGTATTTGGGCTTCTTGGATTATATTAGAATTTTGAGATTTTATTTTCGGAAATGGTCACGTGGGGCCCACGGGAGAAATTTACGGTTTTGTGGGGCCCGCTTTGTTTTTGAGATTTCCGGTATTTTGGATATTTTCGGAGGACGAAATATTGTGGACGAGTAAGGGGGTGACACGTGTCACCCCCTTGTGTGGCCATGTGGGCCGAAATGGTATGACAAGTGGCTAGCCACTTGTCACCTACTCACTTGGCCGAAATTGGCCCTAACACTTGGCATAGTTTCGTTTGGCCATGTGGTGTGGTGGGACCCACACACACATGGCCCAATCTTGACCATACACTTATATTGATCTTGGCCCTTGACTCTTCTATAAATACCCCTTAGCTTGAAGACATTATATTCATCCACTTGAATACTTTCCAAGGCAAATATTTCCCTCCCTTTGTATGCTTTTCGTCCACCTCTCCCCACTTGAGTAGAAATACTTGTGTATTTTTGTATAATCCCAAATACATTGGCCTAGTATCCCTAGTAGGATTCCAAAGTTATTTTAATACTAGGAGCCCGGAAATACTACTTTATTCCAATAGTCGCAAAATGAAACCCTAGAAAAATCTTCCTAGCTTGGTGGAAGTGTTTAGAGAAGTTGTTTAGAAACTTCTAAGGGTCGCTTGGAGCGGGTTGGAGCGTAAGGAGTTGGAGCTAAACGTTGCTCAGGATCGACTTATAAACTTGGATAATTTTGGGCTTATCGAGGTAATGATCTATGTCCCCCTATTGTAATTGGAAATTACATGTTGTAGTAATATATAGTTGAGTATACTATATATAGATTGAGAATTGAAAAGAATTGAACTGTATTTACATTGGACTGTATTTACAGTAGACTTGTGTAGTAATATTATTGTGAAGCAGAATTGAACACGTCCGGTTAGACGTGTAATCCCCTGGGTGTTGTTGGCCTGGTAGCGGGCCTGGATAGGGGAGGAGATTTATGTGATAGCGGGGAGGTCTTTGAATTTTACGTAGAATAAGGAATCTTGTGTTTAGAATATTCTACGAAGAGAGTTAGAAGTTGATAATTATATTGTGGTTGTTATAGGTGGATCTTCTACGCGCGGCATACTTGACTTGGCTTGTGGATTAAGCCGAAGAGGTATGTGATTCTTCCTATACTCTTGAGCATGATTGTTGTGAACTATATAGTACGGTAGACGTACGTGTGTGAAATGAATTTTGTTTGTTTAAAACATAAAGTGTTATAATGGCTTTATGGGAAGTTAGTTATAACGACTTTATGAAGATAAAAGAAATATTTGGTTTGTGATAAAAACGACTTGATTTTGAAAGTTAAGAGACTTGATCTTGAAAGATAAGAGACTTGACTTATAACGACTTGTTTTTGGAAAAGAAGTAACTTGATTTAAGTATAGGTTACTTGTTTTGAAAGAGCAAGTTAATTGGGTCTTAAAAGAGTATACTTGATTTTAAAAGCCTTGTAAAGATTTTCTGAAGGTGAAGTAATTTGGTTTAAAAGTAAAGCGTGTTTTCTTTATATACTACAGTATTAGTATCATGTGGCTTTTACGTAAAAGAGGTCTTTTCGAAAGAATGAAAGTATGTAGTATTTTGGGTTTGAAACCGGATTGTTGATTTAAAATGAATGTATGTTGAACTTGCCTATCTTGTCGTGATAGTCTTTGATGTGCAAGTGTTTTGTTGATGTCTTCGTGACTCTGCAGGGTAGGTTATCGATTGATTGTTGGACATCTTGTGGCGTTGGATTTTCCACGAGTATCGTCTGCTTTGAGTATCATCTTGTTATTCCTTTGAACATGCTGACGCGATGGATGTTCCACGGGCATGCGTCCAGTAGGATGGTTTCATGGCCATGACTTCCGAGGTGAGATACCGGGGCATATGGTCATTGTGAGGTTCAGGTTGTTAGTCCATGGACCGCTAATTCATGAAGCTTGCCGCGGTGATGAACAATCACGGGCTTGATTTGTACATGTGGTTACAGGCACACTTTAGATACTTGTCCTGGTCATTTCGTGTATCGGTCTTTGGTAGATAGCTTGAGATACTTGCCTCGGTCATATCTCGTGAGACGGTTGGCTAGGGTACGTTAGCTTTGGTACTTGCCTCGGCTAGTTGCGTGGCTAGCTTTTGGATCTGGTAATTAGCTTCCGTACCTTGCCCGTGATGTTTTATGACTAGCTTTTGGAACTGGTATATAGAGATTCTTCTTGGCCCGATCGGTTTGATGACGCAGCAGATCTAGTGTTCGAGTTCACATATAGGTGTTGGTTTACATCGTATCTGCGGCGATGAGAATGAGTCCACGCGGGCGTAGGTGATATTATGGGCGTGAGACCCATAGTTATGTGTAGTGATTATTCGGGATATGTGTCCTTACTTGACATAATCTTGTTTACTTATTTCAAATGGTTTTATAAAATGATGAAATGTGATTTCATTCTGATATTTTCATTTCACATACTTGGTACTGTTATCGACCTCCTTGAAGCTGCGTTCATCATGCAGTAGAGGTACACCGATTGTTGATCCTCGCTCATAGGATCGCGATTCGGCGTTTGGGAAGCTCCGTTTCTCGGAGGCTTATCTTTTAGTATAGTCCCTGTCATTGTAGGTACTTGTACATTCGAGGTATGGCGGCCCTGTCCGTCATAGTTGTTGTCACTTTCTTAGAGTGCAGAAATCTTGTTGTAGGCGAGTTTGTAAAAAAAGGATAAGCTGTTCGGGTTCTTATGTATATATCTGACAGGCAAGCTTTTAGTTGCTTTGTTTATTTATCATATCTCTTGTTTCATGTCTATGTTTTATTTCCGCTGATTTTCTCTGATGTTGTATCACTAGGGTGCCCGGGGTAAGGCACCAGTCACGGGCCCGGGATCGGGTCGTGACATATTGTGTGACTTCTGTGAAAGAAACGAATCTTTTAAAGAGTTAATGTATGAAGTACTTTGGGGATAGATACCCGAACTTGTTAGCATAAAGTACCTTGTGTGAATAACTTGATTGTGTTGGTTTGTGATAACCTTGTAATACTTTCTTGTTGATTTGATAAGTAAACATGTTAGGATGCTACGTGTGTTAGTATCTTGTGATTGTTATGTAAGGGGGTCATTCTTGTTGCGCTTACGTTGTTAAACGTTAAGCGTTATCTTGTTATTGTATCACATACCCTCGACTTATTATACCGAGGGCTTGCCACCCGATGCGGTCTATACGGCTATGCGGTCTATGAGACTATGCGAGCAGCGGTATGCTCGAGATTGATCATTCGGGTGTTTAGCCCGACGGGGATGCCCTATGCGGTCTTTGAGGACTATCACGGTCTTTGAGGACTATGCGCGTGCGGAAGTCGGCGGATCTGGGGTTAAAGGCGCCTCCGACGGGGTATACCTCGAGCGATGCAGGACCATGATTCGAGAATACCTCATGCGGTGCAGTGTGACCTATGCGGAGCTGCGGTAAGTTCGAGGATAGACGCGCGGTGATCTGCGAGCGAGTGGCGGCCGATCATGTGGTGCGGTGCAGAAAGACCTCGTGATACGCTTTATGGCATTTTTGGTGCATGGGTCTTAGTAGTCGGCTATGCCTTCGCATTTACCGTACGGTTCTATTGTGATGACTTTGAGGGCGTGAGTCCCTGACTTGACATGACTTCTTATTTATTGTGAACTGTAGTTTGGTTATCATACATGTCTCTTGCTTTATATAGACTACTATGATTTCATTTACTGATGTTATTTTGATTTCACATACTAAATTTTTGTTGTCGACCTCCTGAGGCTGCGTTCATCCGCAGTAAAGGTACACCGATCGTTGATCCTCGCTCTTAGGGTCACGATTCAGCGTTTGGGAAAGCTCCGTTTCTCGGAGGCTTATCTTGGTATAGTCCCTGTTGTTGTAGGTGCTTACATTCGGGGTATGGCGAGCCCCGTCGTCGTTGTTTTCATATCATTCGTAAGTGCATGTAATCTTGTTGTGGCGGGGTTGTAATGGGATATCGTTCAAATTGTTATTTATATATACTGAAGGTAACCGTTTTGGTTAGCCTGTCTTCTTATTTCACTGTCTTATTACATTGGCTTCATGTTATTGTTTTATGTTCCGCTGATTTTCTCTGATGTATGTCTACTTGGGTGCCCGGGTAAGGAACCAGTCACGGGCCCCGGAACGGGTCGTGACAATAGTACAACTATGTCTTTACACCCCAAACCACAAACGTGACTATTGACCTCTAGGAATAACAATTGTGGCGGGACAGGGCCTCGCCATACCCCCTGAATGTACAAAAGTCTACAACCTCAGGGAACCATACCAAAAGACAAAGCCTCCGGAGAAATGGAGCTTTCCAAGAGCTGAACAGTGATCCTAAGAGTGTGGATCAACAAGTTACGTACCTCAACCTGCGGCGTGACGCGGTCCCGAAGGAGTCGATCTGGCAAGTACCAAGTATGTGAAACTGAAAATACTGTAATGAAATCATAATAGTCTATATAAAGCAGGAGACATGTATGATAGCCAAACTACAGTACACAACATATACACAGTCATGTCAAGTCAGGGACTCACGCCCTCTAAGTCATCACTCAAATATAACCATGGGTCTCATGCCCACAATATCAATCATGCCCGTGGAATTCCTTCCTCACTGCCGGCAGTCTATGATATAACAACACCAAGGAGTACACATGAACACCAGATCCCACCTGTGTCATAAGAACCGTGCAGGCGGTGCGAAGGCATAGATACGAATCCACCTGCATCCTCAATCGATCGGCAAGTACGAAAGCCTACTACGGATCCCGTGCACTAACAATACTAAATACGTATCACGGCGAAGGCGGCAAGTACGATAGCCTCTACCAGATCCACCCTGCGTCACGTCGCTGACCGGGGCAAGTACGCAGGCTAACCACCAGATCCGCCCTGCATCACGAAACCTCGTCCTAACACTGACCGGGGCAAGTACGAAAGCCAACTACCAGATCCACCCTGCATCACGTCGCTGACCGGGGCAAGTACGAGGGCTAGCTACCAGATCCACCCTGCATCAGTAGACCTCATGGAGAGCTAGTCCATGGAATAACACTATCAACAGGGAACGAACCCTCATCATGGCCGCATACCCGTGGGCCATCCATCGAGTCAGTATGCCCAAACGAAATAACAAGATAACACTTACCATGGAAGCATACCCGTGGGCCACCCAACGTGTCAGTATGTCCAAACATGATCGAGAATAAACACGACCGACCCTCCATCGAGAGACGCGGTAACATAAGGATACAGTACTTCTACACCAAGACTATCACAAGCAACATAGGCAAGTTATTCACACTCAAGGTACTTTCATACTATGCCAAAAATCCGGGTTCTAACCCCAAAGTACTACGTATTTTAACTCCTTAAAATATTCATTCCTTTCACAAAGGTCACACGATACTAATACCCGTAGTATCAAAATAGAGTAACTATCATTTTAAGTAACCCAAAAACAATGTCCATACCTTCCCTTTAAATAAACCAAGACAAAACCATGCCTTCTTTTAAAACCAACTCAAGACAATATCATGCTTTCCTTTTAAACAAAAACACTTCTCCTTTTGAAAGTCAAGTAACAATATACTTTTCAAAATGGTTTAAGCCTCATACTTCTTAAAAATATCAAGTTACCGTTTTAAATCCAATGATAGAACCATTCTTTCGTTTTCATAAAGTCGTTATAACTAACTTCCCATAAAGCTATTATAACACTTTACATTTTAAACCAACCAAGGACAACTACTCTCATTTCCGAAATCAAGATAATTTTATTCTTTTAAAGACCAAGTACCCATTACTCACGAATGAGGTTTCACAACTTTTAACACAATTCAAGTCCTTAACATTTCATATCAAGTCACTTAACTTTAGAATCAAATCAAGGACACAAAAAAAAGAAATCAAACTTCTTTAACACACGTGCGTCTACCGCACTATATATTTCACAAATAATCATGCTCAAGAGAATAGGAAGAATCACATACCTCTTCGGGTCAATCCACTTTCTAAGTCCAATATATAAATTCCGCACGTAGTACGTCAACCTATAATGACCATAATACTTTGATTAACCTCTAGCTTCAACGTAGAATATCCCAAGTGTAAAGTCACTAAATCTACGGAAAATCGGGCAGGATTTCCTTTGTTTCTACATACTTTGCCACCTTTTTCAAGGCCGAATTCAACATCCAAACGCCACATTTAAGGCCCAACAATCCAATCAATTCAACGGGGATTACACACCTAAACTTGGATGTGTAAAATTCTGCCCCACAATGTAAAACAACTATCTTAACAAGTTTAAAGTAGTATTGTTATACCCCGTATTTCCAGAGTATGTACGTGAGGACGTACGTAGAAAAAGTGGAGCCTTAAAGTAGGCAAAGTGGCGAATTTGTACACAAGTGCCGAAAAGAATCGTTTTTCGACGAAACGTTTTACTAAACTTGCGAAGGGAAAATTCCGGCTATGTCATTTCTAATTTTTGCGGATTTTTCCGAGAGACGAAACATTTTGGACCAACGGGAGGGTGACATGTGTCACCCTCACATTGGAAGGAAGTGGGCGGCAAATGGACGAAAAAAAGGTGGCATTGGTTAGGTAGGATATTTGTGCAAGTTGTGGTAGATGGATAAGGTGCACATGGCTTAATCCTAGCCCTACACTTGCCTAACACTTGGATTAATCTTGGCCATTGGTTGTCCATTTCTTGACCTATAAATACCCCCCCTTGGTTGATGAATTTCTTCATCCTAAAATCATTCTCCAAGTCTAAAAACCCTCTCCCCCTTTAGTGTTGTGTTTCGTCCAAAGCCCCCCCCTTTGGAGAAGCCTTGGCCGAGAACACCCCCTAGCCTAGTTGTTTTCGTATAATACCCCCCTTTGTGGTATAGAAATACTCTCCAAGTATTGTTATAATGCCCAAATACTTTAGCCCAAATACCTTGTAGTACTTTCCAAAGTTTCCTCTATACGAAAAGCCCGGAAAATACTATTATACTTCCTTTAGCCACAAAACGAAACCCTAAGGAAAACCTTCATAGTCGGTTGAAGTGTTAAGTAGAAGTTGCGTACAACTTCTAAGGGTTGTTTGGAGCGGGTTGGAGCGCACGGAGTAGGAGCTTAACGTTGCTCAGGAGCGACATTAAACTTGGATAATTTTGGGCTCATCGAGGTAAATACTACTGTCCTTCTATTGTAATTGGGAATTACATAATGTAGTTGTATAGAAATGAATATAAGATTCATCGAAGAGTATTGAATCAGAATGGAAGGATATTACGTAAAAGACTTGAATCAAATCACATCGTAAGAATTTATATAAGTAGAAGTTAAAGCGCACTTACATAGAATTTGTATTCTGATGGTGATAACCTTTATTGGTTGAATGTTCTGCAAGTAGCATGTGCTACTTAGAAGGTGGACAAGGCTAGCCAGGTTATAGCCGTGGAGCGTTTTGCTTATAGTCGATAATCGTCGCGAGGTATGTGATTCTTCCTATACTCTTGAGCATGATATTTTAAAGATATATATATATATATAGTACGGTAGACGTACGTGTGCTAATTGAACGTAGTCGTACGGCAATGTCTTTTGACTTAAGCTTGAATAAGAGATATATATATATAGTACGGTAGACGTACGTGTGCTAATTAAACGTAGTTGTACGGCAATGTCTTTTGACTTAAGCCTGAATAATAAGAATCTTGAAGTATTTCAAAAGAATTAAGAAACCTTTTTGAAAGAAGAGTAATACTTGGTTTTGAAAACATAAGAGTTATACTAGCTTTATGGGGAGTTAGGTATAACGTCTTAAGAGAGATAAAGAGAATGGTTTACTGATTTTCAGAAGTTAAGAGACTTAATCTTAAAAGATAAGAGACTTGACTTAATTGTATTGATATGAATTTTGTGAAACCTCATTCGTGAGTAATGAGTACTTGGTTTTAAAAGGAATAATGTTTTACTGATTTCGGAAATCAGAATGAGTATCGACAAACCACTGCAGCGTTAATAAAGGAAAATGTATTGAATAATGAAGTATTGTATTAAAACCAGTAGAAACCTCCATCTGCATAGAAACTAAGATGAGACAAAATGATATTACATTTCCTAGATCATGGCTGCTTAATAAGATCGATTATAAACAAGAATAACCTACTCACATATAAGGCATATGTTTCTCAATTGTTTAAAAGAGAATTATGTTTTAAAGGATTAAAACTATGAACTACGAAACCTTTTCGAAAAGGAGAAACTTGACCATTTGAAATTAGGCAAACTTGAACGTTTGGAAAATAATGTTGTTACTTGATTTTTTCAAAGGGAAGTGTTTTGGTTTACTTAAAAATGTGAGTCACTCTATTTTTATACTACGGATATCGAGTGACTTTTATAAAAGGAATGGATCTCTTTAAAAGGAATTTAACGTACGTAGTACTTTAGGGTTAAAACCCGGACTTTGACATAAAATGAAAGTACCTTGAGTTGTGTATAACTTGCCTATGCTTGTTGTTGTGAAACTTGCCTATGCTTGTTGTTGTGAAACTTGCCTATGCTTGTTGTGATAGCCTTTGTTGTGCAAGAATTGTGTTTCTATTCTACCGCGTCTTTCTGTTATACCCCGTATTTCCAGAGTATGTACGCAGGGACGTACGTAGGAAATTTCGAACTTGAGAATAGGCTTGGCCGAATTATTTTTGTGCACAACACCCGATTAGAGTCGTTTTTCGACGAAACGTTTCCACAGCTTTCGTAGGGGAATTTCCGGCTATGTCATTTTTAATTTTTACGGATTTTTCCGAGAGACGAAACGTGTTGGGCCAACAAGAGGCGCCACTGGCACCTCTAATGGCGGGCGTGAGTGGGCGGTAAAGGAGGTTGGACGAATTGGCCTTGTTGGTCAAGGGGAGTTGGTAGGATATTTTTGTGTGTTAGTTGGTCAAGGACACATGGGTGAATCTTGGCCCTACACTTGCCTTGCACTTGGCAAGATCTTGGCCATTGGTTGGCCTTCACTTGACCTATAAATACCCACCCCTTTGAAGACTAATTCATCCATAAATTTGCCTAAGTCTTGAAAGCTCTCCTTCTCCTCCACTTGTGTTGAGTTCGGTAGGGCCTCCCCTGTGGCCGAGCACCCCTCTGGGGTGCTAGCAGAGTGTACCCACTAGCCTAGTTGTTTTTGTATAATACCCCCCGCCTGTGGTGGTGTAGACATACTCTCCAAAGTATTGTTATAATGCCCAAATTACCTTAGCCTTATACCTTGTTGTATTCTAAGGTTATACCTATCTGAAAAGCCGTAAATACTAATATACTTCGTCAGTCACAAAACCGAAACCCTAGGAAAATCTCCATAGTCCGTTGGAGTATTGTGTAGAAGTTGGTTAGAACTTCTAAGGGTGGTTTAGAGCGGGTTGGAGCGCTCGGAGTTGGAGCTAAACGTTGCCTAGGATCGACATCTCTACTTGGATAATTATGGGCTTATCGAGGTAATTATCTTGTCCCCCTATTGTAATTGGAGATTACATGTTGTTAGAATATATAGTTGAAGTATACTATATATAGTACTGAACTTAGTGTTGTGGCAATGTCCTTGGACTTAAGCCTGAATTTAAAGAAGAGAGCTGAACTGTATTTACATAGGACTGTATTACAGTAGACTTGTGTAGTCTAGACTTTGATAGACTTGTGTAACCTGTATAGGTTGAATGTTCTGCGAGTAGCATGTGCTACTTGAGAAGGTGGACCAGGCTAGCCGGGTTATAGCCGTGGAGCGATTTGCTAATAGTCGATAATCGTCGCGAGGTATGTGAACCTCTTCCTATCTCTTCTAGCATGATATGTGTATAACTATGTAGTACGGTAGACGTACGTGTGTTAATTGAACGTAGTTGTACGACAATGTCTTTTGACTTAAGCCCGAATAATAATAATCTTGAAATAGTTCAAGAGAATTAAGAACTGTTTTTAAACGAAGAGTAATACTTGGTTTTAAAAACTTAAGAGTTATACTAGCTTTATGGGAAGTTAGGTATAACGGCTTAAGAGAGATAAAACGAATGATTTATTTTAGAAGTTAAGAGACTTGATCTTGTAAGATAAGAGACTTAACTTAATCAATGAATTTTGTGTGAAACCTCATTCGTGAGTAATGAGTACTTGATTTTTAAAAGGGATAATGTTTTACTAATTTCAGAAATCAGAATGTGTATCGACAAACCACTGCAGCGTTAATAAAGGGAAATGTTTTGATTAATGAAGCATTAATAAAACCAGTAGAAACTTCCATCTGCATAGAAGCTAAGATGAGACAAAATGATATTTCCTAGATCATGGCTGCTATAATAAGATTGTTATAAACAAGAATATCCTACTCACATAAGGCCTATGTTTCTCAGATTGTTTAAAAGAGAATTATATTCTTAAATGAATAAGACTATGAACTACGAAACCTTTCTAAAATAAGAAACTGGAACATTTGAAATTAGGCAAACTCGAACGTTTGGAAAATAATGTTGTTACTTGATTTTACAAAGGTAAGTGTTTTGGGTTTACTTAAAAAGACAGTCACTCTATTTTTATACTATGGGTATTGCGTGACTTATGGGAAAGAAGCGGATCTTTTAAAGATTTATTGTGTGAAGTACTTTGGGGATAGATACCCAAACTTGTTAGTAGAAAGTACCTTGTGTGAATAACTTGATTGTATTGGTTTGTGATAGTCTTGTAATACTTTCTTGTTGATTTGATAAGTAAACATGTTAGGATGCTACGTGCGTTAGTATCTTGTGGTTGTTATGTAAGGGGAGTCATTCTTGCTGTGCTTACGTTGCTAAACGGTAAGTCCATTGTACTATTATTATATCACCTACCCCCTTGACTTATTATACCGAGGGCTTGCCACCCTTGATGCGGGTCTATACGGCCTATGCGGTCCTTGTGACTATGCGGAGTGCGAGAGCTCCATGATTGATCATTCCGGGTGTTTAGCCTGATGCGGGGGATTCCCTATGCGGTCTGTTGAGACTATGCGGTCTTTTGAGACTATGCGGGTTGCGGGAGCCTAGGCGGATACCGAAGGTTAAGGCGCCCGATCGCGGTGTACCTCGGGCGGTCTAGGACCATGATTCGAGAATACCTTATGCGGTGCATGTGTGACCTATGCGGGCTGCGAGAGTTCGAGGATAGACATGCACATCGATCTGCGGGCAAATGGCCGCCGATCATGTGGTGCGGTCTAGAAAGACCTCGTGATCTGATTTATGGCATTTGTGGTGCGAGGGTCTTAGTAGTCGGCTATGCCTTCGTACTTACCGTCACGGTTTTATTGTGATGACTTTGAGGCGTGAGTCCCTAACTTGACATATCGCTATTTATTATAAAGCGTAGTTTGGTTATCATACATGTCTCTGCTTTGTATAGACTACTATGATTTCATTCTGATATTTATTTTCGATTTCACATACTCGGCACTGTTATCGACCTCCTTGGGCTGCGTTCATGCCGCAGGTAAAGGTACACCAGTCGTTGATCCTCGCTCTTAGGGTCACAGTTCAGCGTTTGGGAAAGCTCCGTTTCTCCGGAGGCTTATCTTGGTATAGTCCCCTGTTGTTGTAGGTGCTTACATTCATGGGTATGACGGGGCCCTGTCCCGTCGTTGTGGTCATATCATTCGTAGAGTGCAGAAATCTTGTTGTGGCGGGGTTTGTAAAAAGGATTAAACTGTTCATGTTGTAAAAAGTTATTGTTTATATTTATGCCGAAAGGCAAGTTTTTCTCAGATTATTGTTTCGTATTTCATATTATGTCTTGTATCGTTTTATGTTCCGCTGATTACTCTGATGTTGTATCACTAGGGTGCCCGGGGTAAGGCACTAGTCACGGGCCCGGAATCGGGTCGTGACACTTTCGATGGAGGGTCGGTTGACTTGTTGAGAACTTACTTGGACGTGCCGGCAGTGACGGAGAATTCCACGGGTACGCTCCTGTTGATAGTGTTATTTCTGCTAATCGCTTTGGACATACTGACACGATCGTGGCGCGCGCGGGTATGCTTCCATTTTGATTGCTGTCTTGTTGTTTCCTTTTGGACATACTGACACGATGCGTGGCGCACGGGTATGGTTCCATTGGGATTGTTGTCTTGTTGTTTCCTTTTGGACATCACCACGATCGTGGCGCACGGGTATGGTTCCATTGGGGTTGTTATTCCATGGACTAGCTCTCCATGAGGTTTTACTGTTTGGACTTGGTATCTGGTAGTCGGCTTTCGTACTTGCCCCGTGTCAGCTTCGTGATTTGGTTGTATTGTATTGTTAGTACGGCTTTGGCATCAGGTAGGACTTGGGGTGCAGGAGTACTTCTTGGTGTTATCATATCATAGACTGCCGGCAGTGAGGAAGGTATTCCACGGGCATGATTGATGTGGAGGGCGTGAGACCATGACTTGATATAACTGTTATATGTGTGTACTGTAGTTTGGTTATCATACATGAATCCTGCTTTATATAGACTTCTATGATTTCATTTCTGATATTTTCTGATTTCACATACTTGGTACCGTTGTCGACCTCCCGAGGCTGCGTTCATCTGCGCAGGTAGAATCATCGGTATCGATCCCGCTTTTAGGATCACCTTTCACGTCTTGGGAAGCTCCGTTCCTTCGAGGCTTATCTTTGGTATGTTACCACAGTGCAGCAGGTTCTTGTACATTCGGGGTATGGCGGGGCCACTGTCCGTCATAGTTGTTGTATAAATCTTAAGTGCAGCCTTTGTTGTGGGCAGGGTTGTAAGGATTGTAACTGTTCAGATGTCTATGTATATATATATGTTGAAAGGCAACCGTTTTGGTTGGCCTACTTTCTTTTATCTTGATCCATGTCTATTTCAATGTTTAAGTTTTTATTTCCGCTGGTTTTTCTCTGATGTTGTATCACTAGGGTGCCCGGGGTAAGGCACGATCACGCGGTTCGGGTCGTGACAAAAGTGGTATCGAGCGATTAGTCCTCGGAAAGTGTCTCTGCATCGTGTCTAGTAGAGTCTTGATTATCGATGTGTTGTGCACCACATCTATAATCGAGAGGCTATAGGACATTTAGGATTGGTTTCCGCCTTCTCATTACGAGATCGTGCATTAGAAACGTGTTGTAAGTTGGACCGCTCGGCGTGCCGTTTTACGATTATGCCTCGCGTAAGGCAACCGGGCGAAGGGCAAAGCGTGAGAGGAGATCGAGTAAAGCGGCGATCTCTCAGAGACCCACGAGACTGAGCCTCGGTCCGCGATGCAGGCGGAGGAGATGGGTTACAAGAGATGGCCCGATTAATGGCGAGTTGTGGCGGACTTGAGGATAGGCCAGCGGCGGTTCGATGCACCGATGGTTCACCTAGTTCGAGATAGTTTGAGGCTACGGGATTTTACGAGTGTAGCGCGAGTTTTATGGGTCGAGGCACGAGGATGATCGCGGGAGTTCATCAAGCGATTCTGACGGATCATGAGAGTGATCGAGGCATCGGAGACCGAGTCGGTGGTCTAGGTTCGCGTCGGCTGCGTGATACCGCATGATCGGGTTTGATTCGTGGGAGCTGTCGGGAGAGAATGCACTTCCGGTATTTGGGACGAGTTCTCGGGCATTTCTTGCACATTTCTTGCCTCGCGGATGAGGAGGGCTCGGCAGATTTTTGGTGTTGCGTGAGCAGGCGTGCAGTTCGGGAGTACAATGTGGAGTTCGACTCATTGGCGTACATCCCGCATTAGTAGCTAGTATGGAGGATCGAGTGCACCGATATGTTACGAGCTCGATGATTACCTAGCGAGAGAGTTGTTGGTGTAGCTCTTCGGTGGGCATGGACATTGCCCGCATGCGAGCTTATGCACTTGGAGGTGAGGCGGAGAAATCGGCGGAATGACCAAGGTCGAGAAGAGGCGAGCAGCGAGGTCCTTTGGTGACTTTGAGGCGGACCGCCTCGGTGAACTAGTTATGCGCCTCGCCCGATCTGAGTGGTCCTCCACAATCTTGAGTATCCAGTATTCGGGAGGCGGTCGGGCTCGAGGTTCAATTTTAGGAGAAGCGGGTGTTAGCGGTGAAGCCACCCTACCTCGTTGTGACGTGTGGTAGACTCCACGGTGGGAGTGTCGTGCTAGTTCGAGTTTGTTTTACATGCGGCGGCAGGCCATTTGCGAAAATGTCCGACCAGGGGTAGCGCTGGTAGGATAGCACAGACTATGGGATCAGTTGCGGGTTCTTCACCTTCCATAGCTAGGCAGGATGTTCATACACCGGCGGGCCACGTTAGAGGTCGCGGTGGAAGTTCCCAGTTTTAGCGGTCCTTTGAACCGCCTATTTTCAGGTATATCCTTAACCCTCTAGAGTTTTGTATGTATTGATGTTGTGATGATGTGTTTAGTGTTATGTTCGGACAGCTTTGTGCTAAAATGTGATTTAGAAACATGGTTAGTGAAAAAGGGTAAGCCTAGGGGTGAGAAAATGATGAACCTTAGAATATTACAGTTGAGACCTTAGATATAAGGCTGTCTTGAGTTCAAGATTTCGCAAGTGATCCTTGTCAGAGTGCATTTTATGCCTAGAATGTATTGTGTGATAAGTCCCTGGGTAGTGTGAAATGGAAGTGGTATCTTTCATGACCTGTATAGGTAAGATTGTTCCGAATCGGGGAACAAGAGCTTGATGCGTTAAGAGGGTCGGGTTGGGGCCATGTTGCGGGCCAACCCGCGGCCTGTTTCGAGGTGGGATCAGCTCTGTTATACCCCGTATTTCCAGAGTATGTACGTAAGGGAATACGTACGAAAGTCTAGCCTTAAAGATAAGCCTTGGACGTTTTTTTTAGGCACAACTCGCAAAACGAATAGTTTTCCGACGAAACGTTTCCACAGCTTTCGTAGGGTAAATTCCGGCTATGCCATTTCTAATTTTTGCGGATTTTTCCGAGAGACGAAACATTTTGGACCAACGGGAGGGCGACACTTGTCACCCTCCAATTGATGGACTTGAAATCGTCCATTGGGACGATTTGGACTAGGAGAACACGTTTTTTGTGCCTTGTGCACAAGTCAAGGAGTTGGTAGGATATTTGTGTATAGTTAATCCTCACCCTACACTTGCCTTGCACTTGTCTAAATCTTGGCCATTGGTTGGCCACTTCTTGACCTATAAATACCCCCCTTAAGATGAAGAGTTCTTCATCCACAAATTACTTTCCAAGTCTTGAAAATCCTCTCTTCTCCCGTGTTATCCATTTCGTCCAAGCCCTCTTCCCCCTCTAGCCTAAGTGGCCTTGGCCGAATACCCCCCTAGCCTAGCCAAAAATCTACCCCCCCTCCCTTGGTAGAAAAGTTACCTTCTTGTATCGTTATAATGCCCAAAATACCATAGCCCAAATACCTTATTTCTTAGTAGAAGTTGTGAAGAACTTCTAAGGTTATTGTAGCATACAACTTTGTAGCAAAAGCTTGCTCAGTAGCGACTTTTCTAGGATATTATTGGGCTTACGAGGTAATAATCCTAACCCTCTTTTGTATTAGAGAATGCATCTTGTAGAAGTATAAGAATAAGTATTAATCACTTAGAAGGGTTTAAAGAAGAATAATCAAAGTACTTACATAGGACTGTTTTCCACGATGAACTTATATAGCTCATAGGGTAGGAAGTCTGCCCGACTTACCGTAGAATTATGAACCCCTGTTTAGAATGACCTTTAGAGTAGTCTTTAATAGATATCTGTGACTATTATAGGTGACTCTGCTGTGCGACATATTGACTTGGCGGTGGTTTTATTTGAGAAGGTATGTGATTCTTCCTAAAGCATGATATTTTACAATATAACTACGGCAATGTCTTCGGCTTAAGCCTGAATAATACTTACGGCAATGCCTCACGGCTTAAGCCTGAATAATACTTACGGCAATGCCTCGGCTTAAGCCCTGAATAATAAAGAAGCGAAAACATTTCAAAAGACTCTTGAATCATATTATGTAAGAGAACTAATTGGTTTTTAAAACAGAAGCTTAAGAGTTATACTAGCTTTATGGGAAGTAAGTATAACCACTTAAGATTTATAAAAGAAACAAGTTTGCCTATGTGTTTATAACAGACTTGTATTGTGAAAAGAATAATAAAGATGGTTTGATAAGTAGACATGATATGATGCTATGTGTGTTAGTATCTTGTAACGTTTGTATAGGTGAGTATCCTTGTTGTGCTTAGGTTGTTTAAAGATAAGTTGTTATGTTAGTATACTATCACTCACCTCTTGAGATGATCTGGGTTAAGCGCCTCCGTCACGGGGTAGACTCGGCGATGCAGGACCATGATTCGAGAATACCCACGCGGGTCGAGGGCCTATGCGAGCTACGAGAGTTCCGTGTTAGTATGCGGGGTTATACCTCATGCGGTCTATGTGGCCATGCGGACAACGAGTCGGGGCGATGCGAGGAGTAGCTACCCTCGATGCGGGGTTATACCTCATGCGGGCCCACGTGAGTGGCCCATGCGGACTCGGGAGTCCGTGAGTTAGGCTTGCGGAATGATGATATGGGCGAGTGGCCTGTTTCGATCATTCGCGGCCTAGACAAGACTTATTACGATTACCTATTGTTGCTCTTGTTTGTGATGTAGCACTACGTGCGGTTTCCTTGGTTGTTTCACACATATTTGTAAACCGGTTTTAAAATGATATGTTTTCATTTAAGTATTTCTGATTTCGCATACTTAGTACTGTTATCGACCTCGCCGAGGCTGCGTTCATGCCGCAGTAAGGGCAAGCGGTGTTAGATCCGCATTCTTAGGATCTCTACGTTGGTGTCGGGAGCTCCATCTCTTAGGAGGCTCTACTTTTGGTATGATCTCCTGTTGTAGATAGTTTTATGCGATCGGTATGGCGGGCCCTGTCGCCATAGTTGTATATTTCCTTAGAAGTGCAGTAGTCATGTTATGCGATGTCGGATGTAGCGCTAAACCATGATTTTATATATATACTGTAAAAGCGTGTTTTCTCACATAAAGCGTTGTCTTATTTTATAAACTGTTTCATGTCTTGCTTTATATTTCATGATTACTCGATGTATGACTACTTGGGTGCCGGTGAGGCACGATCCACGAACCGAGGCAGTCGTGACAAAAGTGGTATCGAGCGATTAATCTCGGAAAGTGTCTCTGACCGTATCTAGTAGAGTCTTGATTATCGGTGTGTTGTGCACCACGCCAATAATCGTGAGGCTATAGGATATTTAGGATTGGTTTCCATTCTTCTCATTACGAGATCGTGCTTTAGAGTCGTGTTATAGGTTGGACCCTCTAACGTATTCCTTTCTTATGATTATGCCTCACGAAAAGGCAACCCGGGCGGAAGGGCAAGCGGCGGAGGCGCTAGCGAGACACCCAGAGTCACGAGGGCTCGGGCCCGATCTATACGAGACGGCGAGTTCTATGACGCCGCCCGGCCCAGCGACCACAGTACCAGCACCTCGCATCCCACGGCTGGGCGGAGGAGTTAGGGTACTGAGAGATGGCCCGGCTTTTGGCCAAAGTTGTGGCCCGATCGAGAGAGGCTGGATCTGGCGGTTCAGCTCAGCTCGGTCGTGCCGTTGTTCACCGAGGCGAGAGAGTTTGAGGCTACGAGACTTCTTGAGTTGTAGCCGCCGGAGTTTTATGGGTCGGCGGGAGGATGATCGCGAGTTCATCCGTCGATTCGAGGATTTTGAGAGTGATCGGGCGTCGGAGACCGAGTCCGTGATCTTTGGTTCACATAAGTGCGTGATACGCGATCGATTGGTTGATTCATGGGAGTTATCCGGGAGAGCACGCCCCACTTGGGATGAGTTCTCGCAGGCTTTCCTCACTCACTTCTTGCCTCACGGATGAGGAGGCGCGGGTGATAGATTTTTCTTCTTTGGCGAGAGAGGGCCTTGTCGGGAGTACAATGTCGAGTTTGATTCTTTGGCTCGATATGTCCCGGCATTGGTAGCAGATATGGAGGATAGGGTGCACCGCTATGTCACCGGCTAGACGACTATATGGCCGAGTCATGTGCGGGGTTTCTCTCGGTAGGTATGGACATTACCGCGTGCGAGCTCACGCCCTTGGAGTGCGAGGCGCGAGGTCGGCGAGTGGGCGACGGCGGCGAAGAAGGCGGGGCGGGAGGTCTTCGGTGGTTATCGTGGTGGCGGCCTCGGCGGCGATCTGATTCGCACCACGGCCGGCTCGAGCACTCTGCCTGCGTCCTCAGCCGCGGCCCGAGTTTTCGGGCGCACCGGGGCCCGGGGCTTGACGCGTCGAGTAGCGAGTGCGGCGATCGGGACCACCCGGTGTGGCGATCGGGGATCCCATTACGGGAAGTGTGGTACTACTTTTGGAGCTTATTCTGATTGTAGCCAGCGAGTCACTGCGGCTTGTCCGGCCGAAGCGTGGCGGTGGTAGGGCTCGACGCCGAGTTACATTGCCGCTTCATCATCTCCTACGATTACTCGCCGGGGCGAGTGCTCGTGGGTCGGCGGTCGCGGCGAGTCGTGGCTCGGGTCGATTCTAGCGGTCCTCGAACCGCATTTATGCTTTGTCGGTAAGCGGGATCGTGAGGCCTCACCGATGTCGTCACGGTACCTTATCGGTTCAGGTTTGATGTTTATGCCTTGATAGATCCGGTTCTACTCGTCTATATATCTCCCTTGTTGCTAGTAGGATAGGGATAGAGCACGAGTCCATAGACCACTTTCGAGGTAGCTACGCGATGGGTGATTCGGTGGTAGCTCGGCGGGTATATAGGGCTTGTCTGTGACCATTCTGATCGTCGGACCACCGCCGACTTGATAGAGTTGGAGATGATTGACCGACGTGATTATGGGGATGGATTGGCTAGCTTCTTGCTATGCCAATGTAAGCGAGAGAGAAGTAATGCAGTTCCGATTTCTGAGGAGGCCGGTTGTTGAGTGGGAGAGCACGGTATCGCCGAGGGTAGGTTTATTTCCTACCTCGAGGCTAGGAAGATGGTGCGAAGGGTATATCTACCATCTAGTTCGAGTGTTTGATCACGAAGGTTGCGGTACCAGATTTTGATCGATTCCGTAGTCGTGAGTTCCCAGGCGTGTTCCCGCATGACCTCCGGTATCCCTCCCGAGAGGAGATCGAGTTTTGTATTGACATATTGCGGATACTCGGCTATTTCCATTCCGCCATACGAATGGCACCGCCGAGTTGAGAGTGAAGGACCAGGTGAGGATTTCTTTGGAGAAGCGGCTTCATTAGGCCCGATGTTTCCCCACGAAGGGCGCCGTATTGTTCGTGAAGAAGAAGGGCGGGACGCTGCGCATGTGTTGATTACGACGGTGAACAAGGTGACCATTAAACAGATACCCCTTCCGGGATTGATGATTTGTTCGACCCGATTGCGAGCGCGAGATGTTTCTCAAGATTGATCTGCGTTCGGACTATCATCGAGTTCGTGTCGAGAGGTGGATGTCCCTAGATCGCATTCGGACGATGCGGGCATTATGAGTTGGTCATGTCTTTTGGGTTGACCAATGCTCGTGGTATTCATGGATTTGATGAACCGAGTGTTCAAACCATTTTGGACACGTTTGTGATAGTGTTCATTGATGATATCTTGGTTTATTCGCTCGAGGCGAGAGCATGCGGAGCATTTGAGGGCTGTCTTGTGATTCTCGAGATCAGCGATTATGCGCCAAGTTTTCCAAATGTGAGTTTTGGTTGACTTGATGGCGTTTCTTGGGCATATTATGGGTGATGGCATTCAGTGGATCTGGCGAATCGAGCGATCGGGACTTGGCCTGAACCTACTACTCCGGCAGAGGTTCGCGATTTTAGGCCTTGCGAGTTATTATCGGTTCGTGGAGAAGTTTGCTTATCTACGCACCATTGACTAGGTGACTCGGAAAGCGGCCAGTTCGATGGTGATGCTTGTGGCGGGGTTTCGATTCTTTGAAAGAGAGATTGACGACCGCCCCGTTCTTACTCTTCGGAGGTCGGATGGTTATGTGTGTATTGTGATCGTCGGGCATCGGGTTGGGATGTGTGTTGATGCGGCATGGCGGGGTTATAGCATATGCATCCGACGGTGAGAAACGAGAGAACTACCCCCATGATTTGGAGTTAGCGGTAGTGATTCACGCTTTGAAGATCTGGAGGCACTATTTGTATGGGGTTCACGTGGATATTTATCTGAGACCACAAGAGCCTCGGTATATCTTGACGGAGGAGCCGAACTTACGGCGAGAGGCGGTGGTTAGAGTTGCTTAAGGATTACGATGTTGATATCTGTACCACCGGAAGGCAATGTTGTGGCGGATGCTCTTAGTCGTAGGTCGATGAGAGCCTATCGGATGTGCGGTAGAGAGGAGGACATGGTTCGTGATTTGCATCGATTAGCGAGCCTTGGTGTCCGTTTGATTGATTCCGATAGCGGTGGGGTTAGAGTTCGTGAGGTTGCGAGTCTTCCATCGTCGAGGAGGTGAAGAGGCAACGATTCGAGGATCGGCTTTGATTCGATATCGTGATACTGACTCTTCGTGAGGCAAGGGTCCTTTTGAGGTAGCACTGATGGGGTGCTAAGGTTTGAGGCGGCATGTGTTCGGATGTTTGAGGACTTGGCGGAGTTCTTGGGAAGCACACGTAGCGCGTTACTCTATCCATCCGTCGGTCGACCAAGATGTACCACGACCTTAGATCTGTGTATTGGTGGGATGGCTTGAAGAGGGGCGTTGCGAGTTCGTAGCTCGGTGCGTGTTGTCGCAGTGAAGGTAGAGCACGAGGCACGGTGGTTTTATTCTGCGATAGAGATCCGACACGGAAGTGGGAGGTAATCAACATGGACTTCATCACGGGATTACCTCGCACTCGGAGGAGACATGATTCTATATGGGTTATCGTCGACGGTGTGAAATCAGCCCACTTTCTTCCGTCGGGGCGACTTTTTCGGTGAGGATTATGCGGACTTTACATCGAGAGATCGTCGATGCATGAGTCCCTACCGATCATATCGCATGCAGGAGCCCGATTTCGCTAACTGGAGGTCCTTCCAGAGGTTTAGGGGCGAGTGAGCACAGTCGCATTTCATCCGCATGACAGACGGACAGCGAGCGCACTATCCGGACTCTTGAGGATATCTTTGCGAGCCCGTGTTATTGACCGATGGTAGTTGGGAGGATCATTTGCCTCTGGTTGAGTTCGCGTATAATAATAGCTACCACTCCAAAGATTGATGGCGCCTTATGAGGCCTTGTATGGGAGGAAGTGCGGTCGCCTATAGGTTGGTTCGATGTGGGCGAGGGCGGCTAGTGGGACGATTTTGGTACAAGAGCGATGGATAAGGTGAAGCTTATCGAGGCGGCTATTAATGACTCGTAGTCGGCCAATCGTATCACGGATCATCGTCGTCGGCATCTTGAGTTCGAGTTTCATGATTGGGTTTTCCTAAAGGTGTCACCCATGAAGGGTGTGATGAGATTCGGGAAGAAGGAAACTCACCCAGGTACATCGGGCCGTTTAGATTGTCGCGAGGTAGGCAGGTTGCCTATGAGTTGAATCTGCCGTCCGATCCGGAGCGGTGCATCGATTTTCACGTGTCTATCTTTGAGGAGATGTGTCGGGATCCATCTAGGGTACACCGATTGACGATGTCGGTGTGACCGGGGTTATCATATGAGGAGATTCCCATGGCGATAGTCGATCGTCAGTTAGGCGTCTGCGGACAAGGGCGTGGCTTCGTCAAAGTCTTGTGGAGGAACGAGCTCAGGGAGGAGATGACGTGGGAAGCCGAGGAGGACATGAGCAGGAAGTATCCTCACCTATTCCCCACACCTCCAAGTAAATTCACTTTCCTACTTGTAAATTTTCGTTATCGTTTCTGCCTAAGTGTTGCTCTGTGGCGTGTGTGGCATTTACAAGCTGTTTAAGCTTCGATAATCGTCTTGGGAAGGAACATTCGGGACGAATGTTTCTAGAGAGAATGTTATACCCGTATTTCAGTATGCGTAAGGGAATACGTGCGAAAGTCTAGCCTTAAAGATAAGCCTTGGGCGTTTTTAGGCCTGACTCGCCAAAACGAATAGTTTTTCGGCCAAGCGTTTCCACGACTTTCGTAGGGTAAATTCGGCTATGCCATTTCTAATTTTTGCGGATTTTTCCGAGAGGCGAAACATTTTGGACCAACGGGAGGCGACACTTGTCACCCTCCAATTGATGGACTTGAAATCGTCCATTGGGACGATTTGGACTAGGAGAACCGTTTTTGTGCCTTGTGCACAAGTCAAGGAGTTGGTAGGATATTTGTGTATAGTTAATCCTCACCCTACACTTGCCTTGCACTTGTGTAAATCTTGGCCATTGGTTGGCCACTTCTTGACCTATAAATACCCCCCTTAAGATGAAGAGTTCTTCATCCACAAATTACTTTCCAAGTCTTGAAAATCCTCCCTTCTCCCTTGTTAGCCATTTCGTCCAAGCCCTCTTCCCCCTCTAGCCTAAGTGGCCTTGGCCGAATACCCCCCCCTAGCCTAGCCAAAAATCTACCCCCCCTCCCTTGGTAGAAAAGTTACCTTCTTGTATCGTTATAATGCCCAAAATACCCTAGCCCAAATACCTTAGTACTTAGTAGAAGTTGTGAAGAACTTCTAAGGTTCTTGGAGCATACAACTTAGGAGCAAAACCTTGCTCGGTAGCGACTTTTCTAGGATATTATTGGGCTTACGAGGTAATAATCCTAACCCACTTTTGTATTAGAGAATGCATCTTGTAGAAGTATAAGAATAAGTATTAATCACTTAGAAGGGTTTAAAGAAGAATAATCAAATCAGTACTTACATAGAATTTGTTTTCACGATGAACTTATATAGCTCACCTGGTAGGAAGTGCTGCCCGACTTCAGTAGAATTATGAACCCCTGTTTAGAATGACCTTGAGTAGTCTTTAATAGATATACGTGACTATTATAGTGACTCTGCGCGACATATTCAACTTGGCGGTGGTTTTATTTGAGAAGGTATGTGATTCTTCCTAAAGCATGATATTTTACAATATAACTACGGCAATGTCTTCGCTTAAGCTGAATAATACTTACGGCAATGCCTCACGGCTTAAGCTGAATAATACTTACGGCAATGCCTCGGCTTAAGCTGAATAATAAAGAATCAAAACATTTCAAAAGACTCTTGAATCATATTATGAAGAGAACTAATTGGTTTTAAAAGCGAAGCTTAAGAGTTATACTAGCTTTATGGGAAGTAAGTATAACCACTTAAGATTTATAAAAGAAACAAGTTTGCCTATGTGTTTATAATGGACTTGTATTGTGAAAGAATAATAAAGATGGTTTGATAAGTAGACATGATATGATGCTATGTGTGTTAGTATCTTGTAACGCTTGTATAGGTGAGTATCCTTGTTGTGCTTAGGTTGTTTAAAGATAAGTTGTTATGTTAGTATACTATCACTCACCTCTTGAGATGATCTGGGGTTAAGCCCTCCGACGCGGTAGACTCGATGCAGGACCATGATTCGAGAATACCCATGCGGGTCCGAGGGCCTATGCGAGCTACGAGAGTTCCAGGTTAGTATGCGGGGTTATACCTCATGCGGTCTATGTGGCCGTGCGGACAACGAGTCGGGGCGATGCGAGTAGCTACCTCGATGCGGGGTTATACCTCATGCGGGCCCGTGAGTGGCCCACGCGGACTCGAGTCGAGATTAGGCTTGCGAGAATGATGATATGGGCGAGTGGCCTGTTTGATCATTCGCGGCCTAGACAAGACTTATTACGATTACCTATTGTTGCTCTTGTTTGTGATGTGGCACTACGTGCGGTTTCCTTGGTTGCTTCACACATATTTGTAAACGGTTTTAAAATGATATGTTTTCATTTAAGTATTTCTGATTTCGCATACTTAGTACTGTTATCGACCTCCTTGGGGGCTGCGTTCATCACGCGAGTAAGGCAAGCAGTGCTAGATCCGCATTCTTAGGATCTACGTTGGTGTCGGGAGCTCCATCTCTTCCGAGGCTCTACTTTTGGTATGATCTCCTGTTGTAGATAGTTTTGTATGATCGGGGTATGGCGGGCCTGTCGCCATAGTTGTATATTTCCTTAGAAGTGCTGTAGTCATGTTGTATGCGATTGTCGGATGTAAGCTAAACCATGATTTTATATATATCGCCCGAAAGCGATGTTTTCTCACATAAAGCGTGTCTTATTTTATAAACTGTTTCATGTCTTGCTTTATATTTCCGGATTACTCGATGTATGACTACTTGGGTGCCCGGTGAGGCACGATCCACGGGCCGGGCGGGTCGTGACAAGCTCAGGTGGTCCCGCCGGTGGTAGGGTCACGAGGTGCTAGGCCAAGTTTAGATGACCATCGTATGAGTTCGTGGATATGTTCGACGAGCGGATCGTGAAGGCGGGAATGGCCTTAAGGAGATTGAGGCTAGTAAGACGACCAAGTTTGGAGGTAGTGACTCCAAAGTTTTGGAAAGCGAAGCGGGGCCGAAGTGGTACGTATACTAGAAGAGTTCAAGTGTTCGAGAAGGGCACGACGAGTAAGGAAGGAGGAGAACGTGTGTTATGTTTGTGGCCATGTGTGGCATTGGAAACTTGTTTTAAGTTAAGAAGAACTTCATCGTTATCCGTCTTGAGAAGGAACATTCGGGACGAATGTTTCTAAGGAGGGGAGAATGTTATACCCCGTATTTCCAGAGTATGTACGTGAGGACGTACGTAGAAAAAGTGGAGCCTTAAAGTAGGCAAAGTGGCGAATTTGTACACAAGTGCCGAAAAGAATCGTTTTTCGACGAAACGTTTTACTAAACTTGCGAAGGGAAAATTCCGGCTATGTCATTTCTAATTTTTGCGGATTTTTCCGAGAGACGAAACATTTTGGACCAACGGGAGGGTGACATGTGTCACCCTCACATTGGAAGAAGTGAAGTGGCGGCAAATGGACGAAAAAAAGGTGGCATTGGTTAGGTAGGATATTTGTGCAAGTTGGTGTGGTAGATGGATAAGGTGCACATGGCTTAATCCTAGCCCTACACTTGCCTAACACTTGGATTAATCTTGGCCATTGGTTGGCCATTTCTTGACCTATAAATACCCCCCCTTGGTTGATGAATTTCTTCATCCTAAAATCATTCTCCAAGTCTAAAAACCCTCTCCCCCTTTAGTGTTGTGTTTCGTCCAAAGCCCCCTTTGGAGAAGCCTTGGCCGAGAACACCCCCTAGCCTAGTTGTTTTCGTATAATACCCCCCTTTGTGGTATAGAAATACTCTCCAAGTATTGTTATAATGCCCAAATACTTTAGCCCAAATACCTTGTAGTACTTTCCAAAGTTTCCTCTATACGAAAAGCCCGGAAAATACTATTATACTTCCTTTAGCCACAAAACGAAACCCTAAGGAAAACCTTCATAGTCGGTTGAAGTGTTAAGTAGAAGTTGCGTACAACTTCTAAGGGTTGTTTGGAGCGGGTTGGAGCGCACGGAGTAGGAGCTTAACGTTGCTCAGGAGCGACATTAAACTTGGATAATTTTGGGCTCATCGAGGTAAATACTACTGTCCTTCTATTGTAATTGGGAATTACATAATGTAGTTGTATAGAAATGAATATAAGATTCATAGAAGAGTATTGAACTGTAATGGAAGGATATTACAGAAAAGACTTGAACTGAAATCACATCAGAAGAATTTATATAAGTAGAAGTTAAACTGTACTTACATAGGACTGTATTCTGATGGTGATAACCTTTATTGGTTGAATGTTACGTAAGTAGCATGTGCTACTTAGAAGGTGGACAAGGCTAGCGTGTTATAGCCGTGGGCGTTTTCTTATAGTCGATAATCGTCGCGAGGTATGTGATTCTTCCTATACTCTTGAGCATGATATTTTAAAGATATATATATATATATAGTATGCGGTGACGTGCGTGTGCTAATTGAACGTGATAAATGCGGCAATGTCTTTTGACTTAAGCCTGAATAAGATATATATATATATATATAGTACGGTAGACGTACGTGTGCTAATTGAACGTAGTTGTACGGCAATGTCTTTTGACTTAAGCCTGAATAATAAGAATCTTGAAGTATTTCAAAAGAATTAAGAAACCTTTTTGAAAGAAAAGTATTACTTGGTTTTGAAAACATAAGAGTTATACTAGTTTTATGGGGAGTTAGGTATAACGTCTTAAGAGAGATAAAGAGAATGGTTTACTGATTTTCAGAAGTTAAGAGACTTAATCTTAAAAGATAAGAGACTTGACTTAATTGTATTGATATGAATTTTGTGAAACCTCATTCGTGAGTAATGAGTACTTGGTTTTAAAAGGAATAATGTTTTACTGATTTCGGAAATCAGAATGAGTATCGACAAACCACTGCAGCGTTAATAAAGGAAAATGTATTGAATAATGAAGTATTGTATTAAAACCAGTAGAAACCTCCATCTGCATAGAAACTAAGATGAGACAAAATGATATTACATTTCCTAGATCATGGCTGCTTAATAAGATCGATTATAAACAAGAATAACCTACTCACATATAAGGCATATGTTTCTCAATTGTTTAAAAGAGAATTATGTTTTAAAGGATTAAAACTATGAACTACGAAACCTTTTCGAAAAGGAGAAACTTGACCATTTGAAATTAGGCAAACTTGAACGTTTGGAAAATAATGTTGTTACTTGATTTTTTCAAAGGGAAGTGTTTTGGTTTACTTAAAAATGTGAGTCACTCTATTTTTATACTACGGATATCGAGTGACTTTTATAAAAGGAATGGATCTCTTTAAAAGGAATTTAACGTACGTAGTACTTTAGGGTTAAAACCCGGACTTTGACATAAAATGAAAGTACCTTGAGTTGTGTATAACTTGCCTATGCTTGTTGTTGTGAAACTTGCCTATGCTTGTTGTTGTGAAACTTGCCTATGCTTGTTGTGATAGCCTTTGTTGTGCAAGAATTGTGTTTCTATTCTACCGCGTCTTTCGATGGAGGGTCGGTTGATTTGTTGAGAACTTACTTGGACGTGCCGGCAGTGACGGAGAATTCCACGGGTACGCTCCTGTTGATAGTGTTATTTCTGCTAATCGCTTTGGACATACTGACACGATGCGTGGCGCACGGGTATGCTTCCATTTTGATTGCTGTCTTGTTGTTTCCTTTTGGACATACTGACACGATGCGTGGCGCACGGGTATGGTTCCATTGGGATTGTTGTCTTGTTGTTTCCTTTTGGACATACTGACACGATGCGTGGCGCACGGGTATGGTTCCATTGGGGTTGTTATTCCATGGACTAGCTCTCCATGAGGTTTTACTGTTTGGACTTGGTATCTGGTAGTCGGCTTTCGTACTTGCCCCGTGTCAGCTTCGTGATTTGGTTGTATTGTATTGTTAGTACGGCTTTGGCATCAGGTAGGACTTGGGGTGCAGGAGTACTTCTTGGTGTTATCATATCATAGACTGCCGGCAGTGAGGAAGGTATTCCACGGGCATGATTGATGTGGAGGGCGTGAGACCATGACTTGATATAACTGTTATATGTGTGTACTGTAGTTTGGTTATCATACATGTCTCCTGCTTTATATAGACTACTATGATTTCATTTACTGATTTTACGCTTTCACATACTTGGTACCGTTATCGACCTCGCCCGGGGGCTGCGTTCATGCCGCAGTAGAGGTACATCGGTGTCGATCCCCGCTTTTAGGATCACCTTTCGTCTTGGGAAGCTCCGTTCCTTGGAGGCTTATCTTTGGTATGTTACCACGAGTGCAGGGTTCTTGTACATTCAGGGTATGACGGGGCCCTGTCGTCATAGTTGTTGTATAAATCTTAGAGTGCATGCCTTTGTTGTGGGCAGGGTTGTAAGGATTGTAACTGTTCAGATGTCTATGTATATATATATGTTGAAAGGCAACCGTTTTGGTTGGCCTACTTTCTTTTATCTTGATCCATGTCTATTTCAATGTTTAAGTTTTTATTTCCGCTGGTTTTTCTCTGATGTTGTATCACTAGGGTGCCCGGGGTAAGGCACCAGTCACGGGCCCGGGTTCGGGTCGTGACAAGTATTTTGGCTACAACATGCTTACATAACCTACTAGTCCAATTCTTTCATATCCAAACCATATTTCTTACATGCAATTTAACTAAGAGCAATATTTTCAACTACAAATTCTTTCTCCTTCACATGCAATACCAAAAACCAACAAGGAGAGAAGGAATTGTTACCTTAGAGCTTTAGCTAAATTATCCCAACAAGTTTGCTATCCTCCTTTCCAAAAACACCACCACAACAACTCTTACAAGCTAGCCAACAAGCTTTCTTCTTGCCACACTTTTCAGATTTTCCTCAAGCTTAGATTTCCTCTTGAAATTCTAGAGAGAAGGGAGAGCTTTAGCTTTAGAGAGAGAGAGGAACTTGAAGAATGACCAAGTCTTCAAGACTTGGTCAATAAGTAGTGCATGCAAAATAAGATGGGGGGGACACTTGTCACCCTCCCATGACCTTTTTAAAAGAAAATATCTGTTTTCCTCAGTTTTTCCGCCAAAATTTCCGCCTCGGCGCCGCGGCGCTGCAACCCCTGCCGACTCCCAGAACTATCCGGCGTCGCGGCCCTGCTTGCCGGCGCCGCGGCGCTGCAACTTCAGCGCTCCCTCTGAACATCCGACGCCGCGCCAGAATCGGCGCCAGCACTCGTGGCTCGATCAAACACTTTCTCGTCCGATCACGACCGAACTTGTAACTCCCATAACTTTCTACTCCGATGTCCTATCGACGAACGGTTGGTTGCGTTGGAAACTAGACTCAACGAACTACGCACTAGGCCTTCGAAACACCTACAAACTCTCAAGGTAACTGGACATACACCAACTCAAAGTTGACTAAAAACCCGTCCGAAACAATCCGTCAACCTATCTTTCGAAAATTTTAAGTCTTACTCCCTTTCGTACGCTCTCATACGCATGACCTGAACTACGGGGTGTAACATTCTCCCCCCCTTAGAAACATTCGTCCCCAAATGTTTCTTTGGAGCCAATCTAATATTCCTCGGTACATCCTCGTATTTTACGCCTAATGGGACCTTACTATGCCACTTGTGACCCTAAGATATCGCACATGCATAATCATTCATCGTAAGTCAAACAGGAAAACGAATCCAAAGTGTGAACCATCACCACTTACTCCCATTCACGGCCTAACAGGATTGCCTGTTCGTAACTACCAACTTATTCTAACACATGTACATAGTCTCAATATCCTCTGTTCATAACACTAAATCATACAACAATCCTATCATGCATACTAATCTCTAAAGGGTCAAAGATATACCTGTAACTATTGCTTCACTTTCCCCTTGTCGTTCTAATCATGATCCTGCCCTGCACGGCGCATAACAAAAGAAGGCGATGAACCAGCCACTGATCCCGAAGGCTGAATCTCTACATCCGTGCTATCTCTGGTCGGACAGTTCCTCGCAAAATGGCCCTGCTGGCCGCATGTATAGCAATTACCCAAACTAGCACGACACTCCCCATAATGGGTCCTACCACATCGACTACACCGAGGTAGAGGTGGCTTCCTCAGACTAACACCCTTACTCTCCCAAAAACATGAACCTTTGGTGTCACGACCCGACCCCGGGCCCGCGACTGGTGCCCTACCTGGGCACCCTTACAGGTATACATCAGAGAAAATCAGCGGAACATACATGAAACTTACAAAATAAAACAAACGAAGTAAAACAACAGGTTAGCCGATAGGGCTACCTTCCTGGACATACATATATACAATCTGGCGATTTCCTTTCCTTTACAAACTGACCCACAATATGTGACTACAGACCTCTAAGAGTTTTAACATAACAACAGTGGCGGGACAGGGCCCCGCCATACCCCTGAATATACAAGAAGCTACAACCTCAGGGAAAACCGTACCAAGAGATAAGCCTCCGGAGAAAATGGAGCTTTTTCCCAAAAACTGAACCGAGATCCTAAGAGCAAGGATCACCAACCTGTGCACCTAATACCTGCGGGCATGACGCACGGCCCGAAGAAGTCGATAACAGTGCAGAATATGAAACAGAAATAAAGTATAGTAAACAGATCATAACTGTACAAAAGAATGACAGGGGCAAGTATAAAAAGTACATACCAGATCCTGCCGTGTCATTATCACTTATGAACTTAATTGCACATCATTATCTTTTCCATTCGATTAAGAGTTATAGCCATATCTTACGTACATACTTGGGAGAAGTCATTAAGTTCATTACCATATAACTTACTTATCTTTCATAACATAATCCGGCCCTTTATGGAGGGACACATATACTACCCGGCCCAATCTGGGACGCGATCAAATCACACAAATATCAAAGCGTGCCCGTGGAATCCCCCATCACTGCCGACAGCTATAAGTGTAAAACATAACCATGTGACGCGCCCGTGGCATCCCACCTCACTGTCGGCGTACACATACACAATATATATATATATATCTCACGCGTGGAATCCACATCACTTGCCGATACCGTAGGTGTAACATATAACCATGTGACGCGTGGCATCCGCTCCACTGCGTACGTACATACACATATATATATATATATATATATATATAACGCGCGCATGCCCTAATCCTCATCGTATAAGCATGGCCATAACGTGCCCTCAGCATCCCTCATCGTAGGTGCAGGTCTTCATGGGGAGCTAGCCCATGGAGCAATAATATAACATGCCCCCTGAATCCCTCATCGTAGGTACATGTCTTCATGGGGAGCTAGCCCATGGAGTAATAATCGTACATAGCATGGTCGCATGCCCCGGGATCCCTCATCGTATAAGCATGGCCATGGGTAATAAAACAACCGAATCTAACCCGCCTCCCGTCACATGCCGGAATCCACATCGTATAAGCATGTCCAAGGATCAATCATAATGGAAGCATACCCGTGGAATCCCACATCACTGTCGGTACGTCCAAGTAAACTTACAATAAGACAGCCGGCCCTCCAACTGAGAGTCACGACAACGTAACATATAATACTTGCACTCAAAGCTATCACAAGCAAACACAGGCAAGTTCATTAAACCTTTAGACTTCCATTTTTATAAACTCATGGCACTTCCGTTTCACACATAAAAATCCGGGAATTTAACCCCAAGTACTACGCACCTCTACTTCTTTAGAAAGACTCTTTTTCAAATAAAACTTCCAAGATACTAACAACCGTAGTATCAAGTCATATCTACTTTCAAGACAAGTCACAATACCTTTTTAGAAATACATTTACCGGCTTCTAAATCAAGTGACTTCTTTCTTAAAAACTTTAAGCAATTGGTACCTTTAAAACAGTTTGCCCTTCTTTATTTCAAATCATTTCTTTGCTTATATACTGAAGAAAGCCATTCTTTTAATCTTCCATAAAGTTGTTATAACCAACTTCCCATAAAGCCGTTATAACTCTTTATGTTTTGGACAAATTCATTCCTTTTATAACCAAGAGACTTATATTTTCAAAATACTTCAAGTCTCTTAACTTTTAAGAAAACAAGTTTCTTAACTTTAGAAATCAAGTCTTTCCAAATCGAGTATTCTATACTTGTAAATCAATTCATTTCTTCCTTTAAAAATCAAGTCTCCTAACTTGAAAAATAAAGTCTCTTAACCTTTAAGAATTTGAGATCCATAGCCTTAAAACTTCATACGTAAATTCTTATAAGTTAAGTAACATATACTTTGGTGCGTTGTGAATAAGTTATACTTATTTATAACGATCTTATTCAAGTAGCCATGATCTAGAAAATGTAATAAAATTTTGTCTTATCTTAGTTTCTATGCAGATGGAGAATTCTACTCATTTTAATATTATCAATTGTCATTACATTTTCCTTTATTAACGCTGCAATGGCTTGTTCGATACTTATTCTTATTCGTGCCATAAATTAGCCAAGTCAGCTTGGCTCCAAAGTACCTCCTAACGACTCTTACCAACATCTCCCATAAGACTCGGTAAGGACTTAGGATAACTTTGACATAAACCTTACATAGAGTAAATCACACACATACCTCTTAACTTCTAAGAGTAGAAGGAAACAAAAAATAATACCACATGTATATTCCATACATAGAATCATGCCAAAGGAAGGAAGAGGTTCACATACCTCGCGACGATTATCGACAAGTAGCAAAATGCTCCAAAATACTTCAACCTTGATAGCTATTCCATCCTTCAAGTAGGATACGCTATACTTAGTACTTCAACCTATAATGGTCACAATACGTCCATTAACCTCTTACTTCAAACGTAGAATATTCCAAGTGCTAAGTCACTAAATTCTACGGAAAATCGGACAGCACCTCCTTTGTTTCTACTTACTTTGCCACCTTTTTCAAGGCCGAATTCAATAACCAAACACACCACATTTAAGGCCCAATCAATAAAATTAATCAATAGGGGATTACACGCCTACTAGACGTGTAAAATTCCGCCCCACAAACGATATCAAACTAATACAACCTACAAGTCCAATTCGGCCACATAGAGTATAATAACACCAATTCTTATCCAATTTCTATTTCAATCCAAGTTGTTATCATAACACGATAGCAAGTCGCAATCGATTATAACCACTATAATCTTTCAAGTAATTAACATGCGACAATTCTAATAAACGACCAAATTGTAATCCAACTTTACAAGGCTTAAATGACATTTCGGATTTAAGACTACAATCAATCCATAATACTTATCAAACTTCAACATATAAACTTCATGCTAGCAGCATGTAAAGCTAACAACAAACAATATATATATAATCTTGTAACACTTTTAAGAGACAAGATTATACCTCAACGAATCTTAATCCAACTCCAAATCCGAATTTGCTCCTTAGCAACTTAGAGCCCCTCCTTGACACTCCAATCCACTACTTGAGACCCTTAGAACAACACTAACAATTTCCTTCAATCTTCCAACCAAAACCTAGAAAGGCAACTAGGTTTTCATCTTGCGACTAATACGAAAACTATCTTTTTCCGGGATTTTTCTATTGAGATACACTTACAATACCCTCATGAACCTTGGTTTAAAGTGTGGAGCTTATTGGACAAGAAACAAATTTTTTTTCTTTTCAAATGGAGTGAACCCGAGAGCACATTGCTCTTGTTCTTCCAATTCTCTTGAATATTTGGCTAAGTGTGGAACTTGTCTTGCTACTAGTAGTGTTATATAGAACAATGGAGGGTCAAGATGTAAACAAATGGGTGGTTTTGATGAGGTCTTATTAAATATCAAGCTAGTGGTCCCATTGACTTAAGTCAAACATGTCAAGCTTTACTACTTGCAAGACTTGTCTTCCTAACAAGGGTCAAATGACCCTTGTGCCCATGTAATTTCGTCCAAGACATCCAATAAGGGGGGGTGACACGTGTCGCCCTCCCGTTCGTCACAATATTACGTTTTCCGGAAAAAAATTCCATAATTCCGATAAATTTTTACAAGTCTCAAATCTTAACACTTGTGAGTTCTTACGTACGTTCTTAAAGCATGTCCTGTAAATACGGGGTGTAACATTCTTCCCCCCTTAGAAACATTCGTCCCCGAATGTTCTTTCGGAGTCAAACTTATAATTAGCGACATAGTTTCCTTTCACAACCCCGACATACCAACAATGCCACACATGGCCCCAATACCTCGCACACGCATATCTGTCCATCATAAGCCCAAAAGAGATTATCTTTTCGCACTTCCAACTCCTTCTAACATATACATAGTCTCAATATAATCTGTTCATGACACTTAAACATACCACAACTTTATCATGCATACAAGTTTCTAAAGGGCCAAAGACATACCTGAAATCATATAGGCGGTTCAAAGGACCGCTAAAACTGGGAACTTCCACCACGACCTCTGTCACGGCCTGCCGGTGCATAAACATCCTGCCTAGCTATGGAAGGCGAAGAACCCGCAACTGATCCAGTAGACTGCGCTATCCCACCAGTGCCACCTCTGGTCGGACAGTCTCTCACGAAATGGCCCTGCTGGCCGCAAGCATAACAAGTTGTCGAAGTAGTACGACACTCCCCAAAATGGAATCTACTACAGTGACCACACCGGGGCAAAGGTGGCTTCCCCTGGCTACTATTCTCGGACATCTGTGAACCTGTAGCCCTGGAGCCCTGACCTGCTCCCGAATATCCCCGGCGACCAAACCTCCGGCCAGAAGACCGGGAAGGAGCACTCTGTGTCGGCTGAAATGTGGACCTACTCTGCTGCTGAGGCTGTCCGCCTCGCGAATTGCCCTGGAACCCTGCTGTCCTGGCCCTCTTGGGCTGGCCTGAGTCTAGCTGACCCTCTCTCTCTCTGTCCTCTATCCCCTGCGCATAAGCTTGCATCCTGGCAATATCCATACCGGGCTGAAGGGCCACTCCCAGGCATGCAGTAATCATATAATGGTCTAGCCCCATCACATAGCGGTGAACTCTGTCCGCCATATCAGCCACAATAGTGTGCGCATACCTGGCCAACGAGTCAAACTCCAGGTTGTATTCCCTGATGGTCCTCCCATTCTGCCTCAATGACAAGAACCTATCAACACGGGCTCTCCTCATTTCAGGAGGCAAAAAGTGATCAAGAAAGGCCTCCGTGAACTCATTCCAAACTGCTGGACGAGCACCCACACCTCTCGACAACTCCCAAGATTCAAACCAGTTCAACACAATATCGCGTAACCGGTAAGAGGCTAACACCACTGACTCTGTCTCTGAGGCCCTAAGCACCTGCATAGTCCGCTGTAGCTGCCGAACGAATTCTTGAGGATCATCCTCAGATCTCGAACCATAAAACTCGGGTGGACTACAACCCAGAAAATCCCGAATCCTCAAACTGTCGGCTCTAGGGTTAGCTACCTGCTCCTGTTGGCGCTGCCCTACCACTATGCTAGTCAATAGCCTGCTCTGCTCTCCATAATCTCTAAACTATGCCCCTGGCTGCGGAACTGGAGGCTCGGGTACCGGAACCTCTGGAGCTACTGCCGCTCTCGGCTCCTCTAATACCGCCGGCGTGGCTGAGCTCGCCGATCCGCCTACTACCTCAGGCATAGTTCGTGCGAGTCCCGTAACCCTCTGCGTACCACTAGCGCCTCCTGCTTTGCCCTTGCCTTCGGGCCTGTCGCTTCCGGCGAGGCATAATCATTACATAAGAAGGGGTCGAGAGGATTCAACCTACTAGGACAGCTCTCTCGCACGATCTCAAAGAGAGAAGAATGAAACTAATCCTAAATGTCTTGCACCTCCCGATTATAGATGTGGTGCACAACACACCGATAATCAAGACTCTACTGAACACGATCAGTAGACACTTTCCGAGGACTAATCGCTCGATACCACTTTTGTCACGACCCGACCGGGCGCGGGTGCCCTACCTGCTGTCACGACCGAACCGGGCGTGATCGTGCCTTACCGGGCACCCTAGTGATACACCATCGAGTAATCAGGAATATAAAACAAGACATAAAATAATATGAATGAGAAAGCTTTATTCGAGAAAAATTTGCCTTTCGACTTATATAAAAACATGAAACCGAAACGATTACATCCTTTACAAACTCGCCACACAGATTGCTATGCACTCTAAGAATGATATAACAACAATGGCGGGACAGTGGCCCGCCATACCCCGAATGTAAGTACCTACAACGACAGGGACTACACCATCGATAAGCCTCCGAGAAACGGAGCTTCCCAAAACGCGAATCGTGATCCTAAGAGCGAGGATCGACGGCGGTGTACCTCTACCGCGGCATGAGCAGCCCGGCGAGGTCAAGATAACAGTACCAAGTATGTGGCGAAAATCACGTAAATGAAATCATAGTAGTCTATATAAAGCGAGACATGTATGATAACCAAACTACGCTTCATAATATATAAGCAAATATGTCAAGTCGTGACTCACGCCTCAAAGTCATCACTCAAATATAACTATGGGTCTCACGCCACAACATCAATCATGCGTGGAATACCTTCCTCACCGCCGATACCATGATATAAAAGCACCAAGGAATACACATGAACACGTGTCCCACCTGTGTCATAATAAAACCGTCACGGGGTAAGTGCGAAGGCATAGCCGACTACTAAAACCACAGTACCAACAAGGTCATAAATCGTATCACGAGGTCTGTCTGCACCGCCACATGATCGGCCGCCACTCGCCGCGATATCAAATGTGTCGTCTAACTCGAACTTCCCGCACTCGCGATAGGCCACTCACATAGGCCCGTATGAGGTATTCCCGCATCGAGGGTAGCTACTCCCGGATCGCCCCGGACTCGCACCGCGTGGCCACATAGACCGCATGACCACAAAGGCCGCGCACTAACTCGAACTCGTAGCTCCGCAGGTCCCTCGACCCGCATGAGGTATTCTCGAATCATGGTCCTGCATCACCGCTGAGTCTACCCCGCGACGGAGGGCTTAACCCCGGTATCGTCAAGAGGTGAGTGATATAATACTAACATAACAGCTTATCGTTAAACAACATAAGCACAACAAGGGAAACCCCTTTACACAAACATCACAAGATACTAACACACGTAGCATCCTAACATGTTTACTTATCAAATCAACATGAAAGTATTACAAGGCTATCACAAACCAACACAATCAAGTTATTCACACAAGGCACTTCCTACTTTATGTCAACAAGTTCGGGTTTTTATCCCCAAAGTACTTCATACATTAATTCTTTAAAAGATCCGCTTCTTTCACAAAAGTCACACAATACGTAGTATAAAAATAGAGTGACTATCTGTTTAAGTAAACCAAAACGCTTCCCTTTGTAAAATCAAGTAACAACACTATTTTCCAAACGTTCAAGTTTGCCTAATTTCAAATGCTCAAGTTTCTCATTTTCGAAAGGTTTCGTAGTTCATAGTCTTAATCATTTAATAATATAATTCTCTTTTAAAACAATCTGAGAAACATATACCTTATGTGTGAGTAGGTTATTCTTGTTCATAACAATCTTATTAAAGCAGCCATGATCTAGGAAATGTAATATCATTTTGTCTTATCTTAGCTTCTATGCAGATGGAGGTTTCTACTGGTTTTAATAATACTTAATTAGTCAATACATTTCCCTTTATTAACGCTGTAGTGGTTCGTTCGATACTTATTTTGATTTCCGAAATCAGTAAAACATCATTCCTTTGAAAAACCAAGTACTCATTACTCACGAATGAGGTTTCACACTTTTTAACAAAATTCATATTAATTGATTAAGTCAAGTCTCTTATCTTTTAAGATCAAGTCTCTTAACTTTTAAAATCAATAAACCATTCTTTTTATCTTTCTTAAGTCGTTATACCTAACTTCCCATAAAGCTAGTATAACTCTTAAGCTTTTAAAACCAAGTATTACTCTTCTTTCAAAAATGGTTCTTAATTCTTTTGAAATACTTCAAGATTCTTATTATTTAGACTCAAGTCAAAAGACATCGCAGTAAAAACCACGTTCAGTTAACACACGTACGTCTACCGTACTATATACATTCTTTAAAATATCATGCTCAAGAGGATAGGAAGAATCACATACCTCGCGACGATTATCGACTATTAGCAAAACGCTCCACGGCTATAACCCGGCTAGCCTTGTCCACCATTCAAGTAGAACATGCTACTCGCAGAACTTTCAACCTATAAAGGCCATATACGTCTATCAACGTCTAGACTACTCTGTAGAATATTCTAAGCAGAGGGTTCTCTATTCTACGGAAAATCGGGCAGCACTTCCCTACCCGTTAAACTACACAAGTCTACTGCAAATACAGTCCTATGTAAGTACAGTTTAATTCTTCTTCTTTAATATCCTTATATGTATCTTATATACATCTCTATACTACTACAGTATGTAATTTCCAATTACAATATAAGGACAAGAGTATTTACCTCGATAAGCCCAAAATTATCCAAGTTTAAATGTCGATCCTGAGCAACGTTTAGCTCCTACTCTGGGCGCTCCAACCCGCTCCAAACAACCCTTAGAAGTTCTACGCAACTTCTTCTTAATACTTCAACCAACTATGAAGATTTTCCTTAGGGTTTCATTTTTGTGACTGAAGGGAAGTATAGTAGTATTTCTGGGCTTTTAGTATAGGGTTATCCTTGGAATACGACAAGGTATTTGGGCCAAGGTATTTTGGAATAGTAACAATACTTGGAGAATACTTTTCTACCAAGGGGGGGGGGGGGTGTATTTCATGAGAACAACTCAAGGTAGGGGGGGTACTTTCGGCTAGCACCACAAAGGAAGGGGGGGAGTACTTCTCGGCCAAAAGGCCTCACAAAGGGGGAGGGGTGCTCTTTGGACGAGAGCAACAAGAAGGGGGGGGGAGGATTTTCAAGACTTAGAAAATGTTTGTGGATGAAGAAGTCTTCAACAAAGGGGGGTATTTATAGGGAAACCAATGGCCAAGATCAAGACAAGTGGGGGGCAAGTGGAGGGTGAGGATTTTCCCAAGTTCCCCCTAGCCATCTACTCCTCAATTCACTCCAAACATTGACCCATGGTTTAGGCAACAAAACATGGCACAAAACGTGCCCCCTTTCGGCCACCAATCCGCCAACTTGAGGGTGACAAGTGTCGCCCTCTCGTTGGTTCAAAATATTTCATCTCTCGGAAAAATCCGCAAAAATTATTAAAGTCGCAACCGTAATTTTCTCTTCGCAGAGTTTGGAAAACGTTTCGTCGGAAAACAATTCTTTTCGTGGGTTGTGAACAAAATTTTCGTCCCTTGCCTAACTTAAGGCTTAAACTTTTATACGTACTCCCTTACGTACATACTCTGGAAATACGGGGTATAACATTCTCCCCTCCTTAGGAACATTCGTCCCGAATGTTCCTTCTCAAGACGGATAACGATGAAGTTCCTTTTAACTTAAACAAGTTGCCAATGCCACATATGGCCACAAAATAACACACGCACAAATACTTACATCCAAGTCCACGAGGAATCACCTCTAGCATCACAAAAGCTCCCACCCGAGGTCTAAAATATACTCCCTTCGCACCTTTATTTTACAAAAGAAATGATCACATCTATGTTCTTAACACATGCTCGCTTCTTCCCTTACTCGTCGTACCCTTCTCGTACACTCGAACCCTTTCTCATAACTTACCACATTTATTCGCTTGTTTCCAAATCTCGGGGTTATTATCTCCAACTTGGTCATCATTAACTGGGAACACTCTGGATGGATCTCCGATACTCTTCCGAACATAGCAACATGAAAGACCGGACGTACTACCTCCTACGTTGGACGGCAAAGCTAACTTATAGGCAACCTGGCCTATTCTACAAACAATCTGAAAATGCCCAAAAGCACTTTGGGTTAAATTTCCTCTGTTTCAAAAACTCGTCATACCCTTCCGGGGTGGTACCTTCAAGAAGACCCTCGTCAACCTGAACTCCAAGCGTCGTCGCCGATTATCCGCACGACTTCTATTGACTCTGAGCTGCCAATAACCTCTTCTGGATAAGCTTCACCCTATCCACATCCTGCTGAAACAAGTATGAACCAACTATCTGAACCTTGCCAACATCGAACCAATCGACCGGCAACTTACACTTCCGCCCCTACAAGGCGTCATAAGGTGATATCCGAATACTGAAATGGTAGTTATAAAACACTCCCTCACAAGGAGGCAACAATCCTCACAGCTACCCCTGAAATCCAAACACCGCCCGGTGGCGAACGCGACATCGAGACTCACCTGAGTTCCTAACCCTGCCTGGTAAAACTTCCAGAATAAAGAAATAGCCGTAACATGGGCTCCACTGCCTGTCATAAGGTGAAAGTAGGCACCTCGTGCAGCCTTAAAACCTTCCCGATATAACATCTCGCATAACCCTCTGCCGAGTAAACGGTTCTGACTGAAAGACAAGATGGGCTGATCTCATCGGCCCGACTACTGGTCGAACGCATCCACGAACTCGTACGATGGTTAACTAAACTTGGGCCTAACACCCTCATGACCCTACCACCTGGCGGGACCACCTCGAACTGACCCCACCACATTGCAGGCCGCGGGTTGACCCGCGATCGGTCCTCAACCCGACCCGCTATTGCGCAAAAACACTTGTTCCCTGATCCGGGTCTTCTTAGCTCAACTACCCTCTTTCATTTCATACCACTCAGGGACTTATCACACAAATATATCTCACGTATACTATGCACTCCGATAAGGGTCAAACATAAAAATGAATCTTTTACTCGAGATGGTCTTACCTCTAAGGTTTCTACGTATAAAACTCTAAGGCTCACACTTTTCCTATCCCCAATCTTACCCTTTTAACTAACCATGATTTCTAATCACAATTTACACAATGCTATCAGAATATAACACATAAGATATACTCATCTTACATACCAATCTCTAGAGGGTTAAGGATGTACCTGTATCTACTGCTTCACTCCCCACAATGACACTTACCACAACGGCCACACCGAGGTGGGGGTGGCCTCCTGCCAGCACCCTTCCTCTCCGAACCATCAATCCAAGAATCGATCCGTAGTGAGTCCTCCTACTTACATCCCTCCTACTAGGACATCCTTTCGACACATGGCCCTGACGGCCGCAGGTAAAACAAGTACCAACTAAAAAAACGACATTCCCCGGGATGACGCCGCCACTGTCGTGAACACCGAGGAAAATCAATCCGGTGGTGGGCCGAACCGACGTGTATCTGCGAATCGAAGCCACGGAGCTCACCAACTCCTGCATACCGAACGCCCCGAACCTCGCGGAGGACCACTGCTGGTGGAGGTGCATCTGTCTAATTCGCCGAGGCGGTTTGCCTCGAAAGTTACCAAAGGATCCCGCCGATCGGTCCTCTTCTCGCCCTTGATTAATCTGTCGATCTCTACGTTTCTCGGCCTGCTGCGCATAAGCCCGCACGCAGACCATGCTCAAGCCTGACTGAAGAGCTACTCTAGCACAACCCTCTCTTAGATAGTCATCATGACCCTGATAAATCGATACATAATATACTCTCTGGTTGCTAACTCCCTAGCTAGTAACAGGGTCGTCTCTTTGCAATCTATTCTTTCGCATCGGGTCGTGGGCGAAGGTCCAGATATCATGGCCGCAGAGGGAATCGCCGCCGTGCTAAACTCTTGGGCCGCGACGCAGAACTCCCCGAATGAAGCACCACCCCAGGTGATGATTGGGACTGTGCCCTCGTAACCCTCTATGCTCTATTCGCAGCTCCCTCGGCTGCCTTGCCCTTCCGGGCCCAGGTTGCCTTACGCGGAGGCATAACGGTAAGGGAAAGAAATACGTTAGAGGGGTCCAACTTATAACATGGCTCTAAGCACGATCTCAGAGTGAGAAGAATGGAAACCAATCCTAAATATCCTATAGCCTCCTGATTATTGGTGTGGTGCACAACACACCGATAATAAAGACTCTACTAGATACGGTCTGTAGACACTTTCCGAGGATTAATCGCTCGATACCACTTTTGTCACGACCGAACCGGGCGTGGTCGTGCCTACCCGGCACCCTAGTGATACAACATCGAGTAATCACGGAATATAAAACAAGACATAAAATAATATGAATGAGAAAGCAGTTTATCGAGAAAAATTTGCCTTTACTTATATAAAAACATGAAACCGAAGTTATATCCCTTTTACAAACTCGCCACAACAAGATTACTGCACTTCTAAGAATGATAGAACAACAATGGCGGGACAGGGCCCCGCCATACCCCTGAATGTAAGTACCTACAACGACAGGGGACTACACCACTGATAAGCCTCCGGAGAAACGGAGCTTCCCAAAGTGCTGAACTGTGATCCTAAGAGCGAGGATCGACGAATGGTGTACCTCTACCTGCGGCATGAACGCAGCCCCCCAAAGGAGGTCGATAACAGTACCAAGTATGTGGCGAAAATCAGAAATGAAATCATAGTAGTCTATATAAAGTAGGAGACATGTATGATAACCAAACTACAGTTCACAATATATAAGCAGTCATGTCAAGTCAGGGACTCACGCCCTCAAAGTCATCACTCAAATATAACTATGGGTCTCACGCCCACAACATCAATCATGCCCATGGAATACCTTCCTCACTGCCGACAGTCTATGATATAAAAGCACCAAGGAATACACATGAACACCAGGTCCCACCTGTGTCATAATAAAACCGTACGGGGTAAGTACGAAGGCATAGCCGACTACTAAAACCTACGCAGACAACAAGGTCATAAATCAGATCACGAGGTCCGCTCTGACCGCCACATGATCGGCCGCCACTCGCCGCAGATCAAATGTGCGTCTAATCCTCGAACTTCCCGCACTCGCATAGGCCACTCACATAGGCCCGCATGAGGTATTCCCGCATCGAGGGTAGCTACTCCCCAAGATCGCCCCGACTCGCACCGCATGGCCACATGCACCGCATGACCACAAAGGCCGCACACTAACTCGAACTCTCGTAGCTCGCATAGGTCCCCGACCCGCATTAGGTATTCTCGAATCATGGTCCTGCATCACCTGAGTCTACCCCGCATCGGAGGCGCCAACCCCGATATCATGTCAAGAGGTGAGTGATATAATACTAACATAACAGCTTATCGTTAAACAACATAAGCACAACAAGGGAAACCCCTTTACACAAACATCACAAGATACTAACACACGTAGCATCCTAACATGTTTACTTATCAAATCAACATGAAAGTATTACAAGGCTATCACAAACCAACACAATCAAGTTATTCACACAAGGCACTTCCTACTTTATGTCAACAAGTTCGGGTTTTTATCCCCAAAGTACTTCATACATTAATTCTTTAAAAGATCCGTTTCTTTCACAAAAGTCACACAATACCCGTAGTATAAAAAATAGAGTGACTATCTTTTTAAGTAAACCAAAACGCTTCCCTTTGTAAAATCAAGTAACAACACTATTTTCCAAACGTTCAAGTTTGCCTAATTTCAAATGCTCAAGTTTCTCATTTTCGAAAGGTTTCGTAGTTCATAGTCTTAATCATTTAATAATATAATTCTCTTTTAAAACAATCTGAGAAACATATACCTTATGTGTGAGTAGGTTATTCTTGTTCATAACAATCTTATTAAAGCAGCCATGATCTAGGAAATGTAATATCATTTTGTCTTATCTTAGCTTCTATGCAGATGGAGGTTTCTACTGGTTTTAATAATACTTAATTAGTCAATACATTTCCCTTTATTAACGCTGTAGTGGTTCGTTCGATACTTATTTTGATTTCCGAAATCAGTAAAACATCATTCCTTTGAAAAACCAAGTACTCATTACTCATGAATGAGGTTTCACACTTTTTAACAAAATTCATATTAATTGATTAAGTCAAGTCTCTTATCTTTTAAGATCAAGTCTCTTAACTTTTAAAATCAATAAACCATTCTTTTTATCTCTCTTAAGTCGTTATACCTAACTTCCCATAAAGCTAGTATAACTCTTAAGCTTTTAAAACCAAGTATTACTCTTCTTTCAAAAATGGTTCTTAATTCTTTTGAAATACTTCAAGATTCTTATTATTTAGACTCAAGTCAAAAGACATCGCAGTAAAAACCACGTTCAGTTAACACACGTACGTCTACCGTACTATATATATTCTTTTAAAATATCATGCTCAAGAGGATAGGAAGAATCACATACCTCGCGACGATTATCGACTATTAGCAAAATGCTCCACGGCTATAACCCGGCTAGCCTTGTCCACCATTCAAGTAGAACATGCTACTCGCAGAACTTTCAACCTATAAAGGCCATATACGTCTATCAACGTCTAGACTACTCTGTAGAATATTCTAAGCAGAGGGTTCTCTATTCTACGGAAAATCGGGCAGCACTTCCCTACCCGTTAAACTACACAAGTCTACTGCAAATACAGTCCTATGTAAGTACAGTTTAATTCTTCTTCTTTAATATCCTTCTATGTATCTTATATACATCTCTATACTACTACAGTATGTAATTTCCAATTACAATATAAGGACAAGAGTATTTACCTCGATAAGCCCAAAATTATCCAAGTTTAAATGTCGATCCTGAGCAACGTTTAGCTCCTACTCTGGGCGCTCCAACCCGCTCCAAACAACCCTTAGAAGTTCTACGCAACTTCTTCTTAATACTTCAACCAACTATGAAGATTTTCCTTAGGGTTTCGTTTTTGTGACTGAAGGGAAGTATAGTAGTATTTCTGGGCTTTTAGTATAGGGTTATCCTTGGAATACTACAAGGTATTTGGGCCAAGGTATTTTGGAATAGTAACAATACTTGGAGAATACTTTTCTACCAAGGGGGGGGGTGTATTTCACGAGAACAACTCAAGGTAGGGGGTACTTTGCCAGCACCACAAAGGAAGTGGGTACTTTCTGCTAGCACCACAAAGGAAGGGAGTACTTCTCGGCCAAAAGGCCTCACAAAGGGAGGGTGCTCTTTGACGAGAGCAACAAGAAGGGAGGATTTTCAAGACTTAGAAAATGTTTGTGGATGAAGAAGTCTTCAACAAAGGGCGGTATTTATAGGAAACCAATGGCCAAGATCAAGACAAGTGGGGGCAAGTGGAGGTGAGGATTTTCCCAAGTTCCCCTAGCCATCTACTCCTCAATTCACTCCAAACATTGACCCATGGTTTAGGCAACAAAACATGGCACCAAACGTGCCCCCTTTCTACCATTAACCACAACTTGAGGGTGACAAGTGTCGCCCTCTCGTTGGTTCAAAATATTTCATCTCTAGGAAAAATCCGCAAAAATTATTAAAGTCGCAACCGTAATTTTCTCTTCGCAGAGTTTGGAAAACGTTTCGTCGGAAAACAATTCTTTTCGTGGGTTGTGAACAAAATTTTCGTCCCTTGCCTAACTTAAGGCTTAAACTTTTATACGTACGCCCTTACGTACATACTCTGGAAATACGGGGTATAACATGGGCACCCTTACAGGTATACATCATATAAAATCAGCGGAACATACATGAAACTTACAAAATAAAACAAACGAAGTAAAACAACAGGTTAGCCGATAGGGCTACCTTCCTGGACATACATATATACAACCGAAGCAGTTGCTTCCTTTCCTTTACAAACTGACCCACAATATGTGACTACAGACCTCTAAGAGTTTTAACATAACAACAGTGGCGGGACAGGGCACCGCCATACCCCTGAATATACATGAAGCTACAACCTCAGGGAAAACCGTACCAAGAGATAAGCCTCCGGAGCAAATGGAGCTTTTTCCCAAAAACTGAACCGAGATCCTAAGAGCAAGGATCACCAACCTGTGCACCTAATACCTGCGGGCATGAACGCAGCCGAAGGGGTCGCATAACAAAAATTTAATATGGAGCAGAAATAAAGTAAAGAAATGATCATAATCAGACAAAAGAATGACAGGGGCAAGTATAAAAAGTACATACCAGATCTTGCCGTGTCATTATCACTTATGAACTTAATTGCACATCATTATCTTTTCCATTCCATTAAGAGTTATAGCCATATCTTACGTACATACTTAGGAGAAGTCATTAAGTTCATTACCATATAACTTACTTATCTTTCATAACATAATCCGGCCCTTTATGGAGGGACACATATACTACCCGGCCCAATCTGGGACGCGATCAAATCACACAAATATCAAAGCGTGCCCGTGGAATCCCCCATCACTGCCGACAGCTATAAGTGTAAAACATAACCATGTGATGCGCCCGTCGCATCCCACCTCACTGTCGGCGTACACATACACAATACATATATATATATATATCTCCTGCCCGTGGAATCCCACATCACTGCCGACAGCTGTAGGTGTAACATATAACCATGTGACGCGCCCGTGGCATCCCACCTCACTGTCATTGCATACATACATATATATATATATATATATATATATATATATATATATATATATATATATATATATATATATATATATATATATATATATAACGCGTGCATGCCGGAATCCTCATCGTATAAGCATGGCCATAACGTGCCTCGCATCCTCATCGTGAGTGCGCAGTCTTCATGGGAGCTAGCCCAGGAGCAATAATATAACATGCCCCAATCCTCATCGTAGGTACATGTCTTCACGGGAGCTAGCCCGTGGAGTAATAATCGCATAGCATGGTCGCATGCCCTAATCCTCATCGATAAGCATGGCCATGGGTAATAAAACAACCGAATCTAACCCGCCTCGGTCACATGCCCTAATCCCACATCGTATAAGAATGTCCAAGGATCAATCATAATGGAAGCATACGTGGAATCCACATCACCGCTTGTGACGCCCAAGTAAACTTACAATAAGACACCCCTCCAACTGAGAGTCACGACAACGTAACATATAATACTTGCACTCAAAGCTATCACAAGCAAACACAGGCAAGTTCACTAAACCTTTAGACTTCCATTTTTATAAACTCATGGCACTTCCGTTTCACACATAAAAATCCGGGAATTTAACCCCAAGTACTACGCACCTCTACTTCTTTAGAAAGATTCTTTTTCAAATAAAACTTCCAAGATACTAACAACCGTAGTATCAAGTCATATCTACTTTCAAGACAAGTCACAATACCTTTTTAGAAATACATTTACCTATTTCTAAATCAAGTGACTTCTTTCTTAAAAACTTTAAGCAATTGGTACCTTTAAAACAGTTTGCCCTTCTTTATTTCAAATCATTTCTTTGCTTATATACTGAAGAAAGCCATTCTTTTAATCTTCCATAAAGTTGTTATAACCAACTTCCCATAAAGCCGTTATAACTCTTTATGTTTTGGACAAATTCATTCCTTTTATAACCAAGAGACTTATATTTTCAAAATACTTCAAGTCTCTTAACTTTTAAGAAAACAAGTTTCTTAACTTTAGAAATCAAGTCTTTCCAAATCGAGTATTCTATACTTGTAAATCAATTCATTTCTTCCTTTAAAAATCAAGTCTCCTAACTTGAAAAATAAAGTCTCTTAACCTTTAAGAATTTGAGATCCATAGCCTTAAAACTTCATACGTAAATTCTTATAAGTTAAGTAACATATACTTTGGTGTGTTGTGAATAAGTTATACTTATTTATAACGATCTTATTCAAGTAGCCATGATCTAGAAAATGTAATACAATTTTGTCTTATCTTAGTTTCTATGCAGATGGAGAATTCTACTCATTTTAATATTATCAATTGTCATTACATTTTCCTTTATTAACACTGCAATGGCTTGTTCGATACTTACTCTTATTCGTGCCATAAATTAGCCAAGTCAACTTGGCTCCAAAGTACCTCCTAACGACTCTTACCAACATCCCCCATAAGACTCGGTAAGGACTTAGGATAACTTTGACATAAACCTTACATAGAGTAAATCACACACATATCTCTTAACTTCTAAGAGTAGAAGGAAACAAGAAATAATACCACATGTATATTCCATACATAGAATCATGCCAAAGGAAGGAAGAGGTTCACATACCTCGCGACGATTATCGACAAGTAGCAAAATGCTCCAAAATACTTCAACCTTGATAGCTATTCCATCCTTCAAGTAGGATACGCTATACTTAGTACTTCAACCTATAATGGTCACAATACGTCCATTAACCTCTTACTTCAAACGTAGAATATTCCAAGTGCTAAGTCACTAAATTCTACGGAAAATCGGACAGCACCTCCTTTGTTTCTACTTACTTTGCCACCTTTTTCAAGGCCGAATTCAATAACCAAACACACCACATTTAAGGCCCAATCAATGAAATTAATCAATAGGGGATTACACGCCTACTAGACGTGTAAAATTCCGCCCCACAAACGATATCAAACTAATACAACCTACAAGTCCAATTCGGCCACATAGAGTATAATAACACCAATTCTTATCCAATTTCTATTTCAATCCAAGTTGTTATCATAACACGATATCAAGTCGCAATCGATTATAACCACTATAATCTTTCAAGTAATTAACATGCGACAATTCTAATAAACGACCAAATTGTAATCCAACTTTACAAGGCTTAAATGACATTTCGGATTTAAGACTACAATCAATCCATAATACTTATCAAACTTCAACATATAAACTTCATGCTAGCAACATGTAAAGCTAACAACAAACATTATATATATAATCTTGTAACACTTTTAAGAGACAAGATTATACCTCAACGAATCTTAATCCAACTCCAAATCCGAATTTGCTTCTTAGAAACTTAGAGCCCCTCCTCGACACTCCAATCCACTACTTGAGACCCTTAGAACAACACTAACAATTTCCTTCAATCTTCCAACCAAAACCTAGAAAGGCAACTAGGTTTTCATCTTGCGACTAATACGAAAACTATCTTTTTCCGGGCTTTTTCTATTGAGATACACTTACAATACCCTCATGAACCTTGGTTTAAAGTGTGGAGCTTATTGGACAAGAAACAAAAAATAATTCTTTTCAAATGGAGTGAACCCGAGAGCACATTGCTCTTGTTCTTCCAATTCTCTTGAATATTTGGCTAAGTGTGGAACTTGTCTTGCTACTAGTAGTGTTATATAGAACAATGGAGGGTCAAGAGGTAAACAAATGGGTGGTTTGGATGAGGTCTTATTAAATATCAAGCTAGTGGTCCCATTGACTTAAGTCAAACATGTCAAGCTTTACTACTTGCAAGACTTGTCTTCCTAACAAGGGTCAAATGACCCTTGTGCCCATGTAATTTCGTCCAAGACATCCAATAAGGGGGGATGACATGTGTCGCCCTCCCGTTCGTCACAATATTACGTTTTCCGGAAAAAAATTCCATAATTCCGATAAATTTTTACAAGTCTCAAATCTTAACACTTGTGAGTTCTTACGTACGTTCTTAAAGCATGTCCGTAAATACTGGTGTAACATTCTTCCCCTTAGAAACATTCTCACACGACCGATCTCGGGCGCATCGTGCCTTACCCCGGGCACCCTAGTGATAACAACATCAGAGAAAATCAGCGGAAATAAAATTTAAACAGGAAACAAGAGACAACATAAGAAAAGAGGCCAACCAAACGGTCACCTTCATGTATATACATATAACTGAACAATTAAAATCCTTTACAACCCTGCCCACAACAGTACTACAGACCTCTAAGAATGTAACATCAACTATGACGAGACAGGGCCCCGCCATACCCCTGAATGTACAAGTACCTACAATGACAGGGGACTATACCAAAAGATAAGCCTCCGGAGAAACGGAGCTTCCCAACGCTGAACTGCGATCCTATGAGCGAGGATCAACAACTGGTGTACCTCTACTGCGGCATGAACGCAGCCCGAAGGAGGTCGATTAACAGTACCAAGTATGTGAAACGAAAAATCAGAATGAAATCACATTTCATCATTTTATAAAACCATTTTGCGATAAATGTAATTATGCCAAGTAAGGGGACGATATCCCGGAATAATCACTCACACATAACTATGGGTCTCGCCCATAATATCACTCATGCGTGGAACTCATTCTCCTCATTGCGGCACATGATGTAAAACAACACCCATATGTGAACTCAACACTAGATCTCACTGCGTCATCAAACCGATCGGGCAGTAGTCGCCATACCGGTTCCTAAAGCTAGTCATATCCCTTCACGGAAAAGTACGGAAGCCAACTACGGATCCAAAAGCTAGCCACGCAATCGCCTAGGCAAGTAGTATAAGCGAGCGTTCATAGCCTACCGTCTCACGAGATATGACCGAGGCAAGTATCTCGCTATCTACCGAGCCCGCCGATACACGAAATGACCAGACAAGTATCTCGTGTGCTGTAACCAGAACTACAAATCAAGCCCGTGATCGCCGTCACCGCGGCAAGCTTCATGGATTAGCGGTCCATGGACAAATAACAAAACCTCACAATGACCGCATGCCCAAGATCTTACCTCGGAAAGCATGGTCATGAAACCATCCTACTGGACGCATGCCCGTGGATCATCCACCGCGTCAGCATGTCCAAAGGAAATAACAAGATAACACTCAAAGTGGACGCATACTCGTGGACCATCCAACGTGTCAGTATGTCCAAAAGAAAAAAACCAGATAATACTCAATAGTGGACGCATACTCGTGGACCATCCAACGTGTCAGTATGTCCAAGCAATCAATCAGATAGCCGGCCCTCCCCGAGAGACACGGTAGCACACAATCAAACACTTGCACAACAAGGCTATCACAACAAGCATAGGCAAGTTCAACGTACTTTCATTTTATGTCAACAATACGGGTTTCAAACCCAAAAATAATACCTACTTTCATTCTTTCAAAAAGACCTCTTTTTACGTAAAAGATACTAATACTCGTAGTATCAAAACACATTTCCTTTTCAAACCAAATTACTTTACTTTCGTAAAAACCTTTACAAGACTTTTAAAATCAAGTACTCTATACTTTTTAAACCAAGTACTTTTCTTTTAAACAACATCAAGTATACTCTTTTAAAACCCATTTAACTTACTCTTTTCAAAACAAGTAACCTATACTTAAATCAAGTTACTTCTCCTTTTCCGAAAACAAGTCGTTATAAGTCAAGTCTCTTATCTTTCAAGATCAAGTCTCTTAACTTTCAAAATCAAGTCGTTTTACTGTCAAAACCAAATCGTTCTTTTATCTTCATAAAGTCGTTATAACTAACTTCCCATAAAGCCATTATAACACTTTATGTTTTAAACAAACAAAATCCATTTCACACACGTACGTCTACCGTACTATATAGTTCACAACAATCATGCTCAAGAGTATAGGAAGAATCACATACCTCTTCGGCTTAATCCACAAGCCAAGTCGAGTATGCCGCGCGTAGAAAGTCCACCTATAATAACCACAATATATCTATCAACCTCTAGTTCTCTTTATAGAATAATCTAAGTAAACAGTTCCCTATTCTACGGAAAATTCGGCAGCACCTCCCCCCCCCCCCCCCGCTATCACATAAATCTCCTCCCCTACCAAGGCCCGCTACCAGGCCAACAACTCCCAGGGGATTACACGTCTAACCGGACGTGTTCAATTCTGCTTCACAATAATACTACACAAGTCTACTGTAAATACAGTCCAATGTAAATACAGTTCAATCCTTTATAATCATCCTTCCAATATATCTTATACTCAATTCTAAACTACCATAATATGTAATATCCAATTACAATAGGGGGACATAGATCATTACCTCGATAAGCCCAAAATTATCCAAGATTATAAGTCGATCCTGAGCAACGTTTAGCTCCAAATCCTTATGCTCCAACCCGCTCCAAGCAACCCTTAGAATCTCCTAACCAACTTCTCTTCAAGATCCAACTCCAAAAAGTGAAGAACACTTAGGCTCAACTATGGCAAGTTTCGGCCAAGGTGAAATTCTAAGGCTAGGGGTGTGAAATCTTTTCCAACTCTTGGTACACAATCTTCCTAACACACTAAGGAAGAACACTTATAAGTTTAGGGATTTTTGGACAACTTTAGGTCAAGGGAAGGCTCAAAAAACGAGAGCACACACAAGAGAAAAGGGGAGGGAGTTTTGCCTTGGAAAAGCTAAGTGTGGGATGATGAAGTCTTCACTACAAGGGGGGTATTTATAGAGAAATCAAGGGTCATGATTTAGGAAAGTGTGTGGTGAGATTGGGGTACAAGTGTGGTGCCACAAGTCTACACAAGACTTGGGACAAGTGGCTTGCCACTTGTCCATCCATTTCGGCCACAAGGCCACTTGGCACCCTATTTCGGCCACCTTTGGCCACATGGGGGTGACACGTGTCGCCCCCCTACTCGTCCAAAATATTTCGTCTTCCGAAAAAATCCAAAATATCGAAAATCTCAAAAATAAAGCGGGCCCCACAAAACCGTAAATTTCTCCCGTGGGCCCCACGCGACCATTTCCGAAAATAAAATCCCAAAATTCTAATATAATCCAAGAAGCCCAAATACCAAATCTGGGAATCCAATTCCCATTAACGAACCTTTTTCCTTCACAAAACCCGGAAACTTTTCCGTCGAAAAATCACATCTTTCTTTCTTTCCAATTTTTCTGTCGTATTCTCGTACGTACGTCCTCCCATACATACCCTGGAACTACGGGGTATAACACATTCGTCCCCGAATGTTCTTTCGGAGTCAAACTTATAATTAGCGACATAGTTTCCTTTCACAACCCCGACATACCAACAATTCCACACATGGCCCCAATACCTCGCACACGCATATCTGTCCATCATAAGCCCAAAAGAGATTATCTTTTCGCACTTCCAACTCCTTCTAACATATACATAGTCTCAATATAATTTGTTCATGACACTTAAACATACCACAACTTTATCATGCATACAAGTTTCTAAAGGGCCAAAGACATACCTGAAATCATATAGGCGGTTCAAAGGACCGCTAAAACTGGGAACTTCCACCATGACCTCTCACACGCCACGGCATAAACATCCTGCCTAGCTATGGAAGGCGAAGAACCCGCAACTGATCCAGTAGACTGCGCTATCCCACCAGTGCCACCTCTAGTCGGACATTCTCTCACGAAATGGCCCTGCTGGCCGCAAGCATAACAAGTTGTCGAAGTAGTACGACACTCCCCAAAATGGAATCTACTACAGTGACCACACCGGGGCAAAGAGGGCTTCCCCTGGCTACTATTCTCGGACATCTGTGAACTCAGAGCCCGAGCCCCGACCTGCCCCGAATACCCGGCGACCAAACCTCCGCCGTAAGACCGGAAGGAGCACTCGTGTCGGCTGAAATATGGATCTACTCTGCTGCCGAGGCCGCCCGCCTCGCGACCGCCCGAACCTGTTGTCCCGCCTCTTGGGCTGGCTGAGTCTAGCCGACTCTCTCTCGCCCTATATCCTCGCGCATAAGCTCGCATCTCCGGCAATATCCATACCGGTGAAGGGCCACTCAAGGCATGCACGCAGAATCATATAATGGTCTAGCCCCATCACATAGCGGTGAACTCGTCGCCATATCGGCCATAATAGTGTGCGCATACCGCCAACGAGTCAAACTCGTGTTGTATTCCCTGATGGTCCTTCCATTCTGCCTCAATGACAAGAACCTATCAACACGGGCTCTCCTCATTTCAGGAGGCAAAAAGTGATCAAGAAAGGCCTCCGTGAACTCATTCCAAACTGTTGGACGAGCACCCACACCTCTCGACAACTCCCAAGATTCAAACCAGTTCAACACAATATCGCAGAATCGTAAGAGGCTAACACCACCGACTGCCTCTCGAGGCCCTAAGCACCTGCACAGTCCGTTGTAGCTGCCGAACGAATTCTTGAGGATCATCCTCAGATCTCGAACCATAAAACTCGGGTGGACTACAACCCAGAAAATCCCGAATCCTCAAATTGTCGGCTCTAGGGTTAGCTACCTGCTCCTGTCGGCGCTGCCCTACCACTATGCTAGTCAATAGCCTGATCTGCTCTCCATAATCTCTAAACTCTGCCCCTAGCTGTGGAACTGGAGGCTCGGGTACCGGAACCTCTGGAGCTACTGCCGCTCTCGGCTCCTCTAATACCGCCGGCGTGGCTGAGCTCGCCGATCCGCCTACTACCTCAGGCATAGTATGTGCCCGAGTCCTGGTAACCCTCTGCGTACCACTAGAAGCTCCTGCTGCTGCCTTGCCCTTCTGGGCCCTGGTCGCCTTCCGAGGAGGCATAACTGTTACATAAGAAGGGGTCAGAGAGGATTCAACCTACTAGGACAGCTCTACTGCACGATCTCAAAGAGAGAAGAATGGAAACCAATCCTAAATGTCTTGCAGCCTTCTGATTATAGATGTGGTGCACAACACACCTATAATCAAGACTCTACTAGACACGGTCTGTAGACACTTTCCGAGGACTAACTGCTCTGATACCACTTTTGTCACGACCCGACCCCGGGCCCGCGACTGGTGCCCTACCTGGGCACCCTTACAGGTATACATCAGAGAAAATCAGCGGAACATACATGAAACTTACAAAATAAAACAAACGAAGTAAAACAACAGGTTAACCGATAGGGCTACCTTCCTGGACATACATATATACAACCGAAGCAGTTGCTTCCTTTCATTTACAAACTGATCCACAATATGTGACTACAGACCTCTAAGAGTTTTAACATAACAACAGTGGCGGGACAGGGCCCCGCCATACCCCTGAATATACATGAAGCTACAACCTCAGGGAAAACCGTACCAAGAGATAAGCCTCCGGAGCAAATGGAGCTTTTTCCCAAAAACTGAACCGAGATCCTAAGAGCAAGGATCACCAACCTGTGCACCTAATACCTGCGGGCATGAACGCAGCCCCGAAGGGTCGATAACAGTGCGAATATGGAACAGAAATAAAGTACAGTAAACAGATCATAACTGTACAAAAGAATGACAGGGGAAAGTATAAAAAGTACATACCAGATCCTTCCGTGTCATTATTACTTATGAACTTAATTGCACATCATTATCTTTTCCATTCCATTAAGAGTTATAGCCATATCTTACGTACATACTTAGGAGAAGTCATTAAGTTCATTACCATATAACTTACTTATCTTTCATAACATAATCCGGCCCTTTATGGAGGGACACATATACTACCCGGCCCAATCTGGGACGCGATCAAATCACACAAATATCAAAGCGTGCCCGTGGAATCCCCCATCACGGCCGACAGCTATAAGTGTAAAACATAACCATGTGACGCGCCCGTAGCATCCCACCTCACTGTCGGCGTACACATACACAATACATATATATATATCTTACGCGTGGAATCCCATCATCACCGGACACCGTAGGTGTAACATATAACCATGTGACGCGCCGTGGCATCCACCTCACCGCTTGCGTACATACACAACACATATATATATATATATATATATATATATATATATAACGCGACGCATGCCCTAATCCTCATCGTATAAGCATGGCCATAACGTACCCTCGGCATCCCTCATCGTAGGTGCAGGTCTTCATGGGGAGCTAGCCCATGGAGTAATAATATAACATGCCCCTGGAATCCCTCATCGTAGGTACATGTCTTCATGGGGATCTAGCCCATGGAGTAATAATCGTACATAGCATGGTCGCATGCCCCGGAATCCCTCATCGTATAAGCATGGCCATGGGTAATAAAACAAATCCGGGAATCTAACCCGCCTCCTGGTCACATGCCCCGGAATCCCACATCGTATAAGCATGTCCAAGGATCAATCATAATGGAAGCATACCCGTGGAATCCCACATCACTGTCGGTACGTCCAAGTAAACTTACAATAAGACAGCCGACCCTCCAACTGAGAGTCACGACAACGTAATATATAATACTTGCACTCAAAGCTATCACAAGCAAACACATGCAAGTTCATTAAACCTTTAGACTTCCATTTTTATAAACTCATGGCACTTCCGTTTCACACATAAAAATCCGGGAATTTAACCCCAAGTACTACACACCTCTACTTCTTTAGAAAGACTCTTTTTCAAATAAAACTTCCAAGATACTAACAACCGTAGTATCAAGTCATATCTACTTTCAAGACAAGTCACAATACATTTTTAGAAATACATTTACCGGCTTCTAAATCAAGTGACTTCTTTCTTAAAAACTTTAAGCAATTGGTACCTTTAAAACAGTTTGCCCTTCTTTATTTCAAATCATTTCTTTGCTTATATACTGAAGAAAGCCATTCTTTTAATCTTCCATAAAGTTGTTATAACCAACTTCCCATAAAGCCGTTATAACTCTTTATGTTTTGGACAAATTCATTCCTTTTATAACCAAGAGACTTATATTTTCAAAATACTTCAAGTCTCTTAACTTTTAAGAAAACAAGTTTCTTAACTTTAGAAATCAAGTCTTTCCAAATCGAGTATTCTATACTTGTAAATCAATTCATTTCTTCCTTTAAAAATCAAGTCTCCTAACTTGAAAAATAAAGTCTCTTAACCTTTAAGAATTTGAGATCCATAGCCTTAAAACTTCATACGTAAATTCTTATAAGTTAAGTAACATATACTTTGGTGCGTTGTGAATAAGTTATACTTATTTATAACGATCTTATTCAAGTAGCCATGATCTAGAAAATGTAATACAATTTTGTCTTATCTTAGTTTCTATGCAGATGGAGAATTCTACTCATTTTAATATTATCAATTGTCATTACATTTTCCTTTATTAACGCTGCAATGGCTTGTTCGATACTTATTCTTATTCGTGCCATAAATTAGCCAAGTCAACTTGGCTCCAAAGTACCTCCTAACGACTCTTACCAACATCCCCCATAAGACTCGGTAAAGACTTAGGATAACTTTGACATAAACCTTACATAGAGTAAATCACACACATACCTCTTAACTTCTAAGAGTAGAAGGAAACAAGAAATAATACCACATGTATATTCCATACATAGAATCATGCCAAAGGAAGGAAGAGGTTCACATACCTCGCGACGATTATCGACAAGTAGCAAAATGCTCCAAAATACTTCAACCTTGATAGCTATTCCATCCTTCAAGTAGGATACGCTATACTTAGTACTTCAACCTATAATGGTCACAATACGTCCATTAACCTCTTACTTCAAACGTAGAATATTCCAAGTGCTAAGTCACTAAATTCTACGGAAAATCGGACAGCACCTCCTTTGTTTCTACTTACTTTGCCACCTTTTTCAAGGTCGAATTCAATAACCAAACACACCACATTTAAGGCCCAATCAATGAAATTAATCAATAGGGGATTACACGCCTACTAGACGTGTAAAATTCCGCCCCACAAACGATATCAAACTAATACAACCTACAAGTCCAATTCGGCCACATAGAGTATAATAACACCAATTCTTATCCAATTTCTATTTCAATCCAAGTTGTTAGCATAACACGATATCAAGTCGCAATCGATTATAACCACTATAATCTTTCAAGTAATTAACATGCGACAATTCTAATAAACGACCAAATTGTAATCCAACTTTACAAGGCTTAAATGACATTTCGGATTTAAGACTACAATCAATCCATAATACTTATCAAACTTCAACATATAAACTTCATTCTAGCAACATGTAAAGCTAACAACAAACAATATATATATAATCTTGTAACACTTTTAAGAGACAAGATTATACCTCAACGAATCTTAATCCAACTCCAAATCCGAATTTGCTCCTTAGCAACTTAGAGCCCCTCCTTGACACTCCAATCCACTACTTGAGACCCTTAGAACAACACTAATAATTTCCTTCAATCTTCTAACCAAAACCTAGAAAGGCAACTAGTTTTTCATCTTGCGACTAATACGAAAACTATCTTTTTCCGGGATTTTTCTATTGAGATACACTTACAATACCCTCATGAACCTTGGTTTAAAGTGTGGAGCTTATTGGACAAGAAACAAAAAAAATTTCTTCTCAAATGGAGTGAACCCGAGAGCACATTGCTCTTGTTCTTCCAATTCTCTTGAATATTTGGCTAAGTGTGGAACTTGTCTTGCTACTAGTAGTGTTATATAGAACAATGGAGGGTCAAGAGGTAAACAAATGGGTGGTTTGGATGAGGTCTTATTAAATATCAAGCTAGTGGTCCCATTGACTTAAGTCAAACATGTCAAGCTTTACTACTTGCAAGACTTGTCTTCCTAACAAGGGTCAAATGACCCTTGTGCCCATGTAATTTCGTCCAAGACATCCAATAAGGGGGGGTGACACGTGTCGCCCTCCCATTCGTCACAATATTACGTTTTCCGGAAAAAAATTCCATAATTCTGATAAATTTTTACAAGTCTCAAATCTTAACACTTGTGAGTTCTTACGTACGTTCTTAAAGCATGTCCTGTAAATACGGGGTGTAACACTTGGAGCCCTGACCTGCTCCCGAATCTCCCGAACGTCCTGAAGACTGTGGTGGAGTACTCCGTACTGGCTGAGGCGCATAACTAGCCTGTTGTTGAGGCGGTCCGCCTCGAAAATTACCAAAGGACCCTGCTGTCTTGGCCCTCTTCTGCTGATCTTGGTTATTCCGTCGACCTCTACGCTCCTCACACCCAAGTGCATAAGCCTGCATGCGGGCAATGTCCATGCCCGGCTGAAGAGCTACTCCCGTGCAACTCTCTGCTAAGTAGTCATCTAGCCCTGTGACATAACGGTGCACTCTATCCTCCATGGTTGCCACTAACGCGGGGACATACCGAGCCAATGAGTCAAACTCTACATTGTACTCCCGGACCGTCCGCCCGTTCTGCCTCAACACCAAAAATCTATCGGCCCGAGCCCTCCTCATCTGTGGCGGCAAGAAATGGCTAAGAAATGCCTCGGAGAACTCGTCCCAAACAGCTGGAGGCGCATACTCCCCCCGGGACAGCTCCCATGAATCAAACCCGATCATCAGTATCACGCAGCCGATGCGAACCTAGGACCACCGACTCTGCCTCCGAAGCCTTGATCACTCTCATGATCCGCTGCAACTGTCGGATAAACTCCTGAGGATCATCCTCAGGCCTCGACCCATAGAACTCTGGTGGGCTGCAACTCAAAATGTCCCTAAGTCTCACGCTATCAACTCTGTGGTGGACTACGGGTACAACCGGAACTGCTGTCTCCCGTCTATCTTCCTGCCTAGCCACGATCCTGGCCAATAACTGGGCCATCTCCTTGTATCCCATATCCTCCGCTCCAGGCTGTGTAACTGGAGGCTCAGGTATCGCGGTCTCAGTAGCCGCTGCTGCCGCCCCGAACTCTGTTGGGGGTGGCGACGTCGTGGAACTCGACGTCCGAAACATCTCTCGGTAAAGATCGGGCTGTGCCCCGTAATCCTCTGCGTCCTACTAGCGCCTCTCACCGCTTTGCCTTGCCTCGGGCGCGGCCGCTTTGCGTGGAGGCATAATCGATACAGAAAATATGTCGGAGGAGTTCAACCTATAACATGTACTCTATTGCACGATCTTAGAGTGAAAGAATGGAAACTAATCCTAAATATCCGTAGCCTCGATTATAGATGTGGTGCACAACACACCGATAACCAAGACTCTACTAGATACGGCCAGACACTTTCTCCGAGGACAAATCGCTCGATACCACTTTTGTCACGACTCAGGCCGGGTCGCGGCTGAGTGCCCTATCGGGGCACCCCGTCAGGTACACATCAGAGAATAGCAGCGGAACATACATAACACATAACCCTGAATATAGTAAACATCACTGGCAAGCCGACAAAGCCGCCTTCCATAAAATATACTTACCCAAAAGGATAATAGTACAACTATGTCTTTACAGCCCAAGCCACAAACGTGACTACTGACCTCTAGGAATAACAACTGTGGCGGGACAGGGCCCCGCCATACCCCCTGAATGTACAAAAGTCTACAACCTCAGGGAACCGTACCAAAAGACAAAGCCTCCGGAGAAATAGAGCTTTCCAAGAGCTGAACAGTGATCCTAAGAGTGCGGATCAGCAAGCTACGTATCTCAACCTGCGGCATGAACGCACTTCAAGGAGGTCGCATACAGGTACCAAGTATGTGAAACTGAAAATACTGTAATGAAATCATAATAGTCTATATAAAGCAGGAGACATGTATGATAGCCAAACTACAGTACACAACATATACACAGTCATGTCAAGTCAGGGACTCACGCCCTCTAAGTCACCACTCAAATATAACCATGGGTCTCTGTTATACCCCGTATTTCCAGAGTATGTATGTGAGGACATACGTACAATTTTGTAAGCCCGAATTATTGTTAAGGACGAAATTGTGCACATCCACGAAAAAGATTTGTTTTTCCGACGGAAAATTTTCCGAACCTTGTAAAGGAATTTTACGTTTTCAGGAATTTATTTATTTTGGATTTTTCCGAGAGATGAAATATTTTGGACCAATAGGAGGGCGACATGTGTCACCCTTAGGTGGCAAGGTTGGACGATTTGGTGGACATTTTGTGTGGCACGTTTTTTGTGTGAAAAAGGCCAAACACCTTTGGTCAAAAGTCTTGCAAAGTAGATAGATAAGGTAGCACTTGTCCAAATCTTCAGCCTCCACTTGCTTTGATCTTGGCCATTGATTGGCCTATAAATACCCCTTAAGTTCAAGACTTATTCTTCATCCCTTAACAATTTCCAAGTCTCAAAAACTCCCTCCCCCTTTGAGAGCTCTCGTCCAAACCCCTTCCCCCCCCCCCCTTCCTTGTTGGTCTCGCCTGTCACGACCCGAACCCGGGCCCGTGACTGGTGCCTTACCCGGGCACCCAAGTAGCCATACATCAGAGTAATCAGCGGAACATAAAACAAGACATGAAAATATTATGAAGTAAGAAACAGTAATCTGAGAAAACTTGCCTTTCGGCATATATATAAATCAATTTAAAACCGAATACTATATCATTTTCTGACTCGCCACAACAGATTTCAGACCTCTAAGAATGATACGACAACAATGGCGGACAGGGCCCGCCATACCCCGAATGTAAGTACCTACAACGACAGGACTATACCATCGATAAGCCTCGAGAAACGGAGCTTCCCATACGCCAATCGTGACTCCTAAGAGCGAGGATCAACACTGGTGTACCTCTACCTGCGGCATGAACGCAGCCCTCCGAAGGAGAGGTCGCATAACAGTACCAAGTATGTGAAATCAGAGCATCGTAAATCATAGCGATCTATATAAAACAGAGACATGTATGATAACCAAACTACGCTTCACAATAAATAAGCGATCATGTCAAGTCAGTGACTCACGCCCTCAAAGTCATCACTCAAATACAACTATGGGTCTCACGCCCACAACATCAATCATGAACGTGGAATACCTTCCTCACTGCCGGCAGTCTATGATATAAAAGCACCAAGGAATACACATGAACACCAGGTCCCACCTGTGTCATAATAAAACCGTACGGGGTAAGTACGAAGGCATAGCCGAATACTAAAACCACGCACCAACAAGGTCATAAATCAGATCATGAGATATGTCTAGGCCGTCACATGATCAAAGCCGGTCACTCGCCGCAGATCAAATGTGCGCGCGTCTAGCCCCGAACTTCCCGCACTCGCGCATAGGCCAACCTCATAGGCCCGCATGAGGTATTCCCGCATCGAGGGTAGCTACTCCCGGCATCCGCCGACTCGCGATCCGCATGGCCACATGACCGCATGACCATAAAGGCCGCACACGAACCCGGAACGCACGTAGCTCCGCAAAGGTCCCCGGGACCCGCATGAGGTATGCTCGCATCACGGTCCTGCATCACCGAAGTCTACCCCGCATCGGAGGCGACAACCTCCGGAATCATGTCAAGGTGAGTGGTACAATACCAACATATCGGCTGATAGTAAACAATTTAAGCGCAATCGAGGGGAAACCCCTTTACACTAACATCACAAGATACTAACACACGTAGCATCCTAGCATGTTTACTTATCAAATCAACAAGAAAGTATTACAAGGCTATCACAAACCAACACAATCAAGTTATACACACAAGGTACTTTCTACTATATGTCAATGAGTTCGGGTTTTTATCCCCAAAGTACTTCATACATTAACTCTTTAAGAGATCTGTTTCTTTCACAAAAGTCACACAATACCCGTAGTATAAAATAGAGTGACTATCTTTTTAAAGTAAATCAAATACTTCTCTTGTAGAATCAAGTAACAACATTCTTTTCCAAACGTTCAAGTTTGCCTAATTTCAAATACTCAAGTTTCTCACTTTCGAAAGGTTTTCATAGTTCATAGTTTTAATCCTTTAAAACAATTTGAGAAACATATGTCTTATGTGTGAGTAGGTTATTCTTGTTCATAACAATCTTATTACAGCAACCATGATCTAGGAAATGTAATATCATTTTGTCTCATCTTAGTTTCTATGCAGATGGAAGTTTCTACTGGTTTTAATAATACTTTATTAGTCAAAACATTTCCCTTTATTAGCGCTGCTGTGGTTTGTTCGATACTTATTCTGATTTCCGAAATCAGTAAAACATTATTGTTTTTTTAAAAACAAGTACTCATTACTCACGAATGAGGTTTCACACAAAATTCATATTAGTTTAATTAAGTCAAGTCTCTTATCTTTTAAGATCAAGTCTCTTAACTTATAAAATCAGTAAACCATTCCTTTTACTACTCTTAAGTCGTTATACCTAACTTCCCATAAAGCTAGTATAACTCTTAAGCTTTTAAAACCCAGTGTTACTCTTCTTTCAAAAGGTTACTTAATTCTTCCAAATACTTGATTCTTTTTATTCGGGCTTAAGTCAAAAGACATTGCCGTAAAACTACGCTCGATTAACACACGTCGTCACCGTGTACTATATATATTCTTTAAAATATCATGCTCAAGAGTATAGGAAGAATCACATACCTCGTGACGATTTATCGACTATTAGCAAATCGCTCCACGACTATAACCCGGCTAGCCTTGTCCACCTTTCAAGTAGCACATGCTACTCGCAGAACATTCAACCTATACAGGTTATACAAGTCTATCAAAGTCTAGACTACTCGGTAGAATAAATCTAGATACAAGATTCTAAGGAAAATTGGGCAAAGACTTCCTACCACAAACTTCACAGTCTCATGTCTGATTCTATGTAAAGTGATTTACTTCCCTTCTTATATACTTTCCTTGTATATACTTATACTTATTTTTATACTTCACTAGTATGCAAACTCAGTTACAATAGGGAGACAAGATATTTACCTCGATAAGCCCATAATTATCCAAGTTAAATGTCGATCCTGAGCAACGCTTAGCTCCAACTCCGGGTGCTCCAACCCGCTCCAAACAACCCTTAGAAGTTCTACGCAACTTCTTCTTAATACTTCAACCAACTGTGAAGATTTTGCTTAGGGTCTCGGTTTGAGACAAAAAGGACATAAGGTAGTATTTCCGGGCTCTACGTATAGAGGTATCTTTGGAATACTACAAGGTATACGGCTAAGGTAATTTGGGTATAGTAACAATACTTTGGAGAGTATTTCTACCAAGAGGGGGGTGTATTTATACGAGACAACACCACAAGGGGGGGTGTACCTCGCCAACCCCACTAGGAGGGTACTCTCGCCAAGGGGAGGACTCTCGGCCAAGGGCCTCACAAAGGGGAGGAAGGCTGGGGACGAGAACACAAGGAGAGGGGGGAGGATTTTTAGACTTAGGAAAGTTTTTGGATGAAGAAGTCTTCAAAGGGGGAGGGGTATTTATAGGGAAATCAAGGGCCATGATCTAGCCAAGTGGGGGGCAAGTGGAGGGCCAAGATGTGCCCAAGTGCCCCCTAGTCCCTACTCCTTAAAACCCTCACAAATATCTTACCAACTATGACTCCCTTTTCGTCCAAGATTACGCTACACTCCACCAACTTGAGGGTGACAAGTGTCGCCCTCTCGTTGGTCCAAAATATTTCGTCTCTCGGAAAAATCCGCAAAAATTAAAAATGACATAGCCGGAATTTTCCCTTCGCAAGTTGTGTAAAACGTTTCGTCGAAAAACGACTCTAATCGGGTGTTGTGCACAAAATAATTCGTCCAAGCCAACTTTAAAGTTCAAACTTTTCTACGTACGTCCCTACGTACATACTCTGGAAATACGGGGTATAACATTCTCCCCTCCTTAGAAACATTCGTCCCGAATGTTCCTTCTAAGTCTCAAAACAAACGCGCGCCAGTATAGTCTTCACTACTATACTTACGAGAACAATCTGCCATACCGCCGCTCTTCCTTACGTGATGTACCGCTTCGTACACTCGAACTCTTTCTCATAACTTCATCACACGACCAGCCCGGGGCGTGGTCGTGTCTTACCCGGGCACCCAAGTAGTCATACATCAGAGAAAATCAGCGGAACATAAAACAATAACATGAAATAACTATGAAGTACGAAACAGTAATCTGTGAAAACTTGCCTTTCGGCATATATATATATATAAACAACTCTTTCAAAATGAACAGTTTAATCCTTTTTACAACCCCTGCCCACAACAGTACTACAGACCTCTACGAATGACAACAACGACGGGACAGGGCCCCGTCATGCCCCTGAATGTAAGCACTTACAACAACAGGGAACTATACCATGATAAGCCTCCGGAGAAACGGAGCTTTCCCAAACGCTGAACTGTGACCCTAAGAGCGAGGATCAACGACTGGTGTACCTTTACCTGCGGCATGACGCGGCCCCGAAGGAGGTCGATCTGACAACAGTATGTGAAACTGAAAATACTCTAAATGAAATCATAGTAGTCTATTAAAGCAGGAGACATGTATGATAACCAAACTACATTTTACAATAAATAAGCAGTCATGTCAAGTCAGGGACTCACGCCCTCAAGTCATCACTCAAACATAACAATGGGTCTCACGCCCACAACATCAATCGTGCCCGTGGAACACATTCCTCACTGCCGACAGTCTATGATATGAAAGCACCAAGGAACACGCATGAACACCAGGTCCCACCTGTGTTATAATACAACCGTACGGGGTAAGTACGAAGGCATAGCCGACTACTAAAAACCCACAGTACCAGCAAGGTCATAAACTGTATCATGAGATCTGTCTAGACCGTCACATGATCAAAGCTGGCCACTCGCCCGCAGTATCTAATGTGCGCGTCTAGCCACGAACTTCCCGCACTCCGCGTAGCCAATCTCATAGGCCCGCATGAGGTATAACCCGCATCGAGGGTAGCTACTCCCGTCGTCCGCTGGACTCGCGATCGCGCATGGCCACATGCGCGTGCCCATAAAGGCGCATACTAACACTCGAACTCTCGTAGCTCGCATAGGCCCTAGGACCCGCATGAGGTATCCTCGAATCATAGGTCCACAGACGCTGAGTTTACCAGCGTGGGCGCTTAACGTCCGGAAACAAGTCAAGGTGAGTGGTATAATACCAACATATCGGCTGATAGTGAAACAATTTAAGCGCAATCGAGGGGAAACCCCTTTTCACAAACATCACAAGATACCAACACACGTAGCATCCTAGCATGTTTACTTAACAAATCAACAAGAAAGTATTACAAGGCTATCACAACCCAACACAATCAAGTTATACACACAAGGCACTTTCTACTATATGATTAACAAGATCGGGTTTTTATCCCCAAAGTACTTCATACATTAACTCTTTTAAAAGATACGTTACTTTCACAAAAGTCACACAATACCCGTAGTATATGAAAATAGAGTGATTATCTTTTTAAGTAAACCAAAATACTTACCTTTGTAAAATCAAGTAATCAACATTTATTTTCCAAACGTCCAAGTTTGCCTAATTCCAAATGTTCACGTTTCTTATTTTAAAAAGGTTTCGTAGTTCATAGTCTTATTCATTAAGAATATAATTCTCTTTTTAAACCATCTGAGAAACATAAGCCTTATATGTGAGTAGGATATTCTTGTTTATAACAATCTTATTACAGCAGCCATGATCTAGGAAATATCATTTTGTCTCATCTTAGCTTCTATGCAGATGGAAGTTTCTACTGGTTTTAATAATACTTAATTATTCAATACATTTTCCTTTATTAACGCTGCAGTGGTTTGTCGATACACATTTCTGATTTCCGAAATCAGTAAAACATTATCCCTTATAAAAACCAAGTACTCATTACTCACGAATGAGGTTTCACACAAAATTCATATAATTCATTTAAGTTAAGTCTCTTATCTTACAAGATCAAGTCTCTTAACTTCTAAAATAAATAAATCATTCATTTTATCTCTCTTAAGCCATTATACCTAACTTCCCATAAAGCTAGTATAACTCTTAAGATTTTAAAACCAAGTATTACTCTTCTTTTAAAAACAGTTATTAATACTCTTGAAATACTTCAAGATTATAATTATTCGCTTAAGTCAAAAGACATTGCCGCATAACTACGTTCAATTAACACACGACGTCTACCGTACTACATAGTTATACACATATCATGCTAGAAGAGATAGGAAGAGGTTCACATACCGCGGCGATTATCGACTATTAGCAAATCGCTCACGGCTATAACCCGCTAGCTTTGGTCCACCTTCTCAAGTAGCACGCTACTTGCGAACATTCAACCTATACAGGTTATACAAGTCTATCAAAGTCTAGACTACTCGGTAGAATAAATCTAGATACAAGATCCTACGGGAAATTGGGCAATCCTTCCCTACCCGTCAAACTTACACAAGTCTACTGTAATACAGTCCTATGTAATTACAGTTCAGTTCTCTTCTTTAAATTCAGGCTTAAGTCCAAGGACATTTCCACAAAACTATGTTCAGTTCTATATATAGTATACTTCAACTATATATTCCAACAACATGTAATTTCCAATTACAATAGGGGGACAAGATAATTACCTCGATAAGCCCATAATTATCCAAGTAGAGATGTCGATCCTGGGCAACGTTTAGCTCGACTCCGCGCTCCAACCCGCTCCAAACCACCCTTAGAAGTTCTAACCAACTTCTACATAACACTCCAACTAACTATGGAGATTTTCCTAGGGTTTCAGTTTTGTAGTGACGGGAAGTATAATAGTATTACTGGCTTTTCAGATAGGTATAACCTTAGAATACTACAAGGTATACTACTAAGGTAATTTGGGTATAGTAACAATACTTTTGAGAGTATTTCTACCAAGAGGAGGGTATTTATACGAGACAACACCACAAGTGTATACCCTCTACTACCCCACTGTGGGGTACTCTCGCCAGGGAACTCTCGGCAAGGCCTCACAGGGGGAGGTGGGACGAAACAACCACACAAAGAGGAGGAGGATTTTAACACTTAAGGAAATTTAGGAATGGATGAAGAAGTCTTCCAAAGGGGGGTATTTATAGGACAAGCCAAGGCCAACCAATGGCCAAGATCTTGCCAAGTGCAAGGCAAGTGTAGGGCCAAGATCTTGCCAAGTGCACCCCAACCAACTAACACACAAATATCCTACCTAACCCTTGACCAAAATGGCCATTCCAATCGTCCAAATGGACGCCTCACGTCCACCAATGAGAGGGTGCCAAGTGGCGCCCTCTTGTTGGTCCAACACGTTTCGTCTCACGGAAAAATCCGCAAAAATTAAAAATGATATAGCCGGAATTTTCCCTTCGCAAGTTATGTAAAACGTTTCGTCGAAAAACGACTCTAACCGGGTGTTGTGCACAAAATTAAATCGTCCAAGCCACTTTAAAGTTCAAATTTTTCTACGTACGTCCTTACGTACATACTCTGGAAATACGGGGTATAACACTTACCACATTTCTGTTACTGCTTCAGTTTCCAAAACTCGTCACACCCTTTCCGGGGTGGTACCTTCAAGAAGACCCACCGTCAACCTGAACTCCAAGCGTTGTCGCAGATTATCCGCATGACTTCTGTTGACTCTGAGCTGCCAATAACCTCTTCTGGATAAGCTTCACCCTATCCACAGTCTGCTGGAACAATCCTGAACCAACTATCTGAACCTTGCCAACATCGAACCAATCAACCGGCAACTTACACTTCCGCCCCTACAGGGCTTCATAAGGCGACATCCGAACACTGAATTGGTAGCTTAAACACTCCCTCCACAGGAGACAATAATCCCCACAACCCCTGAACTCCAAACACTGGCCCGAGGGCGAATGCGATTCTGAGACTCACCTGAGTTCTTAACCCTGCCTGGTAAAACCTCTAGAAAAAGAAACAGCCGTACCCTGGGCTCCACTGTCTGCCATAAGGTGAAGGTAGGCATCCCGTGCAGCCTTACAACCTTTCTGATATATCATCACTGCCAAGCAACGGTCCTGACTGAAAGACACGATGGGCTGACCCTATCGGCCCGACTACTGGTTGAACGCATCCACGAACTCGTACGATGGTTATCTAAACTTGGGCCTATCACCCTCGTGACCCTACCACCTGGCGGGACCACCACAAACTGACCCCACCATAAAACAGGTCGCGGGTTGACCCGCGGCATGGCCTCAACCCGACCCACTCTCGCGTAAAGCACTTGCTCCCCGATCCGGAACAATCTCACTAATCACGTTACGAAAACCTAGCGGTCTCCTTAGCTCAACTACCCTCTTTCATATCACGCTACTCAGGGACTTATCCCAAAAACATAGCTCACGTGCACTATGCACTCCGATAAGGGTCAAACATAAAATAAATCTTTCTCTTGAGATGGCCTTGCCTCTAAGGTCTCTACGTATAACATTCTAAAGCTCACACTTTGTCTTAGCCCCAATCTTACCCTTTTAACTAACCATGATTTCTAATCACAACTAACACACTGCTATCAGAACATAACACTTATGATATACTCATCTTATCACACATGCTAATCTCTAGAGGGTTAAGGATATACCGGTATCTACTGCTTCACTCCCCTTAGTCGTTCTAATCAAATCTACCCCGTAGGGCGCATAGCTAGGGAAGGTGACGAACTACCCACCGATCCTGAAGGCTGAGTCCTCCTACTAGGACATCCTTTCGACACATGGCCCTGACGGCCGCCGGTAAAACGAGCACCAACAAAAAGACGACATTCCCCGGGATGACGTCTGCCACACTGTGAATACTGGGGAAAAAACTGAATCCGGCTGGTTGGAACCTACGTGTAGCTGTGAACCGGAAGCTCTGGAGCTCTGACCAACTCCTGTATACCCCGAACGTCCTGAACCCTGTGGAGGACCTCTCTGCACTGGTGGATGTGCATAATCTAATCTGCTGGTGAGGTGATTCGCCTCGAAAGTTACCAAAGGTCCTTGATGTTCTGGCCTCTTCGCCGCCCTTCAACCCGCCGATCTACGTTTCTTGGCTCACGCGCATAAGCCCGCATACGTGCCATGCTCAAGCTTCAATCAAGAATTACTCTTGTACAACCTCTTTAGATAGTCATCAAGACTCGCAGACATCGGTATACTCTCCGTAGCCAAATCCATGCTAGTAATGTGGTAGCCTCTTTGCAATCTATATTCTTCGCCCCTGGCCGTGGAACAAGGTTCATATATCATGGTCGCAGTGAGGAATCGCTGCCAGATAAAACTTCTTGGGCTGGTGGCGTAGCATAACTCCTCGATCAAACACCACCCGGTGATGATTGGGCTGTGCCCTCGTAACCTCTCAGATTTACTCGCGGCTCCTCGCTGCCTTGCCTCTCACGGCCGGGTTTGCCTACGCGAGGCATAACGGTAAGTGGAAAGAAATACGTTAGAGGGTCCAACTTACAACATACTCTAAGGCACGATCTCAGAGTGAGAAGAATAGAAACCAATCCTAAATATCCTATAGCCTCTCGATTATTGGTGCACAACACACCGATAATCAAGACTTCTGATCGATACAACAGACACTTTCCGAGGATTAAGCGCTCGATACCACTTTTGTCACGACCAACCCGCACCCAAGTAGCCATACATCGAGTAATCACGAACATAAAACAAGACATGAAAATATTATGAAGTAAGAAACGAATTGAGAAAACTTGCCTTTCGGCATATATATAAATCAATTTAAAACCGAGCGATATCCTTTTACACGCCCACAACAAAGATTACAGCACTTCTAAGAATGATACGACAACAATGGCGGACAGGCCCGCCATACCCTGAATGTAAGTACTACAACGACAGGGACTATACCATCGATAAGCCTCCGGAGAAACGGAGCTTCCCAAACGCTGAACGGTGACCCTAAGAGCGAGGATCAACACTGGTGTACCTCTACCTGCGGCATGAACGCAGCCCCCCGAAGGAGGTCGATAACAGTACAAGTATGTGAAATCGTAGCATCAGAATCATAGCGATCTATATAAAACAGAGACATGTATGATAACCAAACTACGATCCATAAATAAGCGATCATGTCAGGTCAGGGACTCACGCCCTCAAAGTCATCACTCAAATACAACTATGGGTCTCACGCCCACAACATCAATCATGCCCATGGAATACCTTCCTCACTGCCGGCAGTCTATGATATAAAAGCACCAAGGAATACACATGAACACCAGGTCCCACCTGTGTCATCATAAAACCGTACGGGGTAAGTACGAAGGCATAGCCGACTACTAAAACCCACAGTACCAACAAGGTCATAAACTGTATCATGAGATATGTCTAGACCGTCACATGATCAAAGCTGGTCACTCGCGCGATATCAAATGCGCGTCTAGCCCTCGAACTTCCCGCACTCCGTGATAGGCCAACCTCATAGGCCCGCATGAGGTATTCCCGCGTCGAGGTAGCTACTCCCGTCATCCGCTGGACTCGGTCCGCGTAGCCACATAGACCGCATGACCATAAAGGCCGCACACTAACTGAACTCGTAGCTTCGCATAGTCCGGGACCCGCGTGAGGTATTCTCGAATCATGGTCCTGCATCACCGAGTCTACCCCGCATCGGAGGGCAGCTTAACCTCCGGAATCATGTCAAGGTGAGTGGTACAATACCAACATATCGGCTGATAGTAAACAATTTAAGCGCAATCGAGGGGAAACCCCTTTACACTAACATCACAAGATACTAACACACGTAGCATCCTAGCATGTTTACTTATCAAATCAACAAGAAAGTATTACAAGGCTATCACAAACCAACACAATCAAGTTATACACACAAGGTACTTTCTACTATATGTCAATGAGTTCGGGTTTTTATCCCCAAAGTACTTCATACATTAACTCTTTAAGAGATCTGTTTCTTTCACAAAAGTCACACAATACCCGTAGTATAAAATAGAGTGACTATCTTTTTAAAGTAAATCAAATACTTCTCTTGTAGAATCAAGTAACAACATTCTTTTCCAAACGTTCAAGTTTGCCTAATTTCAAATACTCAAGTTTCTCACTTTCGAAAGGTTTTCATAGTTCATAGTTTTAATCCTTTAAAACAATTTGAGAAACATATGCCTTATGTGTGAGTAGGTTATTCTTGTTCATAACAATCTTATTACAACAACCATGATCTAGGAAATGTAATATCATTTTGTCTCATCTTAGTTTCTATGCAGATGGAAGTTTCTACTGGTTTTAATAATACTTTATTAGTCAAAACATTTCCCTTTATTAGCGCTGCTGTGGTTTGTTCGATACTTATTCTGATTTCCGAAATCAGTAAAACATTATTGTTTTTTTAAAAACCAAGTACTCATTACTCACGAATGAGGTTTCACACAAAATTCATATTAGTTTAATTAAGTCAAGTCTCTTATCTTTTAAGATCAAGTCTCTTAACTTATAAAATCAGTAAACCATTCCTTTTACTACTCTTAAGTCGTTATACCTAACTTCCCATAAAGCTAGTATAACTCTTAAGCTTTTAAAACCCAGTGTTACTCTTCTTTCAAAAAGGTTACTTAATTCTTCTGAAATACTTCAGATTCTTTTTATTCAGGCTTAAGTCAAAAGACATTGCCGTAAAACTACGTTCAGTTAACACACGTACGTCTATCGTACTATATATATTCTTTAAAATATCATGCTCAAGAGTATAGGAAGAATCACATACCTCGTGACGATTTATCGACTATTAGCAAATCGCTCCACGGCTATAACCCGGCTAGCCTTGTCCACCTTTCAAGTAGCACATGCTACTCGCAGAACATTCAACCTATACAGGTTATACAAGTCTATCAAAGTCTAGACTACTCGGTAGAATAAATCTAGATACAAGATTCTACGGAAAATTGGGCAAGACTTCCCTGCCAAACTTCCAGGTTCATCAGATACAGTCCTATGTAAGTACAGTTTACTTCCCTTCTTATATACTTTCCTTGTATATACTTATACTTATTTTTATACTTCACTAGTATGCAAACTCAATTACAATAGGGAGACAAGATATTTACCTCGATAAGCCCATAATTATCCAAGTTAAATGTCGATCCTGAGCAACGCTTAGCTCCAACTCCGGGTGCTCCAACCCGCTCCAAACAACCCTTAGAAGTTCTACGCAACTTCTTCTTAATACTTCAACCAACTGTGAAGATTTTCCTTAGGGTTTCGGTTTGAGACAAAAAGGACATAAGGTAGTATTTCCGGGCTCTACGTATAGAGGTATCTTTGGAATACTACAAGGTATACGGCTAAGGTAATTTGGGTATAGTAACAATACTTTGGAGAGTATTTCTACCAAGAGGGGGTGTATTTATACGAGACAACACCACAAGGGGTGTACCTCGCCAACCCCACTAGGAGGGTACTCTCGCCAAGGAAGGGACTCTCGCCGGCGGGCCTCACAAAGGGGAGGGAAGGCTAGGACGAGAACACAAGGAGAGGGGAGGATTTTTAGACTTAGGAAAGTTTTTGGATGAAGAAGTCTTCAAAGGGGAGGGGTATTTATAGGGAAATCAAGGGCCATGATCTAGCCAAGTGGGGGGCAAGTGGAGGGCCAAGATGTGCCCAAGTTCCCCCTAGTCCCTACTCCTTAAAACCCTCACAAATATCTTACCAACTATGACTCCCTTTTCGTCCAAGATTACCGCCCCACACTCCACCAACTTGAGGGTGACAAGTGTCGCCCTCTCGTTGGTCTAAAATATTTCGTCTCTCGGAAAAATCCGCAAAAATTAAAAATGACATAGCCGGAATTTTCCCTTCGCAAGTTGTGTAAAACATTTCGTCGAAAAACGACTCTAATCGGGTGTTGTGCACAAAATAATTCGTCCAAGCCAACTTTAAAGTTCAAACTTTTCTACGTACGTCCCTACGTACATACTCTGGAGATACGGGGTATAACTTCGCCGAAACCCCCCCCCCCCCCTTGGTAGAAAAATATTCTCCAAGTATTGTTGTTATTCCAAAATACCTTAGCCCAAATACCTTGTAGTATTCCAAAGTTACCTCTATACAAAAAGCCCGGAAATGCTACTTTATATCCCTTAGTCACAAAACGAAGCCCTAGGAAAATCTTCATAGTTGGTTGAAGTATTAAGTAGGAGTTGTTTAGAACTTCTAAGGGTTTCTTGGAGCGAATTGGAGCGTACAGAATAGGAGCTAAACCTTGCTCAGGATCGACTTTAATCTTGGATAATTTTGGGCTTATCGAGGTAAATATCTTTGTCCTTCTATTGTAATTGGAAATTACATATAGTAGTTTATAATTGAGTATAAGATATAGAAGGATGGTATAAAAGAAGAGAATTGAACTGTACTTACATTGGGCTGTATTTACAGTAGACTTGTGTAGCTTTACTGCAGGGAAGTCTGCCCAAATTTCCGTAGAAATAAGAACCTACGCTTAGAATATTCTACAGAGTAGTCTAGGCGTTGATAGACGTATTTAACTATTATAGGTTGATACTGCGCGCGACATATTCGACTTGGCGGTGGATTTCAGCGAGGTATGTGATTCTTCCTATCCTCTTGAGCATGATATTTTTAAAATATATAAATAGTACGGTAGACGTACGTGTGTTAACTGAACTTGGTTTTACTCTGTTGTCTTTTGACTTGAGTTTTAAATAATAAAAATCTTGAAGTATTTCAAAAGAGTTATGAATCATTTTTGAAAGAAAAGAAGTACTTGGTTTTAAAAGCTTAAAGAGTTATACTAACTTTATGGGAAGTTAGGTATAACGACTTAAGAAAGATAAAAGGAACGGTTTACTTATTTGTTTATGAAAGTCTTGTATTGATTTCTGAAAAGTTTAGTAAGATGGTTTGATAAGTAAACATGTTATGATGCTACGCGTGTTAGTGTCTTGTGATGTTGTGTAAGGGGATTATTCTTGTTGTGCTTACGTTGTTAAACGTTAAGCCCGTTGTACTGTTATTATATCACATACCCCCCTGACTTGTTATACCGAGGACTTGCCACCCTTGATGCGGGTCTATACGGCCTATGCGGTCTGTGTGACTATGCGGAGCTGCGGGAGTTCCAGGATTGATCATTCTGGGTGTATTATCCCGATGCGAGGAACGCCTCATGCGGTCTGTGTGACTATGCGGTCTATGTGACTATGCGGACTGCGGGATTCCAGGAGGATACCGCGGGTTAGCTACCCCCGATGCGAGGAATACCTTATGCGGTCATGCGTGACCTATGGATCATGCGGGAGTTCCAGGATTAGGCTCGCACAATGATACTATGGGCGATTGGCCTTGCTTCGATCATTAGCGGCCTAGAAAAAACCAGTTACGTTATATCTATTTTGCTATTGTTTATGCTGTGGCACTATGTGCTGTTACATTGTTTGTTTCGTACCTATTTGTAAAATTGGTTTTAAAAATGATACGATTTCATTTAAAGTACTTTACAGTTTCACATACTTGGTACCTGTTGTACTGACCTCCTTCGGGGGGCTGCGTTCATGCCGCAGGTAAAGGGAAACAGGTGGTAGATCCTCACTCTTAAGATCCTTACTGCGTGTCGTGAGCTCCACTTCTCCGAGGCTCGACTTTTAGTACGACTCTCCCAGTGTTGTAGATATTTTGTACATTCGAGGTATGGCGGCCTGTCCCGCCATAGTTGTTTACATTCCTAGAGGTCCGTAGTCTGTTGTAAAGTTGGGATGTAATCGCGACTTGGTACATATATATGCCGAAAGGCAACTTTTCTCGATAAACGTGTTACATTTTACATTTGTTTCATGTCTTGATTTATTATTCCACGATTACTCGATGTATGACTACTTGGGTGCCCGTAAGGCACGATCACGCCCGGATCGGGTCGTGACAAAAGTGGTATCGAAGCGATTAATCCTCTGAAAGTGTCTGCACCGTATCTAGTAAGTCTTGATTATCGGTGTTGTGCACCACACCAATAATCGTGAGGCTATAGGATATTTAGGATTGGTTTCCATTCTTCTCACTCGAGATCGTGCCTAGAGCCGTGTGTTATAAGTTGGACCTCTAACGTATTTCTTTCTCTTACCGATTATGCCTCCACGCAAGGCAACCCGCTCGAAGGCAAGGCAAAGGAGGAGTCTGCGAGTAGAGCACGCAGGTTACGATGGCACAGCCCAATCATCACCCGAGGTGGTGCTTCATTCGGGGAGTTACGCTCACGCCGCCAAATTTCAAAGAAAGTTTAGCACGCAGCTTCCTCATGCGGCCATGATATCTTGACCTTCGCCCACGACTGAGCGAAAGTATGTATTGCAAAGAGACGACACATTACTAGCTAGGATTTAGCAACCTGAGAGTATATTATGTACCGATTTATCGCGCCTTGATGATTATCTAAAGAAGGGTTGCAAGAGTAGCTCTTGATCGGGCTTGGCATGGCTCACAGACGGGCTTATGCGCAGCAGGCCGAGAAACGTAGGGATCGACGGGTTAACCAAGACCAGCAGAAGAGCGCCAGATCGGCAGGGTCCTTTGGTAACTTTCTGTTACACCCCGTATTTACAGGACATGTTTTAAGAACGTACGTAAGAACTCATAAGTGTTAAGATTTGAGACTTGAATTTTTTTTTAGTATTTTTATGGAATTGTCGGAAAACGTTTTATTGTGACGAATGGGAGGGCGACACGTGTCACCCCCCTTAGCATTGCCTTGGACGAAATGGCATGGCCATTTTGGTCATTTACCTTAAGTCTTGGATGACTAGTCTTGCAACTTGTATAGCTTGAGAAGGTTGACTAGTCTTGGTCAATAAGTCTTGATCTTTTGTAAGACCACATCCAAGCCTCACATTTGTGTTTATCTTGACCATCCAAATTCTCTTTATTATACTAGTAGCAAGAGAGGAGTTAACACTTAGAATTTTTTTTCACAAATTGAAGACCACACTAAGAGGCTCTCGGCTTTCACTACTTGGAAGAAGAAAAAATTTTGTTTCTTGTTCATTCAACTCCCCACTTTAAACCAAGGGTCTTAGGTGTATTGTAAACGCATCTCAATAGAAAAATCTTGGAAAAAGATTGTTTTCGGGTTAGTCGCAAACGAAAACCTAAAGGGTCTTTCTAGGTTTTGCTTGGAGTTTTGAAAGACAATTGTTGGTATTGTTCTAAGGGTCTCAACAAGCGGATTGAGGTGTCTTGGAGAGGCTCTAAGCTACTAAGGAGCGACTTCGGATTGGAGTTGGATTAAGAATCGTTAAGGTATAATCTTGTCTTTTAAAGGTGTTACAAGATTACATATTTTTATTGTTGTTAGCTCTACTTGTTGCTAGCATGATGTTGATAGGTCGAAGTTATAAGTATTATGGATTTCTTGTAGTTTAATCCGAAATGTTATACAAGCCACTTGGAAATTGGATTACTAATTGGTCGTTTTTAGAAATCGTCGCATGTTACTTACTTAAAGATTATGGTTGTTATAATCAAATGCGACTTGATATCATGTTATGCTACCAATATGGATTGAAATGGAAGTTGGGTAAGAATTGGTTTTGTTGAACTCAAGGTGCCGATTTTGGACTTGTAGTTTGTATTAGTTGGTTATTCATTTGTATTGGACTACCTTCTATATAATTGTGAGCCAATTGGGGCTGTTTGGTTATTGTATTCGGCCTTGAAAAAGGTGGCAAAGTTAGTAGAAACAAAGGAGGTTCTGTCCGATTTTCCGTAGAATTGGTGACTTAGCACTTAGAATAATTCTACGTATGAAGTGAGAGGTTAATGGACGTATTGTGACCATTATAGATTGAAGTACTAAGTATAGCGTATCCTACTTGGAGAGTGGAATAGCTATCAAGATTGAAGTACTTTGGAGCATTTTGCTACTTGTCGACAATCGTCGCGAGGTATGTGAACCTCTTCCTTCCTTTGGCATGATTCTATGTATGGAATATACTTGTGGTATCATTTCATGTTTCCTTCTACTCTTAGAAGTTAAGAGGTAGTTATGTGATTTACTCTATGTAGAACTTTTCCTATCTTTTGAGCATGACTAGTTGCACGTATGTAGTACGGTAGACGTACAAGACTATGACATTCTTTACTTGTTTTATGAAATGTTAAGTCGGGTGGGTTAGGAGATTAACTCACTTCTTTGAAAATAGTAAGGATGTCTTAGGTTGATTTTTAAAGTTAAGGGACTTGAAGAGTTTTAAAGTATGTGATACTTGTTCCGTTTTAAACGTATAAGTCCCTTGGATAGGAAATTGTTTATGGCTAAGGTATAAAGTGAATATAACGGCTTTATGGGAAGTTAGTTATATTTGCCTTATGGAAAGATAAATGACTTGACTTTAGTGAAAAGGCAACTTGATTTTACGGCATCGCTTGCCTAAGGTTTTATAAGAAAAGAAGTCACTTGTTTTGTAGAGTGAATCGTATTTCTAAAAATGTATTGTGACTTGTCTTGAAAGACGGATAGGACTTGATACTATAGTTGTTAGTATCCGGGAAGTTGTAATTGAAAAAAGTCTTTCTAAAGGAGTAGAGGCGCGTAATGCGTTGGGTTAAATTCGGATTCTATATGACATTATCGACCAGAATGGGCCGCAAGATACCTATACGCGCGACTATATGACATTATTGACCCAGAATGGGCGGGCAGACACCTATACGCGCACTATATGACATTATCGACCAGAACGGGCTCGCAAAGATACCTATACGCGCACTATATGACATTATCGACCCAGAATGGGCCGCGGATACCTTACGCGCACTAGATGACGTTATCGACCCGAGATTGGGCCGGCGATACCTTTACGCGCACTATGTGACCTTGATCGCGTCTAGATTGGGTCGTAGTATAGGTGCCCTCCCAAAGCGGCCGGATTATGCTTATGAAAGATAAGTGAGTTATATAGTAATGAACTTAATGATTCTTTTCTAATAATGTACGTAAGAATGTTTGTAAATTTTATTAAGAATGGAAAAGATAATAGTGCGATTGAGTTCATAAGTGGTAATGACACGGCGAGATCTGTATGTATTTTTATACTTGTCCTTGTCATTCTTTGTACAGTTATGATCTGTTTACTGTACGTTATTTCTGTTCCATATTTCGCACTTTTGTTATCGACCCCTTCGGGCTGCGTCATGCCCGCAGTTTAGGTAGTACCAGTGGTGATCCTTGCTCTTAGGATCTCGGTTGATTGGGAAAAAGCTCCATTTGCTCGGAGGCTTTATCTCTTGATACAGTTTTCCACAGTAGTAGATTCATGTATATTCGAGGTATGGCGGGGCCCTGTCCCGCCACTGTTGTTATGTTAAAAACTCTTAGAGGTCTGTAGTTACATTTTGTGGGTCGATTTGTAAATAAAGGAGGCAAATCGCTTGGTTGTATATATGTATGTCGGAAGGTAGCCCTATCGGCTAACTTTGTTGTTTCACTTCGTTGTTTTATTTTATAAAGTTTCATGTATGTTCGTGATTATCTCGATGTATACTGTAAGTGCCCGGGTAGGGCACGATCGCGATCCCGGTCGGGTCGTGACACTTTCGAGGCGAATCGCCTCGCGTGAGATCGATATGCGCCTCGCCCGATCGCAGTGGTCCTCCGCGGGGTTCGGGCGTTCGGTATGCAGGAGTTGGTTAGAGCTCCAGGGCTTCTGGTTCACAGATACACGTAGGTTCCAGCCAGCCGGATTCAGTTTTCCTCGGTGTTCCGCGATGTAGCGGCGTCATCCCGGGGAATGTCGTCTTTTTGTTGGTGCTTGTTTTACCTGCGGCCGTCAGGGCCATGTGACGAAAGAATGTTCAAGTAGGAGGGATGCAAGTAGGAGGACTCAGCCTACCAGATTAGTTGCGGATTCAGTGGTTCGGAGAGGAAGGGGTGTTAGCCAGAGGAGGCCACCCCGCCGGTGTGGCGTTGTGGTAGGTGTCGTTGTGGGAGTGTCGACTTCTTCGGCTTGTTATGCTTGCGGCCAGCGGGACATTTTGCGAGAAATTGTCCGACCAGGTGGCGCGGATGCGAGACTCGACGCCAGATCGTGGCTAGTTCATCACCTTCCCTAGCTATGCGCCCAACAGGGCAGGAGTGATTAGAACGACAAAGGGGAGTGAAGCAGTAGATACATGTATATCCTTAACCCTCTAGAGATTAGTATGTATGATAAGATGAGTATATCTTAAGTGTTGTTCAGATAACATTGTGTTAATTGTGATTAGAAATCATGGTTAGGTAAAAAGGGTAAGATTGGGGGTAGGGAAAGTGTGAGCCTTAGAGTTTTATACGTGGAGACCTTAGAGGCAAGGCCATCTTGAGTAAAATATTTATTTTTATGTTTGACCCTTATCGGAGTGCATAGTATACGTGAGATATGTTTGTGTGATAAGTCCCCGAGTAGTGTGAAATGAAAGAGGGTAGTTGAGCTAAGAAGACCACTAGGTTTTCGTGACTCGATGGTGAGATTGTTCCGGATCGGGAAACAAGAGCTTGGCGCGATAAATGGGTCGGGTTGAGGCCATATTGCGGGTCAACCCGCAGCCCGGTTTGAAGTAAGGAAAAATTGTGGTGGTCCCGCTTTGTGATAGGGTCACGAGGGTGTTAGGCCCAAGTTTAGTTAACCATCGTACGAGTTCGTGGATGCGTTCGACCAGTAGTCGGGCCGATGAGGTCAGCCCATCTTGTCTTTCGAATCGCTTTTACTCGCAGAGGTTATGCGAGATGTTATATATCGGAAGGTTGTAAGATCGCACGGGTTCCTACTTTTACTTTATGACAGCGATGGAGCCAGGTTCACGGCTATTTCTTTTATAGAGGTTTTACCGAGCAAGGTTAGGAACTCGGGTGAGTCTCGATGTGCATTCACCCTCGGGCCGGTGTTTTTGATTTTCAGAGGTAGCTGTAAGGATTATTCGCCTCTTGTTGAGTGAGTATTATAATAGCTACCATTTCAGTATTCGGATGTCACCTTATGAAGCCTTGTATGGGCGGTAGTGTAGGTTGCCGGTCGATTGGTTCGATGTTGGCAAGGTTCAGATTGTTGGTTCATACTTGATTCAGCAGGATGTGGATAGGGTGAAGCTTATCCAGGAGAGGTTATTGACAGCTCAGAGTTAACATGAGTCGGGCGGATAATCTGCGTCGATACTTGGAGTTCAGATTGACGGTCGGTCTTCTTGAAGGTACCACCCCGGAAGGGTGTGACGAGATTTGGAAAGCAGGGGAAACTTAGCCCGAGGTACTTTGAGCCTTTTCAGATCGGTTGTAGAATAGGCCAGGTTGCCTATAAGTTAGCATTGTCGTCCGACTTAGGAGGCAGTACGTCCGGTCTTTCATGTTGCTATGTTCGGAAAAGTATCGGAGATCCATCCAGAGTGTTCCCGATTAATGATGACCAAGTTGGAGATAGTAACCCCGAGATTTTGGAAACTGAAGCAATAACAGAAAGGTGGTAAGTTTATTTAGGAAGTGTTCGAGTGTACGAGGAGGGTACGACGAGTAAGAGAATAGAAGTGATCATTACTTTTGTGAAGTAAAGGTGCGAAGGGAATATCTTTTAGACCTTGGGTGGGAGCTTTTGTGATGCAAGAGGTGATTCCTCGTGGACTTGGAGTTAAGTATTTGCGCATGTGTTATGTTATGGCCAGGTACGGCATGATTGGTTTCGTAAGTATATTAGTGAAGACTATACCGGCGCTAGCGTGTTTTGAGACTTAGAAGGAACATTCGGGACGAATGTTTCTAAGGGGGGAAGAATGTTATACCCCGTATTTCCAGAGTATGTATGTGAGGACGTACATACAATTTTGTAAGCCCGAATTATTGTTAAGGACGAAATTGTGCACATCCACGAAAAAGATTTGTTTTTCCGACGGAAAATTTTCCGAACCTTGTAAAGGAATTTTACGTTTTCAGGAATTTATTTATTTTGGATTTTTCCGAGAGATGAAATATTTTGGACCAATAGGAGGGCGACATGTGTCACCCTTAGGTGGCAAGGTTGGACGATTTGGTGGACATTTTGTGTGGCACGTTTTTTGTGTGAAAAAGGCCAAACACCTTTGGTCAAAAGTCTTGCAAAGTAGATAGATAAGGTAGCACTTGTCCAAATCTTCACCCTCCACTTGCTTTGATCTTGGCCATTGATTGACCTATAAATACCCCTTAAGTTCAAGACTTATTCTTCATCCCTTAACAATTTCCAAGTCTCAAAAACTCCCTCCCCCTTTGAGAGCTCTCGTCCAAACCCCTTCCCCCCCCCTTCCTTGTTGGTCTCATGAACCCCCTTGGTAGAAAAGTATTCTCCAAGTATTGTTGTTATTCCAAAATACCTTAGCCCAAATACCTTGTAGTATTCCAAAGTTACCTCTATACAAAAAGCCCGGAAATGCTACTTTATATCCCTTAGTCACAAAACGAAACCCTAGGAAAATCTTCATAGTTGGTTGAAGTATTAAGAAGGAGTTGTTTAGAACTTCTAAGGGTTTCTTGGAGCGAATTGGAGTGTACAGAATAGGAGCTAAACCTTGCTCAGGATCGACTTTAATCTTAGATAATTTTGGGCTTATCGAGGTAAATATCTTTGTCCTTCTATTGTAATTGGAAATTACATATAGTAGTTTATAATTGAGTATAAGATATAGAAGGATGGTATAAAAGAAGAGAATTGAACTGTACTTACTTTGGGCTGTATTTACAATAGACTTGTGTAGCTTTACGGGTAGGGAAGTGCTGCCCAAATTTCTGTAGAAATAAGAACCTTCTGCTTAGAATATTCTACAGAGTAGTCTAGACGTTGATAGACGTATTTAACTAGTATAGGTTGATACTCTCCGCGCGACATATTCGACTTGGCAGGTGGATTTCGCCGAGGAGGTATGTGATTCTTCCTATCCTCTTGAGCATGATATTTTTAAAATATATAAATAGTACGGTAGACGTACGTGTGTTAACTGAACTTGGTTTTACTCTGTTGTCTTTTGACTTGAATTTTAAATAATAAGAATCTTGAAGTATTTCAAAAGAGTTATGAATCATTTTTGAAAGAAAAAAAGTACTTGGTTTTAAAAGCTTAAAGAGTTATACTAACTTTATGGGAAGTTAGGTATAACGACTTAAGAAAGATAAAAGGAACGGTTTACTTATTTGTTTATGAAAGTCTTGTATTGATTTCTGAAAAGTTTAGTAAGATGGTTTGATAAGTAAACATGTTATGATGCTACGCGTGTTAGTGTCTTGTGATGTTGTGTAAGGGGATTATTCTTGTTGTGCTTACGTTGTTAAACGTTAAGCCCGTTGTACTGTTATTATATCACATACCCCCCTGACTTGTTATACCGAGGACTTGCCACCCTTGATGTGGGTATATACGGCCTATGCGGTCTGTGTGACTATGCGGAGCTGCGGGAGTTCCAGGATTGATCATTCCGGGTGTATTATCCCGATGCGAGGAATGCCTCATGCGGTATGTGTGACTATGCGGTCTATGTGACTATGCGGACTGCGGGAGTCCAGGAGGATACCGCGGGTTAGCTACCCCCGATGCGAGGAATACCTCATGCGGGTCTGTGTGTGACCTATGCGGACTGCGGGAGTTCCAGGATTAGGCTCGCACAATGATACTATGGGCGATTGGCCTTGCTTCGATCATTAGCGGCCTAGAAAAGACCAGTTATGTTATATCTATTTTGCTTTTGGTTATGTTGTGGCACTATGTGCGGTTACATTGGTTGTTTCGTACATATTTGTAAAATTGGTTTTAAAAATGATACGATTTCATTTAAAGTACTTTACAGTTTCACATACTTGGTACCTGTTGTACTGACCTCCTTCGGGGGGCTGCGTTCATGCCGCAGGTAAAGGGAAGCAGGTGGTAGATCCTCATTCTTAGGATCCTTACTCTGGTGTCAGGAGCTCCACTTCTCCGGAGGCTCGACTTTTGGTACGACTCTCCCTGGTGTTGTAGATATTTTGTACATTCAGGGTATGGCGGGGCCCTGTCCCGCCATAGTTGTTTACATTCCTAGAGGTCTGTAGTCCTGTTGTAAAGTTGGGATGTAACTGCCAGACTTGGTACATATATATATGCCGAAAGACAACTTTTTCTCAGATAAACTGTGTTACATTTTACATTTGTTTCATGTCTTGATTTATTATTCCGCTGATTACTCTGATGTATGACTACTTGGGTGCCCGGGTAAGGCACCAGTCACGGGCCTGGGATCGGGTCGTGACAGTCTCATGCCCACAATATCAATTATGTCCGTGGAATTCCTTCCTCACTGCCGGCAGTCTATGATATAATAACACCAAGGAGTACACATGAACACCAGATCCCACCTGTGTCATAAGAATCGTACGGGGCAGGTACGAAGGCATATCTACCAGATCCACCCTGCATCCTCAACTGACCGGGGCAAGTACGAAAGCCAGCTACCAGATCCCACCGTACCAACAATACTAAATACGTATCACGGTCGACCGGGCAAGTCGATAGCTCTACCGGATCCACCGCCACGTCGCGACGGGCAAGTACGCAGGCTAACCACCAGGTCCGCCCTGCATCACGAAACTTCATCCTAACACTGACCGGGGCAAGTACGAAAGCCAACTACCAGATCCACTATGCATCACGTCGCTGACCGGGGCAAGTACGAGGGCTAGCTACCAGATCCACCCTGCATCAGTAGACCTCATGGAGAGCTAGTCCATGGAATAACACTATCAACAGGGAATGAACCCTCATCATGGCCGCATACCCGTGGGCCATCCATCGAGTCAGTATGCCCAAACGAAATAACAAGATAACACTTACCATGGAAGCATACCCGTGGGCCACCCAACGTGTCAGTATGTCCAAACATGATCGAGAATAAACACGACCGGCCCTCCATCGAGAGATGCTGTAACATAAGGATACAGTACTTGTACACCAAGACTATCACAAGCAACATAGGCAAGTTATTCACACTCAAGGTACTTTCATACTATGCCAAAAATCCGGGTTCTAACCCCAAAGTACTACGTATTTTAACTCCTTAAAATATTCATTCCTTTCACAAAGGTCACACGATACTAATACCCGTAGTATCAAAATAGAGTAACTATCATTTTAAGTAACCCAAAAACAATGTCCATACCTTCCCTTTAAATAAACCAAGACAAAACCATGCCTTCTTTTAAAACCAACTCAAGACAATATCATGCCTTCCTTTTAAACAAAAACACTTCTCCTTTTGAAAGTCAAGTAACAATATACTTTTCAAAATGGTTTAAGCCTCATAACTTCTTAAAAATATCAAGTTACCGTTTTAAATCCAATGATAGAACCATTCTTTCGTTTTCATAAAGTCGTTATAACTAACTTCCCATAAAGCTATTATAACACTTTACATTTTAAACCAACCAAGGACAACTACTCACATTTCCGAAATCAAGATAATTTTATTCTTTTAAAGACCAAGTACCCATTACTCACGAATGAGGTTTCGCAACTTTTAACACAATTCAAGTCCTTAACATTTCATATCAAGTCACTTTACTTTAGAATCAAATCAAGGAAAAAAAAAAGAAATCAAACTTCTTTAACACACGTGCGTCTACCGCACTATATATTTCACAAATAATCATGCTCAAGAGAATAGGAAGAATCACATACCTCTTCGGGTCAATCCACTTTCTAAGTCCAATATATAAATTCCGCACGTAGTACGTCAACCTATAATGACCATAATACTTTTATTAACCTCTAGCTTCAACGTAGAATATCCCAAGTGTAAAGTCACTAAATCTACGGAAAATCGGGCAGCATTTCCTTTGTTTCTACATACTTTGCCACCTTTTTCAAGGCCGAATTCAACATCCAAACGCCACATTTAAGGCCCAACAATCCAATCAATTCAACGGGGATTACACACCTAAACTTGGATGTGTAAAATTCTGCCCCACAATGTAAAACAACTATCTTAACAAGTTTAAAGTAGTATTTTGGCTACAACATGCTTACATAACATACTAGTCCAATTCTTTCATATCCAAACCATATTTCTTACATGCAATTTAACTAAGAGCAATATTTTCAACTACAAATTTTTTCTCCTTCACATGCAATACCAAAAACCAACAAGGAGAGAAGGAATTGTTACCTTAGAGCTTTAGCCAAATTATCCCAACAAGTTTGCTATCCTATTTTCCAAAAACACCACCACAACAACTCTTACAAGCTAGCCAACAAGCTTTCTTCTTACCACACTTTTCAGATTTTCCTCAAGCTTAGATTTCCTCTTGAAATTCTAGAGAGAAGGGAGAGCTTTAGCTTTAGAGAGAGAGAGGAACTTGAAGAATGACCAAGTCTTCAAGACTTGGTCAATAAGCAGTGCATGCAAAATCAGATGGGGGGGACACTTGTCACCCTCTCATGGCCTTTTTAAAAGAAAATATCTGTTTTCCTCAGTTTTTCCGCCAAAATTTCCGCCGCGGCCCTGCAGCCGGCGCCGCGGCGCTGCAACCCCTGCCGACTCCCAGAATTATCCGGCGCCGCGGCCCTGCAACTTCAGCGCTCCCTCAGAACATCCGGCGCCGCGGCCCTGTTGCTCCTGACCGAAACACTTTCTGTCCGACTGCGCACTGAACTTGTAACTCCCATAACTTTCTACTCCGATGTCCTATCGACGAACGGTTGTTTGCGTTGGAAACTAGACTCAACGAACTACGCACTAGGCCTTCGAAACACCTACAAACTCTCAAGGTAACTGGACATACACCAACTCAAATTTGACTAAAATCCCGTCCGAAACAGTCCGTCAACCTATCTTTCGAAAATTTTAAGTCTTACTCCCTTTCGTACGCTCTCATACGCATGACCTGAACTACGGGGTGTAACAAGAATGTTACACCACGTAATTTCAAGACATGTATATAAGAACGTACGTAAGAAATCAGGGCGTTAAGATTTGAGACTCGTAGAATTTATCGGAATTATGAAAATGTCGGGAAATGAAATATTACGACGAATGGGAGGGTGAAACGTGTCACCCCTAGTATGGTCTTGGTCGAAATGCACCAAGGATATAATGGTCAAATGACCAAGGTAAGATGATCAAGTCTTGCAAGCCCAAAGCTTGATATAATTGACTAAGTCAATGAGCCCACTTGACTAAAGATATTTAAATCTCCTTCATCCAAACCCAACAGTGTTTTAATCTTGACCCTTGATTTTATTATATAATCACCCTTGTAGCAAGACAAGTCTCCACACTTACAAAAAAATTCAAGAACTTGAGCTAACATTGAGAAGCTCTCGGGTTCACCATTCCTCCACACAAAAAAATAATAATTTGTGGTTCAATAATCCAATACTTGAAATCAAGGTTCCTAAGGGTATTACAAGGATATCTCAATAGAAAGATCCCGGAAAAACTACGTTTTTACGTTAGTCGCAACATGAAAACCTATGGGGGGTTTCATAGTTGGAGTTGAACTTAAAGAGGAGTTCTTCATAAGCTTCTAAGGGTTTCTTGGAGTGGATTGGAGCGTCAAGAAGAGGAGCTAAAGTTGCTAAGGATCGACTTGAAGTCTTGGATTAGATTTGGACTTATTGAGGTAAAAATCTTCGTCTTACTATTGTAATTGAAGATTCTATGTTATGATAAGTTAGAAATGATCATGTGATATATGTTATGAAGATTGATAAGTGTTATGAAGTTTTAGAAGCTCAAAACCGAAAATGGCATGTTAGCCGTTAAGATTGTAATTCAAGTTAATTATTAATTACGATCGTCGTATGTTATTGAAAGAAGGGAATATAGTTGTTGTAATTGTTATTATGTATATAACATGTTGGAATAACAACTTGGATTGAAAAGGAATCAAACGGAAATTGACGTTGTTGTAGACATTGATTATAGCCGAGAATTACCTTAATTATTGGACAGTTTTATATTAATTATGGGACAGAATTTTACACGTCCTGTTAGGCGTGTAATCCCCTTTGAATTGCTGAATTGTTGAGCCTTAAATGTGGCATTTGGTTATTGATTTTCGGGCCTTGAAAAAGGTGGAAAAGTACGTGTTACACCCCGTAGTTCCAGGGTATGTATGTGAGGACGTACGTACGAGAATACGACATTAAGATTGGAAAGGAAGAAAGATTTGATTTTCCGACGGAAAATTTTCCGGATTTTGTGAAGGAAAAAGGTTCGTAAATAGGAATTGGATTCCCAGATTTGGTATTTGGACTTCTTGGAATATTAGAGAATTATGGAATTTTATTTCCAGATTTGGTCACGTGGGGCCCACTGGGAAAATTTACGGTTTTGTGGGGCCCACATTGTTTTTGAGATTTTGGCCATTATGGATGTTTTCGGGAGATGAAATATTTTGGACGAATAGGAGGGCAACACGTGTCACCCCCTTAGGTGGCATTGTAGTCGTTTTGTGTGGACAAGTGGCAAGCCACTTGTCTCAAGTTTTTGTGGAACATGTGGTTTGTGGGGCCCACACACACATGTCCCCAATCTAAACCACACACTTGCTTGCATCCTACCCTTTGGTTGTCCTATAAATACACCCCTTAAGCTTGCAAGACTTCATCAAACACTTAGAGAATTTCCAAGACACAAAATACTCCCTCCCTTTTGTAGAGCTCTCGGCAATGGCCCTTATCATTGACCAAAAGTAGTCCAAAAATCCTTAAACTTTTAAGTGTTCTTCCTTAAGGTGTTAGGAAGATTGTGAACCAAGAGTTAGGCAAGATTTCACAACCCTAGCCCTAAAACTTTGCCTTGGCCGAAAAATTCCATATTTGGAACCTAAGTGTTATTCGCTTTTTGGAGTTGGATCTTGAAGAGAAGTTGGTTAGGAACTTCTACGGGTTGCTTGTAGCGGGTTGGAACGTAAGGAGTTGGAGCTAAGATTCCTAAGGATCGACTTTTAGTTCTTGGATAATTTTGGGCTTATCGAGGTAATGATCTTTGTCCTTCTATTGTAATTGGAGATTACATGTTATTGTAGTTTATAATTGAGTACATAATATGTGGAAGGAAGATCGAAAAGATATGGACTGTTTTGTATATTGTGGGGCAGAATTTTACACCTCCAGTTAGGCGTGTAATCCTCTTTGAGTTGTTGTATTACTGCGCCTTAAATGTGGCATGTTGGCTATTGATATCGGACCTTGAAAAAGGTAGGAGGTAAGTAAATACAGGGGAAGTGCTGCCCAATTTTCCATAGGATAAGGAACCTTATACTTATAAATGTTCTACGAAGAGATCTAGACGTTGATAGACGTGTTTGGTTGTTATAGGTGGATATTCTACGCGCGGCATACTCGACTTGGCTAGTGGATTTAAGCCGAAGAGGTATGTGATTCTTCCTATTCTCTTGAGCATGACTATTTGTGAAATATATAGTGCGGTAGACACACGTGTGTTAAAGGAATTTGATGTCCTTTTTGTGTCCTTGACTTGATTCTAAAAGATAAGTGACTTGATATGAAATGTTCGGGACTTGAATTGTGTTAAAAAGTTGTGAAACCTCATTCGTGAGTAATGGGTACTGGGTCCTTAAAAGAATAAAGTTATCTTGATTGCGGAAATGAGAGTAGTTGTCCTTGGTTGGTTTAAAACGTAAAGTGTTATAATAGCTTTATGGGAAGTTATTTATAACGACTTTATGAAAATGAAAGAATGGTTTTATTATTGGATTTAAAACGGTAACTTGATATTTTAAAAAAAGTTATGAGACATGGTTTTCAAAGTTACGAGATTTGATTTAAAGATTATGAGACTTGATGTAAGGTCTTGATTTCTAAAGATAAGGAGAGACTTGAGAATTTGAAGTTATGAAGCTTAAACTATTTTGAAAAGTATATTGTTACTTGACTTTAAAAAAGGAGAAGTAACTTGATTTAAAGAGTATAGGTTACTTGTTTTGAAAAGAGTATAGGTTACTTGGTTGTAAGTAACTTGTTTTTAACTTGTCTTGATTAGAAAAGTATAAGTGGCTTGATTTTAAAAGGTGTGAGTGCCTTGATCTTAAAAGAGTGAGTTACTTGGGTTTTTAAAAGTATACTTGACGTTGTTTTAAAAGTGTAAGCCACTTGGTTTAAAAAGTACTTGATTTAAACATGAGAGTGTCTTGATACTACGGGTATTAGTACCGTGTGGTTTTTACTTAAAAAGGGATATTTTTAAGAGAGTTGAAGTACGTAGTACTTTGGGGTTAAAACCCGGATTGTTGGCAAAAAAAAATGAAAGTACCTTGAGTGTGAGTAATTTGCCTATGTTTGCTTGTGATAGCCTTGTAATGATTTCTGAAGGTGTGATAAGTTGGTTTGATAAGTAAACATGTTATGATACTACGAGCGTTAGTGTCTTGAGACTTTTTGTGTTAAGGGGGTTTTCTTGTTGTTCTTATGTTGTTTACGATAAGCCGGTTGTGCTTATATTATATCACATACCCCCCCTGACTTGTTACGTTATTCACATGCCGCGGGTTAGCTACCCCCGATGCGAGGAATACCTCATGCGGGTCCATGTGGCCTATGCGGACTACGGGAGTCCAGGAATCACTCCTGGTGTGTTACGCCGATGCGAGGAATACCTCATGCGGGTCCATGTGGCCTATACGGATTGCGGGAGTCCAGGAAATGCCGCGGGTTAGCTACCCCCGATGCGAGGAATACCTCATGCGGGTCCACGTGACCTACGCGACTACGGAGTCGAGATTAGGACTCGCACAATGATACTAAGGGTGAATGGCCCAACTTCGATCATTGGCGGTCTAGAAAGAACTGGTCAGCGTCGTGATACAGTTTTATAGCATTGTTGGTACGGTAGGCTCTGGTAGATGGCTTCAGTACTTGCCCCGGTCAGTTTTATGAAGCAGGCTGGATCTGGTGTGTAGCTTTCCTACTTGGCTCGTACGGTTGTTTTTTTATGGCACATGTGGGACCTGGTGTTCATGTGTACTTTTGGTGTTATATTATATCATAGACTGTCGGCAGTGAGGAAGGAGTTCCATGGGCATGATTGATATTGCGGGCGTGAGACCCATGGTTATACTTGAGTGATGACTTTGAGGGCGTGAGTCCCTGACTTGACATGACTGCTTATATATTGTGTACTGTAGTTTGGTTATCATACATGTCTCCTGTTTTTTTATATAGACTGTTATGATTTCATTACGATTTTCGCCACATACTTGGTACCACAGATCGACCTCTTTCGGGGGGCTGCGTTCATGCCGCGTGTAGAGGTACATCGTGTTATACCCCGTATTTCCAGGGTATATACGTGAGGGCGTACGTACAAAAGTTTAAGCCTTAAGTAGGCAAAGTGGCGAGATTTGTGCACAACTAGCGAAAAGAGTCGTTTTCCGACGAAACGTTTTCCGGACTTTGCGAAGGGAAAAATACGGCTATGTCATTTATAATTTTTGCGAATTTTTCCGAGAGACGAAATATTTTGGACCAACGAGAGGGTGACAAGTGTCACCCTCAAGTGGACGAAAAGTGGGGCGTTTTTTAGCCTTGTTTTGATCAAGGAGTTGGTAGGATATTTTGAGATATTTTTGTGTAGTTGATGAGCAAGTGGGACCCACAAACACATGTCCAAATCTTGACCCTCCACTTGCCCCCCACTTGGCTTGATCCTAGCCCTTGAAAGTCCTATAAATACCCCCCCTAAGTTGAAGGATTTCTTCATCCACACTTGTGAAATTTCAAAGCAAAAATCCCTCCCCTCTTAGCAAAGCTCTCGTCCAAGAGCACCTCTCCCCTCATGAGCCTTGGCGAAACCAACCCCTTTGAGTTGTTTTTCAGAATACACCCCCTTGGTAGAAAAGTATTCTCCAAGTATTGTTACTATTCCAAAATACCTTGGCCCAAATACCTTGTAGTATTCCAAGGTTACACCTATACTAAAAGCCCAGAAATACTATTATACTTCCTTTAGCCACTAAACGAAACCCTAAGGAAAAATCTTCATAGTCGGTTGAAGTGTTAAGTAGAGGTTGAGTAGAACTTCTAAGGGTTGTTTGGAGCGGGTTGGAGCGCACAGAGTAGGAGCTAAACGTTGCTCAGGATCGACATATAACTTGGATAATTTTGGGCTTACCGAGGTAAATACTATTGTCCTTCTATTATAATTGGAAATTACATACTGTAGTAGTATAGAAATGAATATAAGATTCATAGAAGGATATTACAGAAAAGAATTGAACTGAAATCACATCAGAAGAATATTAAAGAAGAAGACCGAATCAGATTTACATAGATCGTATTTATGAGACTTGTGTAGTTGTCGGGTAGGGAAGTGCTGCCCAATTTTCCGTAGAATAAAGGAATCTGTATCTAGAAGTATTTTACAGAATAATCTAGACGTTGATAGACTTATATGACCAATATAGGTTGAAGTACTGCGAGTAGCATATTCTACTCGAAGGGTGGAAAAGGCTAGCAGGATTACAGTACTTTGGAGCTATTTGCTAATAGTCGATAAATCGTCGCGAGGTATGTGATTCTTCCTATACTCTTGAGCATGATATTTTAAAAGGAATATATATAGTACGGTAGACGTACGTGTGTTAACTGAACGTAGTTTTACGGCAATGTCTTTTGACTTAAGCCTGAATAATAAGAATCTTGAAGTATTTCAAAAGATTTAAGAACCGTTTTTGAAAGAAGAGTAATACTTGGTTTTGAAAGCTTAAGTTATACTAGCTTTATGGGAAGTTAGGTATAACGACTTAAGAGTGATAAAAGGAACGGTTGACTTAATTGAATTGATTTAAAGTCTGTTAAAGTGTGAAACCTCATTCGTGAGTAATGAGTACTTGGTTTTTAAAGGAATAATGTTTTACTGATTTCGGAAATAAGAATAAGTTATTATATTAAAACCAGTAGAAACCTCCATCTGCATAGAAGCTTAGATAAGACGAAATTGTATTACAGTTCCTAGATCATGGCTGCTTTAATAAGAATCAGTATAAACAAGCATTGATTTTCTTAAATTTCCAAAGTAAGGAGCTTGATTTCTAAAAGAAAAGATGACTTGAGGAATTGATGAGTTTTTGGTTTAAAACATAAAGTGTTATAACAGCTTTATGGGAAGTTAGTTATAACGACTTTATGAAAACAAAAGAATGGTTTTATCATTGGTTTTAAAGTGATAACTTGACTTTAAAAAGGAGAAGTGTTTTGGTCTAAAAAGAAGGCATGGTATTGTCTTAATTTGGTTTAAAAAGGAAAGTATGGAAGTTGTTTTGGTTTACTTAAAAATGTTAGTCACTCTATTTTTATAATACGGGCATCGGGTGACCTTTGTAAAAGAAATGGATCTTTTAAAAAGAATTTAACGTACGTAGTACTTTGGGGTTAAAACCTGGACTTTGGCATAAAATGAAAGTACCTTGAGTTGTGTATGTTTGCGTGTGATAGCCTTGTCGTGCTAGTATTGTATTTCTATACCGCCGCGTCTCTCAATGGAGGGCCGGCTGATTTGTTATGATATTACTTGGACGTACCGGCAGTGACGGAGAATTCCACGGGTACGCTCCTGTTGATAGTGTTATTCCATGGACTAGCTCTCCATGAGGTTTCTTACTGATTCGGCCTTGGTATCTGGTGGTCGGCTTTGACTTGCCCCGCCTCGTGGCTGATTCGCCTTGGTACTGTAGTTAGCAGTCGCACTTGCCCCTTTATGTTTAGTGTCGAAGTATCGTGATACGGCATTGGTATCTGGTAGTTAGCACTCGTACTTGCCCCGGTCATCTTCGTGATACGGCCTTGGTATCCGTAGTCGGCCAGACTTGCCCCGTGACGCCTTCGTGGCGAGTCTCGTGATACGACCTTGGTATCCGGTAGTTAGCCTCGTGATTTGCCCCGCCACCACGTGACACGCCTTGGTATCCGTAGTCGGCTTGACTTGCCCGACGCTCCGTGGTTTGGTTGTATAGTATTGTTAGTATGGCTCTGGTATCTGGTAGTTAGCCTTCGTACTTGCCCCGTACGGTTTTTATGACTCAGGTAGGACTTGGTGTTCATATGTACTCCTTGGTGTTATTATATCATAGACTGCCGGCAGTGAGGAAGGTATTCCACGGGCATGATTGATGTTGAGGGCGTGAGACCCATAGTTATATTTGAGTGATGACTTTGAGGCGTGAGTCCACGACTTACATGATCGCTATTTATTATGGATCGTAGTTTGGTTATCATACATGTCTCCCGCTTTATATAGATCGCTATGATTTCATTTACTGATTTTTCGGGCCACATACTTGGTACTGTTGTCGACTTCTCGGGGCCGCGTTCATGCCGCAGTAGAGGTACACCGCCATTGATCCTCGCTCTTAGGATCACAAGCCAACAGACGGAAGCTCCGTTTCTCCGGAGGCTTATCTTTTGGTATAGTCCCCTGTCACTGTAGGTACTTGTACATTCAGGGGTATGGCGGGGCCCTGTCCCGTCATGTTGTATAAAAACTCTTAGAGGTCTGTAGTACTGTTGTGGGCAGGGTTTGTAAAAAGGATTAAACTGTTCGGTTTGAAAGATTTGTATATATATTATTGGAAGGTGACCGTTTTGGTTATCCTGTTCTTATCATATATCTTGTTTCATTTTTAAGTTTTTATTTCCGCTGATTTTCTCTGATGTTGTATCACTAGGGTGCCCGGGGTAAGGCACCAGTCACGGGCCCGGGATCGGGTCGTGACACATCGGTTGTTGATCCTCGTTCATAGGATCACGGTTCTGCGTTTTGGGAAGCTCCGTTTCTCCGGAGGCTTATCTTTTGGTATGATTCCCTGAGATTGTAGGTTCTTGTACATTCAGGGGTATGGCGGGGCCCTGTTCCGTCGTAATTGTTATAAAAACTCTTAGAGGTCTGTAGTACTGTTGTGAGTTGGGCTTGTAAAGGATAATTGTTCGGGTTTTATATATATGCAGAAAGGTGACCGTTTTGGTTAGCCTGTTTCTTATTTCATATTGGTTCATGTCAATAAGTTTTTATTTCCGCTGATTTTCTCTGATGTTTTATCACTAGGGTGCCCGGGGTAAGGCACCAGTCGCGGGCCCGAGGTCTGGTCGTGACAAAAGTTGTATCAGAGCAGTTAGTCCTCGAAAAATGTCTACAGACCATATCTAGTAGAGTCTTGATTATCGGCGTGTTGTGCACCACACCTATAATCAGGAGGCTGCAGTATATTTAGGATTGGTTTCCATTATTCTCACTCTGAGATCGTGCCTTAGAGTTGTGTGATAAGTTGGACTCCCTCTAACGTATTCTTATGTACCAGGTATGCCTCTACGCAAGGCAACCAGGGCCCAGAGGGGCAGGCGCAGAGGAGTCGCGAGTAGAACACGTAGAGGTTATCGTGGCACGTGCCCACCACACCAAGTAGTACTTCATACGGGGAGTTCTGCGACGCCGCCAGCCCCAGCAGAGTTTAGCACGGCGGCAACAGTTTCTACTGAGGCCATGATATCTGAGCCTCCAGTTCCACGACCAGGAACAGAGGATATGGGTTACAAAGAGATAGCCCAGTTACTAGCTAGGATTGTGGCAAACATGGAGGATAGAGTGCACCGATATGTCACGGGACTGGATGATTATCTAGCAGGGGGTTGTATGGGAGTGGCCCTTCAGCCGGGCATGGACATTGCCCGCATGCAGGCTTATGCGCAGCAGACCGAGGAACGCAGAGGTCAATGGATTGACAGAGTCCAGCAGAAGAGGGCCAGGACAGCAGGGTCCTTTGGTAACTTTCGAGGCGGACAGCCGGGCAGTCGTTATGCGCCCGCCAAGATAGAGTGGCCCTCCACAGTCTTCAGGACGTTCGGGATATTCCGGAGCAGGTCAGGGCTCTAAGGTTTCAGGTTTTCAGGAGAACAGGAATGTTAGCCAGAGGAGGCCACCCCTACCTCGGTGTGGCCATTGTGGTAGGTTCCATTTTGGGGAGTGTCGTACTACTTCGACAGCTTGTTATGCTTGCGGCCAGCAGGGCCATATGGTGAGAAAATGTCCAACCAGAGGTGGCACTGGTGGGATAGCACAGTCTACTAGATCGCCATGGTTCTTCGCCTTCAATAGCTAGGCAGATGTTCATACACCGCAGCCACGGCGAAGATCGTGTGGAAGTTCCCAGTTTTAGCGGCCCTTTGAACCACCTATTTTGATTTCAGGTATATCCTTAACCCTCTAGAGACTAGTATGCGTGATAAGATGATTATATGTTAAGTGTTATACTCGGATAGTATTGCGTTCAATTGTGATTTAGAAAACCTGGTTAGTAGAAAAGGTAAGTTTGGGGACATGGAGATTATGAGCCTTAGAATATAGATAACCATGGAGACCTTAGATGCGAGGCCGTCTTGAGTAAAAGATTTTTGCGGGTGATCTTTGTCGGAGTACGTAGTATACATGAAGTATATTTGTGTGATAAGTCCATAAGTAGTGTGATATGAAGGTGAGTAGTTAAGCTAAGAAGACCCCTAGGCTTTCATGACTTGAATAGTGAGATTGTTCCAGACCGGGAACAATAGTTTGGTACGAAATGGGTCGGGTTGAGGACCATTCACGGGTCAACCCGCAGCCTGGAATGAAGTGGGGTCAGTTTGAGGTGGTCCCGCTAGGTGATAGGGTCATGAGGGTGCAAGGACCAAGTCTAGGTAACCATTGTACGAGTTCGTGGATACGTTCGATCAGAATCGGATCGTGAAGGCCGGGAATGGCCTTAAAGGAAATTGAAGCTAGTAATGACCAAGTTGGAGGTAGTAACCCCAAGATTTTGAAAGCTGAAGCGATGACTGAAATGTGGTACGTGTACTAGAAAGAGTTCGGGTGTACGAGAAGGGTACGACGAGTAAGAAAAGAAGCGAACATGTGTTAAGAGAATGCAAGTGATCATTTTGTGAAGTAAAGATACGAAGAGAGTATCCTTTAGACCATGGGTGAGAGCTTATTGTGATGTTACACTTTAGAGGTGATTCCTCGTTGGCTTGGATTTAAGTATTGCGCGTGTGTTATATTATGGCCATATGTGGCATAATTGGTTTTTGTAAGTATAGTAGTGAAGACTATACCGGCGCAGGTATGTTTGGAGACTTAGAAGGAACATTCGGGACGAATGTTTCTAAGGGGGGAAGAATGTTACACCCCGTAGTTCCAGGGTATGTATGTGAGGACGTACGTACGAGAATACGACATTAAGATTGGAAAGGAAGAAAGATTTGATTTTCCGACGGAAAATTTTCTGTATTTTGTGAAGGAAAAAGGTTCGTAAATAGGAATTGGATTCCCAGATTTGGTATTTGGACTTCTTGGAATATTAGAGAATTATGGAATTTTATTTCCAGATTTGGTCACGTGGGGCCCACGGGGAAAATTTACGGTTTTGTGGGGCCCACATTGTTTTCGAGATTTTGGTCATTATGGATGTTTTCGGGAGATGAAATATTTTGGATGAATAGGAGGGTGACACGTGTCACCCCCTTAGGTGGCATTGTAGCAGTTTTGTGTGGACAAGTGGCCTTGGCCGAAATGGTGAGACAAGTGGCAAGCCACTTGTCTCAAGTTTTTGTGGAACATGTGGTTTGTGGGGCCCACACACACATGTCCCCAATCTAAACCATACACTTGCTTGCATCCTAGCCTTTGGTTGTCCTATAAATACACCCCTTAAGCTTGCAAGCATCAAACACTTAGAGAATTTCCAAGACACAAAATACTCTCTCCCTTTGATAGAGCTCTCGGCAATGGCCCTTATCATTGACCAAAAGTTGTCCAAAAATCCTTAAACTTTTAAGTTTTGTCACGACCCGACCCCGGGCCCGCGACTGGTGCCCTACCTAGGCACCCCTTACAGGTATACATCAGAGAATAGCAGCGGAACATACACAATTAAAAAAATGCTTAAACATAAAATAACAACAGGCTAGCCGATAAGGCCACCTTCCGTAAAATATACATAATAAAACAGTACATTTTTTTTTCTTTACAACCCAATCCACAAATGTGACTACAGACCTCTAAGAATAACAACTGTGACGGGACAGGGCCCCGCCATACCCCTGAATGTACAACAACCGACCATACCAGGGATAAGCCTCCGGAGTAATGGAGCTTCTCAACAGCTGAATCAGTGATCCTAAAAGTGAGGATCACTACCAGATACTCTACTGCGGCGTGAACACACTCGAAGGAGGTCAGTACAACATGTACCAAATATGTGAAACTGAAAGTACTGTAATGAAATCATAAGTCTATAATAAAACTGGAGACAGGTATGATAACTCAATTAACAGTACACTGTGCCTTACTAACAATGAGAGTAATCAAGAGTATACTTACAACATAAAAATAGGAAGCTCACGATCAAAGCAGGACCACCCGCCCGCAGTATCATTAAGCAATCCTACTCCTGGGACTATTTCACCCGCAAGGGTCGTGTGGACCCGCATGAGGTAATCCTCGTGTCACGACCCGAACCCGGGCCCGTGACTGGTGCCTTACCCCGGGCACCCTAGTGATACAACATCAGAGAAAATCAGCGGAAATAAAAACTTAAAAATGAAACAAGATATATGATGAGAACAAGATAACCAAAACGGTCACCTTCCAATAAAATATATATACAAATCTTTCAAACCGAACAGTTACATCCTTACAAACCCTGCCCACAACAGTACTACAGACCTCTAAGAGTTTTTATACAACATGACGGGACAGGGCCCCGCCATACCCCTGAATGTACAAGTACCTACAGTGACAGGGGACTATACCAAAAGATAAGCCTCCGGAGAAACGGAGCTTCCTAATACGCTGAATTGTGATCCTATGAGCGAGGATCAACAACCGATGTACCTTTACTGCAGATGAACGCAGCTCCCGGAGGTCGATAACAGTACCAAGTATGTGAAATCAAAATATCAGAAATGAAATCATAGTAGTCTATATAAAGCAGGAGACATGTATGATAACCAAACTACAGTCCACAATAAATAAGCAGTCACGTAAGTCAGGGACTCACGCCCTCCAAGTCATCACTCAAATATAACTATGGGTCTCACGCCCTCAACATCAATCATGCCCGTGGAATACCTTCCTCACCGCCAGCCTATGATATAATAACACCAAGGAGTACACATAAACACCGTGTCCCACTGAGTCATAAACCGTGACGGGCAAGTACGGCGCTAACTACGGATACTGCAGAGCCGCCATCAATCGACCGGCAAGTACGAAGCCAACTACCGGATACCAAAGCCGACTAACAATACTATACAACCAAACCACGGCCGAGCACGAGCAAGTACGAAAGTCAACTACCGATACCAAAGCCGTGGTCACGAATGACCGGCAAGTACGAGGGCTAACTACCAGATACCAAGGTCAGACACGAGACTCGCCACGGTTCGATACGGCAAGTACGAAAGCCAACTACCAGATACCAAAGCCGTGTCACGAGTCGATCGGCAAGTACGAGGGCTAACTACCGATACCAAGCGTCAGATCACGAGACTTCGCCACTAAACTGAACGGGGCAAGTGTGAAGGCTAACTACCAAATACCAAGGCCGAATCAGCCACGAGACGGGGCAAGTACGAAAGCCAACCACCAGATACCAAGGCCGAATCAAGAAACCTCGCCGGAGAGCTAGTTCATGGAATAACACTATCAACAGGAGCGCACCCGTGGAATCCTCCGTCACTGCCGGTACGTCCAAGTAAGATCATAACAAATCAGCCGTCCCTCCATTGAGAGACGCGGTGGTATAGAAATACAATACTAGCACGACAAGGCTATCACACGCAAACATAGGCAAGTTACACACAACTCAAGGTACTTTCATTTTATGCCAAAGTCCAGGTTTTAACCCCAAAGTACTACGTACGTTAAATTCTTTTTAAAAGATCCATTTCTTTTACAAAGGTCACCCGATGCCCGTATTATAAAAATAGAGTGACTAACATTTTTAAGTCAACCAAAACAACTTCCATACTTTCCTTTTTAAACCAAAACACTTCTCCTTTTAAAATCAAGTTACAACATTCTTTTCCAAAGTTCAAATTTGCCTAATTTCAAATATTCACGTCTCTTATTTTCGAAAGATTTCATAGTTCATAGTCTTAATCATTTAATAACATAATTCTCTTTTAAAACAATTTGAGCAACATATGCCTTATATGTGAGTAGGTTATTCTTGTTCATAATCAATCTTATTAAAGCAGCCATGATCTAGGAAATGTAATATCATTTTGTCTCATCTTAGCTTCTATGCAGATGGAGGTTTCTACTGGTTTTAATAATACTTTATTAGTCAATACATTTCCCTTTATTAGCGCTGCTGTGGTTTGTTCGATACTTATTCTCATTTCCGAAATCCATACAAGGCTTTCATAAAACAATTAAGTAAACTGCCTTTTATCACTCTTAAGTCGTTATACCTAACTTCCCATAAAGCTAGTATAACTCTTAAGCTTTTAAAACCAAGTATTACTCTTCTTTCAAAAACGATTCTTAATTCTTTTGAAATACTTCAAGATTCTTTATTATTTAAAACTCCACCAAAAGACATCGAAGTAAAACCATGTTCAGTTAACACACGTACGTCTACCGTACTATACATATTCTTTTAAAATATCATGCTCAAGAGGATAGGAAGAATCACATACCTCGCGACGATTATCGACTATTAGCAAATAGCTCCAAAGTACTGTAATCCTGCTAGCCTTTTCCACCCTTCGAGTAGAATACGCTACTCGCAGTACTTCAACCTATAAAGGCCATATACGTCTATCAACGTCTAGACTACTCTGTAGAATATTCTAAGCAGTAGGTTCTCTATTTTACGGAAAATCGGGCAGCACTTCCTATCCGTTAAGCTACACAAGTCTCATCAGAAATACACCCATGTAAGTACTGCTCAATCTTCTTCTTTAATATTCTCCGATGTGATTTCATTCAATTCATTTCTGTAATATCCTTCTATTACGCTCAATTCTTCAGTAATATCCTTCTACGTGTCTTATATTCAATTCTATACTACAACAAAGATGTAATTTCCAATTACAATAGAAGGACAAGAGTATTTACCTCGATAAGCCCAAAATTATCCAAGTTTAAATGTCGATCCCGAGCAACGCTTAGCTCCTACTCGGCGCTCCAACCCGCCTCCAAACAACCCTTAGAAGTTCTACGCAACTTCTTCTTAATACTTCAACCGACTATGAAGATTTCCTTAGGGTTTCGTTTTGTGGATCAAGGGAAGTATAATAGTATTTCGGGCTTTTAGTATAGGTGTAACCTTGGAATACTACAAGGTATTTGGGGCCAAGGTATTTTGGAATAGTAACAATACTTGGAGAATACTTTTCTACCGGGTGTGTTTCGCTAGCACCACTAGGAGGGGTTTCGCCAAAGGCCTTCCAAAGGGGGAGGGAGAGGGGTGTTTCGGCTTAGCTTTTCAAGAGGGGGGGAAAGGGAGGCTTTGGACGAGAAGCTCACAAGGGAGAAGGGAATTTTCAAGACTTGGAAAATATTTTTGGATGAAGAATTCCTTCAACTTAGGGGGTATTTATAGGACTTTCAAGGGCTAGGATTAAGCCAAGTGGTGGGCAAGTGTAGGGTCAAGATTTGGACAAGTGTGTGTGGGTCCCACTTACTCATCTACCACACAAAATATATACAAAATATCCTACCTAACCCTTGACTAGAAATGTGCAAGAAAAACGCCCACAATTCGTCCACTTGAGGGTGACAAGTGTCGCCCTCTCGTTGGTCCAAAATATTTCATCTCTCGGAAAAATCCGCAAAAATTATAAATGTTGCAACCGTATTTTCCCTTCGCAAAGTTTGGAAAACGTTTCGTCGGAAAACAATTCTTTTTGGTAGCTGTGCACAAAATTTCGTCCCTTGGCCTACTTAAGGCTTAAACTTTTGTACGTACGTCCTCACGTACATACTCTGGAAATACGGGGTATAACATTCTCCCCTCCTTAGAAACATTCGTCCCGAATGTTCTTTCTCAAGACGGGTAACGATAACGTTCCTCTTAACTTAAACAAGTTGCCAATGCCACATCTGGCCACAAAATAACACACGCGAAAAATACTTAACCCAAGTCAACGAGGAATCACTCCTACATCACAAAAGCTCCCACCCACGGTCTAAAAGATATCCTCTTCGCACCTTTACTTCACAACAAAATGATCATTTCTATTTTCTTAGCACATGTTCACTTCTTTCCTTACTCGTCGTACTCTTCTCGAACACTTGAACTCTTTCTAGTATACGTACCATACTTCAGTCATTGCTTCAGTTCCCAAAATTTCTGGAGTCACTACCTCCAAACTTGGTCATCTTACTAGCCTCGATCTTCTTTAAGGCCATTCCCGGCCTTCACGATCCGCTTCTGGTCGAACATATCCACGAACTCATACGATGGTCATCTAAACTTGGGCCTAGCACCCTCGTGACCCTACCACCTGGAGGGACCACCTCGAACTGACCCCACCATACTACAGGCCGCGGGTTGACCCGCGAATGGTCCTCAACCCGACCAGATCGCCAAACTCTTGTTCCCGATCCTAACAATTTTACCTATTCAAGTCCTGAAAGCTACCACTTTCATGTTACACAACCCATGGAATTATCCCAAAATACATTTGCACTCCGATAAAGGTCAACATAAACATAAATCTTTTACTCAAGACGGCCTTACATCTAAGGTCTCAACGTGTAATATTCTAAGGTTCATACCTTCCCTGTCCCCATACTTATCCTTTCAACTAACCATGTCTCTAAACCACAATATTAACATAATGCTATCTGAACATAATACTTAGCATTTCATCATACCATCAACGCATACTAGTCTCTAGAGGGGTAAGAATATACCTGGAAAAAAATAGGCGGTTCAAAGGACCGCTAAAACTGGGAACTTCCACCGCGACCTCTGCCGTGGCCTGCCGGTGTATGAACATCCTGCCTAGCTATGGAAGGTGAAGAACCCGCAACTGATCTCGTAGTCTGTGCTATCCCACCAAGCTACCTGCCTGGACAGTCTCGCCAAATGGCCCTGTTGGCCGCAAGCATAACAATCTCCCAAATTAGTACGACACTCTCCCTTATGAATTTTTCCACAACGGCCACACTGAGACAAGGGTGACCTCATCCGGCGAGCACTTACCCTCGAAAATATGAAACCGCGAGCCCCGACCGCCTCCTGAATACCTGGATGCCTCAAGATCGTGGAGGACCACTCAGATCTTGGCGGAGGTACATAACTAGCTCAGCCGAGGCGGTCCGCCTTGAAAGTTACCAAAGGACCTCTGTCCCGCCTCTTCTGCCGATCTCGATCATTTCGCCGACCTCTCCGCCTCACACCTGCGCATAAGCTCGCATGCGGCAATGTCCATGACCGGCCAAGAGCTACACCCGAACAAGCCTCGCCAGTAGTCATCTAGCCCGGTGACGTGGCGGTACTCTGCCCCCATGTCGGCTACTAACGCGGGACGCATCGAGCTAATGATTCAAACTCCACATTGTACTCCGAACCGCACGCCCGCCCCGCCTCAATATCAAAAATGCCGCCCGCGCCCTTCTCATCCGCGAGGCAAGAAATGTGCAAGAAATGCCCCGAGAACTCATCCCATACTACCGAAGTGCATACTCTCCCGACAACTCCCACAAATCAAACCACGATCGCGGATCACGCACCGATGCGAACCTAAGACCACCGACTCGGTCTCCAAGCTTGATCACTCTCATGATCCGTCAGAATCGCCGAATGAACTCCTCGCGATCGCCCTCGTGCCTCGACCAGAAACACCGGGCGGCTGCAACTCGAAAGTCCCGCAGCCTCAAACTATCCGCCTCGTGGACTACGGTACTACCGGCACGGAATCGCCAGATCCAGCCTTATCCTCGTGCCTTGCCACTATCCCGCCAATAATCGGCCATCTCCTTGTACCCATCTCCTCCGCTTCCAGCCGTGGACCGAGGTTCGTATCGTGGTCTCGCAGCCATCGCCGCGCTCTAAACTCGCTGGCCGGGCGGCGCCGCAAACTCGCTCGCCTCAAGCACTACTCATGTAATGACCGGCTCGCGCCCCGCATGCTTCTCTGATCCTACTAGCAGGCTCACCGCCTTGCCCATCTGGGCCCGGGTTGCCTTGCGCGCGGAGCCATAACTGGTAAAAACGAAATTACGTCAGAGGGGTCCAACTTATAACACAGCTCTAAGGCACGATCTCAGAATGAGAAGAATGGAAACCAATCCTAAATGTCCTGCAGCCTCCTGATTATAGATATGGTGCACAACACACCGATAATCAAGACTCTACTAGACACGGTCTGTAGACACCTTCCGAGGATTAATCGCTTCGATACCACTTTTGTCACGACCAACCTCGGGCGTGGATCGTGCCTTACCCCGGGCACCCTAGTGATACAACATCAGAGAAAATCAGCGGAAATAAAAACTTATAAATGAAACAAGATATATGATGAGAACAGGATAACCAAAACGGTCACCTTCCAATAAAATATATATACAAATCTTTCAAACCGAACAGTTACATCCTTACAAACCCCGCCACAACAAGATTTCTGCACTTCTAAGAGTTTTTATACAACATGACGACAGTGGCCGCCATACCCCTGAATGTACAAGTACCTACAGTGACAGGGGACTATACCAAAAGATAAGCCTCCGGAGAAACGGAGCTTCCCAATACGCTGAACTGTGATCCTATGAGCGAGGATCAACAACCGATGTACCTTTACTCGCGGATGAACGCACCTCGGCGAGGTCGATAACAGTACCAAGTATGTGAAATCAAAATATCGTAAATAAAATCATAGTAGTCTATATAAAGCGTAAGACATGTATGATAACCAAACTACACCACAATAAATAAGCGATACGTAAGTCGTGACTCACGCCCTCCAAGTCATCACTCAAATATAACTATGGGTCTCACGCCCTCAACATCAATCATGCCCGTGGAATACCTTCCTCACTGCCGGCAGTCTATGATATAATAAAACCAAGGAGTAGTCATAAACACTGTGTCCCACTGAGTCATAAAACCGTCACGGCAAGTACGGCGCTAACTACCGATACTGCAGTCGCGTCATCAACTGACCGGGGCAAGTACGAAAGCCAACTACCAGATACCAAAGCCGTACTAACAATACTATACAACCAAATCACGAAGCTGATACGGGGCAAGTACGAAAGCCAACTACCAGATAACAAAGCCGTGTCACGTAGCTGACCGGGGCAAGTACGAGGGCTAACTACCAGATACCAAGGTCAGATCACGAGACTCCGCCACGGCCGACACGGCAAGTACGAAAGCCAACTACCAGATACCAAAGCCGTGTCACGTAGTGGCCGGCAAGTACGAGGGCTAACTACCGGATACCGCGTCAGATCACGAGACTTCGCCACTATACCGAACGGCAAGCGCGAAGGCTAACTACCGTGATACCAAGGCCGAATCACCACGACGGCAAGTACGAAAGCCAACCACCAGATACCAAGGCCGAATCAGTAAGAAACCTCATGGAGGGCTAGTCCATGGAATAACACTATCAACAGTGAGCGCACCGGAATCCTCCACACCGCTGTGACGCCCAAGTAAGATCATAACAAATCAGTGACCTCCATCGAGAGACGCGGTATAGAAATACAATACTAGCATGACAAGGCTATCACACGCAAACATAGGCAAGTTACACACAACTCAAGGTACTTTCATTTTATGCCAAAGTCCAGGTTTTAACCCCAAAGTACTACGTACGTTAAATTCTTTTTAAAAGATCCATTTCTTTTACAAAGGTCACCCGATGCCCGTATTATAAAAATAGAGTGACTAACATTTTTAAGTAAACCAAAACAACTTCCATACTTTCCTTTTTAAACCAAAACACTTCTCCTTTTAAAATCAAGTTACAACATTCTTTTCCAAAGTTCAAATTTGCGTAATTTCAAATATTCACGTCTCTTATTTTCGAAAGATTTCATAGTTCATAGTCTTAATCATTTAATAACGTAATTCTCTTTTAAAACAATTTGAGCAACATATGTCTTATATGTGAGTAGGTTATTCTTGTTCATAATCAATCTTATTAAAGCAGCCATGATCTAGGAAATGTAATATCATTTTGTCTCATCTTAGCTTCTATGCAGATGGAGGTTTCTACTGGTTTTAATAATATTTTATTAGTCAATACATTTCCCTTTATTAGCGCTGCTATGGTTTGTTCGATACTTATTCTCATTTCTGAAATCCATACAAGGCTTTCATAAAACAATTAAGTAAACCGTTCCTTTTATCACTCTTAAGTCGTTATACCTAACTTCCCATAAAGCTAGTATAACTCTTAAGCTTTTAAAACCAAGTATTACTCTTCTTTCAAAAACGATTCTTAATTCTTTTGAAATACTTCAAGATTCTTTATTATTTAAAACTCCATAAAAGACATCAAGTAAAACCATGTTCGCTAACACACGACGCTCACCGTACTATACATATTCTTTTAAAATATCATGCTCAAGAGGATAGGAAGAATCACATACCTCGCGATGATTATCGACTATTAGCAAATAGCTCCAAAGTACTGTAATCCTGCTAGCCTTTTCCACCCTTCGAGTAGAATACGCTTCTCGCAGTACTTCAACCTATAAAGGACATATACGTCTATCAACGTCTAGACTACTCTGTAGAATATTCTAAGCAGTAGGTTCTCTATTTTACGGAAAATCGGGCAGCACTTCCCTATCCGTTAAGCTACACAAGTCTACTGTAAATACAGTCCTATGTAAGTACAGTTCAATCTTCTTCTTTAATATTCTCCTGATGTGATTTCAGTTCAATTCTTTTCTGTAATATCCTTCTATTACAGTTCAATTCTCTTCTGTAATATCCTTCTATGTGTCTTATATTCAATTCTATACTACAACAGTATGTAATTTCCAATTACAATAGAAGGACAAGAGTATTTACCTCGATAAGCCCAAAATTATCCAAGTTTAAATGTCGATCCTGAGCAACGTTTAGCTCCTACTCTGGGCGCTCCAACCCGCTCCAAACAACCCTTAGAAGTTCTACGCAACTTCTTCTTAATACTTCAAC